>CM041297.1:110423292-111623292 GCA_023052935.1 Piezodorus guildinii | reverse complement strand
CGTGAACAAAATAAAAAAATAATTCCACCAGCGACCGCGTCAGCTACCTCATTAGGATCTGAACCACAGCCCAGCACATCATCACAAGGAATAACTGATGAATCCCCGTTTTTTACACCGAATCCATTTGAGATCCTCCAAAATGAAAAAGAAACCATGGAATCTTCTCCTATACCCAGGGAACCACTACCTCCACCAATATTTGTTAAAAATATTAAAAATTTTAAACTGATGTGTGCGCATTTAAACAAAGTAACTGATCCTAATAGTTATTATTGTATAAGTAGAACCAATGATACTAAAATATCTCCGACTACTGCTGAAACCTACAGAAAGATTGTAAAATATCTGACTGAGACCAAAGCTGACTTTCATACTTATCAGCTGCGCCAGGAGAGAGCATTAAGGGTCGTAATCAGAAACCTACATTCCTCAACACCCGTTGAAGCTATCAAAGAAGAACTGACAGAATTAGGATTCCAAGTGAGGCAAGTCACCAACGTTCTAAAAGATAAAAGTCCACTGCCTCTATTCTTTGTGGACTTGGAACCATCAGCAGGAGTCGAAAAAATCTATGACCTCAGTAGACTGTACTATACCCGTGTAAAAGTTGAAAAACCTTACACAAAGAGGGAAATAGTTCAGTGTCATAACTGTCAGGCATATGGTCATACCAAAAGTTATTGCCATCACATACCACGCTGTGTGAAATGCGGTGAACAGCATAAAACAGAAGAATGTACAAGATCAAGATCTACACCCGCTGTATGTGCTCTGTGCCTCAAGGACCACCCGGCTAACTACAAGGGATGTGAAATCTACAAGAAACTCAGAACCAGATACCAAAAACCTCAGGATCCGAATGAAACAGCTGTACCAACCAGAAGCAGAAGAGAACCATCTAAACTTGTAAATTCAAACGTATCATTTGCCCACTTGCTTGGAGGTGGAAACCAGAATCATGAAGTCGAGGCACTGCCGGAACAACTTTTTCCTCAACTTTCTCAATCTATTGTACAACAATCTATCCCTCAAAGTTTACCTAATCTTCAAAAAACTCCTCAACATCAAATTTCTCATATCCCTCCACCATCAAACGTCACAGATCTTACCAGTCTAATGACATCGTTCATCTCCGAAATCAAATCTCTTGTTATGCCGCTTATATCACTCCTTACAAATCTAGTATCAAATCTAATCCCTGCCTTGAAAAATCCTTAAATGAATTCACCTAACTCCTTATCCATTCTCCTTTGGAATGCGAATGGTGTTAGAAATCATACTGACGAACTGACAGCGTTGTTGCAAGACAAAACAATCGATGTTGCACTATAACTGAAACAAGACTAACGACTAAACAGTACTTCAAAATACCGCAATACATGACATACCGTACTGACCACCCAGACGGCAAAGCCCATGCCGGTTCTGCTATCATTGTCCACCAATCCCTCTCTCATCATTTACTCCCACTTCCCACCTATGATTTCCTACAAGCCACAGCCATAGTAATCAAGACTTTTTCCTTTCCGGTAACCCTCACATCTGCATACTGTCCTCCTAAACATTCCATTTCCAATTCCGAATTTGTATCCTTCCTGGATTCCTTAGGATATCGTTTCATTCTGGGTGCAGACTTAAACGCCAAGCATCAGCAGTGGGGTTCCAGAACCACGAACTCTCGGGACGAAATTTGCAGTCTGCACTCAACTCCCGAAATTTTAATATCCTGCCTCCTGACTCCCCTACCTACTGGCCAACCGATCCTAACCGCAATCCTGACATCCTCGACTTCTTTATCCACAGCGGATTAGGCTCCCTCAACTTTTCTGTAACTCGCCTTGATGAACTATCCTCAGACCATAGTCCACTGATCCTAAAAGTATCTCTCACTCCAATTCCAAAACCCATTCCACCATCATTCATCCGAGGCCCAATCAACTGGAACCTTTTCCGCCAAATCCTGACCGATAATATTGACCTCAGAGTAACCCTCAAAACCCCAGATGACCTAGATAATTCCGTCTATTCCTTTACCACCGCCATCCAACAAGCTGTCTGGACTGCCTCCTCTCCTAAACACCCCAATATAAATCCTCACCAAAATCATTTTCCACAACATATTATAGACCTCATCCATACCAAACGCCGAGCAAGATCATTATGGCAGCGCACCCGACACCCAACAGATCGCCGCTCCTATAACTTCTATTGTAGACAATTGAAGAGGGAGTTGGCGACCTTCCATTCCCAGTCCTTTAATTCCTACCTCTCCTCTCTGTCAGCTCGTGATAATTCCCTGTGGAATGTCACGAAAAAGATCCTAAAATACCATCAAGTTTCCCATCCTCTCCGACGTGGTGATGACTCCTGGGCTGCGTCTGATGAAGATAAAGCCGAGGAATTCGCCACACACCTCTCCAAAGTTTTCACTCCTCACCCGGAATCCCACGCCAATCACACCGCAACAGTGCAAGACTTTCTTATGTCACCAATTCCACTTTCCCTACCTCCTAAAGCTATTAATCCCTCTGAGGTCAAATATCTTCTCCAAAAACTTACCCTCCGTAAATCTCCTGGATACGATCTCCTTACTCCCCAGATCCTCCGACAACTTCCGCAGAAAGCTATTATATTCCTTACTTATATTTACAACTGCATCCTACGCACCACCTATTTTCCTCTGTTATGGAAACATTCCACTATCATTCTTTTTCTAAAACCAGGCAAACCTTCCAACAACACTTCATCCTACAGGCCTATTAGTCTACTCCCCATCCTCTCAAAAATCTTCGAAAGGCTTCTTCTTAAACGTATCCTACCCATATTAGAATCTCAAAATCTTCCTTTCCATCAGTTTGGATTCCGTCCTCAGCATTCCACAGTTCAACAGGGGCTCCGAGTTGTAGACCATATTTCCTCAGCTCTTGAATGCAAAGAGTATTGTTCTGGTGCGTTTCTGGACATTGCGCAAGCTTTTGACCGGGTATGGCACACTGGATTACTCTTCAAGCTGAAAACCCATTTACCCCAGTCTCTATACCTCATTCTCCGATCCTATCTCTCAAACCGTTCCTTCCGCGTTCGCTGTGGTGTAGAATTTTCTAACCTTTATCCCGTTGAGGCCGGTGTTCCTCAAGGCAGCGTCTTGGGACCCGTCCTCTACATCCTTTACACTGCTGATATTCCTACACATCCTAATACCTTTCTGGCAACTTTTGCAGACGACACCGCCATCCTATCATCCAGTTCCAATCCTGAAACAGCATCCTTAAACCTGCAAAGACACCTTTCTCTTATCGAAGACTGGTGTAATGCTTGGCGCATAAAGGTGAACGAAGCCAAATGCAAACACGTAACCTTCACTCTTCGACGAAATTCCTGTCCGCCAGTTTACTTCAATTCCATTCCAATTCCTCCTTCAGATACAGTCCGGTATCTTGGCTTACTATTAGACAAAAGATTGACTTGGAACCCACATACAAGACTTAAAAGACAAGAACTCAACCGACGATTCGGACAGTTATACCGACTACTCAACAGAAAATCTGAACTTACAGTTGACAACAAATTATTAATCTACAGGACAATACTGAAGCCCATCTGGACCTACGGACTTGAACTGTGGGGGACAGCTAAACGTACTAACATCAAACGCATTCAATCCTTTCAATCCAAAGTCCTCCGTACAATAGTAAATGCTCCTTATTATGTTTCCAACAATACCTTGCACCACGACCTTAATGTTCCATTTATTTCAGACCTGATTCCATCCAAATTTTCCAAATTCCACCAGAATCTCATTCATCATCCTAATCCTCTAGCTCAATCCCTATCCAGCCCCACCCATCCATACAACCCACCTAGAAGGTTGAAACGGCAGTGGCCTCGTGACCTCTTATAACATGTATATTGGAGTTCTAGCATTGGCTAGATTCTCCACTCACGTGCTGTATGCTTGTGAATTGTATATAGGTATGAGTGACTATTGTATATATTTTTATTGATTTTATTTTGTATATAAGTATATTTTATTATTATTATTATATAAATTTATAGTTTTGTATATATCGTGTGAATGTAGTATGAATGTTGTACTTTATCACTATTAAAAATGTCCTGAATTGGACAGATTGTAATATTGCTCAATAAATAAAAAAAAAAAAAAAAAAAAAAAAAAAAAAAAAAAATTTTTTTTTTTTTCATAAAATTTCTGGGTCTGCTGTGCTTCTCTTTCCTTCTGCAAAATGCAGGATTCCAACATACGAGATACGTATCCAAATGATCTTGACGTTCCCCCAGAATTTCCTCGATAGCTCTTAAATCAAAGTTCGCTCTGATAACGTAGTTTCTCTTCTCTGGTAACTTGTTGACTGTTTGTGAACACACCTTCGACCATCTTATGATACTTCATTTCTAATCCACTGATCTGTCTGTTGCATTCAGTGGTTACGTTCCAAGAATAGCTTGTAATTGTATGTATCATCCTTCCAAGAAAGCCTCTCTGCAGAAAATGGAAACGTCTTTAAACTGGACTTTTCATTTACTCTATTTTCCCTTTACGATATAAGATATTTAACATTTATTGCTCTATGACTATAAGAATCATTACTAATGCCAAAGACCATTAACCAATTAATTTCCATAACAACTATAAGGTAATCAAATTCATTGGCTTGCGCCACAATACGATCACGCTAATGCACTGTTGATCCTCCCACTAACAGACACGAACGAGGACAGCCGATACACATTGACACGAAGCCTAGTGCGTGAAGACCTAGGCGTTACACACGTGCGTTGCGCAAGTTGCACCGATCGTGCTGACGTGAGGATCGAGATACGCACGGGTAAGGAGGAGGCTGAGGTATGTAGGCCGGACGGTAGCTTCCGGGCGATCTGGAGTAACGCATATTTGATAATCCAGAGGCAGTCTTTACGTCACCCTCACGTCGTAACCAAGGGTAGTTCAGCGTCTGCAACTGGACAGTTTTAAGATCTATAGCATCAAACTGTCAAAGTTAATTTAGCCTTTTTTTTTTAAACTTTAAAATATCGAATTTATATGAAAGAATAAATGATTCAGGTGGTGATACGCAAATAATAATAATAAATAGTAAAGAAACTATTTAATATCCAATATACGTTGCGGTTCTTCATCAGCTCTTTTCTCCAAAACATCATTCACACTAGAACGTGTATTGTCGATGAAAACTCTAATTAAAATATTTTCAGGGTTGCAATACTTTTCCTTACTATATATATCATGTTCAGTTAAGTTGAAGTAAAAAAAGATAATAGCTAAGATGCTGGTTTTCAGAATATATTTTTAACGAAATTGATATCTTCACTCATTTGTACTAAAGAATATTTTTCATTATTTAAAGGTATTAGAGAATATTTTTTAGGAACTTGATATTTTCATATAGTTTCTAGGTATCCAAAACAAATTAAAGTGATTTATAAAAAAATTAACTTCATTTAATCAACACATTACTGAATAATAAGCTGTTATACGAATTAGCCCTGTACAGACGTGGCTATTAAAGTAGCTGTCAAGACGTTATTTACTAAGCTTGATCCTTGGGTGAAAGGTGTGTGTTGACACACCTTTTACTAAAACAACTTTAGTTCAGTCATTCATTCGACTTTTAACGCTTAGTGCTCCTACAATTTCTAATCACTTCATTCGTTCACCTTCTATGAAACAATTAAACAGATTAATTTAATTAAATCTAAAATTTTGAAGATTTTCCATGTGTCTAATTTTCCAAATTTTATAATTTTTAAAAATGAATACACTATAATAACTTTTACTTTTGTTTAATATAAATTAAAAAATAAATATTTTTGTCCATTGTCCAAATATCAAAATTTCAATTGTTATAATGAAATTTTCTACCAAACGATAAAAGAATCATTGAAATCGGGGATGGAAAATAGCATAGATATAGAAATTAGCAGTGGTTTCCTTTGAATTATTTATTGCTTTTCATATTAATTAATTGTCTTTAAACATTTATACCGTAATATAGTTATTTGGAAATAAAAAACCATTGTGTCAATTAAAGAAAATTTTTTAAAATATATTGTTGTTCGGTTATTGTGAGACTGAAATATCCATATTAAGTGTATATAATTTTTTAAAATCTGAAATGAAAAATAAACAAAAACCAACAGTCATTCAGGCAGAGAGATAATTACGTCTGCATTCTTAGTTATAAACGCCATTTCTCGAATGGATATAAAACGGAAAAAATATTACTCCGTCCTTCTTAAGACGCGGAGCCCCGGAGTCTGAGGTGCCAACAGGGTCGAAAGAAATAAAAGACGTCCTTGCCAAGACCGCTTTTTCGAGTTCATGGCTCGAGGTTGGAAGGTCCACACTCCCTCGGTGAAGTCGAAGGCTGGTGTAAGTGTACCCTATCAGTTGGTAACTTATTCCATAATCTTGAGACTTTAAAGAAACATTTAAAAAATATATATAATTTATGGTTTGTGAAAAAGATTTTATATGGTCTGATTTTGCTCTATTTTATTCAAATAAATACAAGGAACTAGTTAAAAGTGATATTTTTGACTAGAGAGAGGCTCTGGGATCTCTTGAATTCTCTTTATCTATCCACGAGTGGAAGCCCAGTCCGGTCACTTCAACATATTAAATATTGTATGATTTTATGTAAGATGTTCATTTATTTGTCAACATTGTATTTATTTCAATTTTAGGTTGTTTTTTTTTTGTTACCATATTTATTTAAACAGCCCAAATTTCAATTTAGTTTTAAGTGTATTTATTTTTCATTTTGTTAAAAACATATTTCTTTTTTTTTCTGAAGACTTATTTCAAAAGATTTTTTTTTTTTAATTTCTTTGTTATTTTATGATGTACAATATATCTCCTTATTTCACTATTGTAAATAATAATTAATTAGGTTTCTTTTGTCTGTTGGCTAGACATATTATATATTTCAATTGTACATAACTCCTATTCTTAAGGGACCCAGTCCCAGAATTTTTTTTATTCTATTCTATTCTATTTTTTTTTCTATTTTTATGTAATTTGAATTTATAATTTATTTCAGTAAATATTGTATGAATGTGGTTTAGATCATTATTTCTATTGTCCATATCGAAACAAATTGTAAAATATCTTAATAAACATTAAATATAAAAATTCAAATGAATTTTAGTAAGACATAGAAATGCCTATTGAAATGATTTTTTTTTTTTTCTAAACGAAAATCAGTTTACATAAGTATATCACTTGAGCGCTATTAACCGTAGAAGCGATTGCTTGTACATTAATATCATAATATTACTGTTTATCTTCTAAAATATTATTAGAAATATATATATTGTATATCAGAGGAAGGGGCTATATCAACAATCCAAATGTTTAGCCTCCATAAACAAAAAAAATCTAAATGATGCTTTGCGTATAGAGGGATAGGTGTGGGGATGGGATTCCAGAACGAAGTGGCACGCGAAAGAAACATTTTCGGTGAAAAGAAAAATAGATATTAGTGGGCTGGGATCTCGTGTTAATTAACATATGAAGAAGGAATGATTGTACATCTATACAACAATAATTTTTCAACATTGTAAAATATTTCTTCTGTTTTTTTCAATAGCTGGTTGTAGCATTCATTCATATTTACTATCAATTCATATTAATTGAAAACAAATTAAAAAATTTTCGCGATCGCAATACTTTCCGTTACTATATACTCCATATGTACGTAAGTGAAAGTAAATTATATATACTACATTTCCTTAATTAAACATTTTACGACTTACAAAAACCAACAATCCACCCACCCACACGTTGTCCCTTTTAATTTTTATAATAATCTTTAGGGACAAAACTACAGACCATTTAACGACATGGCAATGTCTATTAAATGATGGCTTAAAAGGTGCTGGATGCGAGATCTCCTTTTCGGAATAGAAATTAATGTAAACTAGGTGTGTGGAAGGAAATCCAACTAACACGATTTACAAGAAAACAAGCGATCCTCAAATATCGACTCTGGCCTTGCAACTTATATTTTATTTGATGGCAGAATGATATTTAAGTATGAATATGGAGAATACCTTGTTTATGGTTTGTTAGAAATGACGCAACGCGTTGAGAAGTTACTAACAATGATGGCGCCACAAACGTCCGCACGGAGTACCTAGTTGAAAATATAAGAACCATAAAAATCAGATAAGCGTTCACACTGTCAGTTCAGTGAAGATAAAATCTTAAATATTCGATTTGTAAACTACTTTAGGAAATAAATAACCCCCAACGAGTTATAAAAGCTGTATTCTTTTGTGAAGAAGATGGTGGTAATTTCGCAGTGTGATGCCGTGTCATAAAATGGATATGATCTTACGAATGGTCTTAAGCAACCAACGGGGCTGTGTCATGGTTTAAGGTCTTGAAATATTTTTATTAAATTCGAAATTTATCCTGACTTTATCTTTTAACTTGTGGCTTGTAGGAAATTTATATCGGACAGAATTTGCATCTCCTGCAATTTCATATAAATACATCATCCATACTTCCAAAACCTGCCAAGGTCCAAAGCTGTCTATGTATATTTTTTCTGTTAAAAATGTTTTTTCCTATGCCCACAAAACTTTGGATTTTAATGTTTAATTTTTTTTTTTATTAAATTTTTACTGTCTTTATCTTGTATTTGATTTTTCGTAGGAATCCCATTTATAAATGAAAATTAAATGTATTAAAGACAATTCTATGGATTAACGATTTTTAGACTACAATTTAAATTGGATAGTTTTCCGCATGATTTAAACAAATATAATAAATTTAATTAAGAGAGTTAACTTACTTTAAAATTTATCTGTAAATTAAGTGGCTCTATCAAGGTTAATATAACTACAATACGTTCACTTTTCGGCAGGAAACAATATATACTTTAATTACTTGATGAATATATAAATAAGTTACAGTTCAAAATTGTATTATTTCTATTATTCAGAATATAAAAATATTCGAGGAAACGCAGAGATATTTGTCCCTGAAACTAAATGAAGGTCTTTCAAATTATACTAATATAAAGTATTAGATGACAAATGCATCCTGTTGTCCAAACGCATTAAGATAAAAATAAAAATATTAATTAATTCCACTCATGAAATAGGAAGGTATGTGACTGTTATAATATGAACATTTAATGTACAAGGATAATCTAAAAAAAATCTTTTTTAAAACAAAAATTTTACAAAATCTAGAAATACTACTATAATCGATTTAAGTTTTTTACTTTGTGATTTTGATTAACTTCTACTGGCTTTCAGAGATTAAAAACGTTGGGATCTCATAGAGTCCTGTTTTCCCTCTGAATGAGGGAGAGGAAAAGCCTGTATCAGGAGCCCCTCAGGTTGTAAATTGTGTTTATTTATTTATAAGTTACTTATTTATGATTTTCTGTAATTTATTTATTTTCGATGAGGTGTGAAAAGAACCTTTAAATACTGTTATCGTTGTTTTCAATTGAGATTTTAAAAATAATTATTAGAGTTAAAAAAAAGTATTAAATAGATAATTTAACATTGTGATCAAAGATAGAGATAGGGTATTAATTTAAAAACACTTAAGCATCTAATTTAAAAACCTAAATATTCTGTAAACACCTTGAAAAAGTACTTTTTTGATTTATGGAGGAGAAAAAATGAAAAGAGGCGATCACAATTGATTGTAATGCAAATTGATTAAACTGTTTATGAATGAGGAAATTGATCGATTTTTTAAACTATTAAAATACTATTTGTGGATTTTATTATAAAATATCTGGTACGAATCTATTAGATTTCTTTACATTGACATTTCCTATTATTGTAAGGACGTAATTATACAAGAATAGGACGTGTTATTTTTATTTGCGTCTCCAAAATCTTAATGCAAAATATGTGAATTTAAATATATATTCATCTATTTGGTCGGATTATATTTAATATGTATTAGAGGATTAGAGTGGGATTCGAGTTTGTCATTAAAAGAATGATATCTGGTTCGGGCCAAATCAGCAACATACGGAATATTAAGGTCTTTATGGATCAGTTTATTAGTTACAAAGTAAGGAGCATTGAGGATATTACGAAGGATTTTGGATTGTAGGGATTGGATACGGAAAGAATTTTATGGTTTAGTTCCAAAGCTCTACTCCGTAAGTCCGCATAGGCCGCATGATAGTCGTGTAGATGAGCATTTAGTAGTTAGGTGGAAGATTAGAACGTTTGTCTAGTAAGTGTTGAAGTAGTCGAAAACGACGTGCAGTTTCTTGTCGTTTCAGTTATATATGAGGGTTCTAAGTAAGGCGTTTGTCAAAGTGGAATCCTAGATATCAGATTTTCTAGCTAGATATTTTCAACAGGAACTAGCGGAATGTTACTGAAGGACAATGTACGTTAGGATGTCATAGGTTTACGACATCTGGTGAATTTAAGTCTCAAAAGCTCAATTTTAGAAGCAAAAGCAAGATCATATCCCTAGGTCTTCATGATAAGAACAGCACATGCATGACATTTCAAAGAATAGTCGCACTGTATTTGTTTAGCAACGTAATGTTTTATACTTTAGGTCTCATCACAGATTAACCTTTGCGATGATTTGCTTACGAAATGACTAATATTAATTATGTTTACCCCGATTATAAAGCTGTGTATCATCTTATTTTTCTATTTTTAGTTTTGGTTCGAAATGTAGAAACTAGATCAGATATTAAAAATTATAAAAAAATTGTTTTACTTTAAGAGCTACTAACTTCAAATATTAGTTCCTTAAGTGCCTTCTAAGTTGATAAATTAATTGTTAGGTCTGTACAATGCTGTGTTAGAGTAGAAAATAATATTATGTAGAAATATGAGGTCAAATTAATGGGAAATGTATTTAAAAAACAATAGTTTTAACTTCAAGTCATTAAACTAAACTAATTATTATGAAATTTATAAGTTTCACTTTTCTAATGGTAACTTTTCCCTTATTGTTTTAGTATTAATAAGCTGTTTATAGATGGCGTCAAGTGGTCGGCACAATACTCTCTCTCTCTCTCTCTCTCTCTATATATATATATATATATATATATATATATATATATATATATAATACAAAATTATTCAAGGGAAAGATCCCTTCAGAATAACATGAGGGTACAATAAAAATTTTAACAGACTAAAGAACATTTTTTTTTAAATTAAGACCTTAATTATTACAATAAATATATACAATTATCTTGATCAATGATCCAAAGAAAAAATAAATAAAATTTTTATGTAATATGAAATTAAAAACAATAAAATAAGAATTAAAATGAGAAAAAAAAATATACAACATTTTTAAGAAGTGTAACCATTTTATATATTAAGTCACAGTTTTTGTGGTCGTACACTACCGAAACACCATCCCCTGAACACCTGACCAACACCTGACAGCAACACCATCCCCAATGAAATAGAAATTTGAAATAACCTAGATGACTCCACGTCATTCTACAACATTCGATTTACAATTTGGGAATTGAAAGAGGTCTTAAACTCAGTGAAACGATCATCACCTGGTCCCGACAACATTCACTACGAAATGATTAAAAATTTACCCAACGATACTCTTCAATGGCTCCTTGACTATTTTAATCATATCTGGTCCATAGGAGGCTTTCCGACTGGCTGGCGTGACTCCATTGTGGTTCCCATTCTAAAAACAGGTAAAGATAAGAGGTTACCAACTAGCTACCGCCCGATCTTCCTTACTAGCTGCCTTGGCAAATCCATGGAACGGATGGTGAACAAAAGATTAATGTGGATGATAGAAAGAGGAAAGCTTCTACAACCTTATCAATCTGGATTTCGCAAAGGGCGCTCCACGATAGATCACTTGGTTGTTGTAGAAGCCGAAGCACAATATTCTTTTATCAATAACCAGTTACTAGGAGCAATATTCTTTGATATGGTAAAAGCTTTCGATTGTATTTCCCATGCCGTTATTCTACACAAACTAGCCTCAATTGGAATAAGGGGCCAAATGCTTGCTTTCATTTAACAGTTTCTGACTAATTGCCATTTCAGAATTAGGGTAGGCTGCGAACTTTCTGAAAATAGTTCTCAAAACAGCGGTGTCCCTCAGGGCTGCGTCCTTAGCCCGACCCTTTTCTCCCTGGCAGTGAACGACTTGGGTCTTAACCTTCCAAGAGGAGTGAAACCATTACTATTCGCTGATGACATGGCAATTATCTACAGATCCCACGACATTAGGGATATTCAAAATAAACTGCAGGAAACTCTCAATCGGCTGAACAACTGGTCAATATCTAAAGGACTCCACTTCTCACCAGAAAAAACTAAATGTCTGCTCTTCAGCCGAAAGCGGAATACACCACCACTACCTGAATTGTACTTAGGGAACACTAAATTACCATTTACTACTTACCACAAATTCTTAGGCTTGACATTTGACAGAAAACTGACCTGGGAACATCATATATCCATCATAAAAGCACAGGCTATGAAAAAATTAAAAATACTGCGAGTTCTCAGCGGCACTACTTGGGGTTCAGACAGGAAAACTTTATTAATACTCTATAAAAGTTTGATAGGTTCAAAACTTGAACATGGGTCATTTATATATGCTTCGGCACACCCACGAATTCTCGCCAGGCTCGACACGGTACTTCATGCAGGAATTAGAATATCCACTGGGGCTTTTCGAACCAGCCCTATCCTTAGCTTATGTTCAGAAGCCGGAATTCCGCCTCTCATTTTTAGACGACAAAAACTTGCCATAAATTATATTTCTAAATTATACCCACAGACAAATCATCCCACACACAGATACATATTTAAACCTAAATTTACCAGAGCCTTTCGAAACAAAGTCAATGCGACCCTTCCGTTAGCAGAAAGAATTTCCTCCGCTTCCTCTTTACTTAGAGACCTTCCACTGTATAAAATAAACTCTCATGATAAAACCCCACCATGGACTCACCAACCACCTAAAATATTCCTTCAACTTTCCAACCTCTCCAAAAGAAATGCTTCCCCTTTCGAATTCAAAAACCGACTAACACAGATTATTCAAACCATTCCTGAACCCTTTTTAATTTACACCGACGGTTCTAAATCAGATACCTCTACAGCTTCCGCTTTCGTGACCCATAACTCGACACACAAATTCAAACTGCATAATCTATGCAATATTTACACAGCCGAACTACACGCAATAGCCTCAGCTCTACAGTTCTGTATGAAAATAAATGAAGACCAAATCGTAATACTAACCGATTCCCTAAGCGCAATTAAAGGTTTGCAGAACTTGTATCCAAATCATCCCATACTAGTTCGCACTCACTCTCATATAGCTGCGTTGCGAAACCTGGGCAAGTCGGTAAGCTTCGTGTGGGTGCCGAGCCACGTGGGAATTACCGGTAACGAGCTTGCGGACCGGGCAGCGAAGCAGGCGCTCACACTGCCAGGGAGAGGAACAGCCATCTTGACACCGTCTGAACTCAGTGAACCGCTCAGAAAGCAAGAAGATGACCGATGGCAGAAAATGTGGGACGATAGCCAGGTAAGTAAACTGAAGCATATAAAAGAAACAGTGAAACCCTGGTCTACATCTAGCCGTAGCAGCCGGAGGGAGGAGGTCGCGTTGACCCGGCTAAGGATAGGACACTCGCGGCTGACGCACTCTTATCTTTTTGCTAGGCAGCCGGTGCCCCGATGCCAGCACTGTGATGGAACCCTTACCATTCGGCATATTTTTCAAGAATGCCCTTATTATTCATCACACCTGAATAAAATTGGACTAAGCCCGAATATTTCAGCGGTGCTGGATTCTAGAGAGAAAACCATTGAATTAGTTTTTGATTTTCTTAAGGAGCAGTCATTATTATCGAAATTATAAAGACCATTCATAGTCAGTTAGCATTACTAGTATTAGCTTTTTAAACTATTGTTTACATAAAAATATATATATTTTTTTCTTTCTTTATTTTATTTTTTTTTTAATTTATTTTTTTTTATTTATTTATTATTTATTTATTTATTTTATTTCTTTTCTTCTCTTTCTTTCTCTCAATCACCCATTACCTAATAGTTCTTTTTTATAAAGGTTGAATATGCATATAGTGTCTAGGCGTTAATGACCTTAGGGTTTTACGCCTTAAAACCTAAACAAACAAACAAACAAACTACCGAAACGGCTGGACCGATTTTTATAAAATTTTGTATGTATATTTGGTAGGTATGAGAGTCAATCCGTAGTATATTTCATGCCGCTATGTGATTCGAGTGTCTCTATAGACAATTTTTCTGTTTTTCGCGAAAATGTTTTTTTTTATTTTTTTTTCAATTTGCGTCAAAAAATTCCTATAACCCTTTTCACCCTTCTCCCTCATTCTCACAAATTAGTATATGAGATAATATTTTTTCAATAATCTTTAGGTTTCTTAAGGTATGTGCTAACGCTTGTTCGTAGTTAAAACATATCAAATACATTGAACTGAGAAAAGAAAATTTCTCTATTTCTAGGTCCCAACCCCACACACTTAGATACATTAGTTATTTTTATTTAACGACCTAAGTATTCAGTAGTATTATATATATATATATATATATATATATATATATATATATATATATATATATATATATATATTATCTAGTGGTTAGTTGGCGCCTCACGTGACACAAAACACTGTTTCGGCTTCTAGTTGATCTCGTAAACAGTCCATTCTTATCTATAGCTGTAGCCCACGCTGTTTACGTATTTTAGTAGGCGTTCGTTATCTACTTTGTTTCTCTAATCTTACAGAACTATGCTCAGCCTAACTAGGATAGTGTTTTAGTAACGTCTCGTCCCTTAGAGAGGAATGCATTCCAAGGAACCCTAGATTGCCATAACTTGATCGAATCCTCTCTTCCAGACACCCCTTACCGTTGTCTTGAATTCCTTGGAAGCATTACCACAGCCATAGATATCCTGAGGATTAGAAGATGCTGGTCTATATATATCTAGCGGATAGATCTCGCTGGATTCTATTGTATACCAAACCACATCTACACGAGTATTCTGAATTGCTAATGGTACCAGACTCTGGTATCTTGTTTCGAAACGTCGAGACTAAAAATTTAAACAAAAACGTATCATGTTGGGCTTACAACTCATATTAACAATCAATAATATTTGCATTTACATACATTTTTATAACATCTATGCTATGAAGTGTTAAGAGTCTTTCTCCTTCTACAGAGGTTTAAAAATAGATAAATAATTGAAATTATGTATGTTTGGTCTTTAAAATGTAAAACACTGAGGTCATCAACGCCTGTATATATAAGTAAGTAAAATTAAAATAATAATAAATAAATTATATAAAAATAAAATAAAGTTGCAAAGAATTTGTATTTTTTTTTTTAACGATAATAGAGTAGAGTATATATAGTAAATTATATAATTTAGGCAGTATGAAATTTCCTAAAGAAATTCAAAAATACACTCAATTGAGCCCTCATCGCATTAATTAATTACTAAAAAAATATGTTCGAAAAACAATAGTTTTTAAACGATTCATAGGAACATTATGACATACAGAAGCACCGTAAACTTGCATATTGAACAATAAAAAATATTAAATAATACAATATATTCAATTAAATGAATTTTTAATATTTGTAGAAAATTGAAAAAAAAAAAAAAAAAATCGTGAACGTAGCTGTCCGTCTCCCCAGTTGTTCAGCATTGCAGGTATTGTATACACAACTCCGTGTTAGAATCATCAATTTTATTGTCGTTTAGAATTTTTTCAATAATACCAAATATGGAGGTGTTATAAATAAATTAGTATTTTTTTTTTCAAACACCAAGTAAATATACAGTAAAAATTAATGTAACGGAAAAAATGAGCCACCTATAATTCCTAACTTTTAAAACAGCCTTATAATCCTTTATAAAAATATGTAATCAGTTATTGTCGCAGGGCAGAGGGAACTCGGACTCTCATAATATTAAAATCAATTTTCTAAACTTCGAGTATACCAGATAAACAAGGTCACAATTCCTATTCAATGCCAAGGTTTTTATTACGGCGCGTGCTTCCTTGGATGACACATTTATAAAGATTGCAGAAAAAAAAAAAGAAATTGTCCAAGCCGGTTGTTACCCCAAAAAAATGGTCGCGGATCCCTTCATCCTAACAGTACAATAACAGGAACCACCTATATTAATATATATATATATATATATATATATATATATATATATATATATATATATATACAAATATTCATTCAAAAGCATACTAAAACATTTATTATACTTACCGTAACTTAGTAAACAAAAAAATCGAGATTTAAATGCAAAAATAATGGAGTAATAAAAATTCTAGATATATCCTAAAATGAATGTATATATGGCGTACATATTACGAATCATGTTCTTAATTTTAAGGCGCGTCCAAACTAGAGTAACCAGTTGCGTTTTTTAGAATTATTGACCGCGATTAAAATAAATTGTTAAAAATAATCCAAGATAAGTAGATGCTAGATGTAGGCTCTACGAACCGACTACAAAGTAGGAAAACCTCTCTGTGAATGTCTGAAACTTATAAAGATATATGCCTATTTACTATCATTTACTACCCGTAATTTAATTTGTGAGTGATTCTTGTTACATTACTAGGCTTCGCAAATATTTTTCATTAAGTTAATTTAATACAATTTTACAATGACATCTCGAGGACCCCAGGGGTCCGCCGACCACAAGTTTGGAACACAGGTTTTAGCGATAGGATTCCTTAATATAAAGTATATTTATATACACACACACATTTTTTTCTTTTAATGCACTAATGTTTGGGCAAAAGCGCTTAAGTCTTGAAATGTGATGTTTACAGGACGATTTTCCAAACTTTTGAAAAATTATTTTTTCTCCTATCTAAGTAATTTCTGTAAAGTAATTTACAGTAATTTCTGCATTCATAATGCACTATATTATCTTACAAAAGAGGCTATCATCTATTGTAAAATGCAAACTTGAACAAAATATTATTTATTTGAATACATGGAATACTCACTTTCATAAAAATGAGTATTTGCCCTATTTCGCTTAAACTCCAGTGAATTATAAATAAAATACTGATAAAGAAAGGAGAAAGTAAATCTTTTGAGCAACCTTACAATGAATTAATTAGCCCTATAATCTTATCATCTTGTTCTAATTGCGTTTTTAATAGAATATTTAAATAGTTTTTCATTTATTTATTTCCTTTTTTTATTCTGTAGGAATTATGAAATTGTGCGTAACAGAGGACATTTTAATTTACACTCAAAGCACAAGGGTTTGCGAGACGAAAGTGATTCCCTTGACATATATTGCTATAAAGGCTGTATGGCGATAGTAAAAGAGGCTTAATATGCTACAAATTATTCCCTCTTTTTCAAGGTTGTCATAAAAAATATATAGGATAGCTTGTAAATAGATCTATTTTAAACTGACGTCTATTAAAAAAAAAAATTCGAATGAACAATGAATAAACTGAACATTAATCCAATAAAAAAAAAATAATAGAAAATAACAGAAGGAAATTACTTTTAAATTATTCCAGTTTACATAGAAATAAAACATATAACTTCACTAATTCTAGAGTTAGTTTAAATAGTTTCTAATTTTTGTCTCAATTGGATTTATAATGAATAATATAAGGGCTATAGATCAAATTAAGGTTGTTTTTTTTTCAATCAATTATTACTTCTTCTTAATTAATAAGCAATGAAATCGGACCAGAAAAGGCAACGAACATATATTAATAATGTCTGGGCAAGAATTTCCGATCATAAATGAGTTTTTGGTTTTAGACGCAGGAGATAAAATTTCATATTTTGTCTTTACTACTTCCCGTTAAGCACAAGAATTCATCATAAAAAATGTACACTTTATACCACTATAAGATACTTCCCTAAAATATTAACTATAAGTCATTAATATGCTGGAAAATATTTTATTAGCGTCTAATATTTATATTAATAGATTTGAAGTGACTTTTTATGATTCTCATTTGCAAATTAGAATATATATAATATAATAATATATAATAATATAATATAATAATATATATATATATATATATATATATATATATATATATATATATATATATATATATATATAAGATTTTGTTTGCTATCTATACGGTATCAAAATAAATTACTCATAAACCATTTTCTCATAATAAAATAAAACCTGATTCTAATACCAGATACTTCGCTAAAATATTAAGTATAATTTATTAATGACTTTTTATGATTCTCATTTGCAAATTAAATATTATAAGAATATATATATCCTATGAAGATTCTGTTGACTATCTATAATCCAAAAAAATAAAATTACTCATGAACCATTTGCACATAATAAAATAAAACCGGTCATAAAAAAATCCACTTAAGACTGTAAGAAAACTTTTAGATTATTTAAAATGATATATGTTTTATATAAACTATAAAAGATGTAAATTATCACCCGAATGTATTAAGACTTCCACAGTAAACGTATATGAGAATCTCATGTTTTTACAAGCGCTAGAAAACATAAAACTGTCTGAATAAAAGTTATTCTTTCAATCCCTTGGAGACTAAACTTGTTTAAGATCCAGACCGCTATGAACAGGATAGTTAAACATCTCGAAAAAAAAATCATATAATATTATATTCAAAGCCACAGACATATAAGTTCACGTAGCGCTGGAATGTTGGAACATTCATCGTCTTAAACTGAACCCGTTCCTAGACCGATATACGTTTTCATATGTCTACATATATGCTAAAAAATATTATGACTAAAATAAAACTAAGAACTACTTGTCGCACAATAGGTAAAATTACATATGAATTTCTTGTCACACTCATAAGAATTTATTTAAAAACTTTTTTTTGTGTCAATTTTTAGTCTTATTTTTTAAAGTTTCTAATGATAGCATTTAAGAACTGCTTAAGCTAAGGATGGTTTATTATTCTTAATGTAAAATAATTATTCCTATAACAAAATTGTTTTATTCATAAAAGGAAATAGCCTTATCTTCAAATTTCAAATCTTGTATTTCTAGTTCTTATAATTGAAATGGAACAAAATTATACGCGGAAAAAGTAATAATAATAAACAAATAAAAATTAAAGGGATCATCTGTGGAGAAGTAGGTAGTATAAATTAACCTCTTATGCCCAAGGTTGCGGGTTCAAACCTGGTAGATGGCCCATGAAAGGGATTAATACTAGGTTATGATATCCCGAGGGACATAAAATGTTGTGTGTTAGGAACTTGAGACCGCTATCCTAATTAATTCTAGATTGATAAAATTTATTACTATATTTATTGCGCTATAGCATCCTTCGTTTAGCCACAGTAGCATAAAAGTAAAGTTAAACGAATTTAAATTAACAAAAAAATATATATTTTATTTCCTATTGTTTAAATCCTTCTAATATATGTTTTTAATGTCCTTATGTCTTACTACACTTAATATCGGAGGTTTTTAAATTTGTACTCTTCACCTTGAGTATTATTTTTATTAATAATATTATTATTTTTCTATCTTTATCTTCATTATATTTTTATATTTAAACATTCTCATATATTATATCATTTTTTATTTAAACATTCTCAAAAAAAAAAAAAAAAAATTACAAATTAAATAATTTACGGAATTGCAAGGGCTAAAAGTTAGGAATTCCACAGTAAATTTCAAAGGTTTCCTCTTAAGCTTCCTAATTAAGCGTAATTTATATTAAAAAATAAAAAGTTCTGTTTTTATTGTTGACTCCTACCTGAACAAGCAATGGCGTCCTAAAATAAACTTTACGTCTAACGTTCACCTTTCGATATAATCTTTATTTAGTGCGATCCTCATTAAAGCGCGATTTATAAACATTGATTAACACATTTCGATCTTCCTGTATCCTGTTCCTGAAATCACTGATATCTCAGAATACAATCTTATTTTCCTATTTCCTGTAACTATGAGTTGCATTCCTATTGTGCAATGGCCCTAAACCTTAATCAGACTAATCACCTATGAAAAACTGTATTCTGTGAAGGATATATTTAGATTAATAAATAACAAATAAATAAATTATTTATTATTCTGGGACATGTCCCTTTAGAATAAAATATATAATGTACTAAAAGGGCTTTAGAGTCTTAGAGTAAATTAAATGAATATAAACAAGTTAATAATTAATGGTATAAAATAGACATTTTTCAATGAGAAAAAAATAAAATGAAATAAAAATAATATATAAAAAAGCTTATTTACAATTCTATTGAGCCTGGGTATTCATTAAGTGATCGAATATACGTGATTTGAAGATATGAAGAGAATTGGAGTGACGGATGGTAGGAGGGATAGAATTCCATAGGATTGAGGATCGGATGAGAAAGGATCCGTCGAAATTTGCAGTTTGGTGGGCCGTACTGTATAAATCTGAAAGCCTGGAGCGTGTATAACGGGATTTGAACTGTAGAAGGTCAATAATGTATGATGGACGGCGGGATTGGATTAATTGGTAAAGGAATGACGTAAGGAAATACTTGCGACGATTGGAAGGGTTAAGCCACTTCAACTCCATAAAATTGGGATACAGAGGTGTATCAAGGGACCCCGAAGATGAATCGAACAAAGCAATTAATTAAGCGTTTTATTTTTTATAATACTGCTACTTATTTAAAATCAGAAATCTGCTACTTATTGTAATTGAAATTGTGTTACGATTTATTATACAATGAAAGTAAACAAATTATAAAACAGGAAAAGGTGCAGAAATCATCAGCCGATATGTTCCAGTGATCTTGAGGTCTGTTCCAGGGACGGGCAATAAAGGATGCAAGGTAATGATTCTTTTAAGGTCAGTGAAGGGTATAGAATTGCTAATAGGGCGATACTTCGCAAATAAACATTATTCTTCGAGTGGTGTAAGTCCATTTAAAATTGAGAAAGGCTCCGAAACCGTACTTCCAGAAGCAGAATAGAGACTTCTTGGAAGAAATATTAGGTGTCGGGAAGATTTAGTGGCGCTGCTTCCGATGTCTTTGTCGTTATATAACCGGTCCATCCGAGAGATTGAAGTGAAAATAGCTTTGCTGACTGTTATAAGTATTCCGAGTTGTACAAACATCTTTTATTATTATTTATTGACATTCGCAATAAGAAATTTAGCTTTGCATTTCATTACTTATTATTGCAATTAATTTAAAAAGTTGTATGTTGTATAGTTACATCGTTATATGTTGTAGAGTTATATCGTGGGCGCATATAATGGTAATAAGGAAGTACTAGGAAACCTTCCCTGCAATTTTGACTCTTTTTATTTTTCATAAATATAAATTAATTTGATATGAACCTCTTCATGCTCTTGACCAAATATGTAGACATCTAGCTTTTTATGATTATAGTTACTGTCAATACCAAATAAAGAAGATTCACTATAGAATCCTTCAATCAGGGAAGTAATTTTTTTCATTTTTTGTTTGGATGCAGTGGTTATTTCGGATGTATGTTTAGAAATATGAAACAAATGAGCAGTACCATTTCGGCAGACAGTATTGTGGGAATATTTAAAAAAAATGTTAATACTAGATAGAAAATATATCTTACACCTTAAATATATTAAGTTTTAATAATTTTTATAAAGGTGACTAATTTTTTTTTTTATTTTTTTTTTTTTTTTTTTTTAAATAAAATATTACATACACATATAAAAACAACCGCTTAAAAAATTCATAAGTTGGAACAAAGTTAATCCTGAAATTATACCGGAAGGAAAAAAAAAAATTAAAAATCTTCTGAGAGGTCACTATAAAAATAGTGTAAGATATTGTTACAAAAATATGAAGAGTCAGTTGCCCAGAGTGCATGTAATTCTTTCATTAATAAATTATTACTAACGTTCAGCGGCCATGTGGACGTTATTTTATTTCTATACAATGTTATTGTTTTCTACATTATTTTTGTTTGTTTATTTATTTAACGTCTCTTTATGCTTATATGGCTAATCGGACGATGCTACAGTGGGAGTCCTAAACTTTGCCTATCCAGGTTTAATTAGGATACGGATCTTTAACGAGTACCTGACATCGCACAGGCTCGGTACCACCTTTTAACGTCCCCTCCGAAGGACGGCATAACTAAGAACTTGTTACTCCCATTAAAAAATCCTAGGACCACCTGCGGGTTTGAACCTTGGGCATAGGAGGCTGTTGTGCTAACCACCATGCTACAGGTAACTCCCACATTATCTTTGATTTTTTATTTGCAATAACATAAGTTGCATAAATGGTAAAAAACAAACAAAAGTGTCATTTGAAAAAAATTTCCCTGAAGAGGTTAAGCAAAATATTTGTTTCATACAATTGTCAAAAACTATAAATTCCATGGTATTGGTATTCCTGGTATAATGCCACTTGGAGATTATATGCACACTATTAGCCAGTTTCAGTGAAAATATAATTGTAAAATGTTTAGCACACGCCAGCTTTAATTCGATCTCAGTCAAGATGTTTTATTAAGCTAAAGTTCCCCTAAGGAAAATACGTAAAATATCTTTCCATCAGATAAGTAGTGCACGTGTTAATGACTTAAGAATTCCTGGGCAGAGAAATCATGCTAATGAGAACTGCAGGTCACTGAGGAGAGGTCGCGAAGCTTGGTAAGAACATCAATGGATCGTGTGACCCGCGGAAAGATTATAAAGTTGAAGCTCCGATTTGATACGGCCCACCTGTGTTATGGTTCACCCTTTTTATCCTCACTCTTAGCCGGGATGTCGACAAAAGATCAAAGATAGGACAAAAAATTAAAGACCTTTTTTTCCTTTTTTCGGTTTATTTCGCCGCCGGGGTTCCCATTCATAGAGTTCATAGACTACCCGACGGATGGGTCTTTGATGGTATTTGGACAAGGGGTTGCTCTTTCATAGGCTCGTCCATTCCATTCAATATACCGGATGGGTAAAAAAAAATATCAGCCCCTTGTGTTTGACGGCCCAATTCAACCTACAAATATTTTTTCCTCAAATGTTCACTGACGTTAGTGATTGGCAAGCTCTGGTATAATATAGTAATAGATTTTCACTTAGTTGTTGGATTAGATTAGGATTGAGTTGAGAGCCCACAACTCATCCGATGTAGAATAAAATTACTGTAGCGTCTAATAATCAAACAGTAAATAAATTATAGAATAAATTTGATTTTATCATAATTAATTAAGTTAAAAAACTGTTGGTCTGTATTAAATATTAACAATAATTCTTTAATTATTTTGGGACAAGTCCCTTCGGAATAACATAACAAGAAATAAATAACGGACTTTAGATTCTCAGTGTAAAATAACTATGACCAATAGAATCAAACAAATAAAATATCTCAAGAGATAAATTCTAATAACAATTTAAAATATAAGGTGTAGATTCTTTTAGGTGAAGGTCAAATTTTTATGAATAAAATTGGAGGCTGATGTCTACTTCCCCACTATTTTAATGAGAAAAAAAATTCGCACTACGTTTCGGCTACAATGCCATCTTCAGGTTCAGTGGAATAACTTAGATTTAGTGTGAGTAGCTGCTTACCAGTCAAAACCACATGTCTAAATCACACTAAATCTAAGTTGTTCCACTGCACCTGAAGATGGCATTGTAGCCGAAACGTAGTGCGAATTTTTTTTCTCATTAAAATAGTGGTGAAGTAAACATCAGCCTCCAATTTTATTCATAACAAATTAAAATTTAAAAAATAGTAAAATGGAATACATTAAACTAAAAAAAAAAGTATATATATATAGTTTTGATATAAAAAGGAATTATAATACTTCTGAATTTTTCTAAAATAATATATGAGTTAATATTACGTCTTTGAAAACTTAATAATCCAAATAATACTTGGTGTTAAATGTGTATAATATAATAAATACAGTCTATTTGTTCTGTATATATTTATTTATTTTTCACTGAAATTAGCTTATTAAAGATTCTTTGAAAATAAAATGGATAGGAGGTGGCTGAATAGTCAGGATTTAAATGTTTTTAGAGTTTTAAAGTCCGGGATATAAGAAGGAATGGAATTCCATAGGGATACAGATAGTATTATATGTGGGAAAGATATATTATGTGTCTGCTTCTTAAACATTTTCCAAATTTCTCATAAACACATATATATATATATATATATATATATATATATATATATATATAACGGTATTAAAAATCATTTATTTTAATCCTTATAGGACAATTTTTCCCCCAAAATCAGCCTTATTCTACGAGTATATGTACAAGATAAGGGAAAATTCCAATAAAAGCTTCACAACCATAGTAATTTTTAGATACAGCGATGTCTTCATCAGTTAATGGTTACTTGCTGTTATAAATATATATTATAAAAGAAAAGGAAATAAAAAATTCGAAACTTCAAAACTATAAATAAATATACACAATCATAATTTCCTCGAGATACCTTTTTTTTTTTTTTTTATTTGACATGGTTTTAAAAGGTATGGTTTATTTGTTTATCTTTTATTCATGACGCCTGCAAATAGTTTTTAGTTTTTTTTTTTTACTTTTGTATTTGTGCAATATTAACCATATCAACCAACTCCTTTAGTATGAATTTGTAGGGGTATGACCCCGAAAACAAATAAATATTATTATAATAATTATATACACTTCACAAATATAATGATTTGTGAGGTATTTGGGTTTTCAAAGATCAAACCAAGATAGACTCAGATATATAGCATTTACTATTGTAAGATCATAGATTCAACTCGGATTTTAAAGATAACTTCATTATAAACCTATGAAGAGGTGATATTATTATTGAGGTATTGAGTCAATGAAACATTGATTATGAACCTCGAATTAGTTATTCGTTAAGATTTTAAAATCAACATTGCTATTAACACGGCACGCAGCAATATTACGAACACGTGACAATGCAGCGCTGCCACATTGGACAAAGGCCAGAAGTAAAATGCATGCAACTAAAATTTCCTACAGTTTCCGTCATAGCGTCAAGGACGGGCTTTCTCAACTGTCGAAGCTGTCGGATTCGGCACCGGACAACTGGAGAAATTAAAATACAACTGCGAAGAAATATTTCAGAAATTTTAATACTTTCTATACTTGAGACGTTGATTTAGAAAAAGTACTAAAGGGCGTCTTTTAGTACAACTCAACAAGTTCCTGTTCGTGTTAAAAGTAATGAGTACTACTCTCTTCCTCAGCAATGGTGGCACTACATTAAAGTAACAACACACTTATTATAGTGAGTCATAGTACCAGACTTATTACAATAAGTGAGTAGCCTTTATTACATTAAATGACAAAAAATAATCAATTTTAATTGCTGAGATGGAATACCACTCGCACAAGATGAAGTAATGTAATTGGTTTAATAACTATAATATTTTTATATTTTGCATCAGTATAATTGTTTGACAGTCAAGGTATTATGAAGGCCGCATGTTAAAATAAAATTACATCACTCCACAACAATTTTTTAAATACAACATTTTAATATATCAATATAAAACACTCATAAAAATATGATTAATTATTTTCTTAATTTTTTTAATTAATTAGGTTTAGATTATTTCGGGTGAAGGTCAAAGTCTAAATATAAAATTGGATTATTTTAAAAGAAACTATATTTGTACTAGCAGATAAAAATTATTCTTTGAACCGAAAGATGTCATTATAGCCGAAACGTAGTGCATCATAATTTAATTTTTGTTTCCTTTACATTTTAAAAACACTAATCTGTAAATCGTTTTGTAAAAATTTGAGAACAGAAACTATTAGCAGTTTTTCGCCGCTATAATTAAAACAAAGACAATCGTTTATAAAATCTGATGTTTCCACTTCTTTACTTCCTTTATATCATTTTTACATTTCATAATCTATGTTTATGATTATTACTAATTTTCGTACATACTGGAGTAATACGATCAGATCCCACTGATTTGAATTAATTTAAACCTAAATCATTGACTAGTAAATCATTGATACATTATTCCAGTAAATATGGATCCGGTTATTTCCAATTAATACCCGGAAAACCATAAAGAGTCTTGGACTTGGTACTGATTCGTATTGTTTTTAGGCCAACGGCCGTACAATGAGGTGATTAGGCCGAGATCATGTTCATCTGCCAGGTTTTTCCTTATTTTTGGATACAAACTTTATATAGAGGCTGTTTCTGTCCCAGGAAAGTTTCCATACTCTAGGCATCCTTCCTGGCTGACAAACAGAATCAATAATATTCTAATACGGATGGATTTGAACCCAGAACCCGCAGAACAGGAGACTAGTGCTCTATCTACTGTACCACGCCGCTCTTCCATCATAATAAGGTCGAATGCTTTTTATTCTTTAAATGTATATACAGGATTCCTTCGACAAATGTTTTATTTTTTCTTCGCCTCCTTTATTGACAGATCACGTATAATGCCAATAAAACATAAGATTGGAATCGGACTATCAATTCATTAGGTCGGTCCAGATTTTAATATATGATGTGGTAAGAGGTATCTGTGTCAGGTCCAAAGTTGCGAGACTGTTCCGCATATTCATTGGACTGTTTAATCTATTTCCTCGATTCTATAAGGCTGTAATAGAAATCTAACTTGTAAACAGTAGCGCGGGTATTATTATTTTATGCTTATGATATTTTAATTATTATTAGGTTTATTGCACTTAAGAAGTCTGTCACTGTTCCAATCTTTAATTTTTGACAAATAAGATGTATGACTGATGATTCAATTTTTTTTTTTTACTTTAGGTGCTTTTCAGACGTTCATTTGCTTTTAAACTTTGTATATATCCTATTGATTTTTTATATTGTGTATTATTATTTTATAAATTTATTATTTTGAAAATATTTGATTAGTGTTTATCAAGCACTATTTTTAAGTCCTGATAAGAATAAACAGTAATAATTTGGTCAAGATGTATTAATACTTAATGAAGTGTGAATGGTTGGCTATGTGTTTATAGAGGAGAAGTTAGTTAAGGGTGGAGTCAAATTAACACACAATTAAGTATAAACTCAACTAAAGTTTCATTTTTGGAAGGAATTAGTCCGGGTGGCGGTCATTAAATGAAACAACTAAATAGTTTCAACTATTTTATTGTTTGCCAACGTTTCGACCCCCTTTGTGGGTCATCATCAGGGCGCATGGTGGGAGAATGGAAACTGAGCTTGTAGTTTCCATTCTCCCACCATGCGCCCTGATGATGACCCACAAAGGGGGTCGAAACGTTGGCAAACAATAAAATAGTAGTTTCCATTCTCCCACCATGCGCCCTGATGATGACCCACAAAGGGGGTAGAAACGTTGGCAAACAATAAAATAGTTGAAACTATTTAGTTGTTTCATTTAATGACCGCCACCCGGACTAATTCCTTCCAGTAATTCTCAACGGTCAACTAATTACATCCACAAAGTTTCATTTTGTTTCTAATTATCAGTATAATTTCTTTTAATTATCATATTTATATATATTGTATTCTACTACTGGTTGTTATCTTTTGTTTTATAGCCCTGAAGAAGGCCTAAAATTTAGGCAGAAACGTCGGCATTATTGAATTAACTTTCTACTTAATTGTCTGTTAATTTGACTGCATCCTCAACTAACTTCTCATCTACTAATACTTAACATAAGGGAAATATAATGCGTAATACTACGGGAAGTGACTCAGCTAGTAGGTCACTGATCTATTAATCTTCGAGTAAGTATGCGGCATTATAATTATTTATTCTCTTTCATCAGCCTCCATTTTTACTAACACTAAACTATCAATAGTTAAATTGACAAAGAAAAATATAACATTGACGGACCGAATTGAATTTAAACTTTGTGTTAATTTTAGGACACACTTTAGTAGTTTCGATTGTTTTTTATTTAATTAAAAGTGATTCAGTTTCAAAGTATTTTAATCTGCATGAGCAAACTTAGAAAAAGACTCCAATGAAAGTTTGACAAGTAAAGAAGTTTTATTTATCACACTAGAATTGATTCTTTTTTTTATGTTACTTTTGTACTTCCTTACATTAATATGTTTTTATTAGCACTCATTCTGTAAACTCACTTTCGATAATCGAATATGATACGAGATATGCATAGAATTATTTTTAACATTTTAAATAATAACCATTTAGCAACGAAACATTTATACCTACGCAATTCAGTTGGATTATGAATATGTATATATTATATATATATATATATATATATATATATATATATATATATATATTATATATATATATATATAACACACACACATATAATATTCTATAATTGTTTCTAGGCTCTAAGTTGAGGAAATCAGCTGAGCAGTTAGTAATTACAGGTGGTTGGATTGCGTTACGTCATGAAGTTCAGCGCAACAGCCTTCGAATAATTAGAAGGTGTTCTCTTACACAAAAAGAAACCCTTTCTCGTTACAACTAAAGGCAGCCTAACCGTATCCAAGGCACATTTGAATCTAAAAAATATTTATTATTCTTAGATAAATAATTCATCGTTAATGAATCATATCTATCTCAGCAATATCGTTGTTTGTTTTGGTTCGTCTTCAACGTTGTTATATTTATTTATTTTGGAAGCAAGGATAATTGAATCTTCAATGCGTCATTCATTAATAAACCAAGGACGAACATAACTTTTATTTAAAAAAATTAAAAATTTTTTGTCTTTATTTTATCTTTTAACTTATATTATTATTTGTGTTAATATAATGTAATATAGTTGGTGAAAAGAACAGAGCTCAAGGATATAATGTTTAATATATTTGATAGGAATTCATCTATACTTTCAAATGAATCTACGTTTAGATCTGCTAGTATTCCTGAGCCTATAGCTGTGAATCTGAGCTTCAGATTGAACTGAGACCGTTGGAGACGTAACAAAGGGCAACCTGCGTGTCTAAATCGTTTCTTCTGTATTACGACGTTTCGGAATGTAAGAGCTCTACGTGTGTCCTCGGTGCCATCCACAGCATCTGGACTACATATCTTCCCGGACCGGAGTTCGTTTCTGATAAATTAATTGATTTACAATGTAATAAATAAGATTATTTAACTTTATGAATAATACTATATGATGCTTAAAAAATAGTTGATTGTTAATAGAAATAATAATGAATTGCTTTATTAAAAATTAACGTCTAGTAATACTTATGCTTCAACTGTGCAAATTAAGTATTTCTGTTTACGACTCATGAACTATAAACATTTTTAATATATTTTTTAAACAGAACTCGTTAGTATTTCAGGGATTAAGTTGATTTGTGGTAACACTGGACAATAAGCTGTTCTCATACGGTACCAAGTTAAACATTATCACCACTGTATTTTTAAAATTAAAAGAAAATAACCCGGTTTCGTTTAGACTCTTATTTTAAAATAGATAAACAAGGATCGAAACGCTTATTTATCTGTTAATTGATATCACGTTTGGTATGTAACAATTTTTTAAACATTAAAAACTACGCTTCGTAAATTTCTTCTATTAAACAAAATTATGTTTTTCTTTTTGTTGTTTGTTTATCCAGTGGCGTTAAGGTAACCTTTACTTCTCAGTAATGGCTCCCAAACGCAGTCCTTTCTTGAATTTATATTGAGAAAAGTATTTGAATTATTCAGAAATAAAACAGAATATTGTTAAAATAAACTGATATTCCAAAAATAAACTAAATATTGCAATATCAATTAAAGTTTGTAAATTTCCATTCTCTAGCTTTTAGTCGTTAATGAATTTTATATCAGAATATTCTCCGCCCAAAAAAAAACAACAACTTATTTTCTGCCTTTTTTAAATACTTTCTTGTCTATTATTTTTCTTGTACTCAACGCGTATGGTAACCTTGCAAATAATGATAATGATAATGATTATTTAAAAAAAAAAGTAAAATATAACAGTTAAAAATTATTTCAAATTTTAGGTATTGAGATTTTATGGTAGGTTAAATGGATTGCGTTGAGACTAATGTTTTTGACGAAGTTTGATATCTTATCCAGCCACTCTGTTACATCAATGTCTGATGCTTTGAACCCTCGAAGCTCCTTGTGGTCTTTTACTTTTTTTTTTAATTTGGGAGGGGAGAAGGTTCCATTGAGGGCTATTAGAGTCCGCTTTTGATAATTTAGCGAAGGCTTTATTACCATCATCAACGATTCCTGATTTAGAGCACGTATTTCTAAATGGTATCTTCTCGGAAAGCCTTGATGTCGGAACCCAAAAAAATAGATCGTGCTAGATGTTTTGTTTTTATAGCATTTTAAATGGGGATCTCTTTTTGTAAAGAACGTGATTTCTTTGGGCATCTCGAGTTTTATCAGTTTTTATTTATTTTTTTTTACCACCATATCCTTTGCTGATATTTAAACGATGACGGTTTTCTATCAAGTTCTCATATTTTCTTCTCACGCTCCTAATTACGAATATACTTTCTATCTACTATTGTATACCAATACATTTTTCTATAGCTCGCGTCATCTTCTTTCACTATCTACCCACTTTGACTATTGATGTGTGGTTTATGGTGGTCCTCTCGGCTGTGCTTGAGGACAGACTGAAGTGAATTATGAATTTCCTCAAGATTCGGCAATTCACTTACACGACTAGTTAAATTGGATCCCTTTATCAATTCAAAAAAGGAATATTTCCAAGGATCATACTCCCAGCATCCCTACTACATTCAGTCTCTGTCAATTTAAATCCTCAATCCTCTAACTTGAAAAAAGTTTCTTTACCTATCCTATCCACAGATCTAAAAGTTTTGATCGTTCCCATATTATTCACTCTACTATCAACTGGAATTCTCTACCTACCGTTATCCGCATGTCTATGTCTATCCTCAGTCAAATCCCAACTTTTCCAACATTTTATGTCATCTCAAACAGACGTTCAACAATAGTGATATTTCGATTCTCGATATCAAAATTTGAATGAATAAAAAATTTTAATTTTATTTTTCAATTGATTTTTTGAACACAGTTGTTTTCAAAAGATTTTTTTTTTATTGTTGGTTATTTTTTGTTGTGTAATACTTATGTAGGCCAGACATATTATATATTTCAATTGTACATAACCGTTACTCTTAAGGGTTCCAGTTCCAGAATAAATTTGTTTTGTTTTCTATTCCATCCTCTCACTCTCTCTCTCTCTCTCTCTATCTCTCTTCTCTCTCTCTCTCTCTCTCTCTCTATATATATATATATATATATATATATATATATATATATATATATATATATACACGTTCATAGAGAGAGCGGCGATGACCGGTAGGAAAGCAAGAGGACCACTCCCTTCAATGGCACCACAAGGACAGCGACACAGTCATCTATCGATAACTTAAGGAATTTGGCGTGGTCTTCCTTATTCGGTGACACCGGTAATGATATACTCCATTATTCGGTGGGAACAGGAAAAAATCGAAATAAAATCATTTTTAATATATATACTTAAGTATTATTTACATAAAACGATTTGGGATTCATAATTAATGAGCATTATATTTCATCGTATTACCTTGTTAATACGATGGTAATAATGACAAAAAAATTAAAATAATGTGCTGGTTCTGCCTTAAACCATATTAAGCCATTATTAGCAGGTGGGTAAATTATTTAATTCTTTGTTATTGATAGTAAATTTAAAAAAAAATCAGAAGGTCAGAAGCCTTCTCGAATAAAATATATATCAGATTCTGAAACTCAAGGATAATAATATGAGCTTATCTGCTAGTGAGAACTTCGTAAATATCAGGAACTGAATCAATCCTATAAGATGCCGATCATACTATTGTCGAACGGATTGAAGTCAACCGTTGTATTCACGGAAAGATTTTACTAGGCACAACAAGGACAGCTTATCCCCTCAGTTCCGAATTAGCAAAATCTAGAAAAATCAATAATGGAAAATAATAAAAAATTGTATTTTGTGGTCCATGAACCAAGAATCTGTATATAAACAACATATGACTGAGACCAAGTAAGTAACAGGTTCCTTTATTCCATTATTCATACAATTTCTGAAGACAAATCACACACATATCCACTTCATCCTCAGGCGGCCCGTACCTATGTGTGGAGTGTGTAAAGTGCCTCTCTCAATATATATAATTGAGCATATAATTGAGAACTGCCCCAAATTCCTTGTACTAATAAATAAATTTAATCTACCAAGATCGCTGAGTGAGAGCTTGAAGGACGCTAGTGAAACATTTAATACACTGCTAAGGTTCATCAAAGAATGCAATCTTTTACAGACGTTATATTAAAATAAAATTAAAAAAATAAAATAATAATAAGAAGAAAAAATAGAATAAATTATTTTTTTAAACAATATAAATAAAAATTTGTGTTTTATTATTGTTTGTTAATGTATATATTCGGTGCTAATAACCAAAAGGTCGAGAGCCAATTCCAATACCATAACCCCAGTAACAGGTATTGGTGCAATGTCACCGTGACAGCCAGGTATAACTTGAAATACACATCATTACATCTTGATACATTTCAACTCGTTTCTTGCATAAATTAAATTACAAGATTAAGGTTGTAACCTCAGCTTTCCTACAAACCGCAAAGAGAAACCTAATATTTGGAATATGAGGGACATATATGTTGAATAAAAGAATGAAGTCTTAATAAAATTATCATAATCTTGGATTACACTTGAAATGTTATATTCATTTATGAGAAAACGCTATACTTTAGTTTTATACTTCTTCAAAATAGTAGAATATAAAAATAAAAATTATAGGTGGAATAGTCAGGAATCAGTCATTTTTGAAATTTTTTTAATTTTGCCAACGTTTCGGCTCAAGCTTGTGAGCCATCATCAGGGCTACAAACATCAGAACCAAAGAGATACATATCAATATGATAATGAAAATTTTCTTTTGAATGTAGTGACAATGATAACATTTGAAATAAAACAGAAAATATACCAACATACTTAAATATTATAGATACAAATAATGATAATATGATACATAATCTGATTATGATAAGCATAACAAATTTTACAGAACTTAAGACTTTAATATAGAAGTGAAAAAACAAACAAAAAAGAATATATATAAACGTACCATTACTGAGCCATGTCCAAGCAAGTAATGCTAAAAGTAATGGTACGTTTATATATATGTTTTCTTTTTTGTTTGTTTTTTCACTTCTATATTAAAGTCTAAAGTTCTGTAAAATTTGTTATGCTTATCATAATCAGATTATGTATCATATTATCATTATTTGTATCTATAATATTTAAGTATGTTGGTATATTTTCTGTTTTATTTCAAATGTTATCATTGTCACTACATTCAAAAGAAAATTTTCATTATCATATTGATATGTATCTCTTTGGTTCTGATGTTTGTAGCCCTGATGATGGCTCACAAGCTTGAGCCGAAACGTTGGCAAAATTAAAAAATTTTCAAAAATGACTGATTCCTGACTATTCCACCTATAATAGTTTCTACAGTCGACTATACATCCTCAATATAATAAAAATAAAAATTAATTAGTTGTCAAAATATTTTTAATACCTTTTAATTATCTAGTATATGCACACTGCTGTTGCTGGCAGGTAAAATTAACTGACCGGAAAGTAGCAACAATTACGACAGAGAAAAAACTGGTGGAAAGGCGGTTAGCATGTGTCCTTGGGGTACACCGGGAGCGGGCCCGTTAGGGCAGCACACGCCCTAGCGGAGAAATTTCCTTTGTTTATCCTCCTTCCGTTTATGGTTTACTTAATTACTATATATATATATATATATATATATATATATATATATATATATATCCTATATTATCCTATATTATCCTAGTAATATTTCTGTTTTATTTAATATTTAAAAACGCTGTAGATTATTAGACAGAGATTCATTATTCCTAAACAACAATTATATTAGGGTATAATTGTTTATAGGCGATTAATTAATATGGAAAGCAATAAATAATTCAAAGGAAAATGCCATATCACCACTGCTAATTTCAACACGTTATATCACTGCTAGTTTTTAACCAATTTCAATGATTCTGTTTTCATTTTGTAGGAATATATGGATCAACTTTCTTGTTTTTGTTTTTCTTTTCTTTCTGTTTATCGTGCTTTAGTGATTCTAAAACTCTACATATTTTCTCTATCTTAAAAAATAAACGAGTTATAGGCGTATGCATGGGTAAAATTCCTTTTATTTTTCTATTTTTTATAATTATTTACGTTTTTTTGGTTAATAAATACGAATACATTTTTTCTTCTATCTTTAAAATAACTGAGTTATTGAATTAAATCACTTTTAATCGGCCACCATTTTAAAAATAAACTAGTTGATATCAACGTCTAGGTCGTAGGATCATCGTTACATACCCTATTTTTTTTGTGAATTTCGAAAAATTGTTTGAGTAGTTTCGGTGAAATGCCACGGACGGCAGACAAACGGATATTTTTTTAATCGTTATTTGGGTTCCAAGTATCTTGAAATGTAAGCCCAAATTTTCTTTTATTTTTTTTTTTGGTCGATTACAAAGGTTCATTATTGAAAATAATTATGAAAATAATGAATCAAAAACTTAAATGTTCTGTGAAATATTTTTTCATTTTACCCTTTTGTTTAGGGATTTTAATAACCATAAATAGAAAAAACACCACTGAAATATAATTAGCATTTTATGATCTTAAAAATGAAAAACCTGATTTCATTAATGAGATGTAAAAGTAAGCTTATAAAAGGATTAATATTCTGAAGGCGGTTTCAATGTCAAACGTCATTCACTTATGTAACGTAGCAAGTTTTCATTGTACACTTTATACATTTTTCGTTTTTCTGATTATTTGACGTTATTATTTTATACTTTTCTTATGACACTAGGACGTTAAGTAAGATTTAACTCACTAAGGCATTCCATTTTTATATTATCTTTATTAAAATATCTCAGTAGCTTTTGTTGTCTTTGGTATCCACATTCATCTTTGACAACTTATAACAAAAGATTTTTCAAATTTTAGAAAGGAAAATTGAGAATTTTTTTAGGATAAATATATTTGTCAACATACTGACTGGATATTGCATAAGCTCGTTCTTATTTGTTATTTTTATTTTAACATACCTATATATGAAATATATAATAAGGGAAAGTATTGCAATCAAGAAAATGTTTGAATTCCATTTTTCAATGGTAATACACGGACTGAAATTTCGTATTTAAGACAATTGTTACAGATATGTTACAGTAACTTCTTCATCGAAATCGACGAAGCAGAAGAACAACTTTAAACCATGCATTTAGCACCTTTTTACGATTTTAGAAACGGCTCTAATGATTTTGATTAAACTCGGTATATCAATGTAAAATTTAGTTAGCTTTAATACAATGTAGGTTTCATTCTGATTGAAATAGTCTGACAGGACTTAAATAGTTTAAATTTTCTTTTTCTGGAGTAGCTTTAATTTTGTAAATTTGAATAACTTAAGCATATCATCTTGTTGACATTGATAAAAAAAGAAAAACTATTTAAGCTGAACGTATTCGATATCTATGAAAGGAGAAAAAAAATTAATGCAATTATTGTGTTTTTGAACATGAAAACAGTAATCTATAATATGACATTTTGAAGGGTATGGCATATTATATAAGATGTATAATAAACCCTTAGAAAGCTAAAGATTTTTTAAGAAATATTTATATTTATTATAATTTCAATTTGTTTGCTAGGTTCTTATAAATAAAATGATCCAATTTCACTCAACACTTCTTTATTTCCTGTTTCTTTCTGTCTACGTTTCGGCCTTTGCCATTTTCAAGGGTTCTTTAATCAATCCTTCATATTGCATATTTATAACATATATTTTGACACACTTAAAAAATATCTATTACAGGCTGAACTAGCCTTGTTAGCTTGTTATCATGTACCTTTTTTTTTTTTTTTTTTTTTTTTTTTTTTTTACATTTTACAGAGTACATGATAACAAGCTAAGAAGTCTAGTTCAGCCTGTAATAGATATTTTTTAAATGTGAAAAATTATATGTTATAAATATACAATATAAAGGATGGATTAAAGAACCATTTTTAATGGCAAAGGCCGAAACGTAGAGAGAAAGAAAAAGAAAATAAAGAAGTGTTGAGTGAAATGGATCATTTTATTTAAAAGAACCTAGCAATAGATTTATTCACTCAAACAAATTGAAATTATAATAAATATAAATAATATTTCTTCAAAAATCGTTAGCTTTCCAATGGTATATTTTACATCTTATATAATATGCCATACCCTTAAAAATCTCATATTATACATTAATATTTTTATGTTCAAAAACACAATGATTGCATAAAAATATTTTTCCTCTTTTCTCCTTTCATGGATATCAAATTTGTCTTATATAAAAAGTTGTAAAGGTTAGTGGAGAGGGATAAAAAGCCGATAAAAATGACTGATTGTCGTAAATAATGATGTAATTAGATAAAACACATGTTTCTATTAAAACTCTAGTAAATTAATTATAAACAATTTATTTTCCTCTTTGAATGTGTTTAAAAATTCTTAAATTGATTAAAACAACGGAGGCAAATGAAAGTCGTGTGTTGCGCACAACAGATTTTTAGTCTACAATAATCATGTGTACAGAACTAAATGAATCGGACAAACTTGTCTCTGTACTTTTTTTTATAAATGCTAAAAAAATCTTGAGTGTTTTTATACAAGAAAAGTTGGCAATAACAAGGTAAAGTTTGAGGACGAACCTATGTGGGTCAATATCAGCAAGCCAGTTAGTGTGCAACCTCAGGTCGCCGCGCCTAGGATAAAACCAGTCCCACCCTTAACTTAATTCAAGTCCAGTCTTCCTGATACTTACCTCGACTTTAGTAATTAGTTCGCAACTGTCCTCGAGGATTCTGTTTTGTACAGGAAAAAAAATGAGATCTAGTAAATTGAAAAGAGTCGTTTGATGACTGCAGGCCGCAGAGAAATCGTAATTAATTTAGCAACACAATAGCAACTAGTTCCACTATAGTTTAGACCGCTCAGCGTATAATTGCTATAAAGGGTGTCTTGCTTAAGCAGAGGAAATCCTGTCTTTAAGTGTACTGAAGTACACTTCTATGCGAACTCTACTTAAAAGCTTATTCGTTGCATCCAACTTCTCAGAAGGCTTAATTGCAATAACGACTTTTCAATATCAATATTAAAACTATGGTACGCACAACACACGACTTTCACTTATCTCTGTTGTTTAAATCAATTTAAGATATTTTAAATAAAGGTTGTTTTTATTTATATTTTATTGAATTTTACTACTATATATAACATAAATACAAAAGTAAAAATGTTGAATTATAATAAGTACCTTGGTTAATGGCCGCAACTGCAGTTCTATTCTTTCGTAGCTCTGTGTTTGTTACACTTTCACCACGGTTCTATCAACATGTCAGCAATAAAACTTTGTGAACAGTGAGTTTACTATCAACTAAACACTTTAATATTCACGGATAGTGAGGTGAGTGACTATTTGTACCGATACGCGATATCTTATAAACTGATAGCTATCTGGTTGAGATAGCAACGTGGCCCTAATCCTTAACAGTTATATTTATTTTTAAAGGGCTAGGCCAAGTTTACTAACTCAGTCATCTCTGTTTTCGTCTAGGACTTTATTTTGTTTTTAGTTTTATTCATTTCTTTTAAATTTTTAAAGACCATTTTTTTTTCCTATTTGTTATAATTGTTTCTTAGAAATGTTTTCTTTATTAATTGTATATAATCATGTGAATAGTTTAGTTTTTAAGTATTTATTGTATAAAATATATTTTTTATTTTAATACGCAGGTGTATATAGATTTTTTTGTTTTCTTTTCTTTCATTTTAATTAATAATGGACTTAGACAGAAATACGTCCGGTGAGGACTCAGAGGAGACCCCTTTCTCTGAAATAAGTGAAACGGACTCTCAATACTTTCGACTCGCCGTATGAAGCGGCATCGGAACTCCCTTCCTCCCGGATCTGGGGGTAATTCACCAAATAAAAAAAAAAATAAATCAAATAAAACTAAGCAGGCGTCTGAGCAAAATATGTCACCGCCAAAAACCCGCAGTAAACTCACTGCAGCCAACACAATAGAACCAGTTCCATCATCATCAGCCGCTCCGTCTGTCTTCACAGCGCCATCTACCTCTGCCAGTACGTCAGGTACAGCCAACACAATTTCAGAGCCTCAAGAATTTTGTGATCCCGAACCCCCACCAATATTTGTCAATAACATACAAAATTTTATGTCGTTTGGTCAAGAAATTGCAGATTTGATCGGACAGCCCAACTTTCGTTGTTACTCGAGAATAAACGATATTAAGATCAACACAACAAATAAAGACAGTTACAAAAAGCTTGTCAACCACTTAAATTCAAAAAGCTACGACTTCCATTGTTACCAATTGAAACAAGAAAAGTCATATCGTGTCGTTCTTAGAGGGCTCCACTCATCAACTCCCACAGATGCTATCAAAAGAGGGATAGAAGGAAGGTCTCTCCCGTTTTCCATCCAAAGGGAAAATATCCACTGCCTCTATTTTTCGTGGATCTAGAACCTGCCACAAATAACCCAGAAATATTTAATATAACAGGACTGGTATACTCCATTGTGCGATTCGAACAGCCTAGGCCGACATCTACGATAGTACAGTGTACTAAATGTCAAAATTTGGGACACACTAAATCCTACTGTTACCACCAGGCCCGGTGCGTCAAATGTGCCGGCCCTCATGCTACTGAGAACTGCCCGAAATCTCGTGATGAACCAGCAAAATGTGCTCTCTGTGGTGAAGCACATCCAGCGAGCTACAGAGGCTGTTCGGTCTACAAAAATCTGCTCAGACAGAGATCACAAAACCCTCTACCCAAAAGTCTGGAACAGAAAAGTAATACACCTGCACCACCTCCTGTACTGGATAACCTAGTAAATTTTCCAGAAATTCAGAAAGCTTCTGTTAACATGACTCCAAAGCCAACTACTCCTAGACCTGGAAATCAAGATCGACAGAACATTAAGAAGCCCTCCTCCGTTATCAACTCGCAGCCTCAACAACCTAGAAGGCAGGCGCCTCCGAACTCCCAACCCATGACCCAGATTTCCCATCCCCAGCTTGAAGCTCCACACCAACCAACCCCTCCTCATCAGATACCTGTTAGGGTTAAATTACCTCCAGAAAAACCTCACCCGATCCCACCCCGTTCTTCTGTACAGCCAAATCAACCCAATTCTCAACCCCAAACATCCCAAAATGCATATCATGGTACCCCTCGACGGGTGCAGACTCCAGCCAATGTACCAGCTCAACTAAATTATCCTTCCCAATCCTATAATATACCCCCACCTGACTTTTACTCCATCCTTAATTCCTTCCTATTAGATCTCAAAAAAACCATCCAGCCGCTTATCTCCCTTCTCACTCGTATCCTTTCCGAAATCCCATTTAATTTGCCACGATGAGTGTAAAGCCCCTAGCTATCCTCTTATGGAACGCTAATGGCCTACTCAACCACCGAGACGAACTCGACATACTCCTACATGACAATCACATACATATTGCATTAATAACTGAAACTCATTTCACTCAACGATCAAAATTTTACATACGTGACTACATCACTTATAGAACAGACCACCCAGACAACACTGCCCATGCCGGATCATGCGTTCTTATCCATAAATCCCTTCCACATTCCCTTATTCCCACTACTCCATCTGACGCTATACAATCCTCTTCTGTAATCATTTTAACTCGTCCTTTCCATCTCACACTCTCAGCTGTATACTGTCCTCCTGGTAACACCATTTCCTATAGCCTTCTTAATTCCTTGTTCCGATCTCTTGGGCCGCGCTTCATTGCTGGAGGTGATTACAACGCTAAACACCAACGATGGGGTTGTCGAGCATCCAACTCCCGTGGTAGTATCCTTTCTAACGTCACAAACTCCAATTGTTATTCTATCCTTGCTCCTACGAATCCCACATATTGGCCTACATCCCTAAAAAAAAAACCTGATATCCTGGATATATTTGTTACCTCTCAAATCCCTACTTCCCAAGCCGAAATCAAATCCCTGAATGACCTTTCATCTGACCACAGTCCTGTTCTGCTTTCTTTGCATTCAAACTTTGTTCCTAAACCCTCTCCTCCTACATTAATTACAGGACGTGTAAACTGGAACCAATTTCGATATGACATAGAAAATAAACTAGACTTAAAACTTCCACTAAAGACAAAACAAGATATTGACCAAGCCATAGAAAAACTTACTGACTCAATAAGTAGCACCATAATAGACAACACAACTAACACCAAACCTGATAAACCTCAGAAAAGTAACCTACCACAGCACATTCAGATCTTATTGAGAGAAAAGCGCACAGCAAGATCGAAGTGGCACAGGACCAGATACCCAAAAGACAAAACTTATTACACCCAACTGACTAACAAACTAAAATCAGAACTCAAAAAATACAAAACACAAAATTTAAAAAACTATGGACGACTACAAAAAAAATCCTGAAGTTTAAAGATTTCAACCATCCACTCCTTACTGAAACCCGAACCTGGACACGATCCGACGAAGAAAAATCCCAGATATTTGCTCAGCACCTCTCTAAAATATATAATCCTCATCCTGAAATACTCAATTCAAACCATGTTGAATGTATTGAAACAGAACTCAATATTCCTCTCCAAATGACCCTACCACCTAAAGCATTTCATCCTTCAGAAATAGCCAATATCATTCACAGATTACCTTCCCGCAAAGCTCCTGGACATGACCTAGTTACTTCCTATATAATGAAACAGCTTCCTCGAAAATCCATCTGTTTTCTTACCTACATATATAATGCTATCCTCCGGACCACATATTTTCCTGACTCCTGGAAACTATCCATTGTTAAGATGATTCCCAAACCCCAAAAGCCGCTCGAACATCCATCCTCTTACCGTCCAATTTCTCTATTACCTATTATGGGTAAAATCTTTGAAAAACTCCTACTGAAACGAATATATCCCATCCTTGATTCTGATCATATCATCCCTGATCATCAGTTCGGATTCCGAACATCCCACTCCACTATCCAGCAATGTCATCGTGTGGTGGACGTTGTCTCTTCTGCTTTGGAGCGCGGGTTGTACTGCACGGGAGCCTTTCTCGATGTAGAACAGGCCTTTGATAGAGTCTGGCACCCAGGACTGTTGTACAAACTCCGTAAATTCCTTCCTCCCACATATTTCCTGATTCTTCAATCCTGCCTCTCTGATAGATCCTTCGGAATTAATCACGGTAGTTCCTATTCATCCCTTTTTATACGGACTGCTGGTGTTCCTCAAGGCAGTATTCTGGGACCCATTCTATACACAGTATATACAGCTGATATCCCAACCCATCCTAACACTTTCCTTTCTACCTATGCTGATGACACCTGCGTGTTATCAGTTCATAAAGATCCATTTGTTGCTTCAAATACCCTTCAAGCCCATATCAAAGACCTAGAAGTATGGTGTCAGAACTGGAGAATAAAAATAAATTCCAACAAATCCCATCAAATAACTTTTACCCTTCACCGTAAACCTTTGACTTCCTGCCCTAAAGTATCCTTTAATAACACTCAACTAGTTCCTGTTGAACAGATCCGATACCTAGGACTTCTTCTTGACAAACGCCTAACTTGGAATCCACATACACGACTAAAACGACAAGAAACTGCTCGCCGCTTTAGGCTACTTCAACACTTACTAGACAAACGATCAAACCTTCCTCTTAACTACAAAAGGCTCATCTACATGACTATTATAAGACCAATCTGGACTTACGGAGTAGAGCTTTGGGGCTCTACTAAACCATCAAATTCTTCCCGCATCCAATCCTTACAATCCAAAATCCTTCGTAAAATCCTCAATTTTCCTTACTTTGTCACGAATAATCTTATCCATAAAGACCTTAATGTTCCCCATGTTACTGATTTGGCCCGGACCAGGTATCAATCCTTTCATGACAAACTCCATTCTCACCCTAACCCACTAGTTTCAATCCTTTCTTCCTCTTCAATTCCGGATAATCCTCCGAGGCGCCTGAAAAGGAAATGGCCCCGGGTCCTTCTAGTTTAAAATATTTTTAGAGTGCTGCCACTGGGTAGTGTCTCTACATGTTTTTCATGACAGTTTTGTATATTACCATCACATTTACTAGATGTATTTTTATTTAATACAGTTGTAAATATCATTAAATATGTTTAAAAAAAAATAAAAAAAGAATTATAATAAAGAGTGTGAAAAAGCTTGTGAAGAAACTACCCAGCGATAGAACTTCGATGTTTATATGAGGAAGTAGATCCTGAGGCCGTCTTCTTTTCTATCGCCTTGGAGGGTAATCAGGAATATATGAGATTGATAGGTTGCGGACAAGAGGGTTTGTGTTTGTTGGGTGTTAGGGATTGAAAGTGGTATATCTGGTACGAAAAAGGTCTGCAACAAATGGAATATTAAGGTCGTTATGGTTGATTTTATTTGTGGCGAAGTAAGGAGCATTTAGGATTTTGTATTGTAAGGATTGGATATAGGAGGAATTAAATCGTTTAGTAGAATCCCAAAGCTCGATTCCATATGTCCAGATGGGCCTGATAATGGTAACATATATGAGGTTGTGATGGGCCTGATGTGTGTGAGGGAGTGAGGTTATAACACACAGCTGGTGGGAGCAAAGAGGTTATGTGAAATGGATTTGTCACTGCCTCAAACATGTTTATATTTTAGTTTTCTTTATATTTAATTGAAGGTCATTTTTATTTATTATTTTATTTTCTGTGTTTTATGATAGTAGAAAGATTATTTTATTTTACAGTGGCAAATCCATTGCAACCTCTCACCAGCTGTGGGTTGGCTCTATCTCGATTTGTGTGTGCTCCTCATATTGTGTTCTTTTGTATTATAGTATTCTATGCTTTATTTAACTGTTTTTATCATTACGAACAATAAAAGAACCATTCGTACTAATAGTGCCAGGCTGTAGTTATTTCGCCCTCACCTCCTCCAAAGTGGTGACCCCGACGGTGAGTTTTAAACTATTATTTTTTCTTCTCTTTCTCCTTTTTTTTTTTTTTTTTTTTCTGGCAATATCATTACAATGCCATTCGATTTATTCACGCTGGACATGGAGGACAAGAAAGTGGAGGTGGAGTCAGCATCGGCCCCCAATGCGCTGGCGAGATTGCCAACTTTTTATAGAGAAGAGCCAGATCTGTGGTTCATTCAAGCTGAGGCGGTATTCAGCTCATGTAAGATCAGTAATAGTAAGAGCAAATTTCAGCTGATTATCGCCCAGCTTGATTTTCAGACTCTTCGACAAGTCGCAGATCTGGCTCGTAATCCGCCTGTTAATGAGCCCTATGAAAGGTTAAAAGAGCGGCTACTTTCCAGCTTCGGGAAATCAGATAGCTGGAAGATGAAAAAACTCCTGGAAGAGCAGAAATTGGGCGATCAGAGGCCTTCCCAATTTCTGCGAGAGATGCAGCAGCTGGCAGGAGAGAAGGTCCCGGAGGACATGCTTAGTACTCTGTGGCTCCGGGGGTTACCTGAGGGAATGCAGGCGGCTTTGGCTGCTACCGATCATACTGATCTTACAAGTTGGCCCGCATCGCAGATAAAATAGCGGAGATTCAGCAACCCCCAGGTAATCCGATTATGGCTTATCAGCCGGAGCCAACTCCGGGGCCTTCAAGAAGAGATGGAGGAGACATAGGAGCTGCCATCGAGCGCCTGACTGCCGAAGTAGCCGCTCTAAAAGCGCAAATGGGGGCCAGGACAAGTCGGCGGGACAGCGGATCGTCTAGTCGGAATCGCAGGGGCTCTAGAAGCAAGAGTAGACGGCGTCTCTGTTTTTACCACGAACGCTTCAGAGATAAGGCGACCAGATGCCGTCAGCCCTGCGACTGGAAACCGGCTAGGGCTTTAAACTAGTCATAGCGGCGAACAAGGCGGGTCCCGTCGCTATGGCTAACAACCGTCGACTCTTCGTCTCTGACAGAAAGTCCGGGGTCAGATATCTGGTGGATACTGTGTTCTTTTGTATTATAGTATTCTATGCTTTATTTAACTGTTTTTATCATTACGAACAATAAAAGAACCATTCGTACTAATAGTGCCAGGCTGTAGTTATTTCGCCCTCACCTCCTCCAAAAGGTTTTTGTAATAGAGTGGAAGTTTTGAACGTTTGTCAAGTAGGTGTTGTAGTAATCGGTATCTACGAGCAGTTTCTTTAATGTTTAATTTAAGTAAAGTTAGTTGAAAAAAAGGTTTATATGTGTATATGTATTACATCAAGTTTCGATTAAAACATGTATTTCATTAAATACAAAGCATTGAATAGCATGCTGACAAGGCTAGTTTAGCCTAAGATATTTTGAAATTTGATTAAATATATATTTATATATATATGTAATAGAAAGATGATGGATTAAGGGATCAGTGTGAATGTCCTAGGGCTGTAACGTTGGAGATGAAAAATAAAAAAGTTGATTAAATATGTGGATCACATTTATTTTAAAAAAATAACTTACACTTTATTATATTATTATCTACAATAATCACTTTAGTGTAGGCCCTTTTCGTCTTTCTAAATTATGTTTCGCAACATTGTATATAAGATAAAAGAATTAAGTTTTCCAATGGCATATCTATGATATTTTTCGGTTAGCGCGACAGGCCTTGAAGGACCTTGGCCGCTCGGTATGGTTTCTTAAGTCTCCACGCCGCGATACTCGATGACATTTTATAGGGTAGGGTCATCACTTCCTACACCTATTTTTGTGAGTAGCCATCAACAATCAGCTGACGGGTCCCACATACCCGGGGAGAGGCTGTGAGTGAATCTCCATTTAATTGTATGCTTGAAAAAGTTCTCTTAGGACACAAAATTTTAGCTTCGTAGGCTAGCGCGCTAGCCACTCAACCACGGGCTCTCTCTTATTCTTTTGCTAAAAATATATTGTTATGTTTAAAAAAAAAAAAAAAAAAAAAAAAAAAAAAAAAAAAAAAAAAAAAAAAAAAAAAAAAAAAAAAATTAAATATTATAAAAATTATATATAAAAAATTATAAATAAAATATTTATTTATTAAAATTATTATATTATATTAAAATTATATATTATATTATATTATATATTATATAATATTATATAATTATAATTATATATTATATTATATATAATTATAATATAATTTATAATATATAATTATAATTATAATTATTTATTTATAATTATTTATTTTATTATAATAATTATAAAATTACAAAATGGTAGAAAGTGGTTTACACACACACATTCCATTTTCTGAGGATTGGTAATTTGGACGCAGTGGATCCTCAAAACATGTATTTCCTAAGAAAACTCGAATCATGAATATTTAGCACAAAAACATATATTTCTGCTGTTTCGTTACTGATTCCAATGATCCTCTTTTCTTTTGTTAGAAATTTAATTCTCTTTCGATTAGTAATAACTAAGAAGTAGTAAGCGATAAGTTCTATATTTATAAGACACTTTCTGTTCAACGTATCGTCGAGGTGACCTAAAATTTTAAAAACTGAGGGAAGGAAAGATATTATACTTGATCGATTACAACGGTTCTCTATTAAAAATAGTAAACCATAAGATCCTACAAGGTACTTCTTCGACAAATATGAGAATATTTATTTTTCAAATTAATAAGTTTGTCTGTTAGAGGTTCTGCATATTTTATACATCTTTTTGAAGTATTGCTTACATGGTAATAACTTGTAATTTAAGATGCTTCTTTCATTTATGTAATATTCTTCTTTAAAGTAACTCTTTTTACTAATTGTTTCTTTGAAGATCTATACTGCTCATAGTACTAATATTAGCTTCTGCACTTTTCATAAAAAATATTACCTGAAAATATTCAAACCCCCTGGTCCAGTTTACCCATTGATCCATAATTCAATTAAGGTCAATCATTGATTGAAAACCTGCAGTGGAATAATTAATTGTGGTTATTATATTAATGTAAAAGATCATGAAATCCTATTGCGACATTTATATTAAACCCAGACTAAAGCAACAGTTTAAATATTATTTCGCAAGCACAATTGGATAATTTCCATGCGCAACGATTTGGAGGAATTCCAAACTCTTCTGGCCTACATCGGTTTGTTGAGTGCATCGTTACCAACTGCTGGTTTTGTGTCCTTAGCCTTGTTAATGTTGAATTCGCAACTGAGATTGACTCACACGTTCAGTGAAATCTGTTAAATATAAGAAGGAGGAATATAACTGTTTAAAAAAATGCAATTAACAATGTGTAAGACTTTCATAAATCTGATGCTTTAAAAACAAATTGTAAATTTAAGGATTTTTCTTTTCTTTTTTTTTTTTTTTTTGACTGGGAGATAAGTAGTGAAAAATTCTTTTTATTTTTATTTTTTTAAATTTCTTCTTTATTCTGATAATAATACACCACGTCTGGAGATGTCAGCTTTTGAGTTTAAAACTGCGTATTACGTTTGTTCAAGCATTTTCCCCGTTTGTGACAGACCCATCAATATTAAAAGGGTATGATGGCTTTCTGATGACATCCTTGTTCAAATAAATACCTTAAAGCAACACACCTTAAAAAAATCTCTATGGTACTACTGATTGGCCTAATAACTAGAAAAATAATGATGAATGTGGTGTTCGAATTGAGTCAATACTTGATGTTAAATATATTGGATCCACCGAGAAATAATTCAATAATTACGGTTTTAAATGGGGAAAAAATTATAACTTTTTTACAAGACAAATGATTAAAATTTGGAATGCATAGAATTTATTTGTTTTGAAACACCATTATCTAATTCTCTTTGATCAAATGTAGTCTATGAAAAATGGTAATCAGTTAACGGGAGGTCCGAAGAGTAGGGCGGGTGTGGACAGAAATAAATCGTTGGAGACAATTTCAAAACTCGGATTTTTTTAGGCGGTCGTATAATTTTTGTTGTTCATTTTTTTCACATTTCCAATTGCCTTGAGATGATCATCGATAGACGATTTGCTTACACCCAGTATTGGAATATTTGTTCTCGGATTTTCTTTCTAATGTTTCGCAGAAAAACGTAATCAAGTGATGAAATCTTTCCATGACCTTCTTTGTCTTCTAGGCTGATGTCACCAAATCTCGATATTTTTTAAACATCGTTGATCGATGCACTTCCCTATACTACCGTCATCCACTCACTTGAGATACTACTAGCCGTTCCGTTCGTAAGACAAGTCCCGGCCGAGTACAAATTCGTAAATGAAATAATACAAAAATCACGCTTTGACACTTTAGTAAAAACTACATTATTTCAAAGAAGCGAAATACTAAACAGCTAAATTTACTAATTAATCAGGGTTATTTGAGAACTGGATAGACAAAAAGTGTTTGAACAAACTGGATTTGAAGGTCGGAAGAGTATTGGAGTGACGGATATGAGAAGGAATAGAATTCCATAAGGACGAGGATCGGATAAGGAAAGATCTGTCGAAAGCTGCGTTCCAATGAGGCGTTATATACAGGTCCGAAGGTCGCGAACGAGTGTTGCAGGTGTTGACGGAGGATTTCAATGGAAATATATCTGAGGTGTAAGATGGACGTGGAGATCGGAGAACTTGGTAAAGAAAGGATGCCAGGAGGTACTTAGAACAGTAGGAAGAATAAAACCACTTTAACTCATTGTAGAATCGGGTTACAGAGGTGTCTATGGATATCCCAAAGATGAAACGTATCAGGCAGTTAAATATATACATTAATTATTCAAAGCGTTCTATTACTTGAAGTATTCCTATCATTCTTCAAGCATTGTTATAAATCGAAATAGACTGACCATCAGCCAGATACTGCCTAATATGTAACTCTAGTGCAAGAGCCTGTGGCGATCCATGTTCCAGAAACCACCGAGTAGTTGTTGAAACACAGACCGCAGCAACGTTTCGAAAAGTTTCCAGCGGTTTTGTGATTCAACCTCTGGCGGACGATGCTTAAGTATTGAAATTCTTCCAGTTTCATGGTAACGGAATGCAAGGCTTTATGGCACGAAAGTTAACATTGTCGCGAAAAAATTCATTTTAGTATGGATTTTTTTAAAAATTATATTTCTATAATTATTGGATGTTGATAATTGTACGCCACGTCTGTCAGCTATTGCGTTAACTACTGCTATCCCCTTTCTTCACGCGAACATGTTACATTTCTCCTTTATTTTATTGGTACAGCAATCTGTACATTAAAAAATAAACAAACAAAAATTTGTTATAAATTTATCAGTATACTTTATATAATTAACATTCATACAACTGGTAAAAATTCACGGAATTTCCCGTATCGGGTTTTGTAGGAAGTGGAGGGCGAAGAAGATAAAACTGTTTTTTAAAGTTTTTTTTTTAATATCAGAATTATTACGTTTATCACAAACGTTGTATTAACGGAGTACATTACAAACTATATAACAACTAAAAAGTCTTTGTCTGACCGATTTAGAGTTTCGGAAGTTTTAGTTTATCGTAAGGAAAAGTACAATTAGCAAGAAAATGTGTTCATTTTATAACATCTATTCAGTATTATATTTAATCGTCGGCAAACAAAAAAAAATCACCATCGCAATACTTTCCCATACTATATATTTCACATATGGTAAATGCAAGTTATAAAATATACAAATTAGTTACGTTTATTTGTTTGATATTTTAAAGTGAAGCACGGATAACAGTAAATTTAATTTTTCCATATAATTAAAAGTTTTTTGCTATGTATGTATCAAAAAAGAACGGTTCCTATCTTAACTGTTTATTACTATTTTATATTTCAAATGAACGATTTAAATTAAGTTTCCATTAAGTTTACGGAGAAACGTCTATTTTCATGAAATCATTTAAAAGTTGCAAAAATTAATAACAATGTTAGTTTATATATTTATAACAACTTATTATTCATGTTAACAACTTAGTTTCGATTCGTTGCGGGATATTGTTTCTAAAATCTTGTATACTGAATGATAGAATATGATTTGCACGATCCTGTATGACGGTGGCAACATTTAACTATCATAATCTTCCTCTTTTTCATACGTTTATGGGTTTACACTTACATTTACATGAAATTTCTCAATAACCATTTATTCAAACAAACAAATGTATAAAAAATGCCTATTAATAAAAGAGCTTATAGAGTAAAATCGTAATTTAAAAAAAAACGGCTGTGTAAGAAAGTGATTAGGCCTATATCAGATTTTTCGCAAATTTTCGTACCTTACGGTCGCTCAATAGCTGAAATAACAAAATAAATAATTCTCCCACAGCCGGTGATCTTACCTAGGACGTTCCTAACCTCTATCCAATAGCCCACGCCGATCCTACAGTTTTCGGGTCGAACATACATAATATTTTAACGGATATTTAAAAAACACAACAGATTTCTCTACTTTTATCTCCAAAAAAAAAAAAAAAACATCGCGGGATATCACATCGCATTGTAGTAACCCAGTAACTAGATGTTCCCGACGTTCTACTAAAATATTATCCAAAGGCTACCGTTGAAATGTGGTTTTGTCAAAATAAGATGAACTAGCTGTTCTCAGACTCTTATATTTTATTATATAAATGACAGATAAAAATATAATAAGGAGATAATCTATTTGTTTTGACACTTTGTCTGGTGTTTCGTAAAGCTTTTTGTCACATTTTAATCTGACAACATACGAAAATGGTCACCAGGATCAAGAGAAGATGGAATTTAAATCCGAACAGATAGCCTACTTTACAAAATAGATGCTAGTAAACATCTAGGACTAATATGTCTGGGCATCTTGTGCCATCTTCACCTCACAGTTATATAAGCCTTCAAAAATACCTTCATCGCCTTTAAAGGGGCTTCTTCCTCTTAATAATATTGATCATAATAGTAAGGAAAATTCCACCTATGTCTCCTGGAATCCGAAGAATGTTTTTAAGGTCAATCTTAAAATATTATATTGTGTCAAAGATCAACCAACAGCCAACAAGTCCTGGAAAAAAATATGGTGTCTATGATTCTGAAAATAGAGAATGAATTTAATAACAATACGACCCCATTTCCGAATAATGGTAATTAATAATAAAACATCGGAAGGGGCCTTTAAATACTGCTTTCAGGAAAGCGTAAATTTCTCTCAAAATTTAGACTGGTATATACATTAATCTCATGAAGGAAATATCTTTTTATTTGTTATCGAAATGTGAATCAAAAATCAAAGTTTTTTTTGTTGATAATTTTTCTATTTTCCTTAAGAAAAAAGAAAAGATTTTGTTCTCTTTAATGTACATAAGTCGTTTTTCCGGCATAATTAATCTTTTTATCATCATTGTCGTAATTGTTCTTTTGTTTGAATATTTGTTCGATAAATATTAGGACCGTTTTACAAAAGATTTCTTGGATTTTTTTTTTTTTTAAACAATTTATTTATTTTCAAATCATCGCTACGTTTCAGCCTCTAGGGCCATTCTCAAGCTTCATGCATATCCATGTTACATATCATTTCATTTCACCGCTTTTCAGCAGCATCGTCATAATTTTTAAAATATCATTTTTCAAAAAAACCCAACAGTTTTCGGCCGTCTTATAGGTGTTCTCGTGCGCGACTCTAATAAGACGGCGGAAAGCTGTTGAGTTTTTTTGAAAAATGATATTTTAAAAATTATAACGATGCTGCTGAAAAGCGGTGAAATGAAATGATATGTAACATGGATATGCATGAAGCTTGAGAATGGCCCTACAGGCTGAAACGTAGCGATGATTGGAAATTAAATAAATTGTTTTAAAAAAATATATCCAAGAATTCTTTTGTAAAACGGCCTAATATTTATCGAACAAAGGCATAATTAATGTTTCTAAGGAGTTTTTATAAAGTGTTGAGTCTTCACAATTTTTTTCCAGTGGTTTGAATTTTTTTTTTTTAGGGACTAGTTATGTTTCTGTTATTTATAATAACGGAAACTTTTTTTAATTAATAATACATGTTTTGGATATTGGTGTAATGGATCTTGACAAAACATTTTTTTTTTTTTTTTTTAATATTTACTGGATAACGATAATCGGACATCTAAAATATCGGGTTTTGAGTTTTTCACATACATCATCCATTTTATCTTCACTACTTTTTTTTTTTTTTTTATGACTTTTCAAAAATATATTCTTTATTTTTTGTAAAACTGAAACAAATGTTTGTATTAGTACTTTCAGAGAACCAGGAAGTTATTATAAAAAACATAAAATTCTCATTACAAAAACATAATAAAATCATCATTTCTCGAAAACTAAAAATAATCTAGTAAATTGAAACAGGTCAAGAGTGTTAACTAAAATGAGACTAGCCAGTAAGACCTGACCTACAGGTTTTAGAAAGTATAGAGTTGCCCTCAGTAATATCTGATCAAACTTATAGTTCTTTACAGAGGATAGCTATTCGTATGATGTATGATGTCTTATCTAATCGTGATAAAATTTTAAATATAGGAATATATTTTTATTTTTATTAAACAAATTTGCAATATTTAAAAGCTCCTTAGAAACTTTTGTGTATATTTCAATATCTTGGAATTCGTTTCAGCAGGAACGAAAAATCAGGGAAAATGAGTAAACAGGTATTTATTAATCACAGAGATTATTCTTCAATGATTGTTACCAAAAATCGATTAAGATAAAAATATATTAATTGGTCTAAGAGTAAGACTTTATTTCATATATATAAATATCGATCAATTATACTCTTAATTATATTTATAATGTAAAAGGACACACATAGTTTTAAGTTATAATATAAGGGTCTTCAAGAAAGATTTCCGGACCCATCCAAGGACAGAACACGTCGAGATAATAGGGATGTTAAAATGGGGAGAAAAAAAAAATCAACTTTTCTAGTTTCACTGGGTTGGTCACGTGCAAAAGACAGTCTTCTTAAGAGGTTCACGAACTATGTAACTAAATGCAGAATAAAGAAAAATAAAAAAAGAGAGAAGATCCCGGACGAGATGGCTGGACCAGATTGGCGAATAGGTGAATGACATGCTGTGGTTAGACAAATATGGTTAGTGAAGAATGGTTTTTATTTATTTATAATACATAATTTGCAATATGAATTGCGAATTCACGGGATAAACACTAGCGAACATTAATTAAATTCTTAAAAAATGTCTGTTGATAAAAATTTAAGAAAAACAACGAAATAAGGAGTTTTACAGCAGTGTTTCGTTTGTTTTTAAGTATTTATACTTTGGATGTTGATGGTTGTTTATACTTGCATATTTCTTCTAGGAGTATTGTCACGTAGTTAGCATTAAGTAAAAAATGAAATTTGTATTGTTTATTTATTTAACGTCACTCTTATAATATATATAATATAATAGGTAATCAGACAACGCTAAAATTGGAGTCCTAAATTTTACAGTCCAGGTTTTAATCAGGATAGGGGTCTTTACCAAGTACCTGATTAGCAAATAGGATTGGGATTACCATTTTACGTCCCCTCTGAAGTGCGGCATAGCCAAAGATTTTTTTCCTACCATTATAAAATCCTAAGGTCACCTTCTAGAACCCAGGACCCTGGGCATAAAGGCCGTTATGTGCTAGCCACTACAGTACAGTAAAAAAAAAAAAAAAGCCTATTCACCCAAATAACTTATATCTTATTTTCATTCATTAGATTCCTCTTCTGTATAATATAAACATTAAAAAAACAAAAATAAAAAAATCGGTCAAGACGTTCACGCGTAATGCTATGATCAAGGGAAAAGGCGATTCATGTTTATATATATACAGATAGAGCGATTACTAATAACTTAAAAATATTTTTTTTAAAACAAAAAAACACTATCTAATAAAGGAACTTTTCTCTTTTTTTTTTTTTTTTTTTTTTTTTTTTAATAAGATCCTTCGGGCTGATATAAACTTAACAAAAAAATAATTAAAGAAATCGGTCAAGCCGCTCACGCGTGATGCGATGACCAAAGGAAAAGGCGATTCATTTTTATATACATAGATTATAGAGGCGCTGTCTATTTTATTGTTAATATCATGTTTCAAAATTAGTTTACGGTCCATAGATAATTTATAATGTTTTTACTAGTTTAAAACGATAGGTTGATTCAAGAATGTACTTAAGCTCTCATTAAATCAGACTAATGCAATCTACTAATATTAATGTTGCAATATAAGATGAGTTGAGTATCATATCGACAATGCAACCGTCTTTCAACACTGTCTCGACTAGTCACATTTTCCGGATGATTTACCTTTGTTACAACCTATAACGCACCGAAATTTCGCAGCTGCCTCCGCCTCCAGGCGATAATGGACTGTCAAAGCACTGCTTATTATTTTTGTACCGAAAATAATAATTACGGCCGGTGAAAGGAAACGATTTCACAGCTGACTATTTCGAAACTGCCAGGCCGCAAGCTTGAATCCGTAATGGCGTACCTCTCGCCGGAGTCTCCATCACAATTCCTTATCAATTATTTATTATCGTTTTTGCTATTTATCTTTTGTTTGGTTTAGAAATGGAAGGCGCCTAATGGTAGTAAATAGAAAATTATTGTTCATGTACGGTTTGCAGTATAGATTTGGCTACCATAACCCTCAATCAGAAACGTTTATTGTGATTGTGTTTTGAATTGGAAAAGAAAGGAAGTCGTGTTTATCAAATCACCGGGTATCTCAGTCAGAATCTCTCCTACGCGAAATATTTTTAGTTTATAAAAATAAACAAATAAAGTAAATCAAAATATTGTATAATATTGTGGTGATAAATAATTAAAGTGCGGTAGAGCAGTGTAGAGGATATTGTATTACTGATGCCATAACTATCCTGGTCTTGGGTTTAAGTCAAATTTTGAAAGATTTTAGTTATTCTGTTATATCAGTGTGAGTTGCCTCTGGAATTGTCAGACCGTCTTCTTCAGCCAATATAAAGCAGGTACGTTCAGGTCAGGTAAAAGATGTTGGCCAAATCGCTCTCTTTCACAAATCCTTAGTATGTTCTAAGCCTCTCGTGCACTATAATGGTATCGTTTTTTTTAGTTGTTTTTTTTTAAATTTAATTTATTATAAAACTCAGCAAACGGCGTTGCCCAGTGGATAGACCGCTAGGCTACTGTTCTTCCGGGTCTCAGGTGAATGAGGGAGAATTATTTATTCTGTTATTTTATCCTAGCAGCGACCCTATAGTATGGAGACCCTACTGGGGCACATTCAGCCTGTATAAAGTAGGTAACCAAAATTGGGAAAAAGCCTGGCACCCGAGTGTGATTTAGGTCTAATCACCTACTTGCTCAGTCGTTAGTCATGAAACAATTCGGATCTCTAAGAACTGAATCCAACACCTCCAGGTTGTGGAGGTACAGCTTATTATTGTTATTTTTTTTTTTTAACCCTTATAAATCATTAATTCCTTTGCCGAAAAATGTACTTATATTTTTTTCTAATTAAATCAAAACAGTAAGGAGTATCTGTCAGGTATCTTGGCATAACAATTATAGAATGTTTTATAAATAATTAACATTTTGTTTCATCCGCATCTACACGAAATTAATTTCACACTATTCAATCCAAATTCAAACTCGAGCTTAATAAGGCTAGGCCTTCCAACTGTGGACCACTATGAACTTGTTACTAACAAAAGTGTAAATAATAACTTACATCAACGTGTACCAGCAGCCCTCTAACTCTTATTTGACCATTCGCTAACTATTTCACAAAACTTATATTGATATTAGAAAGGGCGTGGCCAGGTGGATATAGCATTAGGCTACTGTTCTCGGGGTCCTAGGTTCGAATCGCGGCTGAGGCAGAATTTCAATCGTGGAGCGACTCTGGGGTATGGAGACCCTCCTTAGGCACACCCAGCTTCTATAAAATGGGTACCCAAAATCAGAGAATAACCTGAGGCCGAGCGTGATTTAGGCCTAATCACCATCTTGTACAGTCGTTGTGCTTGAAACATTACAAATCTCTATAAGTGCTGAACCTGATACCCTTCATAGGTTGTAGAGGTACAGGTTTATATTGTTATTACAACAGTCCTATTTTCGAAAACGCGAAGATTGGCTTCTCATATAATATGAAGTGAACACTAAAATAGTGATGAATGAGATATCTCTATTCTTAACAGACCAAGGTGACTGAATCAAGTCCAAGAAGAGATGTCATTTTTCAAATAAGTATTAGCAGCCAGACAATATTCTGACTGTCAACAAAATGTTGATAGTTTGATATATCTTTATTTAATGGTATTTATGTTGAATGAACACATCGTAAAAGGTTTTAAATTTTATGGCTTACTTTAATCACCACCTAACCTTTTTTTCTCTACGAGTGTATGGCGTGATCATATCAACCAATTTAATACTGCTCACGATCAACCTTATATCACAGCACATTAAGAGCATCTGTACTAATAACACCATCAGCTGCTGTGGATGATTGATGCTATAGCGGCCATTGTGCAGTAATGGTAGGGCCACGGGTCATTTCGAAACCCTGTGGCTGTGCCATCGAAGGACGAAAGGTTCCTGATGGTTAGACCTTGAGGTGGAAGGTGGAATCCCCCAGAGGTCCTTCGGGAAGATTGAGTTCGTTCTCTGGTTCACTTTTATTACAATGACATAACTAATAATAACAACGGAATTTATCTTTAAAACACATGAAATGTCAAGGTTTGTGCGAAAGAAATAATTTTATTGTTGATATAAACCTTTCTAAAAGCAGATATCATCGCTCGAGAACCTTGACGGCCGAGGGGTTTGACTTCCATAGTGTCTGGTCCGCAACGGTGTGGGTTCGATTACCACCAGAGTTAGTTAACATTTATTTTAAGGTGGTCGAGACAAAAAAACTATCAATCTTTTTAACAAGCTAGCGATCTTCAAGTGTTAAGAGTCGACTAATAGGGCTAATCTTATGAGGAATGTGGTTCTCTGTACTAGAAAGATTTCCAAGTCAGATAAAATCATATTGAGATCATTAGAGTATTATAAATTTAAAAAAAAAAATGCTTCATCAACTTGTGTAAATTGATATTTTTACAACTCTTACACTTCATCTCAGCCAATTTTTGTGGCTGATTTTAAAAATATTTGTATTTATAATTACTCACATAGCCTGCGTATGAGTATATTTATTATATTTCAACTTATTTGCAATAAAATTAAATCTAAATATAACCTCGACCAAATTATAATCTACTTAGTCGAATAGGGGTCACCTGTGGCCAAGGTCCCGGGTTCAAACCCGGCAGATTTTCCTAAAAAGAGAGACAAATATGGTTATTTCGTCTATCGGAGGGAATGTAAAATGGTGGTCCCAAGCCTGCTCGATGTCAGGAATTCGTGTAAGGTTCCTACTCTATTTAAACCAAAATAGACACAATTTAGGACTCCCGCTGTAGCATCGTCCGATCAGCTATAATAAAGTGGCGATAAATAAATAATCAAACAATGAACCCTATGTTTTTGATTTAACCAGAACTATTCTTCGAATAACCTCTAACTTAACTTAACCTTGCTCCCTCTTTGTTTTATAATAATCTTGAAAACCTTTGAAAAGCTATGTGATATTCGAATTAGAATTGACTTGTTTGTTTAATAATTTAACGTCACTTTATACAATTTAGGACTCGCTCTGTAGTACCGTCCGATTAGCCACTGTAGCATTTTGCTAATTGCTCACCCCTTCCGAATCCCCAGAAGCGAGGTGAGTTACCTTTAACTTTACTAGTTCATAATCCCGAATTCGTTTGAATTTGCTAAAAATATAGTCCACAGGCTCATACAAGCATTGAAATTGCGTTAAATGAATAAAGAAACAAATCCATTAAAGTAAAAATGAATGTCTTGACCATTTAAATAAACTAAGAAGAAATAAAGAGGCGTTATAGTGCTGGTATAAAAAACAAGGAAATATTCCAAATAAAAAGAGAAAGAAGACCACTCCTGTTAGCTATTAGGGCCATAAATAATTTAATTACCACCTTTGATATTTTAAGTATTTTTTTTTAATGAGGCAAAATATATCCATGGTACAAGTAATAAAGATGTTATTATTTTTATTTTTTAAATTAGCTTTAAATACGATTCGGGCATCAATAAATAAAACCATTTAAGGAATTAACTGCTCAAGTTTGAACTAATTACAGTAATTAAGAATATATGTGTTTATTATGATACATTAGTGACTGGAACATCACTAAATGCTTATTAATTTTATAATTTTTTATATTTAAAAAAATATAATTTTCGGTCATAACTCTTTTTTTTTTTTTTTTTTTTCTTCTGTAAAATAATACGATCCGTTTCGCTTTAACCGTTTATTAGATAGGAAGACATGAAGAAAGTGTGCCTGCGTCGTTTTTTATTGGTTTTGTTTTTTTGCACTTGTGGCACAAAAACAACGCCGAACTACTCTACAATTCGGATTAAGTACTTAGTATGCTTTCAGTGTTGTCTTCAATTGTTTACAACACATCCCCTTCCAATTCAACATAAAGAAATGGCAATGCGTTAAACAGGTTGTCGAAGAATGCATAAAATAAATTCAAGGAAAGATTGAATAAGACATCGAAAAACAGTAATCAACTGATAGGCGCGTGTTAAAACGAGGCAGTGTTAAGCAATTCGAAAACCGCTAATATAGGGAAAAAAAAAAAGTTTAAGTGGTTGATACTCTCACTTAAAACTGTATTCCCTCCGTCACCTCTCTAATAGTTCCCTACTTCGACTATTGCTGTACGGTATACGATGGTGTTTCTAGGGATCTCGAGGTAAAAATAAAACGCTTAATTAATTGCTCTGTTCGATTCGTCTTAGGAGTACACCTCCGTATCCCAATTTCTTGGCGCGTTAAAGTGGCTTTACCCTCCCAATCGTCGCAAGTATTTCCTCGCATTATTCCTTTAACTAGTTATCCAATCCCGCCACATTTCCAACATTTTTGACCTGCTACAATTCAAATCCTCAGTCCATCCCCATTGTACACGCTCCAGGCCTTTAGATTTATACAGTACGGCCCACCGAACTGCACATTTCTACAGGTCCTTTCTCATTAGATCCTCAATCCTATGTAATTCTATCCCTCCATCTCTCTTTCTATCTTCAAATCCCAAATATTTAATAACTTAATGAATATCCAGACTAAGTAAAATTGTAAATAAGCTTTTTTTTTTTTTTTTACTTTTTTTTGTGGTTGTTGTTTTCTTCTCATTTAAATACGTCTAGTTTATGTCAGTAATTATTAACATGTTTCTATGTATTTAATTTACTCTAAGACTCAAAAGCATATTGTACATTCTGTATATTTTATTGTAAAGGAACATGTCCCAGGATAATAACAATTTTATTTATTATATTATTAAAAAGAACAGAAGTACATGAAGCATTCTTTCAAGCTCAGTATCGCAATTACCTGTACTGAATGACCACATTATTATACAGATTGATAACTTCAGAAGATGATGAGGAATGCAATTAGATATTAAAACAGGCAAGTAAAAGGATTTGATGTGTGCCGACGTTTCATAGTAAGATGATGTCTTATAAGCTCTTTTTTTTTTTTTTTTTTTTTTTTTTTTTTTTAACATATTCATTGATATTTATAACTGTATTATATATATATACATACATATATATATATATATATATATATATATATATATATATTAAGTAAATGGGATTGATATAGTAAACTGACATGAAATACATGTAGAGACGCTACCCATTGGCAGCGCTCTAGAAATATCCTAAACTAAAAGTTCTCGGGTCGATCTTCTTTTCACACGCCTCGGAGAATTTTCACGAATTAAACAAAATGCTAGGATAGAAACTAGTGGGTTTCAGTGGAAATAGAGTTGGTTTAAGTTGGAAAGAGAGGTGCCTGGTTCGGACGAAATCATCATTATATGGAACATTAATATCATATTACAACCCACCTAGAAGGTTGAAACGGCAGTGGCCCCGCGACCTTTTGTAAATATATTGGAGTTCTAGCACCGGCTAGATTCTCCACTCAATGTGATGTATGTATGAGTGTGTGTATGTGTATATAGGTATAAGTGAAGTTCTTGACTATTGTATTGATTCATTATTGTGTATATATTTTATTGTAATTTTATGCCGTGTAAATATTGTATGAATGTAGTATGTATGATATCTTTCAGCACTACTATTAATGTCCAAATTGGGACAGATTGTAATTTTACTCAATAAAAATTATTAATGATGGAGTTTTGTTGACCGTAGAGAAATTAGATGAGGAAGATGGTTGGGGGTGCGGTCATAAATTAAAACGCTTATTTTTAATTGTGTGTTTTAATTTATGACCGCACCCCCAACCATCTTCCTCATCAAATAAAAATTATTGTTGAAAAAAAAAATATCATATTAGTATCACAATAGATTATTCATTTGTTACAAAATAAGAACCACATAGGATTTCACGCGAGATTTTAGATTGTAACGATTTGATTTGAGAGGAATTTGATGGTTTAGTAAAGTCCCTAAGCTCAACTCCGAACTCTAAATTGGCCTTATGACAGTCATATTTATGAGCCGTTTGTAGTTTAGCGGAAGATTGGAACATTTAATAACTTTTAAACTAGCCGACAATGTTGAGTATTTTCTTGTCGTCTTTTAAGTTCAATTAGAACTTTTTAATCTCGATAATCATTTTATAAGATCTATATTGATGATGTATGGTCGTCTATTGAAACTATCGGGAGTCGTTTTTTTAAATATTTTACTTTTCCGACATTTCGGCTCAAACTTGTGAGCCATCATCAGGGCATTAATGAGCTGAAACCTCGGCAAAATTAGAAAATTCAAAAAAACGACTGACTCCTGATTATTTCATCCTACGATATTTTATAAGATAAATTAGGGGATTTTTACTTAAAGATTGGTAAGATAAAACATAAAAGATTAGATTAAAGATAACTAACAAAAGATTAGTTGTCGGAAAACTTTCCAGACTATGCTGTAACAACTCTTATGCTCTTTGCATAATGAAGACATTGCGAATAAGTAACAATCAATTGCATCTGTAGTGAGTACATCAACCTTACTGAAATTCAAATGAGCCCAAGTCATGTTTAAATTCCTCTATAAGCAAACCTGTGACAATTCTACAACTGAACAAGTTGTACTCATCTTCGTACTTCACATCATTTTTTTTTCTACTGTGAAATCATTTTTTAATTAAGTTGCTTATTTCGTTAGTGAAGCCTAGCCTTCTGACAAAAAAAAAAATATCAATTTTTTGACCCTGTAAAACATTACAATTTTCAAAAAATTGTTTGATTTATACCAAATCGGGTAACCTATCTATACATTTCAACCAAATGTACCTTTCTCTAGGATGTTAGATAATAAATAGAAAAACAGCGCTAAATAAACACATTTAAAACTGCATTAGCGGAAATGCATATATTGGTAGACTGAAAAGGAGTTGGATACAGAATATATAAAAATTAAAAAAAATCATTTACATCATAACGTTTCTCAGCTGCTCAAGAGACCAACATTGTAAATTCTAGGTACTTAAAACTCTGGAGAAGAATATAGGATTAGCACCCAAGTTTAATTTTTATTATATGTGACTCCCATGTATAATATATAGTATTACTAATATAAAATAAGTATTCCATTATTATGACGGAATATAATATTAATAATAAAAAATCTGAACTATTTCAATCACAAAGAAATCTATATGATATTAAAGTCCATTAAATTATACATCGATATAGCGAGTTTGAATAAAATATATCAAAACAGCCATTTTTGAGAAAATCTAAAAAACAATTAAAATGCAAGTGGCTCGTCTGATTGGCCGACATTGCTGAAAAAGTCGCTGTAACATCTCAGGCATATGCAGAATAATATAATAAAATTTCAGTTATATAAAACATATCAGACTTATCACAGGAGTCCCTAAAACGTGCATTTCCGGTGAAAAGTCGTAATCGAAAATTTTCACGATCGCAATACTTCCCCTTACTTTACATTTCATAAATAGGTAAGAGGTAGTAAAAATAAATGAAATAGTGAAAAGGCCAGACTCTAACAAATATCATTCTTATAAACACAGATTTAAATAAACCCGGATAAATATAAGTAGTTTTACATTTTCAATTAAAATTCCTCCATCGTTTTTTTTTTTTTTTTTTTTTTTTTTGGTCAAGAAAACATTTGTAACATTTAAATATTTATATCAATCACGCTATAGATGGAATAATCCTCAGGAACTTTCTGTTATTAATAAATACGCGAATTGCCTTAGGCGTTGAGTTCATTCTTAAACATCGTTAGTTATTTCAATTATTTCTAGCGGTCAGTGAATTCCTCTCATTATCATGTACAACGTGAATGTAATAATCGCTTGTTAAAGCTTTGATTTAAAGTAGTTATTTTACTACCATGGCTAAGTTAATTAACATTTTAGAATCTTCTGAAACCAAATGCCTGTCGGTAACAACTATGTGAATCAACAGTTAACAGAGTATCTGGAATATATATTGGCTTGTAAAATAAGTTCAAGGCGTTTTTTTTTTTTTTTTTTGTGATCTCCATTAAAAATTCATAATATTTTTGCTTTAATTTCGCCATCATCAAAACTCGAGCGCTTTGCTTCTTAAAAGTCAACATTTCTGGCAGCAACCCACTTACAACGGTGTTTCTCTCAAGGCATCATCGCAATACACACTGCACGTCTAGTTAACCGTCTACGCAGAGGATTTCTCCTTCCGGGAATAAAAAATCATTAAATGAAGAAAATGAATTTTTTTCTCTTCCATTCCAAGCCAAATACTACTTAAAGATAAGGAATTTCAATTAAAACTTATGCACTTTAAGGAATCCTTTTAACAATCTAATTTACCTAGTAAAGACGATTTTATAAACACAAAGAGGATTAAATTGAAATATTGAAAAAAGCTACGAATTTATTTTACAACCCAATTACATATAGGTACAATGAAAAAACGCTGCAAAACATTACACAATGGTTTATTATTTATAAATGAAAATATTAGGGTATAACTGTTTATGGCTGTTGATAGGCAATTAAGTAATATGGAGTACTAATTCAAAGCATCATATCATAACACTACCACTGAATTCAAAACGCAATTTTGATTCAATTTCAATTTTGCAATTCAAAACTGATTAAAAAAAAAATTGTGTTTTCTCTCTTCAAAATAGATGAGTTATTGAATAAAATCCTTTTAATCATTCATTTTTTCTCTAACGTCTAGATGTTAGGATCATCATTAAATGGACTAGTATTTTTGTGGCGAGCTTTAAAAAAATTGGTCCAATAGTTTCGGGGAAACGCCGCGGACGGCGGACGGCAGACAAACGGATTTTTTTTTATTCGTTATTCGGATTCTACGCATCTTGAAAGCTCTCAAATTTTGAGCAGGGGTAATTTTTTTTTTTTTTTTTTTTTTTTGGTCGATTACAAAGGTTGATTATTGAAAATAATAAACCAATAAATAAACTGGTCAGGAACAAATTCATTGTTAAAATATTTAATTCCTTGTATTTAATCTGATAATACGTTCTTCATCAATATTAAAGTTAAATTATTACTTATTATTGTTTCTTTGGTATGTGTTGAAAACGGAACAACTGGGATTAGACCTGCCCACTGACATCGATGCATACCTCATTAGAAATTTAGCTAAGTTGATTGGCTGCTCGTTCTGTTGGATATATTGCAAGTATGCACTTCTTGGCTGCAATGGTTAACAAGCTTGCGCAATATTGCAACTTAACCTTTCAGGAATCATTCTGATTTTCTAGGTCATTACGACTTATCGCTTTGTATGTTGATTATATTCAGATTATCCTGAAGTGTAAAATGTAATTTTTTTCTAAATTTGCTTCTTTGTTTTTTTTTTTAATTTTCTTACCTACTTATGAAATATAAATAGTAATGGAAAGCATTGTGAGAGTTATAGAATTCCAGTTTCCGACGGGATTCCACGTCCGGTGAATCAAAATGATTAAGTCCCGAAATTAAAGAATCTGTGTATGTGGTTGGTCCAGCTGAAAAATAAAAATTCTCCCGTAACTAAAATTTGACCTGGAATGTTGCAAAAACAATTGTACCGACATCGGCAAACATAAATTGCCTCTCTATACCATAGGTTTTGCAACCTTTTACAATTTCCTCAAAACGACTCTAATATTTTGATTAAACTCTCTAATCGATGTCAAGTTTAATAGGCTTTAATATAATGGAGGTTTCTGATTGAAATAGTATGACAAGACGAAAGAAGTTCTGATATTTTAAATTGTCTTCATCTTTAAAGTACCTCAATATTGCACATTGAAAAAGAATAAACATATCATCTTATTAGCAATGATAAAAAATAAATAAATAAATATACAAGTTGAACGAATTTTATAACAAATTAAAAAAGAAAAGGGCAATTTTGTTTCCTTAATGCAATTTTTGTGTTTTTGAACATAATAACAGTAATATTCGTGTGTAATATAATATACCGTTTGAAAGTCGAAGATTTTAGAAAAAAACTAAATTATATTATATACTAAATTGTAAAATTTAAAGAAGAGTGTGATAAACAGCTGATAACACTAACTGATTGTTATCGATAATCATATAAATAAACAAATAATTTAATAAAACTCATGTTTCCATCGAATTTCTTGTTTGTTTGTTTATTTAACGTAATTTTATGGCGCTGTATCTAATCTGACGATGCTACAGAGGGAGTCCTAAATTTTTCCGTTTAATTTTGATTGGGATCTTTAACGAGTACCTGGCATCGCACAGGCTTAGGACTACCTTTTAATGTCCTCTCTGAAAGAAGGCATAACTAAGGTTTTTTTAATCCCATTAAAAAATCCAAGAGCCACCTGCGGGTTTGAAACCCTGACCTTGGGCATGGAAGGCAGTTATGTTAGGCACTATGCTACAGGTGAAAGAATGTAATTAATTCTTTATACTTTTTTCATCTCTAACTGTATTTAAAAATTATTGAAAGTGTGCTGCGCTCCCCATATTTTTTACAACTATAGATGCACTTTTTACTTTTACTTACTATATATAGTTATTAGGGTCCCCTGAGTCCAAATAACCAAGTCTCAAAAAAAGGTCTGTGTGTGTGTGTGTGTGTGTGTGTGTGTGGTAACTCCTGGGCGGAAACGAAATGTCCTTTGAAACTGAAATTTCATATTTGAGATTAATATACGACCGAGATGTTACAAAAACTTTTTCATCAAATTCGGCTAACCAGAAGAGCCACTTTATGACATGCACTTTGCACCTTTTTTCGATTTTCTCGAAAAAGGTTCCGACGATTTTGATTAAACTCGCTATATCGATGTTAAATTTATTAATCTTTAATATCATGTAGTTTTTATTCTGATTAAAATAATCTGACAGGGCTTGAATGCCGATATTGTAAATTGTCTTCCACTAAAGTACCTTTAATTTTGTTGATTCTATAAAAATAACTATAATATCTTGTTACCACTTTAAAAAACAGGTAAATATATAATTTGAATGAATTCGATGCCCAACTAAAGGAGAAAACAGAAAAAAATATTTTTTTATACAATTTTTCGTTTTTGAACATAAGAACAGGAATATACATGTATGATATACCGTTGGAAAGCTAAAGATTTTAGAAAAAATATTACCTTATACACAAGCTTTTAAAAGTTGATAGAGAGTAATAAAAAACCGATAAAACTAAGTGATTGCTTTAGATAATAATATAATATATCTTTTAATAAAACACATGTTTCTATAAAAATTAAATTTAATGACCCGAAAGGGTAGATGCGGAATAGCAAATAAATAAATAAATTTAATTAATTCTTTAATAGTTTCACTAATTTTTAATTCTAACTGTATTTGAAAATTCTTTAATTGATTTTAACAACGGAGGTAAGTGAAAGTCGTGTCTCGCCCGCACCAGATTTTAATTGATGCACTTATTCGAGTGGGTACCTTTTATTTTATATTTTATTATAGATACTCCACATCGCAGTTACTAATGGGGGCTGTCTTTCCTACCCGTGCTTGCCTTATGAGACTATTGTACATAAAAAGCAGTATACGGGCACATTAGTAGCCATTAAGAGGACTATAAAGATCAAAGTGCAGGGACAACACGGACCACCAGCTGTCTGATTTTACTGCTACCGTCTAACGAACTGGTTCTGTCGCTGCCGCATTGCTCTATCTATCTATCTATCTATCGGCGCTATGGTCCTTGTAGGACCTTGGCCTCCTCAACAATCCTCCTCCATTCTGACCTGTCTTCGGCAGCTCTTCTCCATCCGCTGACTCCTAACGACCGAAGGTCCTCCTCTACGTCCTGCAGCCAACGAAGTCTAGGTCTGCCCCTGCTCCTCTTTCCACCAGGGTGTCCCTCCATCATCATTTTGGGCAGCCTCCTACTTTCCATTCTCTGTACATGCCCCAGCCATCTTATTCTGGCACTCTTGATTTTGGCAACTATATCAGGTGTTTGATACAGAGTTCTAATTTCCTCATTCGTCTTCATTCGCCAACGATCTCCTTCTTTTGTAGGACCAAAGATTTTTCTGAGAATTTTCCTTTCCCACATGTTTAGTAGTCTTTCATCATTGCGTGTTAATGTCCAGGACTCGCTTCCGTACATGACCACTGGCTGAAGGACAGTACAATATAGTCTTATCTTCAGTTCTCTGGATATATTCCTGTTCTGAAATATTTTCAGAAGAGACCAATAGCATCTATTGCCAGCTGTTATCCTTGCTTTAATTTCGTCTCTAATCTTATTGTTCTCTGTGATAACAGTGCCTAGATACTTAAACTGTGGTACTCTCTCGAACCTATATCCAGCCCCCTCGATATACCTGTTTCCTCCTTCTTCCCTGCTGATCCTCATATACTTAGTTTTTTTCGTATTTATGATCAGTCCTGTTCTCCTCGCAGCCACTTCGCATTCCTCGAAAGCTCCAAGTAAAGCACTGGTTGTTCTTCCGGTTATCACAAGATCATCTGCAAACGCTAGATGTTGCGTCAGTCTGTGATAAATACATCCTCCAGGCCTTGTCCTTATTGACCTCATGACCACTTCCAATAACAAATTGAATAGCACTGGAGAAAGAGGATCGCCCTGCTTAACACCTTTCTGAATTTCAAAAGAGGTTGACATTTCACCTTGAATTTTGACAACTCCTTGACTATTCTGCAGGGTCATCTTGATAAGCCTGATAAGCTTTAAAGGATATCCTAGGTGTTTTAGCTTTTCATAGATTACGCTTCTATTTATGCTGTCGTATGCTTGCTTGTAATCAATGAACAGATGATGTTGTTCAACATTCCATTCCCAGCATTTTTCTAACATCATCCTCATGCAAAAGATGTTGTCTATTGTAGATCTTTCAGGGCGGAATCCACACTGGTAATCGCCCAACACCTCTTCCGCTCTCTTGAAAACCCGCTTCATTATCAAAGTTGACATCACCTTGTAGACTACACTAAGTAATGCAATACCTCTATAATTCCCGCAATCCAGTTTGTCTCCTTTTTTATGAATAGGCAACATAACAGCCACCTTCCACTCACTGGGCATTTCCTCCTTCGTCCATATCATTAAAATCAATTCGTATATTTCTCTATAGAGTGCCTCCCCTCCAGCTTTGATTGCTTCTGCTGGGATCCCATCAATTCCTGGCGCTTTGTTATCTTTTAAGGACATAATTACTTCTTCTACTTCTTCCGGATCTGGTGGTTCCAGCTCTACGTCCTCTTCTACTGTTCCGAGATCACAAATTGTCTCTTCACAGTTTTCGTCTGGATTTAGCAGCTCTTTAAAGTATTCTTTCCATCTGTCGATCACTCTATTCTTGTCACCCAAGAGTAGACCTTCCTTGTCTTTGCAAAAAGATATCCGGGGTTGGAATCCTTTTCTTATGTTTTTTACTCTGCCATAGAATGACCTGCTGTTTTTGTTTTCGAAATCCTGCAGCATTGCGTCTAGATCTTCTTTTTCCTTCTTCCTCTTTTTATACCTGCAGAGCTGCTTCACAATTTCTCTTTTCCGTTTATATTCTTCGCTGGCCTGTCTTGTCCACCTTTGAAGCATCTTTTTATGAGCTTTTAACTTTTCCTGTACCGCCATTTCACACTCATGATCGAACCAACAGTTCTTTTTCTCTCTCTTTTCCTCGCCTATCGTCTCATCCGCCGCATTCCTTACAGCCGCATTGCTATCCTCCGATATTTTCGCGGTTCAGGGCCGTCCCAGTACAACGGAAACTAAATTCATTAATTATATGAGTGATTTTTATTTTACTATGATATTGGGTTTGGCTCACTCTAGGCAATATTATTCAATAAATACATTATCGTTAGTTCATTATAATTAATAACTTGATGACCAGTAAAAAGCGCTATGAAGTTATTTCACAAGGACAACTTGAGCCTCCTTTAACTGTTGATGACCAAATTCATAATCGATCAAAATAACCGTCATATAATTGACTAAAAATATTTTAGACTATTATATAAGTGACTCTGAATTTTTTATTAATACGCTCTTAACTTAAGTTAACATTTCATACTTTGAGGATATGCTGGGAGGTATCTATTTATAACGGGAAAGCACATTCCAAAGTCAATTAAAATCTGACCAACATATCGCTAACGACATAGCACAAACCTGTCAGAGCTGGTCTTTTATAATGTGCTTTACATATTCAAGGTCATTTATATTTCAACTATTTGTCAAGTCAGGACTAAAAATATTTTAGACTATTATATAAGTGACTCTGAATTTTTTATTAATACGCTCTTAACTTAAGTTATCCTTAAAAATAGGTCAGGGACGTATTTATGGGTTAATATTTTTTTCTTTTCTTTTTTTCTTTTTTATAATTATTCGCAGTTATTTAGTTAAAAAAATACTCATTAAAATTTTTCCTTGCTTAAAAAATAACTGAGTTATTGAACTGAATAACTTTTAATCGGCCGCCTTTTAAAAATAACCAGCTGGTATCAACATGCCCAGTATTTTTTTAGTAAATTATCAAAAATTGTCTAGTTATTTCGGAGAAAGCGAACTAACATTTTTTTTTTTATAATTGTTATTGTGGATGTAATTCACCTAGTTTCCATTCTCCCACCATGCGCCCTGATGATGACCCACAAAGGGGGTCGAAACGTTGGCAAACAATAAAATAGTTGAAACTATTTAGTTGTTTCATTTAATGACCGCCACCCGGACTAATTCCTTCCTATAATTGTTATTGTTTATCAAATTCGCTCAACTTGCATATTTAGCTGTTAATTATAAATGGTAACAAAATAATATAATTATTTTTATAGAATCTACAGAATTAAAGGTACTTCAGATAAAGAAAATTTTAAATATAGGCATATAAGCCCTGTCATACTATTTAAATCAGAATGGAACCTGCATCATATTAATGCCCATTAAATTTTACATCGATATAGGGAGTTTAATCAAAATTGTTAGAGCCGTTTTTGAGAAAATCAAGTCAGGACGAATTAATGTTTTCAACACTACTTTCTGCTTCTTTGTGACTTAACAAGGTTTTTATTTTCCCACTAATGAGGTATTAGGACTAGAAAGAAGTGATTGTAGCGATATGTGAGGCTTCATGCTTGTTAGACCCAGCCGTAATGTTTGCCTAGACAAGCATCTAGATTGGAGGAAATAGATAGCCAATCAGTTTCAGATTTTCATTAGACCCATCTTCAGTGGCGCAATATCCCGAATTTTCATCACTGGTGACAGACTTGAGAAGATAATTTTCTTTCAATGATATGCCCCTTTTAGATCTAGTTAATCAAAAAAAAATTAACTATATTTTAATTTCACTTACCTCTATATGAAATATACGTGTGTGTGTGTGTGTGTGGTAAGCCCAGCGCGAAAACGAAAAATCCTATAAATAAGAAATTTGATGTTTAAAACAACTAACTATACGACCGAGATCTTACAGAAATTTTTTCTTTAAAATCAGCTAACCAGAAGAGCCACTATATACTATGCATTTTGCACCTTTTTACGAATTTCTAAGAAACGGCTATAACGATTATGATTAAGCTTGCTATATCGATGTAAAATTGGATAGGCTTTAATATCATGTAGGTTTCATTCTGATTGAAATAGTATGACAGGGCTTAAATGCGGATATTTAAAAATTTCTTCCTCTAAAAAATCTTTAATTTGGTAGATCTTATGAATTTGACCATATCATCTCATTAATATTGCTAAAGAACAAATAAATATATAAGTTGAACGAATTCGATATCCGGAGAAAAGAGCTAAACATTTTTTTAGGATTTGTTTTGTTTTTTACCATAAGAATACTAATAAGATGTATAATATACCGTTGGGAAGCTAAATATTTTAGAAAAAAATGTTCTTTTATAAGTTAAAGCGGATAAAACTAGATAATTATTGTAGAAAATAATTTATATTGTTAGATTATTTAAACTGAAAGACATGTATCCATGTGACATGTGGTTCAACCTTATTTATAAGATCTAAAATTAATTTTGACAACGGCCTCAAGATTTCTTGTAATCATGTATATTGGAGTTCTAACATGGGTTGGATTCTCCACTCACGTGCTGTATGCTTAAGGATTGATTGGGTAGTGTCACATAAAATGTCTGTTTTCAAGGTAAAGGATTTTTATTAAAAATACGATGTAAAAACAAGATAATTTTATTCGAAGTATTTACCTTCTTTTTCTACACATTTTTCCCAATGTGACACCAACTTTTATATCCCCGAACTGAAAAACTCTGAGCTTTGAGTGGAACAAAATTTGAAAACGCACTTTTCACTTGATCATGATTTTCAAAATGTTTTCCTTTGACGAAGTTGTCTCAATTCCTGAACAGGTGGTAATATGTCGGAGACAAGTCGGGAGAATATGGTGGTTGCGGAAGAACTTCGTAGCCCAGTTCTTTCAATTTTTGCACGGTATGTTTTGAAAAATACCGCTCAGTGAGATCATGAGGTACCCATGCCTTGAGCTTTTTTACTTTCCCAATACACTTTAAATGTCTGGAAACGGTAGATGCACTTGCATGTAGTTGTACTGAGAGTCCTTTAACTGTTTGGTAGGGGTTTCCTTCTACTGTATGTTTGAGAACATCGTTGTCTATTACGGACGGAGGTCTTCCTCGGGGCCAGTTTTCCAAGTCGGTATCCCCAACTGAAAACTTAGCAAACCAACGGCGAATGGTCCGTTCATTAACACTCCCTTCCCCAAACGCCTTGCAAATATTTCTAGCGGCCTCAGCTGCTGAATGGCCGAGTTTAAACACTTACAAAAATATTACTCGAAAATCGCGTGTTTCCATGTTCATATTTGGAGGTATACTAAAAAGTGGGTAACTGATTGGGAAGCTAATGTTTATAATACAAAGGTAGAGGATTAGTGACTGTTTACTTTAAATATTTAAAAATTCGGAAGAAAACAACAGTGACCTGCAAAATCCTCTACGTATTTTAGAAACTATAAAAACGGACATGTCATATGAAACAACCCAATATATAGGTATGAATGACTTTTGTGCATATTCTTATTGATTCTTTATTGTATATATGTATTATTATTTTATAAATTAATTGTTTCGTATATATTGTGTGAATGTAGTATGACTCTTGTACTTGATCATTATTAAAAATGCCCTAATTAGGACAGATTGTAATCTTACTCTAATTTACTAAAAATTGTTTCTCTAAAAAAATAACAATGGAGGTGTGTTGATTTTTTTTTTCATTTTAGTTTATTTTGCTAATATATATATATATTTTTTTTTTTAATGAAATTTCAACTTCGTCACTTATTGCCCTTATTCGGCAATCGTAATATTTGCGTAAGATGGGATTTAATAATTGAAATTTTTTTTCTTTTATCTTTTTATTTTCTCATTGTTCATCATCCTTCTTACAAACACTTGAATCTGTCAGCATTCTTATTAAGTGTTGGCCAAGACAGCCTCAAAGGCGACAAGGACAGTTAAATTGAAACATTAACCCGGATTCCAAGTTTGGGACGGCTGTTCCGCAAACAAGCTCCGTTTAATGTCGCCATTCTATAAAATCACGAATCTTCCAATTTTGGATCTGGTCCATTTGGCATGGAACTCATTATTATGCCATCTGTAGGACATCGTAAAATTTTGTAGACTAGACGCAGTGTCGCAAGCAAGTCTTTGTCCTGCAAATCGTGTACGCTCTACAATAAATGTTGGGGTGGTATCCTTGTTTAGCAAAATAGAACATAGTCTTACTGGATTTATCTTATATGGCCTTGTGAAATAATAATTGACTAACCAGACCGAAATAATTTGCCAGCATGGATTAAATATATTAATCTCAACATTAATTGTCTCACTCATTAAGGTTATCTTATAATAACTAACTTTCATAAAGTTACAAGTCTGTGTGTGTGTGTGTGTGTGTGTGGTAACTCCCGGGCGGAAACGGTAAGTCCTATGAAACTGAAATTTCATATTTGAGACAAATATACGCCCGAGACGTGACAATACTTTTTTCATCAAAATGAGCTTACCAGAAGAGGCACTTTATACAATGCATTTTGCACCTTTTTTCGATTTTCTCAAAAACGGTTCCGACGATTTTGATTAAACTCGCTATATCGATGTAAAATTTAATGGGCTTTAATATCATGTAGGTTTTATTTGGATAAAAATGGTCTGACAGGGCTTAAATACCGATATTTTAAATTTTCTTCCCCTAAAGTACTTTTAATTTTGTAGATTCAATAATAATAACTAGATTATCTTGTTAACGCTGATGAAAAACAGGTAAATATATAAATTGAATAAATTCGATACCCAACTAAAGGAGAAAACAGAAAAAATATTTTTTTAAATGCAATTTTTCGTTTTTGAACATAAGAACAGTAATATACATGTATGATATACCGTTAGAAAAAATATCATCTCATACACAAGCTTTTAGAAGTTAATGGAGAGTGATGAAAAGAAGATAAAACTAACTGATTATTTAAGATAATAATATAATAAATTTTTTAATAAAACACATGTTTCTATATAAATTTAATTTGATTAATTTCTTATTAGTTTCACGTATTTTTATCTCTAACTGTATTTGAAAATTCTTTCATTGATTTTAAAAATGGAGGTAAGTGAAAGTCGTGTGTTGCCCGCACCAGATTTTTAATTATCTTATTCGTTTTTATATATGGGTTTTGGTTTATTATTTTCAATAAGAACCTTTATAATCGACAAAACAAAAAAATTACTCAAAAGTTGAGGGCTTACGTTTCAAGATGCGTAGAATCCGAATAACGAATAAAAAAAAAATACGTTTCTCCAAATTAATAAATAAATAAATACCAATTTGTTTTGCTTTTAGTGCCATTTGATATAGAATAAAGTTTCGACAAAATGAAAAAAAGATCTTTGGAATTGCTTAAAAACTAGCTGAGTTATAGCGTTTTGAAACTAGCAGTAGTGATCGGATATTATCCTTTGAATTTTTACTTTTCATATTACTTAATTGCCTATCAACAGCTATATAAACAGTTATAACCTAATATAGTTATTTGGAAATAATAAAGGTTTGTGTAATAATTTGCAGCGTTTTTTGTATATTTTTTTCCTACAACTATACATAATTTCACTTTAAATTTATTACATCTGAGTCATTTAGGCTAAACAATTATTATAATTATCTTAAAACGAAAATAAATTTTGTTGACGGTAAAGATGTCTTCCGAAATCATTTGTAAATATCTTGTCATTTTTTAAATTAAGTTTATTTTCTTTCTTTCTGTTTCATATAAGAACCAAAATATTACAATGATGTCCGAAAGCGCTGACGATATCCAGTGAAGGAGCGCTGGCCAATATGAAACAGCGAGCGGCGATAAGAGAAAGACCAGGCGGAACGGGATGACGAAAGGTGGCGAGGTGTGGGAGTTCTGAGGCAATCGGCCTTGCAATGCCACTCACTTCGTACCTGTCGGTGGAGGCTCTGTCGGGATGATCTGGAGGCCTGGAGTCGGTGGAAGGTCTCGGAGAGTGGATGGTTGGGTAGAGCAAGCGATAGGGATATTGAAATCCAGGAGATCATGCACTATATATACACACTGTATTTGAAATATATAGGAAAGGAAAGTACTGCGATCGTGAAACTTTTCGAATTCCGGTTTTCAACGGAAATACACGTCTTGGGGTTCCCTGAGTCCAAATAACCAAGTTCCACAGAAAGGTCTGTGTGTCCGTGTGTGGTGGTAACTGCGGGGCCAAAACGAAAAGTCCTATGAAACTGAAATTTCATATTTAAGACAACTATACGCCCGAGATGTTACAGATTTTATTTCCGCAAAATCAACTGACCGGAAGATCTACTTTATACCATGCATTTTGCACCTTTTTACGATTTTCTCAAAAACGGCTTTAACGATTTTGATTAAACTCGCTATATCGATGTAAAATTTAATGAACATTAACATGGTGTAGGTTTTATTCTGATTGAAATAGTATGACAGGGCTTAAATGCCGATATCTTAAATTTTCTTTATCTGAAGTACCTTTAATTCTGTAGATTCTATAAAAATAATTATATTATCTTGTTTCCATTGATGAATAACAACTAAATATGCAAGTTGAGCGAATCTGATAAACGACTAAAGGAGAAAACTGAAAATAATACTTTTTAAATGTAATTTTTTGTTTTTGAACTTAAGAACAGTAATATAGACGTATAATATACCGTTGGAAAGAGCAAGATTTCAGAAAAATAATACTATAAAAAAATATTACAAGCTTGTAAAAGTTAATAAAGAAATAATTAAAGAACACATGTTTCTATATAAATTCAATTTAATTAATTCTTTAATGAGTTCACTCATTTCTATCTCTAAATGTACTTGAAAATTCTTTAATTGATTTTAACAACGCAGGTAAGTGAAAGTCGTGTGTTGACCGCACCAGATTTTTTAGAGTAATCGAAAAATTCTACACTTAAACAAATACCACGATTTTTCTATTAATAATAATACTTTATTTGAATTTATTTTTTACAAGAAGTAGTTAATTCTATTCCTCGCTTCCTAATTATTCATCTTGCATAAGTTTTATTATGTTACTAATATGCTATAATTTAACTATTTATTCAGCTAAAATTGTTTAAGATCCCAACAGAGGACCAATAATCGGTGCTAAACGTGTTTAGTGCTCATTAGGTAGTATATATTAAAAACATACAATGTTAATTAATATGTGGCGTCAACACATGGGGTTGCCATGGAGACGTAACCTTCACGTGTTTTGTGTTACAAAAAATACCTGTGTGTTTAAAACAATGTTAAATGTGTGTTGTAATAAAGATATAATTTATTATCAATGTTATTTATGTGGTGATACCGCCACATATTTAACCATTAATTTGAACATTTTAGTGCATTAAGAAAACAAAATTAAACTGGTTCATCTGTCAAGAACTATGCCATAGTTTATAGTAAACTTACAAGAAAATAATAATGAAATCCAACAATCTTTCGGGCAACATATACATGATATAGATTTTTAAAATCAAAAGATATCCAAGGAATGTGGTCAGTATAACACACAAAACCGTTTAGGTAGAAAGTAAACCATTGGTGACGGAACCGAGACCTTCGAACACCCGAAATGGAAACTGTCTAATTATGAAAGATCTAAAAAGTTTAGAAACAAAACTTATGATCGATCAGTTAACTATTCTGGCAGTGAACTATCACCATTTAGGTAACGCAAAGGTCGTTTCTGTGGTCAAAATGGATCAGTGGGGCAGTGAAGGTGTCTCGGATTGCGAACGCGGAAGGTATAGAATCTTGCGAGCTGGCAACTTAATATTATTAACATTAATAATTGCTTGTAAAAACAATAAATAAACATATAAAAAAGATAAAAAGATTAAACGGTAAACTATATTTTATCTTAATATCAGTGAAATGCCTGGTTAAGAAACGTAGAGTTTAACATTTAAATAAATTGGTTGAAGTGTACTGGGTAGTTCTTCACAAGACATTTTCAAGCCCATAATAGTAATTAGCCCATATACTTATTAATTATAGTCGTAAATATCAATAAAATTTTAACAAAAATAAATAAATAAAAATAAATGGGAAGTATAATTCATATACCTAAATTTATGACACTTCAAATATGTGGAAATAACATGATCAAAATTTGACGCAAGTGCTGAAAGTTTAACAAACCGAAGTAATGAAGAAGTGAAGGTACTTTATTTATATATGGTATAAATACCATGAAACTGGCGATTTATTATATTTCTAATAAGAAGGAAGTAATCATAATCATAATACATCATAATGGTATCATATATCCAATGTTCAGAAGTTTAAAACCGCGTAACAAATCTAATTTTTCTTGAAATAAAAAACATTTTAAAAAAAATATAAATTATCATCAAAAATATACTTGTAAATAACCTCTATAACGGTGACCTCATTGTTATTTGTTTAGGAAGGTCCATTAAATGTAATAGAATAAATTTATAGCGAGTAATTTAATTGTTAGGGAGCGGCTATGTCTAGTTGTTAGAGCACTAGTCTACTGTGCTCCGGATCCTGGGTTCGAATCTCGGCTGTGACAAAATATTACTTTATTCAGTAGGGGAGGAGGGGGGGGCGACCCTAGGGTATGGAGACCCTCCTGGGGCAGACCCAGCTTCTATAAAGTGGGTATCCAAATAGGGGAAAAAGCCTGGTGGCTGAGTGTGATCTCGGCCTTATCACCTCATTGCACGTCCTAGTAACAGTACGAATCTCTATATGTACTGAGCCTAAGACCCTTCATGGGTTGTAGCGGTTCAGGCTTTTTTTTTTTTTTTTAATGTTTAACCTTATTTTATAACTGATTTTAATAATATTTAAACACCACGAGGGTATTAAAAACACAAATAAAATGTACATAATATAAACAAAATACATCTTACGTGTAAAGATCAATTAAATTACTCGTTATCAATATACTCTAATACAGTCAATGTACGATAACTTTCCTAAATTAATAACAATAAGGTCACCAGCTGGAATTTACAAACCCAAACGCACACAAACCATTAAAAAATTTATTTGTGGCTTAGCTATCCACAAATAATTTGACTTTAAAACAAACCGTTCCTTCCTCAAGTAATTGGAGACCGACACATAGTATTATAGCTTTCTATAAATAAAACTTGAACCTTAACAAAGTTTATGGCTAACATAGTTATGTTCTGTTCGCTATTAACGAGGCCTATTAAGCCGTAATGTCAATTACTACTCATACTATTAAATAGTTATTCTAAATAAGGAAGTCCCAATGCCATCTTCTTTTCAGGCACCTTAAACGATGATTTTTTTTTTCAGTGGCGCGAAAGGCGGTGCAGGCCCTGGGCCTCGCGGTGTAATCTACTAGGAGATTACACTCGCGTTACTCGATGCAATTGTAGGGTAGGGTCATCACTCCCTACGCCTAATTTTTTAGTAGCCACCATTTGGCTGATGGGTCTCACATATCCGGAGGAGAGGCTGTGAGTGAATCAGCATTAAATTACATCCTTTTAAAAGCCCCGCCGGGACTGGAATTCGAACTCACAATTTTAACATGAGAGACTAGCGCGCTAGCCACTCAGCCACGGGTTCCCCAATAAACGATGATTAGGGATCGTGAAATTGGTTAGGGATAGTGACAAAAGATTAAGAAAAAGTGTTAAGGTGTTTTTGAATAAATTTAAGTACTATTTAGTTTTCTAGCGAAATATGCAATACATGGAATATTAAGGTTTGTATAGATATTGTTTGTGGCATAATGTTTTTCCCAGATATTCATTTTTTTTTATATTATGTGCTTGTTTGTTTATTCATTTAACGTCACTTTATACTATAGCTTTATGATGCTGCAGTGGGTTTTCAAGATTTTTTCACATCAAGATTTAATTAAGATAGGGTTCTTTAACGAGTACCTGACATCGTACAGATTACGTCTTCTCCGAAGGACGGCATAACTAAGGATTTTTTACTCCCTATTATAAATCCTAGGACCACCTGAAGGTTCGAACCCCTGACCTTGGGCAAAGAAAGCTGTAATGCAAGCCACTATGCTACAGTTGACCCCTTTATTATTTTCTGTTAAATATGTATACTAATCATAATGTTCTTGAACACATGTAAGGTTTACGATTTACATTCGAATCATTTTTTGTTCATTACCTTTTGCGTCGAACCATGCTACCTAACTATATGTATTATCATTAGTATGATTATGTTATGCTAAGTATAGTTGAAATAGTACAGCATCCATTCATAGCCCACCTAGCTTAAGGATGATGCTGATTGGCTCGTTAATCTTTGCCTGCTATTAGCACACAATCGGTTTCCTGTTTGACTAACGCTTTGGAGGTCATGACGTATGGAATGTATTTTGCCAAAACAAATACTCTATTTGTGTTAAATTAATAACAACTGGTAATAATACCTTTATCCTATTATCTATAAAGTAATAATGATTCATTTTACGTTAGTTTTAATCATGGATAAGGAATATTTAGAGATTAGTCAATAACATTTACTGTAAGTTACGAAACATAAAATATAATATTACCATAGGAAACATGTGTTGTGTTCTTTAATAACTTTTAGATGCATTCATTAAGCCTAATGTACAAAGTAGTTTATAAATACTATAATTGTTCCAAAGAACTGATTACGTCGTTCATGGATACGGGAAAGAGATCTCTTTAATAGTATCGCATATGATTAATTATCGATTAATTAGTGAAGGTCTTTTTTATGAATTAACTGAATGTAAACAAACATATTTCTGGTCTTGAAAATATTAAAACAAAATAATTTTATAAAAATATATATATTTATATTTTTTTCATGTTATTTTAATAAATTCTTTAAGTGTTGCACAGTACTAAATATAGATTTAAATATGATTTTTACTATTATATTTTTTTATACGCAGTAAAGATACCTTAGTTTTAGTTCGTTTTTATGCTGACCAGGTTTTCATTTTGAAAATATATAAATTTAGAGTTATATATTTATATAAAGTATTTCTCTGGGTGATCGGGAATAGATGGTGATGAGAGGTTTTGTGTAGGCTGGTAGTTTGGAATAAAAAGAGATTTATCTGTTTCGGGCTTAAACTAGTGAGATATTTAGGTCTCGAGAGAATCTACCACGGAGTAGCTACAGACCTTTTTCAAGCCTGTAATTCTGTATTGCACGATCACTTGTATTTTTCTGAAAAGTTGTGAATATCAATAAAATGAAAATAAATATTCAAGAAAAACCTAAGTTTTATTGATTTAGAGGAAAAATTTCATGAAATCTTGTGTATCTTGTTACTAAATAGCTCCAACATTTAATATGTAACTATCCTATTTTCAGAGCCGCGATTTAATAATAATAATTTTTTTTTTTTGGGGGGGGGGGAGTGCCTATAGAATAATAATAAATAAAAAAAAATACTTTATTGTCTTAAAAAAAAGCAAACAAAAATAATAGAAATAAGAAATAAAAATATAGTACGAATCCCTGTATTTACTAAAAAGACGCTTCATAGGTTTTAAAGGTGAATTTGAATTTAGTTATTGGGTTCTAAACTATATATTTCAATAAAAACTGCAGATTCTTATAAATATTTTTAATAAATTATATATGACCTATTCTGATTTATTACATGTTACCATATTACAGGTAATTTTTTAATTCAGTCTTTCCAAAACTTCAGAAGGACAACCCGAGTGCTTTGCGTCATCCAATTCAAAAGTTCCAGTTCTGAACTTAGCAAACCACATACGGACGGTGCTTTCACAGTTATGCTATAGCGTCATCTCCATACACACTACAAATTTCGTTGACCGTCTGTGAAGTGGAATTTTCTTGTATGAAATAAAAAATCAATTAAAAGCGAAAATAAATTTTAAGTTTTGAGCATGTAAAATACAACTTGAAGATAACTAATCTAAGTTTTTTTTTTTTTTTTATTTATTAATTTATTGAAATTTACAACTGTATTAGTGAATACATCAAGTAAATTGGCTCATAATATAGATAATATACATGAAAAGACATGAAGAGAATATGCCCATTGGCAACACTCCACTAGGTAAACTACACTAGAAGGTCTCGAGGCCATCTTCCTTTCAGACGCCTCGGAGGATTGTCAGGAATGGTAGAGGAAGCTAGGATTGAAACTAGAGGGTTAATGTGAGAGTGGAGCTTGTCAAGGAAGGAATGATACCTCGTACGGGCCAAATCAGCAACATATGGGACATTAAGGTCTTTATGGATGAGTTTGTTGGTGACAAAATAAGGAGCATTGAGGATTTTTCGAAGGATTTTGGATTGTAGGGATTGAATACGGAAAGAATTTGATGGTTTAGTAGAGCCCCAAAGCTCAACTCCGTATGTCCAAATAGGCCTTATGATGGTAATATATATGAGCCTTTTGTAGTTAAGTGGAAGGTTAGAGCGTCTGTCCAGTAAGTGTTGAAGTAAGCGAAAGCGTTGGGCAGTTTCCTGTCGTTTCAGTCTCGTGTGCGGATTAGTCTAAGTTAAAACTGATGAATGAAGGCACCTCAACTAATACTTTTTTAGAATATGTAAACATTTTTGACGAAATAAACATGATGTTATAAACACAAAAGGATTAAATTAAAATGTTGTAAAATGCTACGAACTTAATTTACAACCCAAAATTTTATCCTTTCATTTAAAAAAAAAATATGTATAAATATTTTTTATGCTATGAATAATTATATTTTCGTTTTAGAGTTTGTGTTTCTTAATATTGTGGAATCGGATCAAACCAGTAGTAATAAAAATCCACATTTTTTTTTTATCACTAATGGTCGTAGTCGAGTATATTGATTCAGAATTTGTAAGATGTGTTAAATGAAGGATATCAAGGTCGCTGTGAATTATTTGATTGCGCACACAGGAATTCAGATTTCGTACTTCAATAATAGATACAACTTTCACAAAACGGTTTCGTTATATCGGCATTAACAATTCATTTTCAGATTGTCCTTGTGATTTCCTGATCTTTATCGCCTCTCATTTGGAACATGTCTCTGGCTGTCGAAGATAAAAAAAAAATTTAAGAGGTCCTTTAGAACTAGCTACCCGAACCTTTGGAGGAGGCAATTTAATAATGAAGCTGCCAGGAAGATATCACCATCATGGGAAGGGCATTAGTAAGGACTATCTCCGGCTGACACATCACGACTTCATAGGGTCCTTAACCCTTCAGGGCTTACTGCAACTATTTAAGGGAACCTCGTCTCTTTCGTAAGTAATAATGATATCTGGATAACGCAGCCGTTTGCGTAATGGCCGAACCTTTTTATCTCCGCAGCCTTGATCCAGCTCAGGAAATTGGTCTGTTCTAGCTAGTGTTCGAAATCATGAACTTCATTACTCTCAAGGGAATAAATAATTCATTGTGATAAGATAGTTACATATTAAATGTTGGAGCTATTTAGTAACAAGATACACAAGATTTCATGCAATTTTTCCTCTAAATCAATAAAACTCAGGTTTTTCTTGAATATTTATTTTCATTTTATTGATATTCACACTTTTCAGAAAAATACAACAAGTAATCGTGCAATACAGAATTACAGGCTTGAAATAGTCCTGAAGCTACTCCGTGGTAGATTCTCCCGAGACCTGAATATCTCACTAGTTTAAGCCCGAAACAGATAAATCTCTTTTTTTTCCAAACTACCAGCCTACACAATACCTCTCATCATCATCTATTCCCGATAATACTCTAGGGCGCCTGAAAAGCCAGCGGCCTCGAGAGCTGCTAATAAAATAAATATTAAAGTGCTACCTCAAATAAACATTGAAGACCTACCACTGGAACAAGACTTTGGTATCGCATATTTATTTGTATTTTTATAAACAGTTTTAAATATCAATGAAATAAAAATAGATTAATCTAAAAATGTTTTAGAGGCAAATTTGCATGAAATAGCATTTCTCGACACTATAAAGATCAACTATATTGGTAACAATAAACTTTTTAATTTATTCTGAGTTAAAAATAAAAAAAATATAACTAATATTTAAAACTTCTTTCAGGCGCCTCGAAGGATTATCAGGAGGAGATAGAGATGAAAAGTTACAGGTAAGCCTGTCTGTGTAGACTCTTATTTTTAAATTAAAGGTGTCAGGAGCATTGAGGATTTATCATAGGATTTTGGAATGCAAGGTTTGGATACAGGAGGAATTTGGTGGTTTAGTGGATCCCAATAGCTCAATTTTATAGGTCCAAATAGGTGTAATAATGGTCATATAAATGAGTTTTTTTTTTGTTTTTTTTAGTAAATAGGGGGTTTGGATCTTGTGTAGAGCAAGTGCTGCAGTAATATGTATCTGTGAACAGTTTCTTGTCGTCACAGTCTAGTGTGGGGATTTCAGGTAAGCCACTTGTAAAGATGGAGTCCTAGGTACCGGAACTGTTCAAAAAAAGTAAGTGTGATATTGTTAAAGAATATATTAGGACAGGAGGTCATTTGTTTAATAAGTAGAGAAACGGTGATCCGATTAAATTTATTTAATTCTCCAGTTTTCACACCATTCTTCAATTACTGATATACTGTTCTGTAGGATTTAAACTCGATCGCTGTTTCCACTTCCACTTCAACAAAACGCCCTTCCGACTAACTGAAGTGTTTCATATAAAATGTATATGGTGGTTATTATATACATTTGGAGTTTCGTAATTCACATTGGGCCTCCAATAAACGTTCCAACAGCTAACCATCCAAAATCCAAACGCTTCCTATATTGTTACGAACAAAATCATCTATTATCACCTAACGTTCCATTTGACCCTAATGTACCTGTTCTTCCGTGATAAACATTCCACTAGTTTCAAACATTGTTTCCTCTTCAATTTCCCATAATACTCCAAAGCAGCTGATACGAAAATTGCCCAAGAACTTTCCAATTTAAGGTTGCTATTTCATGTCAGTTATGCCACCAAATCATGGAACTATTGCATTTATCTTATGAATTTTTAATGAATACAGTTTTTAACTTTGAATAATAAAATTTAAAAAATTTACTAATAAATCGAGATACACTTTAGTGACCTTTTTGTAGAGACATCTTCCACCAGATTCACTTTTACGCAATCTTCCGGTTTTGTAATAAATTTTACTCATTAATTTGAAGATTACCCAAATTTTCATTTTCGCGAAGATATAGCGGATTTTCATGTAAAACTAATCATATTTTACAAATATCTCATTCCAATCCGTGAGTATCACTTTACGAAGAAGTCTTTGTTAAGTGACCGAAGAAATGTCAATAATTCCTTTTAAATCTGTACACAGTGGATGTATTTAATTATTGTATAAATAAAGCAGTTTTAATTAGAAATAAATGATTGAAAAGCTGTAAGAGGTCCAGAGGGACTAAAAACTGTTTAAAATGGAATTTTTTTTAAACTGCACCAAATGCAAAAATATAATTAAAAATTTGAATTTTGAACATACAATATTCCGTTAACCTGAAAAGATGAACAGATAAAAGGAATATTAGAGAAGTTATAGATTTATTGGGATTAATATATATTCATAAATGCAAAATCAGTGGCATTGAAGTAATTATTTAATGTATTATACTTTATGGTATAATATGACACTTTAATAGAAGTCATCATTTAGAGCAGTATAATATGTTGCTCGCCAGCAAGGAAAAATTTAAATTAATTTTGGATTTTACTCAAAATCTCTACTTTCAATAATCATTGCGTAAATCGACACAGCTCAAGTGTTCCTAACATGAAAAATGTATGAGTTGCACAATGGCAATAAGGTATTGTGCAGACATCTACTGTTCGTAACCGGTTAGGGGCGGTGGACCATCGATAAGAAAACAATTTGAAATTCTTAAAACGCAGGATGCACGGTCCATAGAGATGGCCTGATTAAACGTTGGATCCAATTAATTTCGTTAGGACCTGTATACTGAACTAATAGGACCGCATCGTGTATTTATTTAAAAAAATGCTAGGAGTATTATACAACTATCAAATGGAATTATATAAAGTCCGCTGTAATTATATATAATAAGATTATTTCTGTTGTTTTAAGGATTTAAATTATTCGATCAATTTTTAAAATATAATTCGATTACTATTAACGCTATATCACAATAGTAAAAGAATACATGATCATACATATAAGAAAGTGCAAAGATGACCTCTATTTACTTGTCTTATTATTTCATATAATAATAACCTTTATTTGTACATAAAATATAACAAAAAAATGTATATACAAAACTTCATATTTTGTTCAATTCAAATAAATATGTACAAAATCAACCTTAAGTTGAGGTTTTTTTGAGTTCGATCGTTTGAAAGTTTTAATAGGCTTATTCTTGCAACCACACTAAGTAATGAACCTCCATCCTTTTCCATTATTTTCTATCCAGTGCCACTCTCTTCCAGGTTGCACCTCCGCAGCTCTTCTTCATCTCCTGGTCCATGTTGTAATGTTTCTCCGGATAACATGTCCGGTCCAGGTCAACTTCCTTAGATGGACTTTTCCATAATATCTGGGAGATCGGTCCTTGATCTAAGCCACTTATTTGTTTTCCTATCTCGCCTCGATACTCCGAGAAGGTATCGCTCCATACCTCTGACCGTTACTCTCAACTTGTAGCTGGTCTTCTTTTCTATTACCCATGTTTCGCAACCATAGGTCATGGCAGTCAGCACAGTGCTCATCCAGAGTTTCTTCTTCACTTCCAAGCTCAAAGAGGACCTATACAGCTCCTTAAACTTGAAGACGGAGCGCCATTCTTGAGTACATCGCCTGTTTATTTCTTCAGCTTGCCCTTTAACAGAAATAAGATGCCCAAGGTACAGAAATTAATCTTCTCTTTTAATGGTATGTTCACCCATTGTTAAATCTCCTTCTGCATTTACTGACACATATTTGGACTTTTTATAGTTAATTTTTAGCCCTAAATTTTCTCCTGCTGCTATCAAATCTTGCCATCGTTAGGATTTCTTATTTGTTTTTTCCTATCAGCACATGATCATCCGCAAATTCTAAATGGTTAAGCCATTCTTCATGAATGTTTATGCCTTTGTTCTGCCAATTCATGGTTTGCATCATCAGATCGTGAAGAACTGAAATAAATATTTTAGGAGATGAGTTATCGCGTACACCTTTGCAAATTTTTATTTTTACTTTTAAGTATCCTAATTTATACTCCGCGTTGGCTCTTGAATACATGCCTCCTAATATCTTACATATTCTTGGGCTGATGTTCCTCTTGTTTAGCATATTAAGAATGCAATCCGTTTTCAGGGAGTCAAATGCTTTTTCATAGTCAAGAAATAGAAGACATGCAGACAGATTATAATCATTCCCTTTCTTAATAAGATCTTTAATCACGAAAATATGATCTACTGTAGAGTAGTTCTTCCTAAAGCCTGCTTGATGTGTTTGAAGTTCTATATCTAGTTTGTCTTCTATTCTTTTAAGTATAATTTTAGAGAATATTTTGTACAGAACTGAAAGCAAACTTAATGGGCGATAATCATTTAGATCTCTCTTATCTCCTTTCTTTGGGAGGATAATTAGTTTTGCGGTTTCCCATTCTTTAGGAAAGCATGCATTTTTGAGGCATGTATTATACAAGTGAGTAAGGGCCTGCGCTAGAATCAGTCCTCCAGCATTTATAAGTGCCATAGTCAGACCGTCAGTACCTCCTGATTTTTCTTCCTTGCAGCTACCAATTACGCTAGTTACTTCTTCAATCATAATTTCTTCTTTTGGGTCCCAGCATTCTATATTCCACAATTTATTTTTATAACTTTTTCTGTCGTAATATAGATATCTGATTATTGAAATAATTATTATTTCATATAGTACAATAAATTAAATAATCACTTTGTTTATACAGTATTAAATATAGCTAGTGTGTGACAGTTTAAATGGAACTACTGACGGAAGCATTATGGGGAGAGTTAATTTCATTAAAATCCTTTAATATTAAATTATAAATCTTTGAGAAATTCGAAACTAAATAATAAATAGCCACTGTTTTAAATCAGTGAAACTTATTAATACATGCTCTCAACGACCGTTTATTTAAACAAAATCAAAGCCCTCCTTTAATTTGAAATACACCATAAAAGTAACGTATAGGATTTATTTATTATTGTTTATGTTTGTCACGTTTATATGATCCATTGGATAATCAGACGATAATACGGTGAGAGCCCTAATTTTTGCCTACCCAGGTTTAATAAGTGTAGAGATCTTTAATGAGTACCTAACATCACACAGGCACGGGTCCTCTCCAAAGGACGACATAACTAAGGATTTTTACTTCCTTTGAAAAATCTTTGGTCCATCTGCTGGGCTTGAAAGTATACGCCTCAAGTGACCCCATCTCTTACAGAGTTTTACAGCGATTGTAAAATGGTCGGTAGCATCGTAATAAAACAAATTATCTGCAAGCAGATCCATAGTCTTTAATTTACTCACTCAATTTTATTTTATTATTTATTAGGTTTTTTAGTTCTGTTATTATCAAACACATAATCTGTATTTTGTTTTTTAACCCTGATAAAGAACCGCAACGTGGGTCGAAACGTTGGAAAATAAATTGCTTTTTTTATCTTTTCTGACAGCCACCCAAACCATACCTTCCTTGATATTAATTTCCCGATCAACCATTGATTATTCAATACGTATTACACAGAAAAGAAAGCAACAATAATTTATTTTTATTTTTAATTATGCAACACCATTTCGGTGCTTTCGCCATAAGGCAGCACAGTACCACACGGATATTGATGGATTTTCAGCTCTTATAGTCTGCTACCGGGAGCATACGCAACAATAAAACAAAACATGAATTAGTTATTTAATTTAAAAAAAAAAAAAGATCTATTTTAAAATTTTAATAAATATTTTAAAATAGGGGTACTCACTACATTTGCTATAGCATGCTATTTGTGTTATTTTGCTAAACCCGTCGTGTTTTACAGTTATTTCCTGTATAAAATTGATAGGTTTAGCACAATAGCACAAAAACGTTGTGAGTACCCCTAATGTTGCTTCTTGAGATTCACGTATTAAGATATTATGACTAATGTATGGTATTTTATTCTGAATTTTTCGTTTTGATTTGTGAATTTTTTTTTTGCTTTTTTTGAATGTTTTCCTCTTTCTGTAATAATACCATGTATTTGTTTTAGGTATTATGTTGTCTTTTTTTTTCAGAGTCGTGCTAAACTACTAATCAAATGAGCTAGCTATTAGCTACAATCGATAGGAAAATGTATTAATCAGACAAATACCCAATAATTATGTAAAAAACATTAATTATACTTTTACTTGAAACGGTATGCTTATAGATTGGGCACAGCCGTTACCACCCTGTAGACGTTTTGCGTTCTTCCCAAATGACTACGGAACCGTGGGCGTTTAATAGTAAGCTTTTGGCCCCAACAATTAAATCGCCTATAATAAAGTTGGGAGTTCCCTATTACGGTGTTATAAGTCGTGTTGTAGCCGCATGTTTGCGTACCAACATTAACATAACACGTCAGCTGTTTTCTGGAACAATAAGAGCGGGTTTGACATTTAAGTATCAATCAAATATAAGTTTATTCTATATTAGCATATATCTATATTCATTACCACTTATTGTTAGGCGGATGTGGACGGTTTTACAATAGCTCACAGAAACGTTGGCTGCCTATCCTGACCTTTACATTTGATCAGTCCAGTTTCTTGGGCTGTGTCATTAAACAGAGTGGTACACCTGGTGTTTACTTCACCCGGAACACCAGTATTTCTGGCATCTTATTATCTACCATATATTTACCGTTCCTAACGAACACAGATTTTGCAGAATCTATATAGTTGAACTTCCTGAAAGATGCTGAAAAAGGTCTTTAGTTGATGGTATGTCCTACTACGAATTCTAAGGTCATTAGAGTATTATTAAAAGCTCTATCCGGAATTGCTTCACAATACCAATACTTAGGAACCGTACAGCTAAAATAAAAACTATCTACAATTATGGTCTAAAATCTCCATTTCTGAAAACCCAACAAGTAAAAGTCTAGCAAGCTACTATCTAAAACTTTCAAAGCATCCACATAAGTAATTTTATTAAAGTTAATATTTTTTATATACATACAAGATCCAAAAATGTAGGCATTAATTTAATATTTCATTAGGCTCTTAGACTGAAGCAGACCAATATTATTTGAGTTTAATAACTACATAATCATCTAAAAGATTAAATAGTTCACCGTGTGTTATGTATTAAGAATAAGATGATTCGGGTGGCGGTCATAAATGATTAGAAAATAGTAAAAAAACTATTTATTAACTAGCGTTTCGATGCTTCATTCATCTTCTAGCAGATTACACAGGGAATCCCAAAAGATCCCGCAACGTAGGTCAAAACGTTAATTACAAAATAGATTTTAATTTTCATCTAAATTTTACAGTAAATCGAATCATCCCATCGTTCATAAATAAATATTTTATTGCTTTAAGAAGCACCGAATAGTGATGTATAAAGACCTTAGGAAGCACTATATATATGAATATCTTAATGAGAAAAATAATTCAATTTTAGGAAATCTACTAACAATTGATAATGTGCAGAAACTAAATGACATTTTTTACTACACAGTGGGTAGTTTAAAAATTATATCATTTATAAAAATCTGGTGCGGGCAACACACGACTTTCACTTACCTCGATTTTTAAAATCAATGAAAGAATTTTCAAATACTGTTAGAGATAAAAATACGTGAAACTATTAAGGAATTAATCAAATTGAATTTATATAGAAACATGTGTTTTATTAAAAAATCTATTATATTATTATCTAAAATAATCAGTTAGTTTTATCTTCTTCTCATCACTCTCTATTAACTTCTAAAAGCTTGTGTATCAGATCATATTTTTTCTAAAATCTTTAACTTTCCAACGGTATATCATACATGTATATTACTGCTCTTATGTTCAAAAACGAAAAATTTCGTTAAAAATATATTTTTTCTCTTTTCTCCTTTAGTTGATTATCGAATTCATTCAATTTATATATTTACCTGTTTTTCATCAGCCTTAACAAGATAATCTAGTTATTATTATTGAATCTACAAAATTAAAGGTACTTTAGGGAAAGAAAATTTAAAATATCGGCATTTAAGCCCTGTCAGACCATTTTTATCCAAATAAAACCTACATGATATTAAAGCCCAATCAATTTTACATCGATATAGCGAGTTTAATCAAAAACCGTTTTTGAGAAAATCGAAAAAAGGTGCAAAATGCATGGTATAAAGTGCCTCTTCTGGTAAGCTCATTTTGATGAAAAAAGTTTTGTCACGTCTCGGGCGTATAGTTGTCTTAAATATGAAATTTCAGTTTCATAGGACTTACCGTTTCCGCCCGGGAGTTACCACACACACACACACACACGGACCTTTTTGCGGGACTTGGTTATTTGGACTCAGGGGACCCTAAAACGTGTATTTCCGTTGAAAACAGGAATTCGAAAATTTTCACGATCGCAATACTTTCCTTACTATATATAGTAAGTGAAAGTAAAACGAATAATGTTCATGATATAGATTTTTGGTTAATGCCTCATTAAATTTTTATCAAAATGTGAAGTGAGATTACTGTGTTTATTTGTTTTTTCTTTTACTTGTAATATTGATTAGCATTGTTTAGAATAATTTACACAATATTATAAATTTGAAACATTTATATATTCACTAAGGATAACATTAAATCCCTCAATTGTTCTTTTTTTCTGTGTGTTTTTTTGTTTGTTTTTTTTGTTTTGTTTTTCATTTTTATATTTGATTTTAAAAAATACGCTTTATTTATTTATTGTATATTCACAATGCCTGTAAATAATCACCAGTCGTTTTTATTTTTGTATTTATAACATATGAACTGTACTGACCAACTACTTTTGTATGTGCCGAAAACAAATAAATATTATTATTATTATTATATTATATATTTTATTGCTAAGATGATATAAGACACACTTGATTTTGATTAACCAGTTTATAATAAAAAGTGATTAATTAATAACATCAAAATAATACATAGTTTTAATATTAAAAAAAAAAAAAATTACTGAACTTAAGAATATAGAAAACCTTATAATAAATGCATCTAGGGCGGAAACTAAAAATCGCCGTATCAATTTATATAGAGAGAAATTTTTTTTTTCATTAAAAATTAATTAATTTGTTATATTTGTGGTTATTTAATGTATCCAAGTTTTGATTTGAGGAGATGAAAGTTAGTAACACCATATGCGGTGGAACGAAATATTCTCTGTTGACCTAAAGATGACCCTTGCTTTGGTTCGGAATGCGACCGTGGCCTATATCCTACGTGCTATGTGCCATCCTCATCCCACAGCGTTCTATTGTGGAGACTATAAATCCATTTCATCCTTAAAAAAAGTAAAAAATCTGGTACGAGCAACACACGAGTTACACTTGCCTATGTTGTTAAAATCGATTAAAGAATTTTCGAATACAGTTAGAGATAAAGAAGAGTGAAACTAATAAAGAATTGATTAAATTGAATTTTTATATAAACATGTGTTTTATTAAAAAAACTATTATATTATTATCTACGACAATTATTTAGTTTTATCAGCTTTTCATCACTCTCTATTAACTTTTACAAGCTTGTGTATAATATTTTTTTCTAATATCTTTACCTTTCCAACGGTATATTATACATGTATATCACTGTTCTCATTTTCAAAAACACAAAAATTGCATTAAAACATATTTTGGCTTTTTTCTCTTTTAGTTGGTTATCAAATTCACTCAACTTGTATATTTAGCCGTTTTTAGCAATACTTATACAGTTATTTTTACACAATCAACAAAATTAAAGGTACTTTAGGGGTAGAAATTTTGAAATATCGGCATAAAAAATTATTCCTAAAATACGAGTAGTAAAATAGACATTTAATAAACGAAATGAAAGCGCACTATTTTAGAAAAGTTAATTTGAAATATAGTAAAAGCTAACAAAAGTTTTTTATAAGCCCATAAACTAATCAAAATATGTTATTTGTAATGTTGTAATGAGGAAGGTTATGGTTATTTATTATTGCTACCGTACACTATTATAATCTATAATCTAAGTTATATTCTTCCATATAGTGTATTAAAATATTACTTTAAAAAAATCGTACGTAAATTTATTAAATAAATGGAAAGTTATTATAATTCCTTAAACTAATTTCAGAAGCTAGTCGAATCAATAATAGTATTATGAATACATATATTGATGGTTTTGTTAAGAAATTGAACAGAAATAAAGTTATTTAAACATAGCTGATTTTTTAAAATGTTTTATAATGAGAAAGGCGTAATAACTTATACTTATTTCCACACTTTATTGTCATTCAGAGACTGACCAACATAATATGATGATTGTTCACACGGGCCAACTAGTAACTTTTTATATATTTTTTGCCTCAACAGCTTAATATGTTAAATCGCGTCTTGTAAACAGTATATTTGTATTCAGAGCAATCGTATATGCTGTAAGGCTAAGTGTATCCTAGATTATTGCCAGGCCAATTATAGAGCGTGAAATCGTAATGCTTCTTTGAATTCTAATTCGGCAACTGGTCTGCATGGGAATTAAGGCTCTCCGAATTACTTATATATCTTAAAGGAACCACCGGTTGAATAAATTCTGAATTTTATTAAATTCATTTAACGTCACTCTATACTACTGGGCTAATCGGAAAGATACTACAGTGGAAGTTTTAATTTTAGGTATATTCAACGAGTACCTGACATCGTACACGCTCTACCATTACTGATATACCATTATTACTCTTAACCCGAGACCTTAGGCTGCTATGCTAGCCTCTACACCCCAGATGATCCCCAAATAAATCGTTTATACCCGTAATTTATCATACATGTTTATCATAAGATCACTGAGTATCACACCGTTCATTTTTCTGACCGATAGGAAATGTCGGACTGCACCAAATAGCAATAAATATCACCTTGGCTTGATGAATGACCACATGTCACATTCAGTATATTTATTTATGCTTTACCTATAACAAGTCCATTTCATTTATTTATTTATTAACGAATTTCATTTTTATTTTATTTATTTTTTTAGAGATTATTTTTCTTTATTTTGTTCTGATTTCTTTATATCGTTTTTGATTGATTTTTCTTTGTAACATAATTTAATTTGTATTACAGTTTTTCTCTCAATTCCTCCACCCTATATGTATGATTAAATTATATTTTATTTTATGAAAATTCAGAAGAATTGTGATTTCGTTTGTTATCAAAGCTGTATAAATGTATTTAAAAATGTATCCCTTTTTTTAATTTATTTTATTAGTACATTTTGTTTCTTCTAATTCATTGTTTATAGTTATTTTACTCGAAGACTGTCCCAGAATTTTTTATTATTATCAGTAAATAGGCTAAAAGAAAATAGGCATGAACAAGACATGTAGAGAAGTGACAGAACCCAGAATAAATGAAAAATTATTATTATTATAATTATAATCAGTAAATACTTCATAATGTTTTAAAACTATTCTTCCCTAAAGAATTAAGACAAAGAAAACTGGTAGAGCAGAAGAGCGGTGACTGCATCCCGCAATTGCGCAAGGAGAGGTCACGGTTCTCATGACTTGGCCGGGTCATTTTGCGCTCGAGAATGCACTGATAAAGTGAAGCATTGTTCTGGTCAGTTGTCTGTTGTTCCGTGCACCAGATAGCTAGGAGTTAGTTTGGATAGAGGAGATATCACGAATGGCTCTTAACCAAATACAGTAGTTTGTACATATATTCAATTTTGTCCAATCTCCTATATTAAGAGAAAAAAAAACAATTTTGGCTGTCTAAAATAATGGGTTTTTGAATTTGGAAAATACTGTTTGATAGGTTTGAAGATTTAACGAATTTTCTACTTCTGATCTTGATAGAAATCAAAGCCAACTAACATTTCTCTAATAACCAATTCCACATTAGGCGATGAAGGCATTAGATATCTTTTCGAATAAGAAAGTCTTAATAACTTGAAAAATTATTCACAAAAATAGTTTGTAATAAAATATATAATACCTTTGAATTGATGTATTTCTGAATATAAAGTTATAAATTTCAACCGATACTAATATTAGTTATTTTTTGCAGGGGTATAAATTTTAAATAAGCTTTTCGTTTCGATGTATAACTAAATGATTTTAAATATTGGTAGGTGTTATTCTCATATAAGTAGGTTTGAACGTATAAATATATAGAAAAGAATTTGATTATCAACTAGAAGCGTAAAATATTTCCCGATTGAAGTAAGAGTAGTAATATTGATATACAATATATCTTGTAAAGCTATATATTTTAAAAGAAAAAAAAAAACTATTAGAATTTATTTTTGAAAATTACTTCCTATCCAACTCGTTAATGCATTAATACGCTTCGGTAACTGACTTCTATCCTCACATTGAGCATTTTTTTTTTTTCATAAAGTGGTCATATATCCATATCGACTTCGTCTAATCAAAATTTAATCAGTATAATTTCACAATCAATGTAATAATATTCTTGGTAGGAAAGTACCAGTGTTGGTGGACGAGTAGGGTTAGAATGCATTTTCAACTATCGACTTCTAATTTTTCCCAGATTATAATTTTTTTTTTAATTATAAGGAAAAAATATATAACATTTAAATAAAGATGATAAAAAGAGAAAGGTGTAAATACTATAAGCGTGTGTGATTGTTTACAGCTATATTATTTAAACTAAAATATGTTTTAATATATTTTAATTAGGATAAGATTGAATTTATATAATAATTAGTAAGGTGTAGTTCTTGGACCTTCACACAATTGAAGCAAGAATAACTGATAAATCTCAGTTTACAATGTCATAAATCAACAGCATGAATCGCGTTAATAATATCTCAACCAAAGAAACAAAAGTTTTTATTTATTTTTTTTCTAAAGTAGAGGAAAGAAGAATAGTAATATACGAATTTGATTAATGTTTTCTTTAATTCTCACAATAAGAAGGAGACTGGATTCCCCACCGCTTCTCCCGTTTCGCCGGGCATATATCATACTAAGGGCTGTTATATTGAATAATAATGGCTCCCGATTTGATTTGTTATCTCACTTGCGTTTTAACAGCTCTTTTGACTTACACGCAAACAAAGATATAAATAAAATAACGAAAAAAGTTTTGAAAGACGGTACTTAGAAAGCATTAAGGTATTATTAACTTACCCGGCTGTGGTCGGACTGATGCTGATGATGTATGGTAGTAATTTGTTGGAGGATAAATGCTTAAAAGGCCTTAAACAATTTAAAATTGATTACGGCTAATTCGTGGTCTTTGAATGCATATATTTGTATACGCATAGAACGTTATTAAATCCAACTCTTGACATCCCATTTGGCTTCAGCAGCTTAATAGAGCTGCAACTTAATAGAGTTGCATCGTGAATACATTACATCGTGTAGTATAGCATCAGATAAAATGATGCAAAATTCAGGCATGCATGCAATTCTTTTAATTTATTTATTATAACTCTATTACTGATTATTTATTTAATTAATTATGAATTAAAGTGAATTCGCCCCATACTAAGAGTGAAAATTACATTCCAACAAAAATCATATTTTCTTCATAACCGTTTTCATGTTCACTTTATATAATGCCATTTTACTTTCACTTACTATATATAGTAAGGGGAAGTATTGCGATCGTGAAAATTTTCGAATTACAGTTTTCAAATACACGTTTTAGGGTCCCCTGAGTCCAAATAACCAAATCCCGCCAAAAGGTCTGTGTGTGTGTGTATGGTAACTCCCGGGAGGCAACGGTTAGTCCTATGAAACTGAAATTTCATATTTAAAACAACTATACACCCGAGACGTGACAAAACTTTTTTCATCACAATGAGCTTACCAGAAGAGGCACTTTATACCATGCATTTTTCACCTTTTTTCGATTTTCTCGAAAACGGTTCCGACGATTTTGATTAAACTTGCTATATCGATGTAAAATTTAATGGGCTTTAATATCAGTAGTGTTTTATTTGGATAAAAATGGTCTGACAGGGCTTAAATGCCGATATTTTAAATTTTGTATCCCCTAAAGTACCTTTAGTTTTGTAGAATCAATAGAAATAACTATATTATCTTGTGTAACGCTGATGAAAAACAGGAAAATATATACATTGAATAAATTCGATACCAAACTAAAGAAGAAAACAGAAAAAATATTTATGTACATGTATGATATACCGTTGGAAAGCTAAAGATTTTAGAAAAAATATAATCTCATAAACAAGCTTTTAAAAGTTAATAGAGATTGATGAAATGAACATAAAACTAACTGATTATTTTAGATAATAATATAATAGATTTTCTAATAAAACACATGTTTCTATATAAATTCAATTTAATTAACTCCTTAATAGTTTCACGTATTTTTATCTCCAACTGTTTTTTAAAATTTCTTCATTGATTTTAAAAATGGAGGTAAGTGAAAGTTGTGTGTTGCCCGCACTAGATTTTTTATTTAAATATCAAGACCCAGCCTCTATAAAGTTGGTACCCAAAACATTAGGTGAAACTTGGTGGCTGAGCGTGATGAAGTCCTAATCACCTCATTGCACGGCCTTTCTCCTAAAAACCACGAATCTCTATATGTACTGAGCCCAAGACCCTTCATGCGTAGTAGTGGTACAGAATTGTTTTTTTTATTGCTATTAAATTGGAACCAATACGGCAACCACTTTAAATGATTCTTCCAACAATAAATAAATGAAGGTACTTTAAGTGCAAATTATCCAGATAAATAGTTTTTAAAATTAATACCCTAAACGTTTTCGTGATTTTTATGGCTTCTAAAAAAAAAAACCCTTCAAATTCTTCCAGTCAACGATAATTAGATGTTTTTTAAAAATTATTTAATAAAAGGTCCAAGCCCAAACATTAAATCCTGGAAGTTTATTTAAAAGGAAATATTTTAAAAGTTAAATATGGCTTTGGAAGTCTTTAAAACCATAATTATGATAGTAAACAGTTCCGATTTTTTTTCTACGAAGTTTCGTTAAAAAAAAAAAAAAAAAAACTATATGCTAGTACATAAATGATTTAATGGAGACTGGTATATGGTGATGAACTGGTTTACGGGCCAAAACAAGAGGAAACTTGGCAAGGTCGACTAGGTCACTGTATCTTGCTAAATGTCTTGCGGCTCCTCTCTATTTTCGAACTGGTTAGAGCTTTCGGATTTTGGAATATTTTGAACTTTTACTGTTACAGATAAAAGAGTTCACTGTCCTTGTCCTAATGCGCACGTAAATTAACTTTTTAATAATGTCTTTACATTTTTTTTAATAACTACTTTATTTAAATCAAATTACTAAAGCAAGTCCGTTTCTTGGGGAAGGATTTCACCTGCGGCATTCAATAGGAGTACAGTAATGCATTAACATTGACTAAATAGTAATAATAACAATAATACAGTTATTGACTAAACCAGGAACCCATCTTTTCCAATCCTTTAGGACCAAAAAAACCCTCTATAACATGTTCATTCCACTCTCCTCTGTCCACTCTTATCAACACAAGATCCCAGTCCCTGGGCCTGTTCATTCCCTCCTACAAAACTGCTTCCTTTAAGAGATCTTTCGTTATTCGCGCTACTTCATTTTGGAATTCCTTACCTTTGCCCATTCGTACATTCCAATCCTTAACTTTCTTCAAACAGAAACTATTTATCCATCTCCGTGAATATCAGTCTACCGCGAATTAATACATTTTGACTATTTGCAATCTTTATTTATTTTTTAAAATTTTAACTATATGTTATAGTTAATTTTATTTCTTTTATTGTTTATAAGGTTACAATATTACCTTGTACATATACATGCCTGTGTTTAAGTGTATGTATGTATTTTTGTATTCATAATTGGCAATATAATTTGTTATTTTTTTTAATTAGGTATATTTTGAACACGTAATTGCCAGAAGATGAATATTTAATGTTCATTTATATTATTTTTAGCTGTTTCAGAATAAAAATTATTTTTCATTTCATTTTTACTAACTTAAATTACATTATACTTAAAGAATATAAAAACACAATTGTAAATAAAACAACGTCAATTAACATAAGCAAGATAGAATGAATAACGTAGGTTGGAATTGAGGAATACATATCTATAGTGATTATAAATTTTAATTTAATAATTCAGCTAATTTTTCTTCGCTGAGGGACTTCGTCCATATTTTAAGATTGTAGTAATACTTTAAATACTTTGGAGGATTTTTGTGAGAATATTGAACATTTAGAGAATATTATAGTAAGCAGTAGCTAACCGGCTTAAGGGCGTTAAACTAATGGGTTATCAACACCCGTTCGTTTGTGTAAGTTTTGGGTATCCACTTATCCCGGGTCAAGAGAGAGCGGCGCAGCGAGACGCACGGAGGCCCACTGGACATCAAGAGGCGCCTAAGTTTGCCACAACACACAGTAACTATTGAACAACAAGTCTGATGTTTCATCCAGCTGTTTTGATCTTGAAACTACTAAGGTATAGTAAGTTTCTTGTCTTGAGGAAAAACGGTGATCAATCTTCCCGACCAGCTTATTCCGTCTAAAATACATTTATTTCATGATTTAGATTATGTATGTATTATTTTTTACAGATATAGTATTAAACTCAGAAAATGTGTTTAGTGATGGGGATGTTTTTTCATCTTTGGATTAAAATTAAGGAAAATAACTGGTTAAAATAACATGAAAATAAAATACGTCGAGTGGTATGGACTGGAGAATTTCTAATGGATCGAGCCATATGAATTTGCAGTTTCATGAGCTTCAAGTTGAATAACTATTACTCAATAGTTATACTTAACACAAGCACAGGTCATTTTGTAGAGCTTAATATTTTAAATCAGGATACCGTAAAATGTGTTATTTTTTCATTAAAATTTGGGTTTAAATTTTTATAATCGGAATACTTAAAATACATTCCATATATGGGTAACAGAAATTAAATAAATTATGCATGACATAGGTTTGTGATATATATAGTTTTTAAAATCTATTAATAGTATTGATTGAAATTTATACCTGGATATTTTCCAGTATAACTAAAAATTACATTATTTAATCCATTCATTATCAACCTGAATTAGTAGTTTAATTCCGGTAAAATTAAGCGGACATAAGCTCGTTTGAGAAGGTTAGCAAATTTTTTTTAGAGGACAAATTGGCAGACCTTGGAACAGTACCTAACTGAAACTCAAAATAATTATAATGTTGACCGAATTTAATAGTAATTTTCAAATTTAAGGGCGCAATTATTAAAAGATCTGTAAATTTGAATTGTCTTTATTCAGTTATGAAGTTATTTTCTAGATCAAATAATTATTTATAATAATTTGATAAACGCATTGATTTACAACGTGGAACACGTACAAAGAAATAACCAGTTGTCCTTGGTACACACCCATTTGTGACTTTGGGCAAGCACTTTCGTTTATTATGCATGATGTGGGTGGTTAAAGCGTCCGTTTTAGATGCATTTTTGATAAAACGTTATTAAAACTTTTACTTCTTTTTTTAAACATATAATTGTAAGTTAAGATATATTATTTAAAGCCTTATGTTATATTTATGGGTTAATTTTTAATATCATCGAATATTACATTGGGCAATAGGACTGAAGTCTTGGAATGTGAAGTTTACAGGACGATTTTCCAAAGTTTTGAAAAATCATTTTAAATACTGCCTCTTCCTTCCCTGACTATCCTCCGAGACGTCTGAAAAGAAGATGGCCTCGAGACCTTCTAGTTTAGATTACCAATTAGAGTGCTGCCAATGGGCAATTTCTCTTCATATCTTTTATCTTACAGCTAATTTACTAGATAAATCAATAAATAACAATTAATAAAAAAATACTGCCTAAGTATTTCATTTTTCATGAATCACTATATTATCTCATTAGGGATTATTATTTATTGTAAAATACAAACTTGAACAAAATATTATTTATTTGAAAACAAAGTAACCTCATAAAAAAAAAAAAAAAGATATATCTTAAGCTCTTTTGCCATACCAACGATATGTAATTTAATAAATAACAATTTTAAATAAAAATCTCTTACACTGCAAAAACTATTAAAAAATAATGAATAGTTATCGATCTCAATGCCGAGGGATTGGATAGTTATCGAACTTTTTTTGAACGAAGCGTAAATGGGAGGATTTCATTGGTTTAAACTTACAGATTTGAAGTTTCTATAAGCATTGAACCTCCGGATATTATTATATTTTGTATTTTACTGTGACCTTTAAAAATAATAAAGCCATGTCTAGTCGGTTAACTACAGCAATTGGTTTCATCAGTATTACATCAGGTATAGGGTCATCATTCTTAAGAAGATGAATAATCATTGTATAGGAACTAAGCTTAAAATAGCTGAAGTTAAATAAACAAGTAACGTTCAATTATTTTACTGTCGACATTTTTCAATAAAATAAAACAGCTAGATAAATTTACATTTCTAAGTATTTCCTTTTATTTCACGATTCGCCGAAGAAACATGATAAAATTGCTAAGCTACTTAAAAATGTCTATATACCTTGAATCTAAGGTCACTATGGAAGAATATTTTATTTATTTTAATATGCATTTTGTCTTTTTTATTATAAATAAACAATTTAAAATTTAGCAGATACAAAATAACTTCCTACAATCAAGTTTTTATCACATTATAATTAAGTTTAATGTTTTTCTTGAATTTACATCATTAAAAAAAAAAATCATATTTTTTAAAGAGAGATAAAAATCTGGTCCGTGTGACAAACGATTTAAGAATGAATAGAAAAAAAATAATTAAATCCAGTTTCGATAGAAACAGTCAATTATACATTATAAATTATTATCTATAGCAAACCACTTATTTTATTTTTTTTTTTTTAAACATATTTATTGATATTTACAACTGTATTAAATAAAAATACATCTAGTAAATGTGATGGTAATATACAAAACTGTCATGAAAAACATGTAGAGACACTACCCAGTGGCAGCACTCTAAAAATATTTTAAACTAGAAGGTCCCGGGGCCATTTCCTTTTCAGGCGCCTCGGAGGATTATCCGGAATTGAAGAGGAAGACAGGATTGAAACTAGTGGGTTAGAGTGAGAATGGAGTTTGTCATGAAAGGATTGATACCTGGTCTGGGCCAAATCAGTAACATAGGGAACATTAAGGTCTTTATGGATAAGTTTATTCGTGACAAATTAAGGAGCGTTGAGGATTTTACGAAGGATTTTGGATTGTAAGGATTGGATGCGGGAAGAATTTGATGGTTTAGTAGAGCCCCAAAGCTCTACTCCGTAAGTCCAGATTGGTCTTATAATAGTCATGTAGATGAGCCTTTTGTAGTTAAGAGGAAGGTTTGATCGTTTGTCTAGTAAGTGTTGAAGTAGCCTAAAGCGGCGAGCAGTTTCTTGTCGTTTTAGTCGTGTATGTGGATTCCAAGTTAGGCGTTTGTCAAGAAGAAGTCCTAGGTATCGGATCTGTTCAACAGGAACTAGTTGAGTGTTATTAAAGGATACTTTAGGGCAGGAAGTCAAAGGTTTACGGCGAAGGGTAAAGGTTATTTGATGGGACTTGTTGGAATTTATTTTTATTCTCCAGTTCTGACACCATACTTCTAGGTCTTTGATGTGGGCTTGAAGGGTATTTGAAGCAACAAATGGATCTTTATGAACTGATAACACGCAGGTGTCATCAGCATAGGTAGAAAGGAAAGTGTTAGGATGGGTTGGGATATCAGCTGTATATACTGTGTATAGAATGGGTCCTAGAATACTGCCTTGAGGAACACCAGCAGTCTGTGTATAAAGGGATGAATAGGAACTATTGTGATTAATTTTGAAGGATCTATCAGAGAGGTAGGATTGAAGAATCAGGATATTTGTGGGAGGAAGGAATTTACGGAGTTTGTACAACAGTCCTGGGTGCCAGACTCTATCAAAGGCCTGTTCTACATCGAGAAAGGCTCCCGTGCAGTACAACCCGCGCTCCAAAGCAGAAGAGACAACGTCCACCACACGATGACATTGCTGGATAGTGGAATGGGATGTTCGGAATCCGAACTGATGATCAGGGATGATATGATTAGAATCAAGGATGGGATATATTCGTTTCAGAAGGAGTTTTTCAAAGATTTTACCCATAATAGGTAATAGAGAAATTGGACGGTAAGAGGATGGATGTTCGGGCGGCTTTTGGGGTTTGGGAATCATCTTAACAATGGATAGTTTCCAGGAATCAGGAAAATATGTGGTCCGGAGGATAGCATTATATATGTAGGTAAGAAAACAGATGGATTTTCGAGGAAGCTGTTTCATTATACGGGAAGTAACTAGGTCATGTCCAGGAGCTTTGCGGGTAGGTAATCTGTGAATGATATTGGCTATTTCTGAAGGATGAAATGCTTTAGGTGGTAGGGTCATTTGGAGAGGAATATCGAGTTCTGTTTCAATACATTCAACATGGTTTGAATTGAGTATTTCAGGATGAGGATTGTATATTTTAGAGAGGTGCTGAGCAAATATCTGGGATTTTTCTTCGTCGGATCGTGTCCAGGTTCGGGTTTCATTAAGGAGTGGATGGTTGAAATTTTTAAACTTCAGGATTTTTTTAGTAGTCGTCCATAGTGATTTGTCAGCAATCGTAAGATTTTCCGTCAAGTTTTGTAAATTTTGTATTTTGTATTTTTTGAGTTCTGATTTTAGTTTGTTAGTCAGTTGGGTGTAATAAGTTTTGTCTGTTGGGTATCTGGTCCTGTGCCACTTCGATCTTGCTGTGCGCTTTTCTCTCAATAAGATCTGAATGTGCTGTGGTAGGTTACTTTTCTGAGGTTTATTAGGTTTGGTGTTAGTTGTGTTGTCTATTATGGTGCTACTTATTGAGTCAGTAAGTTTTTCTATGGCTAGGTCAATATCTTGTTTGGTCTTTAGTGGAAGTTTTAAGTCTAGTTTATTTTCTATGTCATATCGAAATTGGTCCCAGTTTACACGTCCTGTAATTAATGTAGGAGGAGAGGGTTTAGGAACAAAGTTTGAATGCAAAGAAAGCAGAACAGGACTGTGGTCAGATGAAAGGTCATTCAGGGATTTGATTTCGGCTTGGGAAGTAGGGATTTGAGAGGTAACAAATATATCCAGGATATCAGGTTTTTTTTTTAGAGATGTAGGCCAATATGTGGGATTCGTAGGAGCAAGGATAGAATAACAATTGGAGTTTGTGACGTTAGAAAGGATACTACCACGGGAGTTGGATGCTCGACAACCCCATCGTTGGTGTTTAGCGTTGTAATCACCTCCAGCAATGAAGCGCGGCCCAAGAGATCGGAATAAGGAATTAAGAAGGCTATAGGAAACGGTGTTACCAGGAGGACAGTATACAGCTGAGACTGTGAAATGGAAAGGACGAGTTGAAATTATTACAGAAGAGGATTGTATGGCGTCAGATGGAGTAGTAGGAATAAGGGAATGTGGAAGGGATTTATGGATAAGAACGCATGATCCAGCATGGGCAGTGTTGTCTGGGTGGTCTGTTCTATAAGTGATGTAGTCTCGTATGTAAAATTTTGATCGTTGAGTGAAGTGAGTTTCAGTTATTAATGCAATATGTATGTGATTGTCATGTAGGAGTATGTCGAGTTCGTCTCGGTGGTTGAGTAGGCCATTAGCGTTCCACAAGAGGATAGCTAGGGGCTTTACACTCATCGTGGGAAATTAAATGGGATTTCGGAAAGAATACGAGTGAGGAGGGAGATAAGTGGCTGGATGGTTTCTTTGAGATCTAATAGGAAGGAATTAAGAATGGAGTAAAAGTCGGGTGGGGGTATATTATAGGATTGGGAAGGATAATTTAGTTGAGCTGGTACATTGGCTGGAGTCTGCACCCGTCGAGGGGTACAATGATATGCATTTTGGGATGTTTGGGGTTGAGGATTGGGTTGATTTGGCTGTACAGTAGAACGGGGTGGGATCGGGTGAGGTTTTTCTGGAGGTAATTTAACCCTAACAGGTATCTGATGAAGAGGGGTTGGCTGGTGTGGAGCTTCAAGCTGGGGATGGGAAATCTGGGTCATGGGTTGGGAGTTCGGAGGCGCCTGCCGTCTAGGTTGTTGAGGCTGCGAGTTGATAACGGAGGAGGGCTTCTTAATTTGTCGTCGATCTTGATTTCCAGGTTTTGGAGTAGTTGCCTGTGGAGTCATGTTAACAGCAGGTTTCTGAATTTCTGGAAAATTTACCAGGTTATCCAGTACAGGAGGTGGTGCAGGTGTATTACTTTTCTGTTCCAGACTTTTGGGTAGAAGGTTTTGTGATCTCTGTCTGAGCAGATTTTTGTAGACCGAACAGCCTCTGTAGCTCGCTGGATGTGCTTCACCACAGAGAGCACATTTTGCTGGTTCATCACGAGATTTCGGGCAGGTCTCTGTAGCATGAGGGCCGGCACATTTGACGCACCGGGCCTGGTGGTAACAGTAGGATTTAGTGTGTCCCAAATTTTGACATTTAGTACACTGTACTATTGTAGATGTCGGCCTAGGCTGTTCAAATCGCACAATGGAGTATACCAGTCGTGTTATATTGAATATTTCTGGGTTATTTGTGGCAGGCTCTAGATCCACGAAAAATAGAGGCAGTGGATATTTTCCCTTTGGATGGAAAACGGGAGAGACCTTTCTGACATTGTAGCCTATTTCTTCTATCCCTCTTTTGATAGCATCTGTGGGAGTTGATGAGTGGAGCCCTCTAAGAACGACACGATATGACTTTTCTTGTTTCAATTGGTAACAATGGAAGTCGTAGCTTTTCGAATTCAAATGGTTGACAAGCTTTTTGTAACTGTCTTTATTTGTTGTATTGATCTTAATATCATTTGTTCTCGAGTAACAACGAAAGTTGGGCTGTCCGATCAAATCTGCAATTTCTTGACCAAACGACATAAAATTTTGTATGTTGTTGACAAATATTGGTGGGGGTTCGGGATCACAAAACCCTTGAGAATCTGAAATTATGTTGGCTGTATCTGACGTACTGGCAGAGGTAGATGGCGCTGTGAAGACAGACGGAGCGGCTGATGATGATGGAACTGGTTCTATTGTGTTGGCTGCAGTGAGTTTACTGCGGGTTTTTGGCGGTGACATATTTTGCTCAGACGCCTGCTTATTTTTATTTGATTTATTTTTTTTTTTTATTTGGTGAGTTACCCCCAGATCCAGGAGGAAGGGAGTTCCGATGCCGCTTCATACGGCGAGTTAAATATTGAGAGTCCGTTTCACTTATTTCAGAGAAAGGGGTCTCCTCTGAGTCGTCACCGGACGTATTTCTATCTAAGTCCATTATTAATTAAAATTAAAGAAAAGAAAAAAAAAAAATCTATATACACCTGCGTATTAAAATAAAAAATAAATTTTATACAATAAATACTTAAAAACTAAACTATTCACATGATTATATACAATTAATGAAGAAAACATATCTAAGAAACAATTATAACAAATAGGAAAAAAAAAATGGTCTTTAAAAATTTAAAAGAAATGAATGAAACTAAAAACAAAATAAAGTCCTAGACGAAAACAGATGACTGAGTTAGTAAACTTGGCCTAGCCCTTTAAAAATAAAGATAACTGTTAAGGATTAGGGCCACGTTGCCATCTCAACCAGATAGCTATCAGTTTATAAGATATCGTGTATCGGTACAAATAGTCACTCACCTCACTATACGTGAATATTAAAGTGTTTAGTTGATAGTAAACTCACTGTTCACAAAGTTTTATAGCTGACATGTTGATAGAACCGTGGTGAAAGTGTGACAAACACAGAGCTACGAAAGAATAGAACTGCAGTTGCGGCCATTAACCAAGGTACTTCCCCACTTAATTTAATGCGTTTTTTTTCTAAGCCTAAATTACTTTCTAAATCTTTTCTAAACTAGACATTGTTTTCTATATTTTTAAATATCTAACGGCAGTATATTATACAAATAACTTAACTACAATATTCTCCTTTTATAAAATTTATTCCAAAAATATAATTCTTATCTTTCTTCTATTATTGATCAGCAAGTTCTTTCATATGTCATATTTACGCTATTTTTATTTTATTGTAGGAAAACATTTTTTTTGAATTAGTTTTAATCCACATAATTAATGTATATTTAGAGGAAATAATTTTTAAACGAGAAAGGAAAAACGTCGATCCAAATAACACTCAATTTTGATGTTACCTATATACTTACAGGTTTATGTATATGTATGTATATATATATATATATATATATATATATATATATATATATATATATATATATATATATATATATATATATATATCTATATATATACATAATCAATAAACTCTCCTTCTTTGGGATTACAATAGGAGAAAAAGATATTTAAAAAAAAAAATATATATATATATATGTATGTGTATATATATATATATATACATACATATATACATATATTTACATACATATATATACCCATATGTATAGGAGAGCGGATAACGAGAAATGCTCTATAGCAAGAAAGCTCGTTTGACCATGACCTCGTCCATATTGTGTAACGAGATAGGTCACTCCTCTACAGCCTTAGATTGGAATACAATTGTAAAGTTAGTCGTATAGGATAACTTACTTACTAATAATTAATAGGGATTAATTAATTGTTAATTAATTAGCTTAGTCATAATAAAATACACATTAATGTTACATTCAGGAGGTTAATTAATGGTGATAAATGTTACATTATACTCCTACAGGCATTTGCATAAATGATACTTGTTGTTAATAAATACAAATTTTAGATAACAATATGCTTTCATAAAAATGGTCCGACACAAAAAAAAATCTCGAAAATGAGTTAATCTATATTCAAGAAAAAAAATGTATATATACGAAATAATTAAACAACTGAACAGTAAACATGATAATATTGGTCATTAATTATCTTGTATATATCTTGAAATTTTCTCAGTTTGTTCCTCCGTAATAAAAAAAATGTATTAAACATATATATTGTGTCCTTGAAACAAATAAAATAAAATCTGGTCAGTGCAGCACACGACTTTCACTTAACTCCGTTGTCAAAAATTAATCAAAGAATTTTCAAAGACGTTTAGAGATAAAAAATGTGGAACGCGCAACACAGGACTTTCACTTACCTCCGTTGTTAAAAGACATTTAAATTTTTTTTAAAGAATTTTTTAATACACTAAAAGATAAAAATAAATTGTTAAAGAATTAATCGCATTGAATTTTAATAGAAACAAGTGTTTTATTGAATAATTTATGATATTATTGTTATTATTATTATTATATGACAATCAGTTAAATTTATCGGTTTTTCATCACTCTTCATTAACTTTTACAATCTTGTGTATAAGATAATGATTTTTCTGAAATCTTTAGATTCCCAATGGCATATTATACTAGTCTATATTATTGTTTTTATGTTCATAAACACCAAAATTGCATAAAAAATTATTTTTGCTCTTTTATCTTTCAGTTTGATATCGTATTCGTTTAAATTATATATTTATCCGTTTTTATTACTAATAAACAGATGATATAGTTATATTTCTAGATTCTACAAATTGAAAGGTACTTTAGAGGAAGAATATTTAAATTATCAGCATTTAAGCCCTGTCAGACTATTTCAGTCGGAATGAAACCTACATGATATTAAAGCCCATTAAATTTTACATCTAATTAGGGAGTTTAATCAAAATCGTTAAAGCCGTTTTTGAGAAATCGTAAATAGGTACAAAATGCATAATATTAATGTCGTTTCTGGTTAGCTGATTTTGATCAAAAGGTATTTGTAATATTTCGGGCGTATAGTTGAAATATGAAATTTCAGTTTTGTTCGGCTTTTAGTTTTTGTGTTAGACTTACCACTCACGGACACAGACACACATACCTTTTTACGAAACTTGGTCATTTGGACTCATGGGACCCTAAAACGTGTATTTCCGTTGAAAATTTCAATTAGAAAATTTTCCCGATCCTAATACTTTCCCTTACGATATACTTCCGATATTAAAAAAAAAAAAATTTAATATTATAATAATATAATATTAAAAAAACCCAAAAAAAAACCTGTACCACTACAACCCATGAAGAGTTTTGGGCTCAGTACATGTAGAGATTCGTACTGTTTTTAGGCAAACGGCTGTGCAATGACGTGATTCGGCCAAGATCACGCTCAGCCGCCAGGTTTTCCCCCTTTTTGGGAACCCACTTTATACAGGCTGGGTGTGTCCCAGGAGGGTCTCCATGCCCCAGGATCGTCCCCCAGCTGAAATAACAGAATAAATAATATTTCGCCACAGCCGGGATTCGAATCCAGGATCTGAGTATAGTAGACTAGCGCTCTACCCACTAGACCACGCCGCTCCCTCATTTCCTATATAGGTAAGTGAAAATAATGTATATAAATAATTGTTAAATGGTCCAAATTCATTATATTTGTGATAATTTCACTGGAATTATGATCATCCTATTATTTTATACAAAAGTCAATTTCTCATTGACGAAGAAGAATTTTCTCATTTAAAGTTGTAGTTGTAGATATGGAACTAAGCTCACAATTACCCATGGTAAAAAAAAAAAAAATCGAATATGTAAAGTACCATTTTTTCTAGTTTCTTGAATCTACGAAATATATTTCATGATTTGAAAGTAATTTCACCCTAAATTAAAAAAAAGAATTATCTGTAGTAAAATTTAAAAAATAAATAAATAAAATAGCAATCCTGAGGAAATAAGTTAGTTTATACAAAAATTACTTTTTTTAAAAAAATATCATTATCTTTAATTTTTTTTTTTATTGAATTTTTATGGTTGTGCCATATGTATACATAGTGTAGTGATGTTGGTTGTAATGACGTATTTGTAAGTGTTTTATTCAATCAAAATATTCCTCACTACTATCAACACATTTTCGCCAGTTTGAAAATAATTTACCACCTTTAGAACAACAAACTCCGAAAACGCTTTATCTAATTTTCTTTGTTAATCATTAGTGTTTCATACAAATGAGTAATCCATGGAACATTAACAGTATGTTAAATAGAGGGTTAGTTATAGAAGGAAACTCAAAAACCTGCATTATTTTCCAATTTATCAACTAAGGTATTCTAAAAACCGACACATCCAATACATGTTGGATTTGTGACGTTTCGACGTTTTAGACAATACATCAAAGTCATGGAGCCCTGAATCACGAAAAGACGAATGGGTTTACAAATCAGTGCTATCGAAAGTAACTGCGTGTTGTTTCGGAACCGATTATGCAAAATTCGGAACCGTGATGCCTGGCTTTTGGGAAGGAACTAGTCATTACCGTATTATAGGTAAAAACTCTCTCATTTTACAATTTAAAGAGTTTAATTTGGTTTCATGACCAACGTTTTGGTTTCAATTTTCATTTTAAAAAGATTTGTCGTGTTTTGGGTCAGGGATTTATTTTTCTTGAAGAATATTATTCTCTAAAAACACGGAAAGTGAAAGAAACAAGTTTGCTTTATTTATATGTTTATATTTGAATTGGGGTAGCCCATAGTGGCTAGCGCGCTAGTCTCCCACGCATAAGGTTGTGAGTTCGAATCCCAGTCCCAGAGGGACTTTTATAAACATATAATTAAATGGGGATTCACTCATAGCCCCTCTTCCGGGTATTTGAGTCCATCAGGCTACTGGAGGCCACTCACAAAAATAGTCGTAGGGAGCTATGCTAAAAAAATTCATCGAGAAACGTAAGCATATGCTCCCAGGAGATTGCACCACTAGACCAAGAGCCTACACGGCCTGTCGCGTCAAAGGGAAAAAATATATATATTTAAAATATAGCCGTCAGCATTGTTAGTTTTACGGTATCTGTCCTTAGGTGAAAATACCGTTTAAATCAATTATCTGGTCATCACAGGGTCTAAAAAATGATTCTGGTTGTAAAGCTCCAATTTCTCTTTTAGATACACTATTAGGCCAAGTAGTTGAAAAACAAATTCTTAAACCTTTTACAAATTTTTTTTTTCAAATAACTTAAAAACTATAAATCTCTTGATAGATTACAAGTACACACTTGAACAATAGTCGAATTTCTAACTGCATAAAAACAAAACCAGTATGAGCAAAGATAATATGAAATAATTCATAACAAATATATTTAAGGATATGGAGTATCATATTCATGTTTCGTGTTTATTGAAGGAATTAGTCCGGGTGGCGGTCATTAAATGAAACAACTGAATAGTTTCAACTATTTTATTGTTTGCCAACGTTTCGACCCCCATTGTGGGTCATCATCAGGGCGTCTGGTAGGTGAGTGGAAACTGAGAGGTTTCCATTCACCTACCAGACGCCTGATGATGACCCACAATGGGGGTCGAAACGTTGGCAAACAATAAAATAGTTGAAACTATTCAGTTGTTTCATTTAATGACCGCCACCCGGACTAATTCCTTCAATAATTCTCAACGGTCAACTAATTATATCCACAGTTTCGTGTTTAGGTTCTCATATAGACACCTTTATTTATTTATTTTTTTTTTTAAATGAAGTGGCTAAAATCTTTCGGACGGGTGATTCTGGAAAAAGACTTCGTCAACGATTTAGATGTATTCAAGTTAAAAATGAGTTATTTTACTGTAATATTTCGGTATTAAAAGAATATAACTTAAAATTTTCTCTTACGATGAATGTATATAAATTAACTGGAAATAAGATAGCAAACGTAGCCAGAATCAGAAACATAAACTTTAATTGACGTGTTTACTTTCAATGGTATTCAGATGTGCCTATAAGGTTAAATTTACGTTAAAATAGTTTTAACACTTAATAATCATTTTTCCAATAAAATAATTAACATACAGACGAATACCGTAGTGAAAAAATTATCAGGTTAAATATTTTTCTTAAAAATCCAAATATTTAAATTAGCATATTAAATTAACTCCTCAATTTAAATAATAATACAGTCGAAGCAATTTTACATTCCTAAAGTGTTGAAGGACCAAGGGCATTTAATCCAAGGCACAATATTTCCTTGACAGAAACTAATACGCGCATGTTGCCTGGTTATTCGAGCATAACTAATTTGTCATTTATAAAATACTCATTTTTTCTAGTTTTCCTGGGTTTTTTTTTATGATAAGTAGTTAGGAAAAAATAATAAATCTTTAAAATGTCAATAGGTGAACGATTAGAAAGGACAGCAATGTAATCGCTGGAATTATTCATTATAAGGAATTTCATCATAAGTTTGGTTTTAATATTGAAGAAAATGTTAAAGGTGTATATGTGCGTATGTTAAGTACGACGATTATTTTCTCTATTTTTTCTTAAAACGTTTGTCACTCAAAAGATATAATATGAGATATGACAAATAGTATTATAAATAGTATTAAATTAAATAGAAATTACCTATCGCGCATAAATAGCTTCTTCGTATACTTTTTTTTTTCTCTGAATTACCATATTTTGCCTTTACTTATCTGATTGTCAAGCCATGTGACTTATTCCGTATTAATAAAACTAAAACACTATGTATGTAAAAAAAAAAATTAAAAATATTTATTAATGTTATTTTAAAATCAGGTCTGAGGCTTAATTTTCGCTCTCACAGATATGTGATCAGATACAGTGTATGAATTTCAAGAGTTTGATTTAATATTATTTGATCTTTCTTTACTATTGAATAAGAGATAATTTAGTTTGATATTTTAAAATTTTGTCAAAATTCAATATTTATTTTGGGAATTGTTCATCTTTGGACACGTTTAATCAATCATTTATTTCTTATTATATATATTTTTTTTCTTCTTGTTTACATTCTTACTTACAGTATGATTTAAATTTAATTTTTCTTATGTAGCTTTTTACTTGTAACCCAAACTAATAATTATAGATTTGATTCTAATGGTTAAAAAAATTCATCCAATTTTAAACAAACCCAACCATAAAAATATTACCAATTATGTTCTTTAAACTGACCTAAGCCCTAGGTCATAGATTTCTCCTAGATTTGCCGTCATTTTTTCTTTTTCTTTTTTTTTCATTTATCTATATTATATATTCGCTCTATACTCTTTGCCTATTATTTCCGTTACACATCCAACTTTAGAGAGTTAAAAATTTGAAACAAATATGAATATAACAGCAATTGTTTAATATGGAAGATTCCTACACAACAATTAATTACTATTCACTCAACAGAAAATCTTACAGTTGATAACAAATTATTAATCTACAAGACAATACTGAAGCCTATCTGGACCTACGGACTTGAACTGTGGGGATCAGCTAAACGTTCTAACATCAAACGCATTCAATCCTTTCAATCCAAAGCCCTCCGAACAATAGTTGATGCTCCTTATTATGTCACCAACCATACCTCACACCACGACCTAAATATTCCATTTCTTTTAGATCTTATTCCAATAAAATTTTCCAAATTTCATCAGAACCTTATCCATCACCCCAATCCTCTAGCTCAATTCCTTTCCAACTCCACGCACTCTTACTACCCCCCTAGAAGGATGAAACGGCATTGGCCCCGCAACCTCTTATAAATATGTATTCGTTTTATTGGAGTTCTTGCACTGGCTAGATTCTCGACTCAATGTGCTGTATGTATGACGTGTGTAAATGTATGAGTGATTTCTTGATTTTGTATAAATTTGATTGATTCATTATTTTTATTATATATATATATATATATATATATATATATTATATATAAATATATATATATATATATATTATATATATATAATATATATATATATATATATATATATATGTTTTATATTTTATTGCTGTGTAGATATTGTATGAATGTTATCTTACACCAATATTATCAATGTCCAAATTAGGACAGATTGTGATATTACTCAATAAAAAATTGTTGAAATTACTATTCGGAAACCTAATGCACAACTCTCACATCAACAATATATCACTATAAAGAGACAAAACATCACTCCTTGATAGTTCACAGAATACAGCGACTTATAGATTTCCTAAAATTATTATCAATGAGGTATAATATATAATAATTATTATTTCATTATTTTGATATAGTTTAAATTATTTTTTAGTTCTATGAATATAAAACTGTTTTGAACGTATCTGGTTGTTTTGCAGCTTTTATGTGTTTTGAAAGTTATGGTGATTTTTACGGATAATTATTCTTATTCCATCATAAAAAAGTTTTTTTTTTTAAACATTGAAATGCTATTTAAATAATGAAGTAGCGGAGCAGTCCGTATATAAGAGATCCGTATTACCAAGAAGGCTTTGTCTTCTTTTTTTTGGTAAGTTGTGCAGCATAACCTTGAATGAAGGTTCCATTTTTTTAAATTAGTGTAAATGGATATCTATGATGTAATTATGACTCAATTGGACTTTTATAAGGCATGAAACACATTAAAAAATATCGACCAAGGACCTAAAAATTATATAAAAATAAATAAAACACTCTTAAAAAAAACCAAACGAAATCATACTAACCGCAATTACAATAATCTTGAGCGTCAGAGACGAAGATAGTAAAGATAGGAAGTAGCTGCAACGAAGAACCTTGGTATGATAATGACTGAGCCACCAAACTTATCCCATCCCCCAGGCCTTGAGTGTGCATTACAGTCCCCAGTAATGATGCTCGGCCTAGCCGGCAGATGTCGGAGGCTGGTTTAATTAATAATAATCTTCTTCATGCACAATCGTTTACCGAAGCCGGCTGTTATTTGTCTAAGTCTGGCTTGGGATAGATGAGGCATTGATCTTAGTATGTCGGGGATGTTGATGCAGGAGAAAATAAACGACTTAATACTACAGTTATGTTAATCTTATGTGTGATTTGTTTTTTCGATTGAAGCTACTTAATATCCATTTTATGATATATGAACCATCTTGAGTCGACACTAAAATAATATAGGATGCACATCAACTATTTTTTTTTTTTTTTTAATATTTCCTAAATAATAAATTTTTACTGGGAATGTAAACTAGATGCGTAACGATTTTGTTGAGGTTGAGTTTTTAATACAAGATCCTTTATATATCTCTATATTCTAATAAATTTAATATATTATTTATTATTTATTTTAACACCTTTGTTATTCATTAATCAAGAGCATTTATCAGAAATAATGTTTGAATACAATAATTGAAAAATTATATTTCCATTTCTACGCAAATGAATAAGTATTTCCTTTTGCAATTATTTTGAATTAAATTCAGATCGGTTGTTTGAGGAGTAAAAATGTAACAGCTAGATAACTAGATTAATTTTTAAATCTCAGACAATTCTATTCGTATTTATTCTCTTTAATGAACGCTTAACTTATACAATTACTTATTAAAATTATATTACTCAATCTAATAAACTTTTAGACTTTTAAATTTCAGTTTTGTTTTTTTTCCTTCCATTTTAATTCTAGTTGATATTTTATTTACTTATTTCTTCGTTTATCCTTATTAAAGAGATGAAAATTTATAAAAACAAAACGACATTAAGATAGGAAAACCAGACACAGAAATTGAAATCTAATAAGAAACAAAAAGATTTGAAGATACGGTGCAGGGCAAAAGTTCCGGAATAAAGATAAGGGAATTTAACAAGTTTATGTTATTATAAAACTAACATTCAGACAAATAAGGATTTATAATTTAAATTTAACCTTTTCCATTTCAAATTCAATCTTTTCTGTATCAAATACAGCCTTCTCCATTTCATTTCTTTTTTTTTTTCAAATTATACTAACATTAATAAAAAATCATGTTAGCATAATATTATGTTTTAATGTTTATTTTATTTATTAAATTACTTACGATTTTAAGAACAAATATCGATTAATTTTGGCTGTCTCGAATTTTCCAAACTTAGGCCCGAAATTAAGTTATGAAGGGGGAGAGGTCCACATAGTGTATATATACTGGGTTTTAGGATCGGGGGCTTAAGAATAGATTTATTTAATTTTTTTTATTTTATTTTTTTATTTCTATTCAGATCTGAGTAGTTGGGTTATTGGAGATTCGTATACTGAATATACGTACCTAATCTAACATAACTAAATATGTTAATATATATTTAATATAAATTTTTAATGAATTATTACTATATCAAAACCAAACAGATGAAAGACTTTGCCAATAGTTACCATTTACCTTTCAATCATATCAAAGAATATCGTAATAGTTACCCTTGAATCCCTAAACAGAAATATATTGTTGCCAACAATTTAATTTCATAGATTTACAGTAACATAAATATATATTATCTGAATTATTATTGATTACAAAGTCAAATCGATCTGTCAAACCATCAATCAGAGTGAAATGTCAATAAATGTGCATTTTATGTCATAAATTATTGATTCGACTATACAGATGTATATACTCGGTGGGACCTTCACAAGTGCGTCAGATAACGGACATAGACTCTGTATCAACATAACGTTACGTTACGGTTGTCACTACCCACCCATCTGCTTCCTATTTAGTCGGGTCGTATTACATGTCCTTGTCGTGTGCGGTTACTTGCTTTTGTTTCAACAAATCACATTATGTCCCGTATCACATAAAAAAACAAAAAAAAAAACGGTATTTTCGGAACCGATAAAAATCGATTCGAACTTACGAAATACGCTTTTAAACACACTAAAGTCTACGAGGTCGTTTTCTCGAGTTCACTTTCATTTCCCATGAAATTTGAAACGATTACCGTGTGTAATATTCGTCGAGGAAAAAATTGTCAGTTTGACATTAATTTTCCATAATTATAAATCTGGTATTTGCATAGTTTCCTCTCTCATTAAGCAACAGGTTACATAACAATAAACATAATTTAAAAAAAAAAATCAGTGTAGATTAATCAGGTTAATTTTTATAGGCTTTAAATGTGGTCATATTTGAATAAAAAAAGGGCTTGAACATAAGTATTGTTTTTTTCTCTAAAATCATTCAGGAAAGTAAGCATATTATTATATTATTTATTAATTTTACACTTCAGACTTTGGGTGCTCTCATCATTCATAGCTTGGAAAAAGTTGTTATCCATAGGTGAATAATTATTTATAAAATTAAAATTAGAACAATTCTCTTCTAAAACCATTTAACTATTGTGATAATACATAAATGTTTTCAGAAGAAATTTTTTCTAATTTTAATTTTATAAATAAATATATACATGATCTTCATTTATAATAATTTTAATATTGACTATAACTACATGGTATTTGTTTAAATTAGTACATTATACTGTTGTGGCAAATCGGACGATGCTACAGTGTGCACCCTGAATTTTGCCTTTCTATGTTTAACTTGGATAAGAATCTTTAACATAGCCCCCTTCGAAGAACGGCATAATTAAGGATTTTTTTTACTCTCAATACAAAATCCTAGGGTCACCTGCCAGGTTTGAACCTGCGACCTTGGGCATAGAGGGCTTTTATCCTAGAGAATATACCACAGATGACCCATTCTATAATGGGTAAATCTTGTAGTTTTTTTCTTGATCATAAACTTCCATTGTGTTTATAATATTTCATTGTTGTTGTTTTTTTCTTCAAGGATTCCCTCCATTGACATAAAAATGATGTAACCCATTAGCCAAAATACCACAAGAAATTTTTTGATATCGATCATATTCTGCATAATTTTATTTTCTTTAATAAATTGCCTTAAATTAATTTAGAAAAATAATATATTAATATTATATTAATGAAATGCATTTTAAGCACATTGAATTTGTTTTATTGATTTTTATAAACAATTCGGTTTTGTCTTCTTTAGTTTTTATACACACTTTTCATGATTTTGTGATAATTTTTCCAACACTTAATCGAGGCTTCGGAAATAAAAGATAACTTATTTATGAATTTCTCTGGTGATTTTTTATTGGATACCCGCATATATTGTTCCAATTATTTAAGTGGTTCCTCAAACATAATCGTTATCTATATATAAAACCCTGAAAATTATTACACAATGGTTTATTATTTCCAAATAAACATATTACGGTATAACTGTTTATAAAGTTGTAGATAGGCAATTAAGTAATATGAAAAGTAATAAATAATTCAAAGGAAAATAGGTAATATGCCAATATCTGCTAATTTCAAAACGCTATATCACAGCTAGTTTATAACCAATTTCAATGAAATTTAGTCGGTACTTATTTATTTATTATCGAGAGAAACGGATATTTTTGTATTCCTTATTCGGGTTCTACGCATCTTGAAACGTAAGCCCTCAAATTTTGGCGGTAATTTTTTTTTTGATCGATTATAGAGGTTCATTATTGAAAATAATAAACCAAAAAAACAAGTAGCCATCCACTCACTCAACCTCACAAGCCTAATTATTTAGAATGAATCTTTTTGAAATGAAAATGTCTTTTGGGATGGGGTGTGTGGTTATTTGGGTGTAATGATTTTTTCACCCAAAAAAATCTAACTTTTGACAAGCTCTAGCTATGGTGGTGTTTCTCGTATCGAAAATGTTTGATGATTTCCACATAAGAAATTTAATATAGAATATTATTTGTAATATAACATTAGTCGCTAGGATCTACCGTTCAGGAACTACTTTGGTTTGATTTTTTTTTAAGTTATTACAAGTATAATATAATTCCAAAACATGGTTACTTGGAAATCATTACACCTGCATCTTAGCATTCATATCTAAGATACAATGGCGGAAGTCCCAAGGCGAAACGAAGCCCTTGATCCTGCCTTGAGGGACGTGAGGGATGGTCCATGATGGATTGTGATATCGCCTACGATCAGGATAATTCCTTCAACAAATCGAACCTACGAGATCATTGCCTTGGGAGTGTGGCTTTCATCAGAGGCACTGGCTTCGGCTGTCGCCATTAAATCAGTTTCGTATCAATCATCTCGTCCTTAATAAGGACAGGTTGGTTTATTTTCTATCGATTCCAGAAGGTACCTACGGAGTCAAAAACAACGGAAAAAATCAATCAGATATAATTACTTGAGTTGTTTTACCATAGTTGGAAAGCAATTCCTATAGATTTTTTTATTTATTTATTTTACTTTTTTGTAGAAGAATTTCGAAGAATAATTTCAGGCTTGGCTTTTTAATGAATAACCTTATATTTAGTTCACCTGCTTTTAGTGGAACTACAGATATAGGTAAATAACTAATGATAAAATCATACTACTTTCTTAAGATGTTGTGGCATAACAGTCTTTTATTCTCATTATCACGGGTTCAACACCGACAGATGACTCCAAGATTTTATAAATAAAGTAATCAATTAGTTGGTTATGCATTGTTTCGGAGGGAACATGATAAGTGGTCCGAAGACTGTGCGATATCTGGTACTCGTTAAATATCCCTATCCTAATTAAGCCTGGATTAGCAAAATTTAGGCCTCCCACGGTACCATCGTCCGAGTAACATTAGTTTTGACTATTATGAATTTGTCAGGCAGATGGATCCAAGTGCTTCGAAAAGATTTCCGATGAAAAAATATTGGAGTTGGGAAAGCCATTCTAAATTATTCGTTTCTAAATTTATATTTTAATATCTGTTTTAGGTATTTTGCTCAAGAAAAAAATTCCGAATTTATGTTAGTAATTTAGATAAAATAAATGAAGGACCTTTTCTTTTTTTTTTCTTGCATTTTTATGTAAAACCATAACATTATAGCAGATAAAAAAAAAATAATAACTTTGGAAAGAAATTTTATACTATTTATGTTGTGTTATTAAATAACACAATTTATGTATTTGCTATAATTTTGTATTCCAAAATTAAGGTTGTTTTTTTTTCTACCGGCAGGAAATCTCAATGACACCTGAAGTCTTAAGCCTTCAGACAGAAACATTTTTTCTATTTTTGCCAATCTTAATAATTATTAGAGCCGAATTATATTATTTTATAAGTTAATCTAATTGTAAGTAGAATTGGTTTATACTTCAGATAAGGTGAATTTATTCTCATTCCATCTCACTAACAACAATTAAAATATCATGTTACGAACGGACTGCAAAGTGTGTGGAATCCAACCTTGAAAATTCCTTGATTTATGTGTGAGCCGCACAACACTCAGAGTCGATTCAGAAAAATAAAAGTTTAATTTTTACCTGACTTTTGACCCTCAAGTGATTAAAAATAACATCGCAATAACGAGGCATGTGAAGAGGAAAATATATTGAAAATAATTCGAATGAAGACGTTAAAACATCTCCTCCATTTAGTCTATTCCAAACAAACACAACTTGACAAATGGGCTGTCGAAGTGTTTATTATTTTCGACCGACCCAGAATCTTCAGACTAATATTTTTCATGAAAACGCGTAACAATTTCTTTGTTAAGAGTCATTCGCTCTAGAAGGTCAACGCAAACTGATTGGATTTCTTTAAAAATTTAGTTTTGATAGATTCCTAAAAACCTACTCATTTCCCTCAGCCCGCAAATTAATAGCTTCCTCATACTTGGCTCATTTGTCGACTGCCAAGGCAGAGAAAGATTAGTAAGAAGGGAGTGGTTAGACCCTATCATGCTTACAATAATCGATTATCCCTATTATCACGTTAATAAGTCATGTGCGTTGAATATTTTATAGTAGCATTAATTTTTTTATATCCAGTGGCCCGACAGGACGTGTAGATACTTCGGCTGCTCGATGTAGCAGCCTCTGAGATTATACGCTATGGGTAGGGGTCATCACTCCTCACTATTTTTGTAAGTTGCCACCAGTTTGTTGACGGGCCTCGCTATTTCTGGGTAGATGCTGTGAGGAGTGAATCCGGGTGGGACTAGTAGAGTAATCTGGCGTCTTAGCCACACAGCAGCGTGCTTCTTGAATGTTAATTAATAAACCTTTTAATTATCCTTTACTATTTGTAATTTCTCTATGAAAGATATTGTAGTAATCATTTACTGAAGAATCTACAGAAGAAAACGGTTTTGATGTACTTTTTCGTATTTTTTTCGATGTTTGAAAGATATATTTGTATATAAATGACTAAAAAGATGTATATATGGTTTATAAATTCGGAGTATCATAAATTAAAAAAATATGTATATTTTATAAACGATACTTCATTTTCATTAATTATACAGAGTACAATAATAATACTATTTAAGCTTTAAACAAAAATTCTATCTGCGGTTTAAAGATTTCTGTTATTATATTCTGAACCTCGGAACTAAACAAATAACATAGAACAAAAAATGGTTGACGAGTACAAGATTAATGGTATTAAAAATAGTCCCACTGGTACAAATATTTTTAGACGATTTTAACAATTAGGTTCACAAACAAATTTTATTTCGTTATTGTTTTATTTAGAAATGATGAATGTGCCCCAGGGCGTATTTCAGCTACAAGAAGCGAACAAGAAGTATAGTATATATAGAAAATCATTGACAGTGATTAAGAAAATCCCAAAGCTCAAATTGGTATAAAATTTTATATCAAACATCAATAAAATAGAACTTTGGTTGCTTATATCGTTTTGCCTTTAACAATTATTAGAATATATCAGCGATTAAAGTGTTATTTTATTTACGATAAACTGTTATATCAATTCAAGGGCTTAGATTTTTTCAGTAAGCAATAATAAACTCCATTTTTGAGAATTACTTGTTTTGTTTTGTGTTATTAATGAGCCTCTTATAGTTTCAATTTCATTTCATATTTTTCGATTGGCGCGACAGGCTTTAAGCACCCTGGGCCGCGTGGTGTAGTTTTTTAAGATTCTACCCCGCGATTTTCGATAATATTTTATAGAGTATGGTCATCACTCCTAATGCCTATTTTATTGAGTAGCTACCAGTTGGCTGACGGGTCGAAGGGAGGTTTTGAGTGAATCCCCATTTAGTTAAATGCTTTAGAAAGTCCTCCCGAGACTTGGATTCGAACTTACAACCTTTAGCGTTTTAGACTAACGCGCTAGGCATATAGCCATGGGCTTCCTTTATAAATACATAGATTAAAAAAAAACTCTTCCTTTTAATTTTCGAAATTATTAAAACAATTATTGCTCTTATCGTTTTTCAATGGTGCGTAATTCGCCTACGTTTCAAGTTCTTGTCAAATCATCAGAATGATCCTTGTAATCTTTTTGCCTACAGTATGCTTTTCAGGTTCTTTTATAGGTTAGTTCATGAATTTTCGGTGCAGTAAAATATCCTAAGGAAGCTATTATTTCAAAAATAATTTATAAACATTATAATACAATTTTTGTTCTAATGGTATCCAATGTTTTTGTATATTAAGTAGATGACTAACTAAAATTAAAATATTCAATGAGTTAGCTAGTTAATTTGTTCTAAAGTTGAATAAAATATGGACTAATATTTATTATTATTACTGTCGAGTTGGTGCGGGAGTTGCTCAAGGCAGCATTTTGGGTCCGGTTCTGTATGCTATATACACTTCAGACATACCACAAACACCCGACACATCACTTGCAACATACGCAGACGACACAGTAACACTCTCAACGAGTATTTATCCGACCATAGCCTCACACAATGTTCAAACTCATTTAAATTTACTGCAATATTGGCTTGATAAACGGCGTACAAAAATAAACATATAGAATTCAAGTCATGTAAAATTTACTCTTAAACGTCTGATTGCCCTTCACTAACACTTTACAATGTCGAGTTACCCAAAAAAAACAGAAACAAAATACTTAGGACTCACAATGGAAAGACGCCTGACATGGAAATCACACGTAACTACCTTGAAAAAAAGACTGAATCATCGGCTATCAATATTTAGACTACTTCTTCACCATAAAAACAAATAATCACTCAACAACTAAACTATCATATACAACATGTTACTTAAACCTATATGGACATACGGTACTCAGATGTGGGGCTCATGTGAAAAATCACACTTGCGAAAAATTCAAATCTTTCAGTCTAAATTCCTCCGCTTTATTATTCACTGTCCCTTTTTACGTATCCCATAAATCTTTACAAAAAAACCTCAACATACCATTCGTAACAGATGTCATTAAGAAATAATACAATTTTCCCGACTCACTCGCTGGACATCCAAACCTACTGGTACAAACATTACTGAAATACACACTACCACAAAACCCACCAAGGAGAACGTAACCCTCTGGAGCAGAGATCTTCAACCCCAGGAGTGCCTTCACTGGGAGGTTCCTTCACCCACGAATTCTGAAGAATCCTGAAGGAGATTTCATCAAATGATTATCAATGTTACAATATATGCCAAAAAGCATTTGTATATACTTGTTGTTAAATAAATAAATAAATATTTGTTATCGTTATAAGTATAAGATAGTGTTTAAGTTATAATGGATGGATATAAATTAGAAAATAATAAGAAACTTGCATGTTTAGTCCCGTATTATAAATATCGTTGCCCGTTACCGTGAAAAAACCGCTTGGCTAGCAGCTGTTATGACACTGGGACTCAATGCCAACCAGTCCTACCTTGGCGAAAAGCATTTATTGAAAACACATAACTGCTTGCGGGTGTACCCAGTTCCACTTGCCGATGAATTATCCCAAGCAATGGGTAGATTTACGCTCATTGGGTCTTCTCTACCACTAACAATAAATTATCGACCGATTTATCGTCTCTAAGGCTTGCAAGTTCAGTGGGGGACCTGAATTTTAAATAGGGAACAGGTTTTCTCCTCATGTTTCTAAAAATAAACGTTAAAGTCACTGACGTTCTAAGAGAGGATTTCAGATTTAATTAAAGTATCATTGGCCTCCTCTGATACTTTACTTCAATTTTACTGTCACTTTCAGTAAATTGCAAAAGGCCTATTTACATGACTATGATGAGGTATGTTGGAGCTCAAAGGCTTAACTTGAATATCACGTTTCTCTAACATACAATCCGTAATACTCACTTCTACGTAACAAACAAAATCGCTTATAATGATCCATATGTGGGGTCACCTATAGCATGGTGGCTAGCATAACAGCTTTCTATGCCAAACATCACGGATTCAAACCTGCAGGTGGCCCTAAGATTTTTAATGGGATAAAATATCCTAAGTTATACCGTCCTTTGGAGGGAACGTAAAAAGGTGGTCCCGAGCCAGTTCTATGTCAGGTACTCGTTAAAGATCCCTATCCTAATAAAACCTGGATAGGCAAAAGTTAGGACTCCCGCATCGTTCGATCAGCTATTTTACGAAAAAGTGACGATAAATAAATAAACAAACAAACAATGATCCCTATGTTTTAGATTTAACTAGAACTATTCTTCGAACAACCTCTATTACGACAAACGCTCTAACTCAACCTTGCTCCCTCTTTGTTTTATAATAATCCTAAAACCTTTGAAAAGCTATGTGATCTTCGAATTCGAATTGGCTTGTTTGTTTAATAATTTAACGTCACTTTATACTGCTGTGGGTAGTGACATGATATAGAGGACAGAGCACTATGTGTTATTTCAACTTTGGGGTGACCTGGAGTATGGAGACCTATCTGGGGCAAACTCAGCCTCTATAAAGTAGATACCGGAAAGAGGGAAAAACTGGCGGCTGATGGTTATCTTAGCCTAATACCTCATTGCACAGACGTTGGCCTAGAAATATTGCGAATCTCTATTTTTTCTGAGTCCAAGACCCTTCAGGTGTAGTAGAGGTTCAGATTTTTTTATAGTACTGTGGTTAATCGGATGATGGTGCTGTGGAAGTCTTGAATTAAAATGGAAGAACAAATTTGCAAAACGAATTTTGCATTTTTAGGATTAGTTATGATAGTGATATTTAACGAGTACCCGACGTCGTTAAACGATTCAGTTTCAAAAATAAATCTTTAATTTTTTTTAATGTCTTTTTTTTTTTTTTTTTTTTTTTTTACAAAAAATAGGACTAGATGTTACTAATATAAGGTGTTACTTCCCATGAATTTTCGCAAAAATAAACGTCCTTGTCTGATTCTTAAAAATCAAATTATAGAGTTATGGGCAATAACATTTTATTACTGCATTAAAAGAATACATCCTCATCTTAATTACTCTATCTCATGTTTGGCAATTTAAAAGAAATTATTAATTTTTTTGTGGGAGTCGACTTTATTAAATCTATTTTTAGGAGTGACTATTGTCTGTATTTTATATCAAATTAAAAATCCAATGCATGAATTAAATACACTATGGTAGTTAATTTCTCTTAGATCTTTTTTAACGCTCTTGGTCCATAGTTTGTCAAGACTTGTTTACAAAAAGCCATTGTAAATTCCTACCGAACCCGAAGGTTCGATACCGAAGCCACCAAATACTGTCTACACAGACTCGTCCCATGATCACCGTTCAAGCCTAAGCTCCCGAGATCAGCCTTAACGCAATCCTCCCATCGACGCTTCGGCCTACCTTTCGGACGCCTACCAGTCGGTTCAGCGAGTACCAACTTTCTCGGAAGTAGTTCCTCACCAAGCCCAACAACTTTACTCGCCCATTTGAGCCTCCGCAATTCTATCAACTCAATTATATTCACAGAGTACAAGCTCCGCGATTCCGCGTTGTGCAACCTTCTAAACTCCCCACTGGCCTCTTCGGACCAAATATTTAACGCAGTACCTTATTTTCGAAAACCTTTAGCCTTTAAAGTGATCGGCCACGTTTCACATCCGTAAAGGACCGTCGGAATAATAATAGTTTTATAAATTCTAACCTTTACGTTTTAGACAGAAGCCGCGAGCTAAGTAATTTAGCAATTAAATAATATAAACTATAATAAATAATAAACTAACGAACAAACTGTAAGGAATATAAATGTCTTGCCAAACTTTGAACTTTGAAAAAAAAAAATATAAAGATTGATACAAATAGTGCAATCTAAGTCTTGGCACCATCTGAATTGACCTACAACCTAATCTGAATCCACTACAATGATTCCAAATCTTTATATATAGGTGTTCTAGCCTAATAAATATTATCATTAATTTATATAACATTTTGAAGTCTTATATAACGCTACCCTAAGATTCGTGTTAGTTAACTTGGATGAATTATTGGCCGAATATTGTAAGATGGCTATGGTTCGGTCATACTGCCATAAAAAACAAAATAAAAAACATAATTCTTGTAATATATGGTATAAATTTTTTTCTTATAGAATATGGCTTTCGAATGCTCTGTTGCAACCATTTCCAGATGCTGGGAATTTCTCATCATACATAATATCATATTACAGGTTCTACCCAAATCAAATATTTTTATTGAAATATATAAATAAGAAAGATTTAAAAAATAATGTTATATTCCTTATATTGATACTATACAGACATTTTTCTTTGTATATGTCGATAAACAATTTAATTTTTTAATGCTGACTCATTCATAGGATATTTCTGAATCGAGTAATTCTTATAATTTTATAATAACAATAACAAATTCTTTAATTATCCTGGGACAAGTTCCTTTATAAAAGTGTTACAAAATATACAAAAACAACTTTAGTGTCTTAGAGTACAGAAATACAACAAACAAAATTAATAGAAATAAAAAACAAAAGTGAAAAAATAGTAATAAATTAAAAGGTAGCTTATAATTATAATAGTTAAAAACAAAATAAAACAGAAATATATGTGCATATATACAAAATTTTAATTGAAAGTCCTATACAGTATTGATGGGATATTGATGAAATAATAAATGTGCAAATGCACCACAATGTAAAATATTATATTTAAATAATCGTTTCGATATGTTTTTATTTAAGATTTTTATAGAAATTTAAAATATTTATTTAGGGTTCTTTAAAAATTAAATAGAGAGGAAGTGATCGAATAGGCGGGATTTGAAGGTCAGAATAGCATCAAATTCCATACGAAAGAGTAGCGGATTATGAAGAATCTGTCGAAAGCAGCGGTTCAATGATGCGTTATATACATTTGTATGTCTACTTAAAAAAGTACATTTTCATACAGTTGTTATCAGTAATCAGTGCTTTTACCATCCTGGTATATTATAAAAAAATTATTATAAATTGCTAATTAAAATAAAAAGGCTAAATTCACTTTTATGATTTTTTTTCAATTAGTTTGGGCTAGTGAATTGAATAAAAGTCTTCTGTTCTCCGTGTCTAGGGTTTCGAATTCCGGATATGACTGAACAATTATTATTACAGGTAGAAATAATCAGAAGTCAGTTTTTTCTTTTAAATATTTTAGTTTTGCGTTTCGGTTCAAGCTTGTGAGCCATTGTCAGGGCTACAAACATCAGAACAAAAGAGATACATATTAATGTGATAATGAAAAATGTTTGAATGTAGTGACAATGATAACATATAAAAATAAGCAGAAAATATACCAACCTACTTAAATATTATAGATACAAATCATTTATTTATTTATTCTGTTATTTTTTTCGCCAGGATATGACCCTGGGGTAAGAAGAAATTGCCCCATGTTTCCATAAAGCGGGTAACCAAAAATTTTGAGGAATACTGATTTAGATCTAATCAGCTCTTTTTTTCCCACACTCGTAAGTTGTAATTATAATATATATTTTCTGAAAGAAAAGTGTTTGAAATTATAAAAATCCTGTCAGAACATTTAATTTACTAATAAATTATCTGGGTGCCATCCGTAAGTGACCAGGTGTCTCCCTCGACATTAATTACCTAGAGTGTAATTAGTAGCAATCAGCTACCGGGCACCATTAAAGGGAGGTAATTAGGGCCATCTAAGGAGGTGAAAAAAGACCGACCTCCCAAACGGCTTCTTCTCTCTATAGGTTCATTTGTTTGTTTTTGATAGTGTGATCTCTTTGTTATTTTGAACACGATTTTGTTTTTCGATATATGCTCTACAAGAATTCATCTTAGTTATTTTGTTCTGAAAATAAAAAAAATAAACATCTTTGAAATGGTGTCCATCGAATAATTATTATTAATCCTAAACCAGCAACAAAAAATGCAACCCATTTTACCAAAATATTTAATATCTATCATGATAGATACTATCATAATACGATGGTAAAGCAGAAAACACGTATGCCAACTCAAAACGGATGGATTACAAAATGGCGGCCATTCGAAAATGGACCAAAAAGACCAAATTCTGACTCATTTGAGCACGACTTTCCTTTTGACTTCATAATACTAGGTGATGATATGAATCGAACGACCCTAGTCTGCCATTCACAGGCGGGATGAGCCGTTTCCATGATAATAACTGTAATAATCTTAGAAAATAGTTATATCTCGTTTTCGCAATATTCCGTATTACGTTTTTTTTGTAATACCTCTATATCGTTGAATATTGGATATAAAAATGTATTTTACCAACTTAAATAAAAGCGTATTAAATAATTATAATTTACTTCATAACGATTACCTTCACAGGATGAGTGTTTCCATGATAGTGACCTAATAATGGTAGAAAATAGTGATATTTCGTTTTCAGCTAATTTTTTTTTTTTTTTGTAATACCTCTATATCGTTAAATATTAGACATACAAATGTCTTTTACCACTCAAATAAATGTTTATTAAATACTTGATAATTTACTTTATCACGATTACCCTCATAGGATGATAACGTTTCCTTGATAAAACCGTAAGAATATTAGAAAATAGTGATATCTCGTTTTTCGAAAAATCATTTTTTTTTTATACCTTTATGTCGTTGAATATTAGACGCACAAATCTTTTGTCAACTGAAATGAAAGCTTATTAAATACACGATAATTTACTTTATAACAATTATCCTCATAGGATAAACCGTTTCCATGATAACGATAATAATGTTAGAAATGAGTGATATCTCGTATGAATATTATTATTCATATATTGTTCCTAAAATATATCCGCAACCATTGATGTTGGAGAGGAAATTTATAAAAATTTTTGTTTTGATGTTTTAAATTTCTTTAGTTTTGAATAATACTTTCGATAAAGTTAATAATTTTTGAGATATGCACAAAAAAAAAAAAAAAAAAAAAAATAAATAAATAAAATTAAAAAAAATAAAATATTTTTTTGATTCTGCCACTCCACTCGAAAACGAAAAACTTTGGGACTTTTTACCAGTTAATATGAAAATTACAACAATTTCTGACTTTTTTTTTTTTTTTTTTTTTTTTATGCTCGGATTAAAACTTCATTTTACTCTACTACCGCTAAAACATACTGTTATTCTCGTATCCAATTTTTATAATCTAAATCATATTGTAAAATCCTCAATGCTCCTATCTCTGCATAAATAACAAACAAAAAAAGTTACGTATATGAAAGATATTCATAAACTTGTTCACATATTTACTAGATACTGAAAATATTAATTTATTTCTACTTACACCTATTTTGTAATTGTATTTATTTATTTATAGTTAAAAAAGGTTCAGTAGTTTAGGAAATCGTTCAATTAAACACAATATTTAATTTAAAATGAAAAAAGAAATTATAACTAATTGTAACAGATAAAAAATCCGGAAGAAAGTTTTAATTTTCCTGTATGCAGGTAAATAGCCTTGGTTTCTTTTTTTGTAATACAGTTTGTTGTTTTGTGACTGTAAAACTATATGATAAATCAACTTGTTCTCTATATATATTGAGTTTTATATACATCATATAATTAAACTTAATAATAAAATTTTAATAAAAAAATATTTTTCTGTACTGGAGATGGGATATATTGCTAAATTTTTGCGTTTGGTTCAAATAGTTTTGATATATATGCTCTACAAAAATTCCTCCTTTTTTATTTATTTTTTTGTATGAAAAACATTAAAAGCCTACCAAATGTACAATAAATCATTCAATTTACTAAAATTATTCATTCATAAAAATATAATTTTACTGTAACTGTAAATAATTATATAAGTAACAGTAAATAGCGGTTTTAAAAAACTATCTGAGAAGTATCTAAAGGATAGGAATATACCTTTTTTTTTCACGATTAAAATTTAAAATGGCATTAAAATGTAATATTTAACTATGTTTCTAATTACATTATTATAACTCTTTGATGACAGCTAGACATTTTTTTTAGCAATGCTTTTGAAAATAATTTATTTGAACTTCGATCGATATATTATATTACATTATATGTTAATAATAATTTAAACAATTATATTCCAATATTCAAAATAATTCTAGCAATATATTTAAAAAAAAATATAATAATAATAAAATTATCAACACAATTTGCAGTTATAATTTTTTTTTCTATTCTAAATATCAGTAAGAGAAGGGTTCCATCTGGGATTGTGTCAAGGTCAAAGTCAGACCAACGATTTCGCTTCGTTCGCGATATATAAATATCACATATTTTATTTTATTTATTTATGTATCTATCATAAACAAAATTTTCCCATTCCCGCATATGAAAACCGCACCTAACAGAGCTAATTAATTTTAAAAAATAAAATAAAATTATAGAGATTTCTTTTATGCCCAAGGTTACCATTGAACTGGATAAACCTAACATTATGTAAGAGACCGCATAGTTATACAGAAATGTATTAATAATGTATACTGTTGAAAGCGGTGGTAGGACAACAAGGCTCAATGTGACTTCTAGGGTGAGTTATGGCCCAATTTAAATAAACTGTATAAACATGCTCTGTTTGACAGTTACGACTCAATCGTCAAAAAAGATAATATATTATTTAAATAAAAAAATAGTTAACATTTTACTGCACTAATTGGATAAATATTCTCTTCATAATCGTAAAGAAAAATAATCAGAACAATATATATTCCTTTCCCTCGTCTTTCTTTATAAATCCATTGAATGATAATTTATTATAATATAATTATTTTTTTTTTAAATTCAACTGATAAAAAAAATAACTGTAATGATATTATTACAGCTTACGGTTATCCATAATTTCATTCCGATTTCTTTTATTAATTAAGGTGACCTGGGTATTGTTAAAGTAAGTAATTTAAATTTATAACTAGATAGACTGAAAACAACAATATTATTCTGACTAAATTAAATTTTTTTTTTATTGTTAAACAGCGCATTGTTGTCCATTGTCGTCAGAACAATCAGCGACAAATTAAAATATATTTTTCAAATAAAATTTTACATAATACCTAACTTAGTCTTGAACAAAATAAGCAGTTTTTAAATTATTTTTGACGAGATGACAATTAAGATGACATAAGAATTGCATTAATTATCATAATGTCAATTCAAAAATAAAAATAAAATTTGTAACTTTATATTTTACTGTCGTCCTGTTAAAATAATCTGATAAATTTAAAGTATATTTTATTTAATTTTTTTAACTGTATTAATAATTTAAAAAAATAATAGTCCTTTAAATGAAGAAATATTTAAAAAAAATGTAAACATGTTCAATTTCGAGGAAATTTAAAATTTTAAATATTTTTTAGATACTGTGAAATAACACTTGTCAGAGAACGGTGTGATTTTTAAGAGTGAAATTAGTATTTTTTGTGTTCGAAAAAGGTTTGACAGCTGTCAAAAATTTTATAATGCAATAAAAAAAATTTAAAATTATTTTAAAAATACAGTAATGTCCAGAAAACACTGACGAATCCAATTGTAATTAAACTATATACGAATACTGGATAAGATACGAATTACTCACGAAGATACAGCTATTCATCTCCACATGACGGTCAGGAGCCTGGGCGAGCTATCACTGGACTGACAGCCCCGCTTCGCTCCGTGGAGGGGTGCGCTCATTCTGGGGTGGGGGGTGCCAGTCGAAAAAATATCTCTTCAAAACTGGATTTATGGAGTTTTTAAAGTAATCCAACACTTTATCCTCATAAATAATGGACATCTATATATTTTTTACCTTATCTAAATTTGGAAAAAAAAAAAAAAAAAGAAATCTGCGATTAATTAATTTAATACTTTGTTTACTGATAGTGAGTTGGAGGTAATATCCTTGTCATTATTTTATTTACCTTAAGAATGGAATATGGTTCATTTGGATCGATCGTTTTTTTTTAAGGACGAGAAGCATAGATAATGATTTCATCGTCTGTATAGGTATTGTTCAGGAATCTGCGGAAATGCTAGAGTTGAAGAATGAAAAGTTTTATTAACATATTTACAATATAGTATCTTTTGTTAATTAATTTTTAAATGATTATCCTTATAAAATAAAAAAAAGGGATATTTGTTCCAAACACTAATTGAAAATAAAATGAAAAACTTCTTTATTATTCTGAGGCTAAAGTCCCTTAAGAGAAAAATAAAAATACAGAATCGATGACCAGAAAAATGTGGTCATGGCTTTGAACAACAACAAATTACTAAACTAAAAAAATAATTAAGGTTGTAATTTGTGTATATATTTACAAATCAGACTCTTATAATGAAAATAAAAAAAAACAGAAATAACTTAATTAGTGATAATTTAAATAATATAAACACAACAAAATTGGCATTTCTAGCATCTGCAGTTTGAGGTTATTGTCTGTTTGACTGGGAAAGGAGAAGGTGGTTGAAAAGGAGCGATTTGAAGGAGGAAGTTCTTACATGACGGATCTCAGGAGGGATATAATTCCAAAGAGAGGTTGCTTTGGCTAGTTGAAAGCATAAATGGAGTTAAATATAGTAATAATAGTAGGGAAACAACTATAGGATGAGATTAAACAATAACAATAATTAAGTAATTGTATGAATAAAGCAAATTAAGTAACATAAAAATAATAAGTTAGTAAATAAAATTGAGTAAAATTACATTTGTGCGTACAATAGTTTGGAGTTGGAATATATATATATATATATATATATATATATATATATATATATATTGGAATATATATATATATATTGGAATATATATATATATATATATATATATATAATATATATATATATATATATAATATATATATAATAATACAGAACACATACACAATGTACAAAAAGCAGACCCTTCTCTTAAGTACCTATTTGACAACAAGCACCGGATATAATCACATTAATAAATGAAAGAAAAATAAATATAAAAACTTCCTCAATTTGAAAAATAAAAAACTACAAAAACCATATCTTGCAGTGGCATACGTTTAGTTCGCTTATGGACATACCGTCTTGTTCTATCGTTAGTATAATTTCAATATGTCTTATAAGATAATTTTTGTTACTTATACATTTGAAAATGAAGTGTTTATTAACCTTGGTAACATATTCTTTAATAAGAGGTATTCCCAACTATGAATGCTTGATTTTAATTTTAGTATTGCAGGGATAATTTCTACTAATCTAATTTATTAATAACATGTGAAAGAACGTGTAATACATATTATAGTGGTCGTGAAAATATTTGGAATGTCCTTAAGAAAAGAGCTTTCCCACTCCTATTAATTTTTATGATTAACGTTTATTCAATTAAGTTGATTTAACTAATTGCTGTTGTTTATAATTGAGTTGTATAAAATAAAGTTGTTTATTCCAAATACTAACTTATTTGGACCAACGTTATATGGACTGCCTGACTTTATAATATTTTTTAATGACGAAAATATTATATTTTTTAATTTAATAATATTAGTAATAGTGGAATGGGAAATTATTGCGGTTGTAAAACATTTCTAGTTCAAGTTTTCACTAGAATTACACCTTTTATTTGTTTGCCCTTTATTTTCTCAAAATTAATTAATAAATCGTTTTCGTAAAGATGTGGGAGAGATAATAATTTTAACTTTTTTTTTTTGCCCTTCCAATTAAAAACAGAAGAAAAAATAATTTAAAAAAAATGATTATATGTACTTATATTTAATTAAATTAAATTAATTTATGAATTAAAGGAAGTGCATCGTTTACATTTTAGTAAGAAATAATTTTATTAAATCCTTTACCTTTTTATATTATTTTTTTTTTTTCAAAGCTCAAAGGATATTAAGAAGCAGTTTAGTTATCAAGATGAGCTCAAGCGAAATACCACAAAACTATGCAATCAAATTCCTTCCCTGATCTAGAAACTTGTACACCCACGCCCATAGGCCTTGTAAATCCCAAATTTTGTAACCTTGATACAAATGATCCAGGAAGCTAGAACCGAATCTAGCCAAAATCTTATCTCCTGAGGATTAGGCGGAGCCAAGTGGCTACAAAACGTCCAAAACCGGACTTAACGAGCCCAGTAGCAGCCCATAAATTGGGGATCAATTGTCCGGCAGTCAGGAGCACAGCGGATTGGAGGGGATAATGGGCAGAAATAGAATAAAGCCATAAATAAATAATAGGGTATAAAGTGGGAGATTTATAGTCGGGTGGAAAGGAATCGTCTTTAGTAGCTCTTGCGAAGCACTGGAATTCTATATGTGCATATAAAAAAAAAAAAAAAAAAAAAAAAAGGGTATGTATCTACATTTAAATAAAATTCAGAATAAGGACTGCATTTGTATAAGCCTGCTTATTATGGGAGCTTAATAAAATATCAAATTTATTATACTATTTGATGTGATAAGATGGAGAATATTATCATAAAAATATTTAAGAATCTATCTAATTTTATAATTATTAAGTTAATGATAATTCATACATGAATTAATAAACTTTTTATTTTTATTTAAGTATATAAGTTTACGTATAAACTGTATTAATTTATAGTGATGTAAGAATATTCAAAAATTGAGGATACGTTAATTCGGGTTACAGTCATCAAAAACACTTAATTAAGTAGAAACTTAATTTATTCTTCCAACGTTTCGTCCTAAATTTTAGGCCATCTTCAGAACGATTAAAGGAGGAAGATTCCAACATTCTTCCTCTCAATGATCGCATTTTTGCGATCATTCTAAATTCGATCGCCCTTAAGATGGCCTAAAATTTAGGACGAAACGGTGGCACAATAAATGAAAATTCTATTTAAATGTTTTTGATGAATGCACCTCGGATTAACTTCTCCTCTGTATTAGTTTATTTTTATAATTGTATATTCTTATTTAAATTCAATTTACAAACATCTGCCACTCTGGATGTCAAAAGTAATCGGAGCTATGACTACACATAAAAAATAATTTCAATTATAATAATTAAAAATATCAATGAAAATATGCCGCAAATTATACGTTAAAAATCATAAAAACGTTTAAAATACTTTGTTTCTTAAGAAAACGCAAATTATAACACAATGGTATATTGTTTCCATTTAATTACATTACTGGTATAACTATTTATAGAGCTCTTTAGGCTTATATTTATTTATAACATTAAAATTTATATTAACTTATAAGTGTAGCAATAAATTAATTAAAGTAGCAACTCTATCCATGTATATCCAAGAAAAATTAGGAAATTGCTAAGTTCAAAACGATATCTCTGATATTTCTTATCCGATTTCAAGGATTTTTTTTTTTTTTTTCGTTGGAAATTGAATTCTCGATCAAATAGCACTTACATAATAAAACTAGTATTTATAAAATCTTACGTTGGACAGCCGGATTTATTGTTATACTTTATTTGGGTCATAATTATCTTTAAAAGTAATTATAACTTTCATTATTAAAAAAATAATAAACCACTAACAATAGCACTAAAGTAAAGAAAAGAAAAATTCGGTAAAAAAAAAAATTAGTTTGACAACATTTATGTCTACATACAAAAGTAAGTTTGCTAAACCGAATGATAAACATATAAATTATAGTTGCGTGCGCTTGGCTAAATAATCTATCTCCACGCTGGAGGATTCTCAGGAATATATAAAAAGACAGGTTACGAAGAAGTGGATTTTTAAAAGTCTAATTTAATTGTCAAGAACTATAGAGATACACGAAGCTTTTAAAATCAACGAGAAAATAATAAAATTCATAAAGATTTCAATATCATAACATGATCACAAAGACGATCTAATCATGAAAGGGAATTGTTTTTCTTTTTATATTACCAAAAGACCTTAGATCCTAAAAAACCTACTCCCTAAAGCTATTCAACCATTTCAACACTCAGCTTTTATATTAATTAATAACTAGCTTACAATCTCTATTTCAATTGTAAATTATATCGCTGAATCCGTGTTTGCTACTTTCAAGCTTCTCCTGTAAATGATTGCGGAAGTGAAATGAATAAGAGGCATAACTCGTGGTCAGCTTTATTTGAAACAATAGTAAGAAAACAGCTTCATTAACAATTAATGAAATGTTTCTCAATTATTCAGCTGATTTTTGCCGAATTAGATGTTCTGAGAAGTCATTTTAATGAAAGAGTTGGTGAACTCAGTACTGATGTGCTGGACGTCGCATGAGTTGATAATATTGAGTGGCGAACTCTAAAACCTTTTAACACCGATATCAAAGTTACAATTTAGTTCTGCTTACTATAAATATGCCAAGAAACCATAAACCTGGATGGAATCGTCAGGATGTTCTATGTGTAGATCAGATCTAATTCGCTAAATTTGTAGGTTCAAATAATTATTAAACCTTTAACGTAGATGCTGGAATATTATAGACATATATATATAATTATAGATATATAAGAATATATATATATATATATATATATATATATATATATATATTATTTACAACTTATTTAAAATAAAATATGTTTAAAATACACATAAATATTTCTTTTCTTTTTTTCGAGAACAGGCCTTCTATGACGACTCAAAACAACATGTAGCTTCTCTTTTCTTCCTCCAATACTCCTCTATCCTTTCCGACTGCCTCGCCCTTCTCTTCTCAGCCCATTTTCTTCCAATTTCATTATGAAAATGTTAAGATGTTAGTTTTATTTATCTGTAGTAATAGGCTTATCTATAAGTAAAAAAAGATTATTATTTTGCCTGTAAGAAAGGGCCTCTGGCCCTAAAAAAATAAAATCTAAAAAAAATATTTCTTTGTTTAAAATGCTTACGATCTAAGCAGCCCTCCTCTGAGATATTTAATCTTCTTATTCCCTCCTTCATTTGCCCAACATATCCACCCTGACTTTTGTATTTTCATATTTTAATAAAAATTTGCTTATTGAGTCGGACCATATGCTCATATATACGCAACCTTTGCTTTCGAAATGTTACATCGAAGTCCTCAGTTTTCCTACAGATCTAAATAAGATAAGTACTTATACTTATTATATATTATATATACTTATTTATATTGAATATATATAGGTAAATATTTCATATAATGGTTAGTGAAAATAAAATAAAAATAAAATGCTTTGAAGACCTTAAATGGTCATTGCTGATTACATTATGTATCGAAAAATAGTTTTAATTGCTTCAGGATGCACGATATTAATCCAAGTACTTTAGAAGGTTAACAATGGATTATGAAATATTTCTATTTTTGTTTTAATCGATAAATATTTAAAAAATTACTAAACTATTCTAAGTTTCTTTTTGGCTGACAGTGAACTGAAGTGGCTAGGTGGCTGAGTGGGTTAGCAACCAGATGACCAGTAACATCACATAAAATAATTACGGGTTCGCGACTCGGGATTCTGTTCTATATTCTTTCAATTATTACTGTAGTTTTAATTTGTTTAAAATAATTCTACAGATTGACGTTGTACAATTGTAACTTTGATTTACCAAAAATAGATTCTGAACTCTTTGATATCAGCTTCTCATTCACAACTATAAATATATAGTTAACTGATTTAATATTGTCGATTAAATTTATATGAAATATTTTTTGTCATCCACATATTTAGAGTATTCGATTTAATAAAAATGATATAATAATTGATTCATTTAGTTTTTTTACAACCCCTCAATTAGGTTTATGGCCACATTGAGCCATACGGAATGTTTTGCATACTTTACAATGTTAAAGGATGTACTAATTACAACCGCGGGCTACTGCTGCGTCAATAGTTGGCTAATTTACCATATCTTTGGTAAGGTCATTAACGCAATATGTTGGAAATACCTCCTGCATTCTAGGTCATACTGGCTGGTCTGTGCTATGTTAATTATGAATTAGGTAGGTAACTAAAAATAGTATATGTGATTATTTAAGACTTGTTGATTTTACCATAAACAAAAAAAAATAATAGTGTATGCAAAAAAAAAAAAAACCCAAAAAAAAAACCAAGATCTTAAAGGACTGTAGATATTTAATACTTGATAATAGAGAAACATTCTCAGAGCTTCTTTAATCCACTTTGACTTCTTAAAAAAAAAACTTCAAACCAATTAATTACTATGCTTTTAAAGAAGAACCATCAGAGTGTCTTACGAAATTCTCATAATTTTAATGCATTAGAGGGGGAGGAGGAAGCCGCTAAAGCTACTTGTGAAATTATAAAATATGAAGGGAAAGGCGTCCTTAACGCGCGTTGGTTTAAAAAAATTAGCTGTGGAGATACTACGTTTGAAAAGAAGAAGGGATCCGGGCGACCATTAATGGTTATTAATAAGATTCTGCGAGTCGAATTCGCTTACAAGTACTCGCGAACTTGCCAGGGAATGTGGTGTGTCGAAAGATACTGTTAGTCGCCATCTACTCTCCACTGTGAAGGTAAAAAATGCAATAGACTGGTTCTTCTCGAATTTATTCCTTAGCAATCAGCTAAGACGTTAGACATTTAGTGAAAATGTATTGAAGAACCCTTCTGATACGTAATTTTACCCGACAACTGTCAACTGTGACAAAACCTGGGTTTCTTGGCGTAATCTGAGAATCCTTGAGCAATAGCTAGATCACTGGAAAACTGCTTTTCCAGTTGCTGCAATGGAAAATTAAAAAAAAAAAAATCTATGTTTTGATTTCTTTTCTTAATTTTTTAGGTGTTATTCATCACGTATTTGTTCCTGGTGGATGATCTATGAATTCTGACCTCAACTGGAAAAATTTTGAGTGAAGTCTGCTTTGACCTACCGAAAAAAGAATGTTTTATTCCAACAACATAATGCTCCTCCTCACACTTCTCGTCGAACCAAAGAAAATTTAATAGAACTTGATGGCTTCAAACTCCTGCTTCATCCACCATATAGTCCAGACTTTGTAACATTGGATTACTACTTTTTTTTTTTATCCAAAAAAATGGAATTAAGATCTAATCTTAGATAGCCATCCCAAATAATGGTATCAGCGTGGTATCGAGCAATTGACTAGCAGATAAAAATAATTAAGCTTTTTGCTCCACCACACTTCGTTCACTTACTGCGATTGAGAGAGAAGTACTGGGATACCCTAGTGCCCTGATATTCTCTCTACTAGGCGGTGGATCAAGCCAGGCTAATGATGAGCAATGATAATAAGCATACAAATATGTTTGTATTTCTGGATATTCATTTTATTTTATTTAACTTTAAAACTATAGTGAATTTTCGTTTAATTTTTGTTTCTTGTTTATCATTTTATTACAATCTGATATGTTTAAAAGAAAGAAAGAAAGAAAATATTCGTAAATATTTTATATTCGTCACGTATTCATAAATTGACAGAATGTTAACAAATGATTTCGGAGGAGTCATCCTTACAATCAGAAAAATGTTTTGTTTTGTCTTTTTAGTAATTATAGTTTATTAGCCTAAATGACTAACATATGATAAAATTAAGTTAAAAATATAGTACCATAGCAGGAAAAGTTAAACAAAAAAAACCTACACATAATTTTTTTTTTCAATGGCGCGACAGGCCGTGCAGGCTCTGGGCCTCGCGGTGTAATCTGGGAGAATTCACTCGCGTTTCTCGATACAATTTGTAGTGTAGGGTCATCACTCCCAACGCCTAAGTTTGTGAGTGGCCGTCATTTAATTAAATCCTTATAAAAGGCCTGCCGGGGCTGGGATTCGAATTCACAACCTCCAGCATGAGAGAATAGCGCGCTAGCCACTCAGCCACGGGCTCCCCTTACACTTTAAAATAATTTAAAATATAAAACTTAAAATAAACTAAATTAATTTCACAACACACGTTTTGTTCTTTTATGAGCATAACGTTTGAGTGAGAATTTATTGTAATTACCGATTTCCTTTATTAATGGATTTTTGGAGACTGGTGTCTTACTGAAGTAAGAAGCCGTTTGTTAATGGACAAGTTGTTGGACTGTAGGATGCTGCAAGTCTTGGAGGATACATGATATTTTAGTGTATTGGGGGTAATTATCAATTATCCGTATCGACAGGTTTTGAATTCTTTCAATTTTTTGGTAATTAGTCATGCAAGATGAGATTTATGTTTGCTATTAAGGTTTTTATTTTGATAGATGATATATTTATATTTGCTGTAAATATACTGTGAATGAACTATTATTGTCATTACCCTTGACAGATAAAAATAGGTTATAAAATAAATAAATAAACTATAATTGTTTGCATATAACAACGGTTCCGCTCCTAACATCATTAGAGACCTAATATATCAATAATGAAGTCAATATCAAGATACAGAATTACATTTTTTGCTGATAATTGTAATACTTTTCCCCTATAATTTCATAATATTTTTCATACAATAGTTCAAGATCGGTACAAATACCACTTCCCTATTGACCCCGAAGGCAGCAGAAACCTTAGAACAAGGCTGCCTACGTGGCACAAAGCTAGGGGTTTCAATTGAATGGAATGTGCAAGCAACCATTGGCAAGGTCTAAGGCAAAATAAAGTTGTCTATCAAAAATTATCTTTTAAATAACCCTACGGCTACGACCCTAAGACAACTCCTGTGTTGATCGGATCTCACGAAAAAGAATCGGAGGCAAATAAACATCCAAAATTAATGATGTGGAAAAAATTACAAAAATAATCATTAATGGAAAAAAAAAAAAAAAAAAAAAAAAAGAGTTCTGCGCATGCGCATGAGTATAGCGGTCATCTTTCAAGTCGGCTCTTGGATTTCTTGCTTTTTCAGTTGGATATCACTTCAGAACAGTCTTGAAAACATCACCAGGCTTCAGGATAACAACAACAGTAAATATTGGAGCAAACAACGGTAAGTTGGGCTACAATTTGCACCGTAAAGTGAATGCTGAGTCACCTCTTCATATCAGCTGATTGCCAATAGCTAGGCAAGGCTGGTCTTGCTTAACTTTTCTTAAGTTATTATTTTTTCCCCCAACATCTGGTTATTATTTAATTATTTTCCTTACATGAAATGCGATATTATCATCAAGTAATGTCCTCCAAAGCTTCAACTAAAAGATCTAGATCTAGTGGTTCAATCCCGTCTCCTACGAAACAAAGACCTCGCCGTGATACTAATAAAAGATTACAAGCAACCCCTTCGGGTACTAATTCAGAATCTGAACCACAACCTGGCACATCGTCACAAGGGATGACTGACGAATCACCGTTTTTCACCCCAAATCCTTTTCAGATTTTACATAACGAAAAAGAAAACATGGAATCTGCTTCTATACCTAGTGAACCACGACCCCCTCCAATCTTTGTCAAAAATATTAAAAATTTCTAGTTGTTGTGTACACAATTGAACAAAATTACCGATTCTACCAGCTACTACTGTATGAGTGGAATTAATGACACCAAAATATCTCCTACTACTGCCGAGACATATAGAAAAATAGTGAAATATCTAACTGATACCAAAGCGGATTTCCATACCTACCAGCTACGCCAAGAGAGAGCTTTAAGGGTTGTAATCAGAAACTTACACCCCTCGACACCAGTTGAAGCTATTAAAGAAGAATTAACGGAGATAGGCTACAATGTGCGGCAAGTCACTAATGTCCTAAAGGACAAAATTCCACTACCTCTCTTTTTCGTGGACTTGGAGCCATCGGAAGGAGTTGAACAAATCTATGACCTCAATAGATTGTACTATACCAGCGTAAGAGTTGAAAAACCTTACATAAAGAAGGAGATAGTTCAGTGCCATAACTGTCAAGCATATGGTCATACTAAAAGTTATTGTCATCACATACCTCGATGCGTGAAATGCGGTGAACAGCACAAGTCTGTGGAGTGTACAAAACCAAAATCAACACCAGCTGTATGTGCTCATTGCCTCAAGGACCACCCAGCCAACTATAAAGGATGCCAAATTTATAAGGAACTGAGGACCAGGTTTCAAAAACCTGAAGTACCGGATGAAACAGCAAGACAAGTAAGAAACAGAAGAGAACCTTCAAAACTTATTGATGCCAATGTATCATTTGCCCACCTACTTGGAGGTGGGAATCAAAGTACTGAAGCCGTGGCCCTGCCGGAACTACAGAATGTACCTCAATCCATTCCACATATACCTCTTCCTCAAAATGTAACCAATCCTAAAAATCCTAATCAACCACAAATCTCTCATATCCCTCCTCCTTCAAATGCCACAGACCTTACCAGTTTGATGACATCCTTTATCTCCGAAATTAAATCCCTTGTTATGCCCCTAATATCACTCCTTACGAATCTCGTATCAAATCTCATTCCTGCCTTAAAAAAACCATAAATGACCTCACCTAATTCCTTATCCATTCTCCTTTGGAATGCGAATGGTGTTAGAACTCACACTGACGAACTTAAAGCCTTACTGCAAGACAAAAACATTGATGTTGCACTCATTACTGAAACTAGACTAACCACTAAACAGTACTTTAAAATACCAGGATACACGACATACCGGACAGACCATCCAGACGGCAAAGCCCATGCCGGTACTGCTGTCATAGTCCGCCGATCCCTTACCCATCACTTACACCCAATTTCCGCCCACGATTACCTACAAGCAACTTCCATTGTTATCATAACCTTTTCCTTTCCGCTTATCATCGCATCAGCATACTGCCCTCCTAAACATCCCATTTCCTCTGCCCAATTTGAATCCTTTCTCAACTACTTGGGTAATCACTTCATTTTGGGTGCAGACTTAAACGCTAAGAACCAACAGTGGGGTTCTAGAACCACCAATTCTCGTGGACGGACATTGCAGTCTGCACTCAACTCCCGACGCTTTCATCTCCTACCTCCCGATTCTCCTACCTACTGGCCAACAGATCCTAACCGTAATCCTGACATCCTCGACTTCTTCATCCACAGCGGATTAAGCTCTCTTAATTTTTCCATAGCTCGCCTTGATGAACTATCCACTGATCATAGTCCATTGATTCTAAATGTATCCATAACACCTATTCCTAAACCTATCCCACCGTCATTCATTAGAGGCCCTGTCAACTGGAACCTCTTCCGCGAAATCCTCACTAATGATATTGACCTCAGAGTGATTCTCAAAACCCCAAATGACCTTGACGACGCCGTATATTCCTTTACAACCGCTATTCAACAAGCCGCCTGGACTGCCTCCTTTCCCAAACAATCCCAAATAATTCCTTATAAAAGCCATTTACCACAACACCTGACAGACCTCATCAACAGCAAACGCCGAGCCAGAACATTATGGCAACGCACCCGCCACCCAGAGGATCGCCGCTCCTACAACTTTTTTTGTAGAAAATTAAAGCGGGAGTTGGCGATCTTCCGATCCCAATCCTACAATACCTACCTCTCCTCTCTCTCGACTCGTGACAATTCCTTGTGGAATGTCACGAAGAGAATCCTAAAATCCCCCCTGATATCCCATCCTCTCCGGCGTAGTGATAATTCCTGGGCTGCTTCTGACAAAGATAGGGCCCAGGAATTTGCACTACACCTTTCCAAGGTATTCACTCCTCATTCTGATCTCAATCCAACCCATACCGCAATAGTTGAAGAGTTCCTTACGTCACCGATACCAATTTCCTTACCACCTAAAGCAATCAATCCCTCTGAGGTCAAATATCTGCTTCAAAAGCTTCCTCTCCGTAAATCCCCTGGATACGATCTCCTTACTCCTCAAATCCTAAGACAACTTCCACCTAAAGCCATTACATTCCTTACATATATCTATAACTGTATCCTACGCACTACCTATTTCCCTCTGTTGTGGAAACATTCGACTATCATCCTTTTCCTAAAACCAGGCAAACCATCCAACTGTACTTCATCCTACAGACCTATTAGCCTTCTTCCGATCCTCTCCAAAATCTTCGAAAAACTCCTATTAAAACGAATCCTAGCCAAATTTCACAATTTTCCTTCACACCAGTTTGGATTTCGTCCTCAACATTCCACGGTTCAGCAAGGACTCCGAGTTGTAGACCACATTTCCTCCGCCCTTGAGTGCAAGGAGTATTGCTCGGGTGCCTTTCTGGACATAGCTCAAGCTTTTGACCGGGTGTGGCACCCGGGACTGCTCTTTAAGCTCAAAACCCATTTACCTCAATCCTTATACCTAATCCTCCGATCCTATTTATCCAACCGCTCCTTCCGAGTTCGCTGTGGTTCCGAATTTTCCGAACAATATACTGTTGAGGCCGGTGTTCCTCAAGGCAGCGCCTTAGGACCTGTCCTCTACATCCTCTTCACCGCCGATATCCCTACCGATCCCAATACCTTTCTGGCAACATTTGCTGATGACACAGCCATTTTATCATCCAATTCCGATCCTGAAGCAGCATCGCTAAATCTCCAAAAGCACCTTTCCCTTGTCGAAGACTGGTGCAATGCTTGGCGCATTAAGGTGAACGAAAGCAAATGCACTCACGTCACATTCACCCTTCGACGCAAATCCTGTCCAACGGTTAATTTCAATTCCATACCGCTTCCTTCCTCAGACACAGTCCGGTATCTCGGCTTTTTACTAGACAAAAGACTGACGTGGAACCCACATACAAGACTAAAAAGAAAAGAACTCAACCGCAGATTCGGCCAGTTATACAGACTACTAAACAGAAAATCTCATCTTACAGTTGACAACAAATTACTAATATACAAGACAGTAAGGAAACCTATATGGACCTACGGACTTGAACTGTGGGGAACAGCTAAACATTCTAACATCAAACGCATCCAATCCTTCCAATCCAAAGTCCTCCGAACAATAGTTAATGCTCCTTATTACGTTACCAACTGTACCCTACACCATGACCTTAATATTCCGTTTGTTTTAGACCTGGTACCATCCAAATTTTCCAAATTTCATCAGAACCTTAGTCATCATCCTAACCCTCTAGCGCAATACCTATCCAGCACCACCCATCCCTACAATCCTCCTCGAAGATTGAAACGGCAGTGGCCACGAGACCTATTGTAAACATTTAAACTGGAGTTCTGACAATGGTCAGATCCTCCACTCATGTACGGTATGTTAGTGGCTACAGCGCCCTAACTCAGCCTCCACTGGCTCAGACCAGTGATGCGGCTGAGATAGAGGCGCTGGGATCCCCTTGGGTTCCGCTTTTTCCTCCACAAGTGGAGGGAAAAGCGCTTGCTGGGGTCCCTTTAGCAATTGTATACATTGTATATAGTTATGATTGTGTGTAAGATGTTTATTTATTTGCCAACTTTTTATTTATCTCAATAATAGGTTTTTGTTTCGATTTGTTTTGTTTTTTACTTATTATTATTATTTTATTGTATATATATGAATTTATTTTTGTTCTATTTTATGTAATTTGACCATTATTATTATTTTCTGTATATATAGTATGAATGTGGTCTCTTATCAATATTATTATTGTTCATTTTGTAACAAATTGTAATATATCTCAATAAAAATAATAAAATAAAAAAAAATGGAAAAAAATAGCTTCAAATTAATACACAATCCTTTATTATTTCTTAATTAACTGTTGCCCGCTACTTCTTCTACGTCAATTTCTGTTATTATGATCGCGATTAAGAAATTTTTAAAAGAATATATTTTAAAGTACTTCTGCATAAATGATATTTTTAGTTTTATTTTCTTGTGGCAGAAGAACATACTGATTTTCTCCGCAGGCCGATCTCGACAATGCGACATATACTTGGCCGTGTAAAAAGTAGTCTTAACGTAAATCAATTCTTACGTGCTTAAATGTTTGCCCATTTGATTTATTAATTGTTACGGCAAAAGATAACTAAACGGGAAATTCAATTCAGTTAAAATTAAAAGGTAAATCATTTGGAATCATCAGGATGCGGGGTTAATTTCTCTCGTTTTTTCCATATTTTCTACTGATTCTTCACTCATATTAGTTTAGGGATCACTTGTAGCTGGGTGGCTAGCGTAACAGCCTCCCATGCCCAAGGTCATGGGTTCAAATCCGCAGGTGGTCCTAGGATTTTTTAATTGGAGTAAAAAATCCTTAGTTATGCCTTCCTTCGGAGGGGACGTTAAAAGGTGGTCCCGAGCCTGTGCGATGTCAGGTACTCGTTAAAGATCCCTATCCTAATAAAACCTGGATAGGCAAAATTTAGGACTCCCACTGTAGCATCGTCCGATTAGCCATAGTAGCATAAAGTGACGTTAAATAAATAAACAAACAAACAAACTCATATTAGTTGTAGCGTGATGTTATATAGCCTAAAGCCTTCCGCGATAAATGGACTATCCAACAAAAAAAGGATTTTTCAATTCGAACCAGAAGTTTCTGAGATTAGCGCGTTCAAACCAACAAACAAAGACTTTAGCCTTATAATATATATATATATATATATATTTTTTATTTATTATTATTTATATATATATAAATAAAAAATATATATATTATTATTATTTATATATATATATATATTTATTATTTATTGAGATATATTACAATTTGTTACAAAATGAACAATATGTGAAGTGATATGAGACCACATTCGTATAATATATACAGAAAATAATAATAATTGTCAAATTACATAAAATAGAAAATAAATAAATTCATATATATATATATATATATATATATATATATATATATAGATAGATCGGTTAATATAGATTCGGTTTATATAAATTTCGGTTTATATAAGTTAATCGGTTTATATAGATAGATCCATAAAGTTAGAATCGGTCATAATTACTCCGAGAGATTTGAGGTGCGATCGGGTTTGAAACAGGGTGACTCCCTTTCACCTGTGTTATTTAATATAGCTTTAGAATATGTCATAGAAAAGGTGATGTGTACCGAGAAAGGCTTAAATATGGGTGACAAGATTCCGGTTTTGGGGTATGCCGATGATCTGGTACTGCTAGGTGAAGACACGGAAACCATACAACTAAATACAAGTGTGTTAATAAAAACCGGTAAAGAAATAGGACTCGAATTAAATACCGATAAGACGAAGTATATGATTAGTAGCAGAAACGGTGTCGATCTTGGTGATATTGATGTATCAGGTCATACTTTGAAACACGTAGAGAAATTCAAGTATTTAGGTTCAATTATAACTAGAAAAAATGAAATCCAGGAAGAAATAAAGTCCCGGTTAAAGGTGGGAAATGCGTGTTATTATTCAGTTGCTAAGTTACTTAGTTCGCGGCTTCTATCTAAAAACTTAAAGATTAGAATTTATAAAACTATTATTCTTCCAACGGTTCTTTACGGATGTGAAACGTGGCCGCTTACTTTAAAGGATGAACAGCGGCTTAAGGTTTTCGAAAATAAGGTATTGCGTAAAATATTTGGTCCAAAGAGAGATGAGGCCACTGGGGAGTTTAGAAGGTTGCATAACGCGGAATTGCGGAGTTTGTACCCTGTGAATATAATTGAGTTGATAGCATCGCGGAGACTCAAATGGGCGCGTAAAGTTGTTGGGCTTAGTGAGGAACGGATTACGAGAAAGTTGGTATTCGCTGAACCGACTGGTAGGCGTCCGAAAGGTAGGCCGAGGCGTCGATGGGAGGATTGCATTAAGGCTGATCTCGGGGGCTTGGGCTTGACCGGTGAACATTGGACGTGTCTATGCAAGCGAAGTTTGGTGGTATCGGCATCGAACCTTCGGGTTCGGTAAGCCTATTATTATTATTATTATTATTATATAGATAGATAGATAGATAGATAGATAGATATACAATAAAATAATAATTAAAAAAAAAAACCTATAATTAAGATAAATAAAAAGTTGACAAATAAATAAACATCATTTAAACAATCATAACTATATACAATATATACAACTGCTAAAGGGCCCTAGACTGCGTTCTTCCCTCTACTTGTAGAGGAAAAAGGGGAATCCAAGAGATCCCAGCGCTTCTATCTCAGTCGCATCACTGGTGTGAGCCAGTGGAGGCTAATTTATAATATTAGTATAGATAAATATATTATAGTATTGCAATTTACATAGCTGTGTAGGCTAGAAAATTAATATAGTAATGTATTGAAATTATGAATGGGTTTAAGAAAGATTAAGTTAATTCGAAGTGAAAATAAAAATATTATTGTAAATAAGTAATCAAAATCTTAAAAAGTATTTTTGGGTAAATCGTAAAAAGATGTAAAACGCATAGTGTAAAGTGTAAAGTATGATAAAATATATACATTCTGGGCATACTAGCTTAAACATGTAATTTCGGTTTCGTAAAGTTCGAGCTTGACTTACCACAGACCTTTTTGCAAGATTTAGTCAGTTGGACTCAGAGGATCCTAAAACGAGGATTTCTGTTGAGAATTACAATTCGAAAATTTTCGCGATCGTAATACTTTCTATTACTTTATATTTCATCAAAGGGAAAATAAAAACGTTATCTTCAATAAGTTTTTTAATTTAAGCGAAATTATAATAAAAATTGGCCCGACACGGATGGATGTTCCATATAAGTACATTTAAATAATGAACTTTGGAATAAACTATTTTTATTGAGTTATATTACAATCTGTCCTAATTAGAACATTAATAATAGTAATCTAGTACAATATCCATACTACATTCATACAATATTTACAAAACTATAAAATAATATACAATATAGAATAGATATAATAAATAATGAATTTCTTGTTTGTTTATGCATTTAACGTTATTTACTTTCTGCTACTGTGGCTAATCAGACAATGCTACAGCAGGAGTCCTAAATTTTACCTATCCAGGTTTAATTAGGTTAAGGATCTTGAACGAGTACCTGACATCGCATAGGCTCGGGACCACATTTTTACGTCCCCTCCAAAGGACGGCATACTAAGGATTTTTTATACCATTGAAAAATCCTAAGACCACCTGCGGGTTTAAAACCCGTGACCTTTGGCATAGAAGGCTGTTATGCTAGCCACCCTGCTACTGGTGATCCCAAAAAATGATACATTAACACTATATATGAAGTAAACGTTTCTAATACACACTCTGAACGCGACGTATACATAAAAGAAATTTCTCTAATACACCCTTGAAACGTATTGGAATATTACAGAAATGGTGACACCCCTCAGTTCCTGGACATAGTTTCCTAAGTCCGGCTGTTCCGGGCTGAGCAAGTCCTCAGCGATGTATCATTGAGGATTCTCCTTGACCAGGCAGTGTCCTAACAGAGGTTGGGGCGATGATACCTGCATTACTTCAAGGTCAACTATTATAGCTATTCGTTAGCTTTCGCTGATAGATACAGACTTGAATTACACATAGCTAGGTCATAAGTGAGATTATTGAGGTATTGTTATATAAGCATCCTTTTTATCCCCATATGATGGATATTGAACAACTCGATAAGATCAAAACATAAGATACAAATTTGATTTTTCTCAATTTTACTGGTTGTAACCTCGATGTAACGCCATCGGATTAAGGGTCCTTAGTGTTGCATTTATGTCCTACAATATAACAATAATTTGTTTCCTTGAGAAATCCGAATAGAGTAGTTATTATGTTATTAAATTATGTTTGTTGTCTTGCAAATTTCCTTTCAAGGTTTTAAATATTTTCAACTTCTTTTGAATTTATTCGTCTACATGTGTATAACTGTTTGTGTCTGTGTGTTGCAATTTTGACATTTACGCTCTTCTAGACCTCTTTGACTAAGTTGCCAGTGTCCAAAAGTCGTGATTGCTGAGCTACGGCAACCGAAAAGGCATAACGAAGCCGTATTTTTATATTTGCAACTATATAATATATATATATATATAAAATTAGTTTTTGTTTTTTTAATGAGCAATCACTATTACATAAATTTTAAAGACTATAATATTAATTAAACAGAATAGAATAGAAAATAATTTTTATTCTGGGACTTGGTCCCCTAAGAATAACATAATTGTACAGTTCAAATATACAACATGTCGGGCCAACAGACAGAAGGAACATAATTAATTACTAATTACACTGATGGTTTAATTTAAGTGTTTATATCACACACGAATATCCACACATGTATACAATGATGAAATAAAATAAAACAATTCTTGAAAAATATTGTGTTGAACAAAATTAAAAAATAACAGCGTTTAAATAAAGACAATGAACAAATATTACTTTTCATTCAAAGAGTGATGTCAGGAATATAAATATCACAGTTTTTAAGCGTCTTTTGGGGATAATAAAAGGTATTGGAAAAGTTGGGATTTGAATGAGGAGAGAGAAGCAGCATGGCGGATATGAGTAGGTAGAGAATTCCAGAAAGTAGAGGAGCGGACAGGGAAGGAACGATCAACATTTTTAGTTCTATGGGTAGGAAAGTAAAGGTCGGAATGGCGCGATCTTGTTTCAAGTGAGTGGAATAAGGTTTTAAATTGTAGGAGACTGTGAATGTATGGAGGGTGTTGGTATTTAATGATTTGGTAAAGGTATGATCCTAGGAAATATTGTCCGCGGATTGGGGGAAGGAGACCTCTTCTGAGTACTGAGGACAAATCTTAAAAATATGTTCATGATTCGTTTTAGCCTGTCCTCAAGCACCGTAAGTAGGCCACCATATGCTAAGCAGCAATAGTCAAAGTGGGGGAAAATAAGTGCGGATACAAGGAGATTGCGGGTGGATAGTGGAAGAAGATGGCTAGAGCGATAGAAATTTTTGAGGGAACTTATTGTTCTTCGGGAAATTTGGGCAATATAAGGTTTCCAGGAAAGTGTTTAATAAATATAAAGTTATACATTCCTGATCAGTTTTTAATTAATTTATTATATTTTATTTTTTTTAACTAATGATTAAATAATAATGTTTTTTTCCCTCAATTACTTATTACCTAATAGTTCTTTCTTATAAAGGTTAAATATACATATAATATTTAGGCGTTGATGACCTTAGGGTTTTACGCCTCAAAACCAAAACAAACAAACATAAATAAAATGTAGTTCCATCCATTCGAAAATAATCGCTAGCAGTTCACTGCAGAGGTAATTTTCGTTTTCTTTATTAAATGACCGTTGAAAAGAATGAATTTTCAGTAGAACCCACATAATAAACAGAGAGATAAAATCCGAGCGCCGAAGTGCCACAAAAAAATTCAAACAGATTAACTGGTGTAAACCATAGGAGGCCACAAACTTATGACCGGCACTGTATAAACCTACGAATAAATCGAGATAAACAACGTTAAATGACAAATTAGTAAGCTGTGTTAAAGGAAACCTAGAAGGTGAATGAAAATTAGCCAGTGATGTATACTCTGCCAAAATACATAAGCAGCCAAAATTACAAAATAACGACAAGTAGCAATTGCTGTAGGTAAACCAACATCTTTACATAATTTCTGGAGAGCTTCCTCAATAAAGTGGAGGTGGAGTGGGATGAAGATCTGCACAAATCGTGACCCGCCAGTTAGCTTTCTACCCCAGTCATGTTCGTTCTAGTTTCGATAGTTCAGGAAATTGGATTCTATCCAATAGATATCCGAAAAAAAAAGAAATTTTTATAGCAATTATAACAAAGGAATATTTAAATAAAACAGAGATAATATAGCAAAAAAAAAAAAGGTATTTTTCGATTGAGTATATATTGGTTTGTCCGATATATAAAGCAGAAATAATCTAGTGCGAGCAGGGACTTTCACTTACCTCCGTTGTTAAAATTAATTTAAGAATTTTCAATTACAGTTAGAGATTAAATATATAGGTAAGTGAATGCGAAAAGATAAAAAAATTAATTAAAGTGTATTTCGATTGAGACATGAGATTTATTAAATAATCTATTATATTATAATATACAATAATCAGTTAGCTTTATCGGTTTTTCATAACTCTCTATTAACTTTTAAGATTTTGTGTATAAGATTTTTTTTTTTCATGCATCTTATAGATTACAAAAACGTTACTTGAAAAAATATCTTATTTTAAATTATTATATTGACAATGCATATGTTTATATCTTTTATCAATTAGTCTACTTAAAAATGTATTTAATATTTATAGATTGTTAAATTCTACCAGCCACTTATGAGAAACGTCTACTATATTATTTCTACTATAGGAATATTTAAATAAAAGAGAGATAATATAGCAAAACAAAATCTGGTGCGGGCAACACACGACTTTCACTTACCTCTATTTTAAAAATTAATGAACGAATTTACAAATACAGTTAGAGATAAAAATACGTGAAACTATTAAAGAATTCATTAAATTGAATTTATATAGAAACATGTGTTTTATTAAAAAAACTATCATCTAAAATAATCAGTTAGTTTTATCTTCTTTTCATCACTCTCTATTAACGTTTAAAAGCTTGAGTATAAGACAATATTTTTTCTAAAATCTTTAGCTTTCCAACGGTATATTGTACATGTATATTTCTGTTCTTATGTTCAAAAACGAAAAATTGCATTAAAAAAATATTTTTTCTGTTTTCTCCTTTAGTTGGGTATCGAATTCATTCAATTTATATATTTACCTGTTTTTCATCAGTGGCAATAAGATAATATAGTTATTTTTATAGAATAAACAAAACTAAAGGTACTTTAGAGAAAGAAAATTTAAAATATCGGCATTTAAGCCCTGTCAGACCATTTTAATCAGAATGGAACCTACATGATATGAAAGCTCAATAAATTTTACATCGATATAGCGAGTTTAATGAAAATCGTCGGAACCGTTTTCGAGGAAATCGAAAAAAGGTGCAAAATGCATGGTAAAAAGTGGCTCTTCTGGTAAGCTCATTTTGATAAAAAAAGGTTTTGTAACGTCTCGGGTGTATATTTGTCTTAAATATGAAATTTCAGTTTCATAGGACTTACCGTTCCCGCCCGGGAGTTACCACACACACACACACACACACACACACAGACCTTTTTGCGGGACTTGGTTATTGGGACCCTCAAATGTATATCTCCGTTGAAAACTGGAATTCGAAAATTTTCACGATCGCAATACTTTCCCTTACTAATAGTAATACTAATAGTAAGTGAAAGTAAAAAAAGTATTTTTCGATTGAATATATATTGGTTTGTCCAAAAATCATCCAGAAATAATCTAGTGCGGGCAGGGACTTTCACTTACCTCCGTTGTTAAAATTAATTTAAGAATTTTCAATTACAGTTAGAGATTAAATATATAGGTAAGTGAATGCAAAAAGATTAAAGAATTAATTAAAGTGTATTTCGATTGAGGCATGCGATTTATTAAATAAGCTATATCGGTTTTTCATAACTCTCCATTAACTTTTACGATTTTGTGTATAGGATGATTTTTTTTCTATAATCTTTAGTTTTCTAACGCTTTATTATATATCTATGTTACTGTTGTTCAGTTAAAAATACTACATTAAAAAAGGGAGTTACCTGTAGTATGGTTGTTAGCATAACCCCAAGGTCCCAGGTTCAAACCCCCAGGTGGCCCTAGGATTTTTTAATGGGAGTAAAAAATCCTTAGTTATGCCGTCCTTCGGAGGGGACGTTAAAAGGTGGTCCCGAGCCTGTCAGGTACTCATTAAAGAACCCTACTCTGATTAAACCTGGATAGAAAAAATTTAGGACTCCTACTGTAGCATAAAGGAACGTTAAATTAATAAACGATAAGCAAACTACATTGAAAAAATATATGTTTGCTCTTTTCTTCTTTAGTCGGTTATCAAATTCGTTCAATTTATATATTTATTCGTTTTTTATCAATGCTAACAATATGGTATGGTAAATTTTTTTGAACCTTTATAATTAATGGTACTTTAGAAGAAGAAAATATAAAATATTGAAATTTAAGCCTTATCAGACTATATCAATCACAATGAAACCTACATGATATTAAAGCCAATTACATTTTGGATCAATTTATTGATTTCAATAGTCATTTTTGATAAAATCGAAAAAAAGATGCAAAATACATTGTGTAAAGTGACTCTTCTGGTACGCCAATTTTAGTGGAAAAGTTGGTGAAACATCTCGGGAATATAGTTGTCACAAAAAATAAATAATTAAGTGTTCCCACTTTTAGTTTTCGTGCTAGACACGGACCCACATACACAAACACACACCTTTTCGCGTGACTTGGTTATTTGGACTCAAGGAACTCTAAAACGATTATTTCATTTGAAAACTGAGATTCGAATTTTTTTTTTTCTTTTTCATAACCCCAGTTTAGTTATATGTTTTGCCACAATAGTTTCTAAATAATTTCCTTTTACCGTATCCAGATACATTTTAAGGCTGTTTCTGTTAATATATTATAGGGGTACTCACTACGTTTGATATAGCATGCTATTTGTGTTATTTTGCTAAACCCGTCGAGTTTCTACAGTTATTTCCTGTATAAAATTGATGGGTTTAGCACAATAGCACAAATAGCATGCTATAGCAAACGTATTGAGTACCCCTAATGTTATTAATGTGCTATCACCGATTTGATCACCTCTTGGTAGTGGGAATCACTTGATAATTGCAGTCTTAAGCTAATCTTAAACTCTACCTTACACTATGTTGCCGCCTCTGAGGAGCTGGTGGAACCTTAAGCCTACTAAAAACTGGGTTTGAAAGCACTTCTAAGGAATTATAAAAGTTAGGTCTTCTTTTCTCAAGGAATTCTGTTACTTTAGGAATATTAAGTAGTACATGAAGTCTTTCTGCCTTTTCTTCTTCAAAGATAGTTCTTGCAATTTTCTTTAAAACGCCATTTTGGAATTGCTGTAGCTTCTTTTTTGAATTTTCTGAACAATGTTTTTTTTTTTTCTCACTATATATTTCATATATATATTTTTTTTTACGTCAGGTATTTCTTCAATTTTAAGGTTTCCTCAACCAAACTCCTGCCCTAGCTCTAGGTCTTTTCATCTCTGCCGGTCCATCGCGTCCTCCTCCGACAGCCCCCTACCAGCCATACTCTCCACCACTCTATCCTTCCATCTAACTAGGGGTCTTCCTCTCCTTATTAACCTCATATACAAAGTTTTAGAAAGTAATGTAGAGTGAAGGATAGGGCATAAACTTATTTGATAATTGTACGTAACAATTTCATATTTTCCTGTGATCATTTAATCTAATACGTATGTTTGCAACGATAATAATTCTTTGAACTTTTAGTAACTCGAACTTTATTTAATAGATCTTAAATTGATTTTAACAACCAAGGTAATTGAAAGTCTTGTGTTTTCTCAAGATTTTGGTTTATTCAATAATGAAATTTTGTAATCGAACAAAAAAAAAAAAAAAAATATCCCCTTTCGAAATTTGAGAACTTACGTTTCAAGATGATATGAATCCGAATAAAGATTTAAAAAAAAAAAATCGTTTGGCGCTGTACGCCGTCCGCGGCATTTCTCCGAAACTACTAGACCAATTTTTTTTTTTTTGATTCGCCACAGAAATACTAGTCCATGGAACGATGATCCTAACACCTAGTCGGTGATATCAGCTGGTCAGTTTTAAAATAGTGACCGATTGTATGATTTAATAAAAAGTGATTTAATTCAATAACTCAGTTATTTTTGAAGATAGAGAAAAATGTATCAAGGTTTTTTAACTAAAAAAAGGGAATAATTATATAAAAGAGAAAAGAAAAAAATTGAAATTTCACCGATAATTACGCTCATAACTCAGTTATTTTTGAAGATGAAGAAAAATATATATAGAGTTTTAGAATCAGTAAAGGCCGATAAATCAAAAAAAAAAATAAATAAATAAAGTAACCATAATAGATGTAATTTCACCGAAAATCGGTTATTATTGAAGATAGAGAAAAATTGAAAAGATTTTCGAGATCAAGACAATGCGATGAACAAAGAGCAAAAAAAATTATCTTATATAGTCAGGCCACAACTTGTAAGAGATGTGGTTCCCTGATAACTCGATTATTGATGATAGAGAAAAATGTATGGTATTCCGGAATTAGAAACTTTTATTTGAATTTTTAAATGAAAAAGCAATGGATATATAGTCTAAGATCCGAACTTGAAACGATCTGCACCGAGCTGATAATAGAATGAAATATATTTTATAACAAATTTAGTAAGTTAGGAAATATGTTAAGAGTGGGTTGCCTGAAACGATCCTGGACAGACTATTTTAAATTATTTAAAAAAAAAATTAATTAAATGTTGCAACATCATGATAATAAGAAAGCTTTTACTCTGTAATTTGGTATTTGGTATTTGTGTAAAATATGGTCCTGTAATTTTATATGGGATATCAAACTTTCAATGTCCGATTACGTGCGGCTACAATGAACTTCGGAAAACCCAGATTAGGACCAAGTTTTTTGCAGGCAACCCTATATCAATGTGTTTGCAATAAAACAACGCTTTTATTGATATAATTTTTTTTCTATTATCAAGCCGGTGTAGATAACTGATATCGACATACCCACTTTTACCTGACAACCGATAGTTTGTTCAGGAAAAGATTAGGCGACCCAACGGCAGCACATTCTATGCTTTTGATACTTTAAGTCAGGGTAAAAGTTTTCTTATTATCATGATGTTACAATATTTAATTAAAAATATTTTTTTTAAATAATTAAAATAGTCTGTCCAGAATTTTTTTAGGCAACCCATTCTTAACATATTTTCTAATATACTAAATTTGTTATAAAATATGTTTCATTCTATTATCAGCTCGGTGTAGATCGTTTCAAGTTCGAGTCTTAGACTAATAGTTACGAAATAGTTACGCAGTCCTGTATAAATGCTTTTGGTTTATTATTTTCAATAATCAACCTTTGTGATCGACCAAAAAAAAAAAAGAAATTATCCGAATAACCAATAAAAAAATATCCCTTTCTCCTAATTAATAAATACCAACAATTTTGATTTGTCATTTGATAGAGAATGATTAGTTGCTTATCAACAGATATAGAAACAGTTATACCATAATACAGTTATTTGGAAATAATAAGCCATTGTGTAATAATTTGCAGCGTTTTTAATTACTATATTTACCATGCATATGTTTATATCTTTTATCAATTAGTCTTCTCAAAAATGTATTAAGGTTTGTAGATTGTTTAATTCTATCAGCCATAAACACTTCTAAGAATCGCCGACTACTATATTTCTACTACAGACTTTTGAAAAAAATTCATCATTTTCAAAAATATTTTATGATGAATTTGCTATAATTGTCTAAATTTAAATACACACAATGGTTCGTGCCCTGAATAATCCCACTATAAGATAACCACAGACCATTTTTCAGACTTCACCACAATGCCCACCTCTGGTCCTAAAAAGAAAAGAAGAATTGAATTTTCGGATGTTACCATTTTTCATTTTGTCATATGAAAAAAGGGTTTATGAATATCACGTTCTCTTTCAAATACATATTTATCTATCGGCCACCCACCATTTTCCAGATTGGGAAACAGTCGAAAAATGTAAAACAGATGTAACATGTAGGTGGAATTCAATATGAAATTCAAAATCTCTGAATCACTTTTTAGTCTTTATTACATATATTTCAGTCTGGCCTGCAGCTTATGACAACTATTTTAGCATTAAGGTTTTTTCTTGAAATATTGATTGGTTAAAATATTTCTCTATTCTTTCATAGATATAATTTCATAGAACAATATATTTCTTCGAATTAAGTGTTATAACTAAAGTTTGGAGTAAAAAGTATTTTCTTTTAGGCACCGTTAAACTATGGCCAGTGAACAGACGCTAGTAGTCTAGCTTGGATTTACATATGATCGATCACTTTATAGAGTTAAATCATAAAAGAGGTATCACGTAATAAGACCATACATTAGTAAAATGCTGCAAATAATTACACAATGTTTAATTATATTCAAATACCTATATTATAGTAGAACAATCTACAACATAAAAACGAATTATTAATAAAAGCTAATTCCAAAAAGCTATATCTCTGACATTCTTCAACCGATTTCAACGATCCTTTATTTATTTTTTATCAAATAAATTTAATTCTCCATTAAATAGCTGTAATTATAAATACGAATGACAGATATACGGTATTTATTTTTATTCTTTATTCAGGTTCTATGTATCTTGGAACTGGGGATTGCAATCCTGAAAAACGGATCCGGTAATTCGGCGCACAGTGGGCAAATAACCAATTTATGTGGACATAAGTCAAGTCAAAAGTTTGGAATTTTCCAATGCTTCACCTTCTTATTATTAATTGGCAAGACCCTTAATACTAATATTTCCTGCCATACCGTGTTTACAAATAAATAGTTAATGTGTGAATCATTCCTGTTCACACAAGTGCCTAATAACCGGCAGTGGGATTATCTTTATTCGATGGTCATTTATTGTGTTCAAAAAGAGCAAAGTCTTTTTGCTTTTATTTAACAATAGACATTGCTGAGACAGGTAAGTCATTATATTTCCAAACTCGTTATTAAATAAACATTGCAATCTCACCAGTAGAGTTAATTTAGCAATTTGTAAATGTATGCCCCTAATCAATAACGAAAAACTATATAACCCCCAAGTTACCCCAAGGATTTGTTTGTAGGATTTGATTCATAAATCCCTCTAGTCTTTAGATATTACAAAGAATTTTTGCGATTTTTAGCGTTTAGGGTGAAACATAATTTGTTTTCAAACACAACACTCCGAATCAAAAGTTTTACAATCTATAATTTAAAGAATTTCCTAAATGATATAAAATTCATCTATTAGCAGGTTTTAGTAACTCCGAACCATAATTAGATTTTTTGTATTATTTTCCCGTATTCTGGGACTTCAAACGTAAAATATAGGGAAGTTTTCGATTTTAGCAAATAACTTTGATGTTTGACCACTTTGCGCTCGCCAATCATGCCAAAAAATTAATTAGTTTTTAAAATGTTTTCTTATAATTTTTATTATATTGTTTTCGTAATCTGGGATTCCAAAGGTTAAATATAGACAAGTTTCAGAATTGTGTTTACCTAAATCTGTCATATTGTCCACTGTGCGGCGGATCCGCCAACGTCAAACGTTTACCGGATCCGCTACTAATATGCCGGATCCGGTTACCGGAAATAAAAATTGTTGGCCAAATATATAGCAGTTTAATGAGTAGATACTTTAAATGCGTTACATTTGGTGTTGGTATATGTGTGGTGTTGGTATATGTGTGGTGTTGGTATATGTGTGGTGTTGAGTTGTTCGACGACAAATTGCATCACGCAACTGGTTCAGTTGAGGATCATTTGTTCGCCACGCGCGAGACAATACATGTTTTTGTTTTGTCGGTTCATCGCCTAAATATAACAGATATTATTTTCTTGAATTTTCGCGAGTTATAGCATCATTTGGCTGTAGAGGAACTTCTGAAACAACCCTAAAATTTGTTTTAGAGAAATCGCTCACTCAAGACAGTGTTAAGTGCTGAATGATATGAAATACTACGTACAAATCTATTGAAATCTAGGTTCAATTAATTTATTATTTTTTCATATTCCCGACTCACTACATGAAATTTAATACGTATAATTTATGCAGTTAAATATCTTGTACTGTTACTATGTTACATTTTAAGATAGGATTATCACTGTGGTGTTTACAAAATAGTAGTTCAACAAGTTTAACAATAGAACTGAGTGAGCACCATATTTTTTGAAAAGAAGATATTTTATTAAATCTAATATAATAAAAAAAAAAAAAATATATATATATATATATATATATATATATATATATATATAAATAATGTATGTATAAACTTTATTCACATACTTACATTTTGACAAAATGTTAACAATGATTTTGGATAAGTCATCCTTACAATCAGATTTTTTTTTTTTTTTTTTGTGATTATAGTACATTAGCCTAAATGGCAAACATATGGTGAAATACAATTGAGGTTATATTGCAATTGTAGGAAAAATTATACAAAAAACCTACGCATATTTTTTTTTTTTTTTTATAAAAAAATATATAAACTTTATTCTTATATTTACATCCTAATATAATTAACTTTGTGTAATTGACTGAGATGTGTATTGTGATTACAATGATATTAAATTATTTGAGAATGCTAACAAATAAGTCTTATATTTATGATAGACCCCATCATCATTTGATGAATGGCATAATTATCACAGTAATGAGCTTGTAATATAAGTATAACTCTTTAATTTATTTTACTGACAATATTTGTTTTTCAAATAGTATTTAGGTAGTAATTACTTTAGTATATATTATTATAAATCCATTTTGAGTTTGGAGAAAGTATCGTAGAAAACAAATAGTGTTAATCGCGTCACCTGCACGTCGACTTGTAATGGAACTAGGAATATAGCCTGCTGTCGAAAAGGCCTTTCCAGCTTCTAGATTTGTCGGCTTCATTTTCAGCAAATAATCATCAATAGCCGACTGTTTTAATAGTCGTTAAAATTTTACTAGTTATCTAAACTACTAAATTTTAAGTTTTTGCTTTATGTCTAATCCTAACATAACTTTTATTTTATAAACTCCAATAGCTCACTAAAAGTTCATCTTGGTCCGAAAAGCGAAACTCAACTTCATTTTGTCAATCCATCTTATGTTGAAACATAAGGTCTGGAATTTTAGGGGTAGGGTTATTTTTTATTTTTTTTTTTTTTGATAAATTACAAATTATGGGAAATAATAAACCGAATTAAATAAATAACTAATTTTGAGAAAAGAAGAAATCAATAACAGCAGTTTTGTAAATCTCGTGAAATGGAAATGATAGGAGTTAGATTTTGACCAATTCATATGTAGTAAAAATGTTTCAGATGCATTAGTCGAATAAGTAATATTTTTTGGAGGAAAATTCTATAGCAATATTCATTATAATTAATATAGGTGTAAATATATATATATATATATATATATATATATATATATATATATATATATATATATATATAGTATATCAAAACATGATAAATGTTCATAGGCATCTGATTATTGCAAATCAAAAAATTTTGTCGCCAAAACACCTCATTTAGTTTTGGTTTATTATTTTCAATAATGGACCTTTGTAATCGACGCCTATAACTAAGGTACAGATGGAGAAATATATGTATAGACTTTTAGAATCAGAAAACAGCGATAAACAGAAAAAAAAAATCTTAAGTCAAGCCACTACTTAAAAGAGATGTGGTTCCCTGATAACTCAGTTATTATTGCTAATAGAGAAAAAATGTAAGGTATCCTAGAATCGAAAAAATCAATATCAATGAATTAAATCTACTCTACATGAATATTTAATATATATGAAATTATATAACAGTAGAAATAATAAACTATCATGGTTACTCATTTTTATGTATTTTTCTGAATTTTATAGAACTCGGGATCAATCATTGCTGCATCTTACCCACTAAGAGTCATCCTCACTGAAAACCCTTACGACTGACTATATTTAGCCAGTAATAATTTTTAAAATCTAATTTCAAAGCTGTGTGTAGACGATATACACAGAAGTATCAGAATCTTCGCAGTTATAAATACTCCTTCCTCCCTACACTACATATTAAGTCGCTCAGTTTGTAAAACCTCTTCCGAATAGTGACCTGTTTAACCTGTTCTTGCACAAGTCTATTGTTTACAGACTTTGCAACTACGTTATAATTAAGAGAAATTATAACTTTGAAGCCATTAGTCATCTGGACCTGGGATAACACGGCAAAACGGGTGTACTACGTACAGTGGTATGTATTATGACAACGTAGCGCTGCGTACGTCATGAAATAAGGAAATGAAAGCACCAAGCCTGGTGCAAGGTCGATGTTTGACCTGATCGAATGATTTACACTAAGTCTGTCATTGCCAGTTTCTGTCCAGTAATTAGGAACTAATATATAATATTTTGCCAATATATTGTCATTTAGCACTCTTTATGACCAATAATTGTCTGATAAATAACCTTATAGTAAATTTTAATTGAACCCATAGCATTTTTTTTTGTTTCTCAAAGAACTATAACAGTTTTACTAAAATTTATAGTTTATACTTTCACTAATATATGAAATATATAGTAAGAAAAATATTACGATCGTAAAAATATTAGAATTCCTGTTTTAACCGGAAATACACGTTTAGGGGTTCCCGGAAACCAACTCTGTGTGTGTGTGTGTGTGCGCGCGCGCGTGGTAAGTCTAGCGTGAAAACGAAAATCCGTATGAAACTGAAATTTCGTTTTTAAGACAACCACACGCCCGAGATTTACCAGCAACTTTTTCATCAAAATCAGCTAACCAGAAGAGTCAATTTATACCATGCTTTATGTTCCTTTCTACGAATTTCTCAAATAAGTCGCTATATCGATGTAAAATGTAATTAAGGCTTCGTTCTGATTGAAATTGTATAACAGAGCTAAAATGCCAATATTTTCTTCCGCTAAAGTACCTTTAATTTTGTAGATTCTATAAAAATAACCAAAGTATTAGAGTTTAAAAAAAAATACCATAAACACGCTTGTTACTCCGTTATTTTAAAAAAATTAACTATTGTTAAGAGTCTGTTATACTCTTGTTATTATATTTCGTGTTTGATTATTTATGTTTTGTGTTTCTATATAATTTGTTCTACATTTAGTACTATGTTAGTTAAAAAAATAAAATAAAATAAAAATAAATAAATATATAAAAGATAATATATAAATTTTTGTTTTCATATAAGAATATTAAAAATGTTTAGTTGTATAGAAAATATTAAAAAAAATGTTGAGTATTATACTAAGTAAATAACATTTATGATAACAATATTATATTCGCAAGTACAGCGCTTATATGTACAAATTATCAACTCTAAAAATGCTATGACAGTTTGTCAATCTTTAGAAAAATATTGCATGTTATATCTTCCACCTGAACGAATAATTTGTGATCAAGGAAAAGAATTTGACAATATGCTAATTAAACAATTTTGCAAATCTCTAAAAATAGAAATTCATTATACAAGTACTAATCATTCTAATTCACTCGGAACACTTAATAAATGTCATGCCACTTTTACAGAAAATTCGAAGATTCTAAAAAAAAAGAGAAAAATTCTATAAAGTTTTAGAATCAATACTACACTATTAATTTTTTTCACTATGACATTTCACCTATTAATACGCCCTTAACTCAGTTATTTATTAATATACTTATTAATTAATAAATAAACAAAAAGTTAGCTGCACGTACTTTTCGATAGATAATCATATTTTCAACTAATTGAAAAAAGATAATTAAAATCGGTTTAGAAATGTATATATTGATATTTTGGTTTACTATTTTCAAAAATTAACCTTTGTATTCGACCAAAAACAATTTTGAAAATGCCCCTCCCCCTCTTTCAAAATTTGTGGGCTTACGTTTCAAAATACGCAGAACCCGAATAACGAATTTTGAAAATTCAGTTTTTCCTATTTAATAAATAAATCAATTTTATTTAGTCTTAGTGCTTATTCATAGAGAATTAAATTCCCTACAAAATGAAAAAATAATCATTGCAATTTATTTATTTATTTATAACATGCATCTACCCAAAGAGGGTCATTAGCATATGACGTACATAATTTTGTGAAAATAACATTTCTTTTTGCAATACCCTGTTTTTACACTATATTCGATTATAAATACCACACTGTTTTAAAAACACAAATAAACTTTGAACACTGCCCTCACAGTCACCAAGAGCAACGTCCAGCCTGTTCTTGATCTTGCAGTTCCTTCTTGCTTTGCTAAATGCCTCGCAGTCCATTATGACGTGCTCCACTGTCGGCGGTGTCTTGCAAGTCCTGCAGGTCGGTGTTTAGAGTCCCTTCTGGAGGTAAGTATAGCTAATGGCAGTATGGCCGCAGCGTAATCTGGCTAGGAGGATTTCCTCACGACGGCTTTTTCTCTCAGCAGTTTTCCATGCCTCAGGGATGTCTTTGTTTTTCCCCAATTTTTCACATTTTTTGCGCCACTCAGTGGTCCACGATTTATATATTGTTTTCTTCACATAAAATCGCCAATCATTGCAATTGGTTTAGGGCTTGGATATATAGTTTTCAAATTAGCAGTGGTGAAATGCCAATTTTCTTTGAATTATTTATTGCTTTTCATATTAGTTAATTGCTTTAAAACAGCTATATAAACAGTCATTCCATAATATAGTTATTTGGAAATAATAAACCATTGTTAAATAATTTGGAGCATTTTTTTTTTTTCCGGCGCACATTTCAGTGATTGGGGAATCCAACACTAACCACGCTTCAGTAGGAAACAATAGCGCACATTCTGAGATAAGAAAAACATCTTTAGGATATCTTAACAACAATTTTATTGAGTAAAATTACAATCTGTCCCGATTTGGACATCAATAGTAGTGGTGAAAGATATAATACATACTACATTCATACAATGTTTACACGGTATAAAATTACAATAAAATATATATACAATAATGAATCAATACAAGAAAGTCAAGAAATCACTCATACCTATATACACATACACACACTCATACATACATCACATTGTGTGGAGAATCTAGCCAGTGCTGGAACTCCAATATATTCACAAAAGGTCGCGGGGCCACTGCCGTTTCAACCTTCTAGGTGGGTTGTATGGATGAGTGGAGCTGGATAGGGATTGAGCTAGAGGATTAGGATGATGAATGAGGTTCTGGTGGAATTTGGAAAATTTGGATGGAATTTATGATATCTAAAAATAACTTATTGCAGACTGATATACTTTAAGTTCCTTTTGGAAATCTCAAACTATTACAATCTGTTGCGTGTACTATCCATTTTAAGATTTATACATACTACGTGCTTCTACAAAACTGAGAACAGGAAATTATTGAATAATTTTATCGGCAAATGCGAAGGCTTCGTACTAACGTTAACATACTTTTTCCTTCTTTTTTTTTTTTTTTTTTTACATACTCAAACGTTATAAAATGTACAAGACATCGTTAACCTCGGCATTAACATGAGGGATAGAATGCTTACAAAGAACCCATTGAACTTTAGGCTCACAATCATCGTAAACCAATCACGTAGGATATCTGATACTGGAATAAAACAAACGTATTGAAAAGAGGGCTTATGTAAAACATCTTAGGAACACGTGTTGCCTGAGAAACTAAAAGAAAAACTCCAGACACGCCTATAATCCCCTGCATGGGCTGAAAAAGTTACTTCAAGGTTTATTTATAGCAACCGCACAGAGGGCGAGATTGTAAGTTTCGATTATCGCATATAAATTTAAAGATTCACATATACGGTTCAGAAAAGAGGCTTTATTGTAATGCCATTAGTATGAATTAAGATTAATGTTCGTCAGAATAATTTTAAACTCTAAATTGAATTTTAATAAAACAACGAACCAAAATCTGTAAAAAAAAAAATATTTTTAAGAGGTGAGCATTCTTCTAGAAACATCTAAGCTTCGCATATGAAGTTTACCTTGGAAGTACAGTAAAATTAGGTTTTAACCAGAATATGAAAAAAAATTAGAGGTAGATATTAGGGCTGATATATTTTTTCCAAATTTTATATTTTTTTATTCTATCATTATTTCTACGTTTCGGGATCTCACTCCCATCATCAGGACTCTACAAGTAAAAATCAATAATTCCAAATTAAATAAAAAACAACTCTAGTGAAGAGAATTATTATAACATTTAAAAAAAATCCGGTGCGAACAACACACGACTTTATTAAAATTTTTTTAGAAAATAGTAAAAAGGTGCAAAATGCACTGACCATCACTGACCCACCACCAAACGCAACCCTTGGAGAAAAAGTGCATGGAGCATACCTCTCTCCCCGCCTTCTCCATACCTTTTCCCGTCCACCTGGAGATCGGAGACAGAATCTTGACTCATCGCTGAATAATACGAGGCTCCAATCTTCCTGAGTCCAGTTTAGGTGCTCCCGAGCAAACCTCAAGCGCTCAACCCGGTGTCCCCTGGAGAGAAGAGGTCCAGTAGCTGAAGGATAGGAGGTCAATCCATAATCGTTGAGTCGTCTTCTCACAGTTCGCTCTGAAATTTACACATTCCTGAACCTCTGGAGGAGACCACGCAGACTGTTACCAGTTGATCGGCGATCCCGCAAAAATCCAGTTGCTAAAATCTCTCGTCACGGTGGAAAGTTGACCTCGGACGGCTTTGTCCGACTCTTCTTGTATGCCCTCCAGGTTGACGGTGTCTATTAAGCACCCTGGACACTACGGATTGTGACCGCTGGAGCCGTTGCGCAACATGCCTTTGAGAAAACCCTTCTTCACTCAAAGCAACAGCACGAATTGATTCCTCTTCGGTCAATGCTCTTCTGTTGGCTATCACAACGTTGTTACTAAACTCACAAGTAAAAACTAAAGTCTCTTAAATGTTAGAAAATTTTCAATAAGATGAATCTTTGCTAACAACTAACCATTTACTGATAGGAAGAAAGAAAAGAAAAGGATTAACTGACCCCATAAACGGGTTCTCCATAAACGGGTGGGAATATAAACAGGTAGAGGATTAACTTGATAAGATACAACACAAAGTCCAGTCTGGGACAAAGGAATTCCTATTTTTATCTCTTATGTAATAATAATATAAATATTTGTAAGTGATCCTTTAATTTTGTCCGGCAGTTATTATGCTAGATCTTCCGTTAATACAATAGTAGTATAATAATATAATAAATAAATTTAATAAAAAAAGCTGAAATCTGTCAGATATTGTTAAGTACCCTTCCGTTATCAACTAGTAAAATGTTCGTAAGTTTTCTTCCAGTGGCGCGACAGGCCGTGTAGGCCCTGGGCCTCTCGGTGTAATCTCCTGGGAAATTACACTCACGCTTGTCGATGCATTTTGTTGAGTAGGGTCATCACTCCCAAGCCTAATTTTGTGAGTGGCCACAATTTGGCTGACGGGTCTCACATACCCGGGGTAGAGGCTGTGAGTGAACCCCCTTTTAATTAAAATCCTTATAAAAGCCATGCCGCGACTGGGATTTGAACTCACAACCTTTAGCATGAGAGGCTAGCGCGCTAGCAACTCAGCCACGGGCTCCCTTAAGTTTTACGAGAATAAATAATATTCTGCTACAGCCAATATTTGAATCTGGGAGGTAGACAACAGTGGATTAGTGCTCTATCAACTAGACCACACAGATTTGTTACAAAACTACATAAATCGTACATTATATCCGATTAGGAACATGTGTGCCACTTTTTATCTGTAACTAAGCGTAATATGCGAAGTATTTTATCCAATAGTTAATAATAGTATAAATAACGAAATATAGAGCTGTTGAATTAAAATTACATGACAGCTGGAAATTCGTAGACCCAAGATAAAAAAAATATATATAAAAAAGGATAAATATTTATAAAAGTTATGTACAAAATGAATTGAACAACATTCAAGATTTCTTTGTCTCCTCGAAGTAATTTCCCCGTTAAATTTCCTCTCAAATCGATATCAAGAAACAGCTGGGACGTTAAGGTTATACTATACTGAGGTTCGAAACACGCCACTAAAACATAGTGAACCAGATAAGCACTCACTGAGAAGTAATTATTGTTAATGGGATACGTCTGTCGGTTTCAAGGTGAACTTGATTCATAGTTTATAATTTTAACAGCTGTAGATCGCACATTTACGGTTTTGTCGAAATTCTTAGGTTAAGCATGAAGCCGGACTACAGCAGGGAGAAGTATTACCTTCTCCCAGATGAAGACGGGTCCACCCTTATCGTCAACAACCGCAAGAGAGAGAACGAACCGGATGTTCAAGTTCTTCGGAAATACGAAGAGATCGTTAGCCAAGATTCAGACGAAGTCCTAGATACTTACCTCACTGTATTTCTTGAAGAGGCGAAACTGAAGGTAAGGCTTAAAATTTAATTGATCCATCTATTACGATTCCAAGTTGAATGGCATATAGATCTAAACTGTAATGAGCTCTTCATTTTGGCGTCAAATGATTTTGCTACAAGACAATTTCTTATTAGCTTTCGTTGCGTCTTATTACAGCAGAAAACATTAACGAAGTTATTTGAAATTTTAATGTTTCTGCCATTGGCTTATGTTGGAAGACAGTCACTGCTAGAAGCAGTTTCTGAATTATTGGCACGGTTTTAAAGTTTTTTTCTGTTTCATGTTAATTTGACGCATTGTGGTAGGTCCATTTATGGCTTTACTTTGGACCAAAAGAATCGTATTCTACGGATGTCGGATATTATAGCAGACCGTCACCTTTCTATCCTGCATGTTCAGATTGGTTCGTTAGATAAAGATATTTTTGGACATCTTTCAAGTAAATTGGGTATCAATGTTATATTCAATCAAGCAACATAATGTTTTTCTATGCATCCTTTTCTCTAATTGTGTTTAATTATGAGGTTTAAGGTTATGTTAATAATACATTGTATTTTTTTAAAGGCTAGTTTTAATACGGTGTTCTAAACATATTGAAGCTACAGATTTATCAGAGTCTATAAAAACCTTTGTATTTCACTTTTAAGGATTTATTTCATGGTACTATTCTTCTAACGTCCATTATAAAATGTCTGTTCTTCATTTAGAAGAATATAATTCATATCATACCATGTTAATATAAAATATGGAAGAATTTATTTTAACTTTCAAATATCTTTCACATCGAGATCCATTATTAGGTTTAGAAAAAATAGTTTTAATTTATTGTAGGGTGAGTTCTTTCTTGAGCTCCAAGTTGACCGCGGACGAATTATATCGGCACATTTTTATTATTCTGGCTCAATTAAATTGCCATTCTGCGTTGCGAGGTTTTAATTTGTTTTAATCTTCTTTCGATCGAGCCATTCTACTTCTCGAAGACCTCTGGCAGCTATGCCTTCCTCCACACCCTGTAACCATCTCTTTTCGGGTCTTCCTCTTTTCCGCTTGATACAGAAAGGTCTTTTTTGGCCATCGCTGGTCTGATATTCTTTGTAAAAGTCCAAGCTATTTCAACCGTTTTATTTTTATTTCGTTATGTATATTTTTCTTGTTGGACGCTTCGCCTAATAGGTTTTTTGGGAATATGTTGCAGTCTAAAAATGGCACAAGAGCGTTTTCGAAACTCCATCTCCAATGAGAGCACCTTGTCTGCTCTATTTTGGTAATCACCTAAGTATCCATTGTACGGAGAGTCACTTGCTTGTTCCATAACTTATAATTCTATGTTCCAATTACCCGCTTTACTCTCGTAATTTATTCACGATGTCCTTAGAAGGAGGATGGTAGTTATCCATCGGCCCAAGATATTTAAATTCCTTTATCTTTTCTAATTCCCAATTTGCTGGTAGCAAGGCTCCTACATTTCTATTAAATGCTATATACGGATTTTTCTTTATTAACTTCCAGGCCACAGGCTCTATACTTCTTCAGGAGCTTCCTTAGGATGCAGCATCATTATCGTCATTCGCTATTATTACCTGGCCGTCGGCGAATTTTAGGGTATAAGGGTATTTATTGTCCATCATTATTCCCAACCCCATGCATTTCTTCTTCCATACTTTTAGAACTTCTTGAGCATAGAGATTGAATAGTAGTGGAGATCGAGAACGCCCATGTTTGAGTCATTTAGTGAACAGGGTTTGTCGGACTATTTCTCAGTTTTACTCTTGCTCTTGACCAATCATACAATTTTTTGATGGCTTTATTCAATAATTTCATATCCATATGTTAATTATAAATTTTATTAGATTTTTTTAAATGTCAATTATAAATATTAAAACTCTGTGGGACATTGTACAAAAATGGATGATTGACGGTACAAAAGCCTTTTGCGCAAGGTAGCCCTGTTCGAGGAGATGTTGAGGTCGATGCCAGCCTGGATGGAGAGCATCGAGCCTTGGTTCAGAGATCTCTGCGCGATGGCTGCCACCGGGATAGACCTCGAGAAGACTTCGAAGACCTCCCAGGAGACGGCCGTCCTGAAGTGGCTCCTTCTGGCCCACTCTGAGCCCAAGCTCAAGAAGATTCATGAGGTTGGTATGTACCGCATATGGTTCAAAAATAATGGTCTGTTCTGTATGTAGTTCCATCGCTAAGGATTTATTTTTACTAGACGCAATTGGATTAGGAAGTATAGAGTAGGAGTCACTTAGAAGGTACAGATTAAATTGTAAGCAATTGAAGAAGACATTGCATACAACGACGTTGCTTCAATTTCAAGGGTAGGCGACAATTTCTGGTAGAACGACGATCTCTGGTAGGACAACGATTTCTGGTGAATCAACGACCTTTGGTAATTCGACGAAACGGTGTCTTGATAAATGAAAAAAAAGATGGTGAAAAGGATGTCTCACGATAAACAAATAAAGGATTCTTGCTTTCCGGTAGCTAGTTCGAACGGAACTCTCTTTTTTGATCTAAAACTAGACAACCATTGGACAAATTATGCCAATGCTTCTTAGGAGGAGCGTAAAAAAATCAAAAATTTTGCGCGCGAAAAACACATTTTAGTTAGTATCTCTGGTTCTAGTGAAGTTGGAAAATTAGGTTTGTTTTAAAAATTACTCTATTATACTATTATACGCTATAATAAAGCGGAATAATTAAAAAATAAGCCATTAAATTATTTAAGTTTTATACTTGGTAATACCTCAAAAAATAAAAATATACTCGTCAAAACAGAACTTTTAATAAGGTTTATTAAAAACTGTGCTCAGATTAGGATTCCTTTTTAGGAGTGAGGATCACAGTTTTTAAGAAACCTTATTAAAACGCCTGTTTTGACGAGATTATTTATACGTTTAATTATGACGAATTATTATTATTATTATACTTGATTACTTATAAAGAAGCCAACTACGAGTTATCGTAAGCAATTGAATTTTTCTGTGCCATTTCCGAGTGATCTTGTTACAAGCCATGGCTTCGAAAACATTTGTCATTTAAGTAATTAAAAATAATTCCCTAATGACATCTAGCGGACACTCTGGATATCGACTGAGAACCACTGGCATACACTTCTCTTCGTGGGGGCAATGCTTTATTTCATCAAAAGTATAACAAAACAAAACGGTGCTGCCCAACTGTATGGGGTTTCTATCACTCACAGCGTATTTATCAATCCAATGACATGTGATATTGAGTTGAAATGTTATAAATTTACCTTAAGTTTTTTTCTCTTTATCAATAGTTTTATGTTATAGTATGTAATACAGTTTACAAACAGCAAAACAGTAAATTCTCTTCAATAAAGGTATAATAATAAAACATTACCTCGGTCTTTTCATGGATCACGAGTTGAGAACCTTGAACATTCTAGGATGTCCGATGAAATGTTATATTTTCTCAAAGGTAGAGGATGTTCGATTTGTTTTTAGTGGAGATTGTATTATTAGGAAAAGAGAGGAATGGTATAACTTACCAGTTTAATTGAGATAAATTGCAATTGTATTATAGGAACTCACAAGAATTGATTTCATTAGGTATTCAACATTATTTTCTTATTCAGTATATTTTTGTATTCTTAATTACAAAGATGGGGTGAATGACTAATGGGTCTGCTTATGAAAACATTTGAAGGTTTACTATATTTACAATAAAAAAAAATTAGTTTTACAACCCATGAAAGGTATCGGGTTCATTATTTATAGTGATTCGTTATGGTTCACGGCCAACGACCCTGCAAGGGGGTGATTAGGCCTATATCGTACTCGGCAGCCAGGTTTTTCTCCAATTTTGGTACCCACTTCATAGAGGCTGGGTGTGCCCCAGGAGGGTCTCCATACCCTTGGGTCACCCCTGGACTGAATTAACTGAATAAATTATTCTGCCTCAGCCGTAATTCGAAATTGGGACGCGGTACTGTACCATTATAGAATGGAAAACATACGTTCCATAAAACTTTTCAGTGAATCACCAACGTATTCCCCGGTCCTACACCCGACGTAGGTTCGGTCCTTACGAAGAATCATAAAAATAAAAAAAAGAGTATTGATACCCTTTGCGGTAGGTGATTCATTCTTATTACTATTCATGACAAAGAGTGACTTATATGGTTGACCATCACTATTCATGGCTCATTATCCTCACCGCCCATCTTCACATGATTGACCCCCAAGGTATCGTCCATTAACCTTTGTGGAATTTGAAATCAAAGTTACATCTTTGCGGTTTTGACAGTTTCATGAGATATTGAAGTTAAACCCAGATTTCGATATACATTTTTACTTAAACTCACCTATGTATGAAATATATCATAAGGGAAAGCATTGCGATCGTGAAAATTTTCGAATTCTAGTTTTCAACGGAAATAAACGTTTCATGGTCTCCTGAGTCCAAATAGCCAAGTCCCGCTAAAAGGTCTGTATTCGTGATAAATCCAGCTCAAAAACGAAAAGGTGTACGAAAATGAAATTTCATATTTGGAACAACTATACTAGATGTTAGAGCAACTTTTTCATCAAAATCTGCTAACCAGAAGGGCCACTTTATACTATGCATTTTGCACCTTTTTACGTTTTTCTTGAAAACGGCTGTAACGATTTTGATAAAACTCGCTATATCGGTGTAAAATTTAATGGACTTTAATATCATGCAAGTTTCATTCTGATTGAAATGGTCTGACAGGGCTTAAATGCCGATATTCTAAACTACCTTTATTTTTGTACATTCCAAAAGATTAACCATATCATCTTAATAAAATTGATGAATGGCGGCTGAATATACAAGTTGGACGAATTTGATTGACAACGAAAAGATAAAAGAGCAAGACAATTCTTTTAAGGTTATTTTTGTTTTGTTGGTAATAAGAACAGTGATCAGACGTATAATATACCGCTGGAAAGAGAAAGATTTTAGAAAAAAGATTATTAATACATAAAGTTGTAAAATGTATTGTATAACATGAAGTGACGAATAGGGAATAACCTTATTACTGATTTAACAATTTAATATGTTACATTATTTAATCTAGATCACATGATTCCTTTTTTTTTTATTATTATTTTTATTGAGATATATTACAATTTGTTACAAAATGAACAATAATAATATTGATAAGAGACCACATTCATACTATATATACAGAAAATAATAATAATGGTCAAATTACATAAAATAGAACATAAATAAATTCATATATATACAATAAAATAATAATAATAAATAAAAAACAAAACAAATCGAAACAAAAACCTATTATTGAGATAAATAAAAAGTTGGCAAATAAATAAACATCTTACACACAATCATAACTATATACAATGTATACAATTGCTAAAGGGACCCCAGCAAGCGCTTTTCCCTCCACTTGTGGAGGAAAAAGCGGAACCCAAGAGATCCCAGCGCCTCTATCTCAGCCGCATCACTGGTCTGAGCCAGTGGAGGCTGAGTTAGGGCGCTGTAGCCACAAACATACCGTACATGAGTGGAGGATCTGACCATTGTCAGAACTCCAGTTTAAATGTTTACAATAGGTCTCGTGGCCACTGCCGTTTCAATCTTCGAGGAGGATTGTAGGGATGGGTGGTGCTGGATAGGGATTGCGCTAGAGGGTTAGGATGATGACTAAGGTTCTGATGAAGTTTGGAAAATTTGGATGGTACCAGGTCTAAAACAAACGGAATATTAAGGTCATGGTGTAGGGTACAGTTGGTAACGTAATAAGGAGCATTAACTATTGTTCGGAGGACTTTGGATTGGAAGGATTGGATGCGTTTGATGTTAGAATGTTTAGCTGTTCCCCACAGTTCAAGTCCGTAGGTCCATATAGGTTTCAGTACTGTCTTGTATATTAGTAATTTGTTGTCAACTGTAATATGAGATTTTCTGTTTAGTAGTCTGTATAACTGGCCGAATCTGCGGTTGAGTTCTTTTCTTTTTAGTCTTGTATGTGGGTTCCACGTCAGTCTTTTGTCTAGTAAAAAGCCAAGATACCGGACTGTGTCTGAGGAAGGAAGCGGTATGGAATTGAAATTAACCGTTGGACAGGATTTGCGTCGAAGGGTGAATGTGACGTGAGTGCATTTGCTTTCGTTCACCTTAATGCGCCAAGCATTGCACCAGTCTTCGACAAGGGAAAGGTGCTTTTGGAGATTTAGCGATGCTGCTTCAGGATCGGAATTGGATGATAAAATGGCTGTGTCATCAGCAAATGTTGCCAGAAAGGTATTGGGATCGGTAGGGATATCGGCGGTGAAGAGGATGTAGAGGACGGGTCCTAAGACGCTGCCTTGAGGAACACCGGCCTCAACAGTATATTGTTCGGAAAATTCGGAACCACAGCGAACTCGGAAGGAGCGGTTGGATAAATAGGATCGGAGGATTAGGGATAAGGATTGAGGTAAATGGGTTTTGAGCTTAAAGAGCAGTCCCGGGTGCCACACCCGGTCAAAAGCTTGAGCTATGTCCAGAAAGGCACCCGAACAATACTCCTTGCACTCAAGGGCGGAGGAAATGTGGTCTACAACTCGGAGTCCTTGCTGAACCGTGGAATGTTGAGGACGGAATCCAAACTGGTGTGAAGGAAAATTGTGAAATTTGGCTAGGATTCGTTTTAATAGGAGTTTTTCGAAGATTTTGGAGAGGATCGGAAGAAGGCTAATAGGTCTGTAGGATGACGTAGAGTTGGATGGTTTGCCTGGTTTTAGGAAAAGGATGATAGTCGAGTGTTTCCACAACAGAGGGAAATAGGTAGTGCGTAGGATACAGTTATAGATATATGTAAGGAATGTAATGGCTTTAGGTGGAAGTTGTCTTAGGATTTGAGGAGTAAGGAGATCGTATCCAGGGGATTTACGGAGAGGAAGCTTTTGAAGCAGATATTTGACCTCAGAGGGATTGATTGCTTTAGGTGGTAAGGAAATTGGTATCGGTGACGTAAGGAACTCTTCAACTATTGCGGTATGGGTTGGATTGAGATCAGAATGAGGAGTGAATACCTTGGAAAGGTGTAGTGCAAATTCCTGGGCCCTATCTTTGTCAGAAGCAGCCCAGGAATTATCACTACGCCGGAGATGATGGGATATCAGGGGGGATTTTAGGATTCTCTTCGTGACATTCCACAGGGAATTGTCACGAGTCGAGAGAGAGGAGAGGTAGGTATTGTAGGATTGGGATCAGAAGATCGCCAACTCCCGCTTTAATTTTCTACAAAAAAAGTTATAGGAGCGGCGATCCTCTGGGTGGCGGGTGCGTTGCCATAATGTTCTGGCTCGGCGTTTGCTGTTGATGAGGTCTGTCAGGTGTTGTGGTAAATGGCTTTTATAAGGAATTATTTGGGATTGTTTGGGAGAGGAGGCAGTCCAGGCGGCTTGTTGAATAGCGGTTGTAAAGGAATATACGGCGTCGTCAAGGTCATTTGGGGTTTTGAGAATCACTCTGAGGTCAATATCATTAGTGAGGATTTCGCGGAAGAGGTTCCAGTTGACAGGGCCTCTAATGAATGACGGTGGGATAGGTTTAGGAATAGGTGTTATGGATACATTTAGAATCAATGGACTATGATCAGAGGATAGTTCATCAAGGCGAGCTATGGAAAAATTAAGAGAGCCTAATCCGCTGTGGATGAAGAAGTCGAGGATGTCAGGATTACGGTTAGGATCTGTTGGCCAGTAGGTAGGAGAATCGGAGGTAGGAGATGAAAGCGTCGGGAGTTGAGTGCAGACTGCAATGTCCGTCCACGAGAATTGGTGGTTCTAGAACCCCACTGTTGGTTCTTAGCGTTTAAGTCTGCACCCAAAATGAAGTGATTACCCAAGTAGTTGAGAAAGGATTTAAATTGGGCAGAGGAAATGGGATGTTTAGGAGGGCAGTATGCTGATGCGATGATAAGCGGAAAGGAAAAGGTTTTGATAACAATGGAAGTTGCTTGTAGGTAATCGTGGGCGGAAATTGGGTGTAAGTGATGGGTGAGGGATCGGCGGACTATGACAGCAGTACCGGCATGGGCTTTGCCGTCTGGATGGTCTGTCCGGTATGCCGTGTATCCTGGTATTTTAAAGTACTGTTTAGTGGTTAGTCTAGTTTCAGTAATGAGTGCAACATCAATGTTTTTGTCTTGCAGTACGGCTGTAAGTTCGTCAGTGTGAGTTCTAACACCATTCGCATTCCAAAGGAGAATGGATAAGGAATTAGGTGTAGTCATTTATGTTTTTTTTAAGGCAGGAATGAGATTTGATACGAGATTCGTTAGGAGTGATATTAGGGGCATAACAAGGGATTTAATTTCGGAGATAAAGGATGTCATCAAACTGTTAAGGTCTGTGGCATTTGAAGGAGGAGGGATATGAGAGATTTGTGGTTGATTAGGATTTTTAGGATTGGTTACATTTTGAGGAAGAGGTATATGTGGAATAGATTGAGGTACATTCTGTAGTTCCGGCAGGGCCACGGCTTCAGTACTTTGATTCCCACCTCCAAGTAGGTGGGCAAATGATACATTGGCATCAATAAGTTTTGAGGGTTCTCTTCTGTTTCTTACTTGTCTTGCTGTTTCATCCAGTACTTGAGGTTTTTGAAAACTGGTCCTCAGTTCCTTATAAATTTGGCATCCTTTATAGTTGGCTGGGTGGTCCTTGAGGCAATGAGCACATACAGCTGGTGTTGATTTTGGTTTTGTACACTCCACAGACTTGTGCTGTTCACCGCATTTCACGCATCGAGGTATGTGATGACAATAACTTTTAGTATGACCATATGCTTGACAGTTATGGCACTGAACTATCTCCTTCTTTATGTAAGGTTTTTCAACTCTTACGCTGGTATAGTACAATCTATTGAGGTCATAGATTTGTTCAACTCCTTCCGATGGCTCCAAGTCCACGAAAAAAAGAGGTAGTGGAATTTTGTCCTTTAGGACATTAGTGACTTGCCGCACTTTATAGCCTATCTCCGTTAATTCTTCTTTAATAGCTTCAACTGGTGTCGAGGGGTGTATGTTTCTGATTACAACCCTTAAAGCTCTCTCTTGGCGTAGCTGGTAGGTATGGAAATCCGCTTTGGTATCAGTTAGATATTTCACTATTTTTCTATATGTCTCGGCAGTAGTAGGAGATATTTTGGTGTCATTAATTCTACTCATACAGTAGTAGCTGGTAGAATCGGTAATTTTGTTCAATTGTGTACACAACAACTGGAAATTTTTAATATTTTTGACAAATATTGGAGGGGGTCGTGGTTCACTAGGTATAGGAGCAGATTCCATGTTTTCTTTTTCGTTATGTAAAATCTGAAAAGGATTTGGGGTGAAAAACGGTGATTCGTCAGTCATCCCTTGTGACGATGTGCCAGGTTGTGGTTCAGATTCTGAATTAGTACCCGAAGGGGTTGCTTGTAATCTTTTATTAGTATCACGGCGAGGTCTTTGTTTCGTAGGAGACGGGATTGAACCACTAGATCTAGATCTTTTAGTTGAAGCTTTGGAGGACATTATTACTTGATGATAATATCGCATTTCATGTAAGGAAAATAATTAAATAATAACCAGATGTTGGGGAAAAAATAATAACTTAAGAAAAGTTAAGCAAGACCAGCCTTGCCTAGCTATTGGCAATCAGCTGATATGATGTGGTGACTCAGCATTCACTTTACGGTGCAAATTGTAGCCCAACTTACCGTTGTTTGCTCCAATATTTACTGTTGTTGTTATCCTGAAGCCTGGTGATGTTTTCAAGACTGTTCTGAAGTGATATCCAACTGAAAAAGCAAGAAATCCAAGAGCCGACTTGAAAGATGACCGCTATACTCATGCGCATGCGCAGAACCCACATGATTCCAACGAAAATAAAATCACGTTTTATAAAAATCAACTTAAAATATTTTTTAAATTGAAGTATAATTATTAGTTTTTAAATTAATTTTAACAGTCGTTTTAAGTGAAAGTCGTGTTTGCCCGCACCAGATTTTTTTCAGATATCTTGGTCCTCTGTTTAATGGTTTCATTTTAGATGTTTTCCAAGCATTACGATGTTCTAGCCTAGATCTAGGGTATTCTTATTTCTTAGATACTAGAGTATAGCATTCCTCTCTTGAGTAAATTCTAATGAAGTAAATACAACTTTGTACCTATCATATTATTCAACGATTATTTCACACATAACTTTGTCTATTTCTATGACAAAGCAATATTGGAGCTAAGAAACGAATCTCATATGAGAAAATCGCAGTGAGGCATCTCCTAAATGTCTAAATACCTCAAACAATACCCCCTGTTAATTCTTAGAGGCCATGACCCGTACAATTTTGGTGAACATTGACCGAGTTTGACAATATTATTGGTACCTTTATTGTACTTTCCTAAATATTAGGTGACCACTAAACAAGGCCTAATTGTTTATACTTCAAGCGATATGTTAAAAGCGGATCACTTACAATAACCATCAGTTTTACTGATAGTGGTCGTGTGTAGTGCGACAGGCCAACCACTTGTCGCTGGCCGGTAACACAACCTATCCTCTAATTACCGACCTATTGGTTAAAATTAATTTTAACAGTCGTTTTAAGTGAAAGTCGTGTTTGCCCGCACCAGATTTTTGTTGCCATCCTTTGTTGTTCTCTCTTGGTTTTTCATGAAAGTACAATACATTTATTTAGGATGTCAAAGTATATATTACTTTTTTCCTCTTTGTAGGTTCTTGGCCGCATGCTGGAACCTCCTGGGGGAATATACTCACGTTTCTCGATGAAATTTTATAGGATAGGGTTATCGCACTCTACGAATATTTTTGTGAGTGGCCACCAGTAGGCCGCCGGGACTTGTATTCGAACTCACAACCTTTGGTGAGAGAGACTTGGCTGTTTCCGAAAGTTCTTTTCACACCTTCCTTACTAGAACTTTTAGATTATTAGTAAGCTCGGAAGGGATATCACTATTGATTTCATCCAGTGTTAACATTGCCGCATCCCTCGCTGCTCTGTCCGCTTCCTCATTTCCTTTTTTGCCTATGTGTGATGGAACCCATAGACAGGTATTCAAACAGTTGTTTCTCACTCGTTTGTTTACATATATTTATTAGGTTCACACTGTCAATTGAATTCATACTAATGTACAAATCAGTATTTTTTTGCATTGAGTTATCATTTAAAATAAGACTTTATTTTATAATTAATGTTCGTCAAACTCTTTAAGGATAACTAAGAAATCTGAATACAACAAACCTTCATGTATCCTTTACCTTGAAGGAATCTGCTACATTGCTAATTAATCGTTTACAGTATGAATAAGTACATAGTATTTATATTGTACGTAAATACCAATAAAAAAAATACCAGTAGGTATTGCAGATACCCTAATCCAGTTGGTTGGTCTAGGTAGAGTTCCCTCCCAGCTCTGCTTGAGCTGGTGCCACAAGAAGTGGAACTGCTTCCCAACAAGGGATACCTCGTAGAATACGGAGAGTGCAGGACGAACGACGTCAGCTACGGTTTCCTGAGCACGCCGCCAGGTGAGGTTCTAGCGCTCTTGTACAATTTTGGCGAAGCGGGCCTCGGGAGATGCTTCAACAAGTCACTCGTGGAAACTTTGATGCAGGAAGATGCGACGCTAGCTCTTCCGGGAGAGTGCTTCCCCAGATATAGGTAACCGCTTTTTCTAATATTTCCTGTGGTTAGACATGTTAAATTTAAATGTTATTTTAACTAACCACTTCCACAACTATCAATCGTTTTCTACTTATAAGTCATTATTAGCATTTACCAACATTTAGAAAGATCTAAATAGAATCAGAGCCAAGACAAACTCGAATGACCTAGACTAAAAAACAGAGGCCATTGTGGTGAGTTAAGATTCTCTTCTCAGACCTAATACTATCTTTTCTAATCTAGTTCTAAATTACCCCCCCACATCACCTTCAGTTTCTCTGCAAAAATCATTGGTATTAAAATTGAACAAACAATTTCTTGGAGACCACATATTGCCCTAATTTACTAACGGACGATCAGTCCTCTTAAGTTTTTCCATTTGTCCCGTCATCATCTCCCATTCCTCACACATTTTCTTTCCTCCCTTTTTCCTTCTTCCTTACCATTTTTCCATTCTAGGATTATTGATGTGAGGTATATGGTGGTCATTAGGACAGACTGAAGTGGACTATTAAACATGCTTTTAATTTAAAATTCGTCTTCGGTACCGCGAGGATGTCTCCAGTTATCCTTAGTCCACTAACTTTAAACTAGATCAACGGGAAGCGCAAAAATGTCTCATTACTATATTATATTATTAAAATAACTTATTTGATTCTTTTCGAATTAAAATCCAGAATTGTTTTTTTACTAAATTAATTACACTATATTAAAGCCATGCATTACTGTTTGAATGCGCCTAGTATATCAACTTTCATTTACAAATAAACTACAGATTTTTGCAAAGCTTGTGAAAACAGTGAGCATGGCCATATTAAGGACATTGTAAATTATTCTAAACCTGATTTGACGTATAAAATGTTTAGGCATAAGAGGCTAAAACATATTGTTCGGTAGTAGTGATAATTTATTTTTTTAAATTTATGATTTTTATATTTAATTATTTGTTCATATTTTTTTCTATGCCTGTCTCTTTGCAGAGGTTTTTTGGTCATTTTCCCTCTTTTATTTTTCTTATTTGTTAAATTATAACTTAATATTCTAATAACTGCTAACATATAGAGTGTAATCCGGCTTGAAACACCATTATATCTGTGTAACTTTTATTGACAATAAATGATTATCTTATGTTATCTAGTACCCTAGAAAATAACCGTGTTTCGAAATCGCGATTTTAGAGGACTTGAAAGTTCATTTGATAAAATAAGATAGAAGATTAAGATAAAACTAAGCGATGAGAATTCAAATACGCCATAATACCAATTTAATAAAAATAGTCTTTTAGTACCTTTTGTAAATCAATGTCTCAATTGAATTCTCCCACTGGTTGTGTGCAATATTGCAACATTGCTCTCTGCCGACTCCAGGTGCGTCCTGATGGTGGAGTTCCTGAGCCACCCCGGCGTGACGCCTGTGGAGGAGCTGCGGGAGCGATCCTCGTGCTCCGGACTGCTGCAGAACCCGGGCCTCCACCGGGTGACGGACACCTCCCAGGCGAGGATCATGGCCGTCCTGCTCTTCGAGACAGAGGTCGTCCGGAACCTGACCAGCGGCAGGAGCTGCCTCCTCACCACCGCGCTCTGGCTGGTCCTCGTCGCCCACTGCGCCTACTTCCTCTATCGGTTCAAAGCCTCATTTCGTTAAAATAAATATTATCCTATAATAGTGACTATTATTATAATGTAATTTTAGGATGTATCATAATATTGCTGGTTTTAATCCGTAAAGCAGTGAAAACATTCGTCTTTAAATCTTCGAATGATTTACAATCCTTTACTCTGGGCTTGAAAATCCATAACTAAGTTCTCACCAACTGTCGTATAATATTATAAGGCGATAACAAATACATCTTTAAGAGGAGAGGTGAAATATAAATAAAACAGGTAGTTGCTGGTAAAACTGTATAAATACTTTTATTTGTTTAAAGGTAGAGAAGTTAATTAACTGTGATAAATTACGAAAAAAAGAGACAAGACAAAAACTGAGGAGCGCACAAAAATAATATAGACAAAAAGACAACTGCTGAGGAGAGGTTACTATAGCTTTTACCTACAATAAATAATTTTTCAGGAAATAAAATAATCTGGGGCGCCCATCTTTCTCTTGCGTCCTTTGATAAAATCAATTTAAGAATTTTTATATACATTTAGAGATAGAGATAAATTGTTAAAGAATTAATTAAATTCGATTTCAATAGAAACATGCTTTTTGTTAAATAATCTATTATATTTTTATCTACAACAATCAGTTGGTTTTATCGACTTTTTATCACTCTATATTAACTTTTACAATTTCGTGTATTAGTTAATATTTTTTCTAAAATCCTTAGCTATCCAACGGTATATAATACACCTATATTACTATTCGAGTGTTGAAAAAAACAAATATTTTGAAAAATCGGGACTGTCCAGCCAAAAACGGGACGTCTAGCTCAATTTTCCAGTCAAACTAATTCAATAAGAAAACTAACACTAAATATCATTTTATGAAGGAATAGATTATTTGGTTGAATCTAAATGACTTTGAAATAGTAAAAAAAATCTGGTGCGGGCAACACACAACTTTCACTTACCACCGTTTTTAGAATCGATTAAAGAATTTTCGAATACAGCAAGAGATAAAAATGAGTGAAACCATTAAATAATTAGTTAACTGGAATTTCTATAGAAACATGTGTTTTATCAAAAAATCTTATTATATTATATTGAGGGTGTATAGTCGACTGTAGAAACTATTATAGGTGGAATAGTCAGGAATCAGTCATTTTTGAAAAGTTTTTAATTTTGCCAACGTTTCGGCTCAAGCTTGTGAGCCATCATCAGGGCTACAAACATCAGAACAAAAGAGATACATATTAATATGATAATGAAAATTTTCTTCTGAATGTAGTGACAATGATAACATTTGAAATAAAACAGAAAATATACCAACATACTTAAATATTATAGATACAAATAATGATAATATGATACATAATCTGATGATGATAAGCATAACAAATTTTACAGAACATTAGACTTTAATATAAAAGTAAAAAAAAAAACATATATATATATAAACGTACCATTACTGAGCCATGTCCAAGCATAAACTGAGGAAAACCATAAACATAGATAGTATGGGGAGGGGTTCGTGTAAAAACCCTGAAGGTTTTCCCCTCTAAGTGTAAATACTACAGCTTATCTTTGTTTTTAAAAAGTTTTACAAAATTATATAATGGAAAAAACAAAATAATATATCCGTATGTACAATAAGGTTGAACATTTTTAACAGAAAATTATAAACACTAGAATCTGAGGTATTTAAAAGATCATGAGGTATATAATAAAAAACAAAATAAAATAAATAAATAACAAAAACAAGAACCAGAGGTGTTGTACACAAAAAGATAAATATACAGTAAATAAATAAAATATACATTACACAAGCAATTTGTACAATAAAGTGATAGAGTTATAATTTAAGGAGACGGAAGATGTTAGCATACGAGGGAGAAATTTTCTCTTTGTCAGTTTTATGATTTACGGGAACTCGATCTTTTTCCATATGGATATATATAGCTTCGGAGAGGAGTCGCTTTTTGTAGTTAGGTACGGTGGCTAGGATTTCAGGATTATCAAAATCAAAATGATGGTCAAGGGATATAGCGTGTTCGGATAATTTTGAGGAAAATGGGTTACGGGTAGATATTGTGTATTTGTGCTGATAAATTCTTTTTTTGAGATAGTTTTTGGTCTCGCCTATGTAACATGAATTACAATTTGGGGAAGAGCAGGGAATACGATAAACTAAATTTGATTTTTGTAGGAAAGGGATGGGATCTTTTAGTTTTGAATATAGATTCTTTAATTTGTTACTATGTTTTAAAACTAAGCGGAGATGGGGAAAGCTTGAGGATAAGACTTTTTTAATTTTTTGAGATAGAGATGGGATGTATGGAATGGATCTGTACTGGGGAACTATGGCGGTTTGTGGAGAGTGTGCGGGGATGGTGTGAGGGTTTGAAGAGGTTTTAATGAGGTTCTTGATTAATTGGTCAGGAAAATTATTAGATTTTAGGATTTTTGTTAGTCGGGTTAAATTATCTTGGTGAAATTTTGTATCGGAAAGTGTTAAGGAACGGTGTATGAGGTTTTTGGCTACACTGATTTTCTGGTGATGTGGGTGTAAGGAAAAATAATTAAGGAGACGGCCAGAATAAGTAGGTTTGGTGTGTACCAGTTACTTCTAAAATGCCGCTCTCATTCTTTATTCCCCCCCTTCATTTCCAACAATTTTAACAACTTTAATGTTAACAAAAAATTTCTCTCAAAACTTGAAAGCATCCAATTCCGTCTTAAAAAATCACTCCTTAACCTACATATCAAAGAAACGATTTTCCTCATTCAAGCAGTAAAAAAGAAAATTAATTATTTATTTAACTCCTTTTATTCCATTCTCTCTACTGACGATATTTCCTCACTAAACTCTTGCATTAATAATATCTATACATCTCATAAATCAAAGAAAAAAAGTATATTAGCAAATAAATTCAAACAGCTTCAAGAAAACTTTAACGCGAATAAGATATATCCTTCCGGGGATCCTGATTGGGTTCACAACATCTCCTCCGTTAAACTCCCTCAACATGTCAATAATATTCTCAGCTTAGGTCCAAATTTCAATACCCCTTTTACCAATTCAAAAAAAACTAATACCATCTCTTATAACCGAGCTTGAATTCATCCATCAGGACACTCTTATGATTTCTGACGATGAAAAACGAATGATTTCCCGTACCCGAACCTCTAATATTATTACCAATTACTTACAAAACCCTCCGTCTAACCCTTCTCCATTTTCACCTCAATTTACTAAGGACCTATCCTCTACCCGATCCTTTCTCAAAACCAATAACCATATAATAGTCACCCGTGCAGATAAAGGAAACAAAACCGTTATCATGGACCGGGCAGAATACGATCAAAAACTAAATTTCCTTCTTTCTGACAAAACCACATACCTTCCTACCAAACGCGATCCTACATCCTCTCTCACCACTAAATTTAACCAGCATTTAAAATATCTCCACGAATCCAAACAGATCACTCTCTCTACCTACAAAAACCTCATCTCCTATAATTCAGTTGTTCCCCGATGTTACGGCTTACCTAAAATCCATAAACCAGGAAACCCATTACGTCCCATAATTTCAAATATCAACTCACCATCCTCAAAACTCAGTTCATTCCTTCTTTCTCCCTTACAAAAACTCAGCCAAAATAACCCATATGACATCCAAAATTCACAGCAACTCCTTGAAGAACTGAAATCCCTAACTATTCCTCAAAATTTCATTTTAGCCTCCCTAGATGCTGTAAACCTTTTTACCAACATCCCTACTGACCGTGCTCTTAAAATAATCGATGAAAATTGGCTGACCTTAGAACCACATACCTCCCTCAACCAATCCTCATACCTTGAATCCCTCTCTCTGTGCTGTAACTCTGGCTACCTATGTTTCCAAGAGAAATTTTATAAACAAATTTCGGGTTTAGCCATGGGAAACTGTCTTGCTCCTGATCTCTCCAACATCGTCCTCAATCACCTTCTTGACACCGTTATACCTAACTTTTCCGCAGATATTTTTTTCATTAAAAAATATGTTGATGACCTTTTCCTGATCCTCAACCCCAAAGCCATCCCTAATATCTTGACTTCTTTCAACTCATACCATCCTCGACTCCAATTTACCATTGAAATAGAAAACAATAACTCACTTCCGTTCCTCGACCTCCTTATCATAAGAAATTCCGATAATTCACTATCCACTAACTGGTACACCAAACCTACTTATTCTGGCCGTCTCCTTAATTATTTTTCCTTACACCCACATCACCAGAAAATCAGTGTAGCCAAAAACCTCATACACCGTTCCTTAACACTTTCCGATACAAAATTTCACCAAGATAATTTAACCCGACTAACAAAAATCCTAAAATCTAATAATTTTCCTGACCAATTAATCAAGAACCTCATTAAAACCTCTTCAAACCCTCACACCATCCCCGCACACTCTCCACAAACCGCCATAGTTCCCCAGTACAGATCCATTCCATACATCCCATCTCTATCTCAAAAAATTAAAAAAGTCTTATCCTCAAGCTTTCCCCATCTCCGCTTAGTTTTAAAACATAGTAACAAATTAAAGAATCTATATTCAAAACTAAAAGATCCCATCCCTTTCCTACAAAAATCAAATTTAGTTTATCGTATTCCCTGCTCTTCCCCAAATTGTAATTCATGTTACATAGGCGAGACCAAAAACTATCTCAAAAAAAGAATTTATCAGCACAAATACACAATATCTACCCGTAACCCATTTTCCTCAAAATTATCCGAACACGCTATATCCCTTGACCATCATTTTGATTTTGATAATCCTGAAATCCTAGCCACCGTACCTAACTACAAAAAGCGACTCCTCTCCGAAGCTATATATATCCATATGGAAAAAGATCGAGTTCCCGTAAATCATAAAACTGACAAAGAGAAAATTTCTCCCTCGTATGCTAACATCTTCCGTCTCCTTAAATTATAACTCTATCACTTTATTGTACAAATTGCTTGTGTAATGTATATTTTATTTATTTACTGTATATTTATCTTTTTGTGTACAACACCTCTGGTTCTTGTTTTTGTTATTTATTTATTTTATTTTGTTTTTTATTATATACCTCATGATCTTTTAAATACCTCAGATTCTAGTGTTTATAATTTTCTGTTAAAAATGTTCAACCTTATTGTACATACGGATATATTATTTTGTTTTTTCCATTATATAATTTTGTAAAACTTTTTAAAAACAAAGATAAGCTGTAGTATTTACACTTAGAGGGGAAAACCTTCAGGGTTTTTACACGAACCCCTCCCCATACTATCTATGTTTATGGTTTTCCTCAGTTTATGCTTGGACATGGCTCAGTAATGGTACGTTTATATATATATATGTTTTTTTTTTTACTTTTATATTAAAGTCTAATGTTCTGTAAAATTTGTTATGCTTATCATCATCAGATTATGTATCATATTATCATTATTTGTATCTATAATATTTAAGTATGTTGGTATATTTTCTGTTTTATTTCAAATGTTATCATTGTCACTACATTCAGAAGAAAATTTTCATTATCATATTAATATGTATCTCTTTTGTTCTGATGTTTGTAGCCCTGATGATGGCTCACAAGCTTGAGCCGAAACGTTGGCAAAATTAAAAACTTTTCAAAAATGACTGATTCCTGACTATTCCACCTATAATCATATTATATTATTATATAAAATAATCACTAAGTTTTATCGGCTTTTCATCACTCGCTATTAACTTTAACATGTTTGTGCATTAGATAATATTTTTTCTAAAATCTTTAGCTTTCCAACGGTATATTATACATGTATATTACTGTTGCTATGTTCAACATAAAAAAATTGCATTAAAAAGATATTTTTTTCAGTTTAGTTATCATTATCATTAGATATCGAATTCGTTCAAATTATATATTTACCTGTTTTTTATCAGTGGTAACAAGGTAATTTGGCTATTTTTATAGAATCTATCGGCTATTAAAATATCGGCATTTAAGCCCTGTCGGACTATTTTATTCAGAATGAAACCTACATGACGTTTAAGCCTATTTAATTTTACATCGATATAGCGAGTCTAATCAAAATCGTCGGAACCGTTTTCGATAAAATCGAAAAAAGGAGCAAAATGCATAGTATAAAGTGGCACTTCTGGTAAGCTCATTTTGATGAAAAAGGTTTTGTAACGTCTCGGGCGTATATTTGTCTTAAATATGAAATTTCAGTTTCATAGGACTTACCGTTTCCGCCCGGGAGTTATCACACCTCACAGACCTTTTTGCGGGAATTGGTTATTTGGACTCAGGGGACCCTAAAATTTGTATTTCCTTTGATAACTGAAATTCGAAAATTTTCACAATCGCAATACTTTCCCTTACTAAATATAGTAAGTGAAAGTAAAAAAACCTTTTATTTTACTTATTATTTAGACTACCACATAACCTTTACTCTTCGTCGTAAACATATGACTTCCTACCGTACAGTATCCTTTACCAACAGGCTCACGTCCCTGTTGGACAGATCCGATACCTTAGACCTCATCTTGATCAACGTCAAACTTGGAATCCTCATACTCGACTAAACCGACAAGAAACTGCCCGCCGTCTTCGGCTACTTTAATACTTACTAGACAAACACTAAAACCTTTGTCTTAACTAAGAAATATTCATCTACATGACTATCCTAAGACCATTTATGACGTACGGTATTGAGCTTTAGGGATCTACTAAACAATCGAATTCTTCCCGGATCTAAGCTTTTCAATATAATTTCCTCAACGTTCCTATCTTTTCACGGATAAACTCATCCATAATGACCAGGTCCTATCATTTTTAATGACCAACTCCATTCCCATTCCAACCAACTGGTTTCGAACCTTACTTCCTATAAAGTCCTCATATTCCGCCTAGGCATATAGAAAGAAAATGGCTTTGAGACCTAGGCTAGTATTCTTAGAGGGCTGCCAAGGGACAGTTACCTTCACATGCATATCAAGCCATTATTGATATGTTCTCACGTTTACTGGAGTATTGATGTACATACAGTTATAAATTTCAATAAATAAAACAAAAAAAAGTTTAAAAAAAAATAGTAGATCTTGAAAAATGTGAATAAGGCTCACTCGTGAACCTTTATTCTAAAAGAACTCGTATTTTTAGGTTTCTGAGTTCTATGTTCAATTACGGAATTATTTTAAATTTTATTTAAATTAAAGGTGTTTCTATGTGAGCGTGCACACAAAATATTAGATACGATATCTGACATGGTTTAATATATTTGTTTAAAATTTAGTATCTCATACTATTTGTCAGATATAGATGATTTTTTTCAGCATGTGTAGACAATCGTATTACCATTGAAATTAGTACTTATATTTTTATGGGTACGTCCCCTTTATAAAACAATTAATTAAATAAATTAATTGAAATAATATTTTTATTAAAAAATTGACTTCATATTTTTTATAATTAGTACTTGATGAATTTTCCTGAACCTAACCCCAATGGGACCTCCATTAAAATTTCAGCTTCACAAGCTTTGCCATTTTTGTTGATACTGCGATGTCCTCATAAGTGAGTAAATATTAATTTGTTTTTATAAACATAGCTATAGCTGATTATTGAAAATTACCATGAATTCATAATACTAGTAACAAGTTATTTTGAGATATAGCCATACAATTATACATGTAAAAATCTGGTGCGCATACCACTCATTTTTTACTTAATAGAAATAAATCTTAAAAGCTTAAATTTTGTTTTGAGAGAAAATCATATCATATCACATCACATAAAATCATATCATATCACACACCTCATACAATCCAGATTTGTATGTTATTGTTCACAAAAATATAGAGCATATGTAGCAGACACTCAGATATTCGGTGTCTACTAGATTCATACAAAAATGTATACTTTGTAAGAATCAATTATAATAGGAAATAATTTGCTAATAACGTAATGTATACATATAATTTTCTTAATTGATTTTTAAAAATAACTATGTTTCTTTGCGTATGTTTTTCATTCATTTCTGCGAAGCAACGGTATTTTAAGAGATAATGAATCTCATTGCGATAAACACATCCATAACGATAAGAAGAGTGTTGTTCCAGATTTCACTGAAACAAAATGAGCTGGAAAACATTGTAATTGCCGAGAGAAAATGGCTATCCATTTCAAAGCCAGGCCGCCTAAAAACAAAACTATTCCTTAAGTATTTACTTTGAAATAGATCAAATCTTCTAACTATTTTTTTTCTATTAATAAAACCACTATATTTGTCTTTACAGTATACATTTTTAATGCAAGGATTAATGTTGGGATACTATAAATTAGAATTATAAGAAAATCAGGTACCCGGAAACGCGATTTCACGTACTGTCATTGTTGAATTCAAAAAATTCTGTATCATCTGAGGTATATACACTCCTAAAATATATTTTTTTAGTTTTATATAACGTATCATTTTCGAGCTTTACTGACCATCTACACACAGTCTTTTTTACGAGGCTTAGTCATTTGGAATCAGAGGACTCTAAAACGTATATTTTACAGTGGGTCAAAAAAGTATTGGCACACCCTGTTTTTTCCATTTAATTCTTAAAGTATGTAACTTATTAGGGAGTAATAAATTTTATTTTTGAATAGGCATTAAAAACCATTGATATAGCCAAAATAAAATTGAAATAATTAAGGTAGAAATGAATGAGGAAAATAAATTGTAAAAAAGTATTGACACAGCCATTTATTAATAATAAAAATATCCTATTCAAGTGAATACAATTCATTAATAAGTTGCTATCATTCCTTTGGCATCAATTAATGCTTGTAATCTTCTTTACATCGTAGAAACAAGATTTTCCGTGATCTCAGACCCAATTTTTTCCCATTCCTCTAACAACAAATCTTTTAACACATTTTTTGAAGAAATTTTGTGTTTCCTTACCTTCAAATCCAAAATATACCATAAATTTTCAATGGGATTAATATCCGAAGATTGAAGGGGTGTTTTAAATTGTCCCCGCACATTGTACAATAAACATTCCTTCGTTTTACTGCCTGTATGTTTAGGATCGTTGTCCTGAAATATAAACGTATCCTCCAGTCCTTACTTTTTAGCACTGGAAAGCAGATTATGTCGCAACATGTCAACATACCTTTCAGCATTCATTACACTTTTAAAGAAACATAACTTTCCAACAGCATTCGATACCATGCAGCCCCAAACCATTACATTGCCGCCGGAATGTTTTACCGTAGGTCTAACGTTCCTTGTTTGAAACTCTGTATTCGGTTTTTCCCACACAAACTACTATCCATCTGAACCAAAAATGTTGTATTTACTCTTATCAATAAATAAAACGTTTTTTTCAGAAGTCCATTGGTTTATTTATTTATATATAGTTTTGCGAATTCAAGCCTTTTACAGCCGGCAATGTTATGGTTTGGTTTGGTAATACTTTTTTAACTTACATTTTTACAATTTATTTTCCACATTCATTTCTACCTTAATTATTTCAAATTTTTTTTTGGCTATATCAATGGTTGGTTGGTTGGTTTTTAAAATTTTAATGGCACAAAACATCGCGGTCATCAGTGCCAGATATATTCATTTTATAGAAGATTAATTTAAGATAAATAGTATAAGTTAAAATATTAAAAGAGATATTCATTAAAAGACATTATAATATATGTATAATTCTACTTGAGATAAATGAATATTAGATAATATTCAAGAAAAAAGAATAAATAAATAAATAAATAATAAATAAATAAAATAAAAAATAATAATAATAAATAAAGATAAAAAAACAAGTCGATAAAATAGATAGTAATAAAAATAAATAAGTAATAGTAATACATTAATATTTAATTGAAAAATAAAGTAATAAATATAATAATTAGAAAAGTAATTACAAAAATAAGTAAAATAAAATATAATAGAAAAAAAAAATATATATATATATATATATATATATATAAAATAATTTAAGTCCAAAGAAAACAATAGTAGTTCAAATAAGCTTGTAAAAATCCATTTGAGAGAGGAGACACATTAATTCATCAATCCTTTTTCCATTGTTTCCCCAAGCATCTGCGACGTTGCTTGGTATTCTATTTCAATGGTTTTTAATGTCTATTCAAAAATAAAATTTATTACTTACTTATAAGTTATATACTTTAATAATTAAATGAAAAAAACAGGTTGTGCCAATACTTTTTTGACCCACTGTAAGTGAAAACTCCAAGAAGGCCATAGTGTTTACCATATTTGTTGGATCAGATAAACAAAACAAATGTCTGTATAATAAAAGAAGGTTTAGCTACATTCATATAAATTACTTATATAAATTTTCATAACGTATTTATCTCCCAGCTTTTGGCTATAAGAATAAAGAATATTCCTACACTACAACACAAAGACCCCACTAACTGACTCAAACTCCGGAGAAAATGATGCGCGGCCCCTTTGATGAACCCCTGTATCCAAACTTATTATATTTATCATAAATAATTCTGGAGTTAACTACATAAATTTTAATTTACAAGTTACTGTCTCATAGACCATTAGTGTAGTTTTGGTTTTGGTATCCGGAGTTTCTTCATTCAATTTACGATCCCAGATTTCAGCTATTCAACACGAATATACCAAATGAACAGGATGCCATTAAAGTACATTAAATCAACATTTTTTTTTTTTTTAAATCATCTTTAAAGTACTTATAGTATTTCATTTAAGGCTTGGACCTAACCAGCGGATCAAATATTTTTTAGGCCTATTTATTAGTCATTATTTCATTTAAACATTTTTTCTCTTATTTAAATGTGTGATAAATAAATAAAATGAAGTGCGCGCAGCACATAACTTTTACTTAATTTTAAATCTACTTGAATTGTCCATGCAAATTCCGTTTAGTTCTTTTAGAGATATTTATTTTCCATTATTTTATGTAAATCATTATTTTCAATATCACTATCATTCAATATCATTGAATGTACTTTCAATTTGAGATGATATTATTTCCAAACACATTATCTATTGTTGGTTTTTTGGAGATTTATAATTTATTTAACTAGATTACAACGCTTTTTTCTAAGATAAGTTATCAAGTATCATTTAATTGTTGGATTGTAATACAAATTTAATTAAAATCGTCAGAGGATCGAATGAGAAAGGATCTGTCGAAGTGTGCAGTTCAGTGAGCCGTACTGTATAAACCTGAAGACCTGGAGGGTTTACAATGAGGATGGAAAGATAATTTGAATTGTAGGTCAAAAATGTATGATGGACGGCGGGATTGGATAACTTGGTAAAGGAATGACGCAAGGAAACACTTGCGATAGCTTGGAAGGGTATAGCCACTTCAACTCGCCATAAAATTGGGATACGGAGGTGTATCTAGGGACCTCGAAGATGAATTGGACAAAGCAATTCATTAAACGTTTTTTTTTTAATCGAGATCCCAGAAAGACCATCCTATACCGTACAGCAATATTCGATGTGGGGAGATATCGAAGAGAGGTAACGAGGAATTTTCGGGTTTCATGCTGGAATAGGTGACGGAGGGAAAACAGTCGCTTTAAGGTTGAAAAGGTACGACGAGAGATTTCGAAACTTTTGAAAGATAGAGTTTAGTCGAACGTTATTCCCAGATTCCTGACAGTGAGGGGAACATTATAGGATTAATATTTAGGTACAGGGGTGGATATGTAGAACAGGGATATGCGATCTTTCATGTATCAAGTAATAATAATAGGCTTACCGAACCCGAAGGTTCGATGCCGAAACCACCAAACCCCACAGACTCGTCCAATGTTCGCCGGTCAAGCCCAAGCCCCCGAGATCAGCCTTAAGCAATCCTCCCATCGACGCTTCGGCTTACCTTTCGGACGCCTACCAGTCGGTTCAGCGAATACCAACTTTCTCGGAATCCGTTCCTCACCGAGCCCAACAACTTTACGCGCCCATTTGAGTCTCCTCGATGCTATCAACTCAATTCATGTATCAAGTACTACTATAAAATACAGAGGGTCTTGGGTTCCATAAATTGTTGGGATTCGTACTGCCTCTTCGGTTGTGGTTGGGCCGCGATCACGCTCAGCTGCCAGGTTTGCTCCTCTCCAATTTGTGGGCAACCACTTTATGAAAGTTGAGTGGGTTGGGACCCTACAGGGAGAGGACCTCCCAATCCCAAGATCAGATCAATTTAAAAAAAAAATACGTACCATTAGGAAATAACTCTTGGAAAATTTTAGACTTTCACTGTTTTTATATTCTTGTTCTCTTAGGTAAGCTGTGAGCTTATTTCTACCAGTAGAAAATTCAATACACTGCAAGAGAAAGGACGTATCCAGTTCACATTCCTCGGAACATCAACAACCATGAAACAGGCCACAAAGATAAAATGATGCGATCGCTACAGGATTCAAAGTGCACTTTATGAGATGGCGCCAGCATTCTTTATAAATTGAAATGTAAAAGACGCATTTGCAGGAGGGGTCAATAAATGGATTAGCGAGGACAAAATAAGACAAGCCCCCGCAGCCACCCAGGTCGGAGCCGAAGACATGGAGGATCGGCTCCAATAATGGATAGTTATTGGAGAGGTAGATATGGTAAGAGGCTCATTGTTGGTGGCAGCAGATATTGGAGCCCCGAGTGGGTGGACCAGTTCTCGCTCCTCTCCGGGAATCGAGATTTTCCTTCTTTTTTTCGCATTTTCTTTTATGAGCTCTCCTTGCACTAGTTTAGTTTGCTGCAATGTCGTATTGGTTGAAAATATTTCAAGACAATAAATTGAAATTATGTTCTAGAACCTGCACCTGTACGTTGGAAACTTCTCTGGCCTAATTATCGAAACATAGAAAAGAAAACTATTGCAAATTTAGTCTTTAGTTTCTATACTCACTCGAATCAGACTCCAATTAGACATTTAAAAAAATCATATGTAATAGAAAGATACAGAAATCTGGTACCACAGCCAACCAGTATAAAATGGGTACTACTCTTCCAATTATTAGGACTTTGAAGGAAACGCTGACCACATCACCATTTTGTGGAGAAGAAACCTCACTTATTACTTTCACTTACCTATTAAATATAGTAAAGGAAAATATTGTGATCTTGAAAATTTTCGAATCCAGTGTTCAACGGAAATACACGTTTTAGGGTCCCCTGAGTCCAAATGACCAAGTCCCGCAAAGGTCTTTGTGTGTTATATCAATATATTCTAACTTTGAGTGTGTCTGTATGTGTGTGTGTGTGTGTGTGTTTGTGTGTGTGTTGTGTGTGTGTGTGTGTGTGTGTGTGGTGTGTGTGTGTGTGTGTGTGTGTGTGTGTGGCGACTCCCGAGCTTAAACGAAAAATCGTATGAACTGAAATTTCATATTTAAGACAACTATATGCCGATGTTTCTAAAACATTTTCATCAAAACCATCTAACCATATATTTTGCAGTAAATGATGACTGTGAGATCTACTTTATACCATCTATTTTGCACCTTATTACAATTGTCTCAAAAAGGACTGTAGCGATTTTGATTAAACTAGCTTTGTTGATGTAAAAGTTAATAGGCTTTGACATAATGTAGGTTTCATTCTTATTCGGGCGGAAACGGTAAGTCCTATGAAACTGAAATTTCATATTTAAGACAAATATACGCCCGAGACGTTACAAAACCTTTTTCATCAAAATGAGCTTACCAGAAGTGCCACTTTATACTATGCATTTTGCTCCTTTTTTCGATTTTATCGAAAACGGTTCCGACGATTTTGATCAAACTCGCTATATCGGTGTAAAATTAAATAGGCTTAAATGTAGGTTTCGTTCTGAATAAAATAGTCCGACAGGGCTTAAATTCCTATATTTTAATAGCCGATAGATTCTATAAAAATAGCCAAATTACCTTGTTACCACTGATAAAAAACAGGTAAATATATAATTTGAACAAATTCGATATCTAATGATAATGATATCTAAACTGAAAAAATATCTTTTTAATGCAATTTTTTTATGTTGAACATAGCAACAGTAACATACATGTATAATATACCTTTGGAAAGCTAAAGATTTTAGAAAAAATATTATCTTATGCATGAGCTTGTAAAAGTTAATAAAGAAAGACGAAAAGCCGATAAAACTAACTGATTATTTTAGATAATAATATACTAGATTTTTTAATAAAACACATGTTTCTATAGAATTTATATTTAATTAATTATTTAATGATTTCACTCATTTTTATCTCTACCTGTATTTGAAAATTCTTTAATTTTAAGCCGGCACCAGATTTTGACCGGCTGCTTTTCTAAGGCAGCGGTGCCTTCAAAACAGTATTAATTAATGTATTTATATATTATAATTTTTGTAACAATTGGAGTTCTTTTCCAAAGGCATCGTGTTTACCGATCCCAGTAGGTGGCATGCTAGTAAAGATAAATATAACCAGGTTTCAATAAATGACATTATTTAAAATTAGGTTATACATATGCAATATATTTACACAATGCCTAGATCTATGACTGAGAATGCTGAGGGATTCGTGACTACTAGTTTTGCCATACAATATTACAAACAAAGAAATACCTTTAAAACACTTGGTTGGCGAAGGTATGATCAGTCTTTTAGACGTCCTTCTTAGACTTCATCCTCTAGCAACTTTATGACCTCCGATAAACTTCACCTCGATCTCCGACTCTTCTCTTGTCGGAGATGGAACTCGATTGTCCTTATTTGATTCTAAAATTTCACCGTCATCACATCACCCTCTCTTCCTTCCGAAGAAACTCTTTATTGGAAATAGCCGATCTGATATCTGACAAAGGAAGCCAGAAGTGCCCCTGGGGTCTAGGAAGTTTCCCGGGGTATCGCTGGCTGCCCATGGGAAGTTCAAGGATGCTACGTAAACGCCTTATGAACTTTTGCAGATAAAGGCATATTCGAATTTACTTCATTAATATGACAATTATTCAATAAAGAACTCAGTATCCTCAATACATAACAATATGTAATATCTTAAGCTATAGATGATAACTATGTATCGTTTCTAAATCCCCCTGTTATATAATCATACGTAAGTCTTAAAAGACCAGACAAGTAACATTTGTAATGTACATTTTTGTTATTCTTAGGGGATTACTCGCCCCAGAATAAAATTTAATTTTATTCATTCATTCATTCGTTAGCCTGAGGCCTAAACTCTCTCGAGGTTGGTGTCCTTCTTCGGCTAAGAGAGGATGCCTCCCAACTACAGCCATCGAGAACTCACCATGATCCTCCGACTGCCAGCCTCCGACATAGGCAGCATTCCCCTGGATCCAGCCTCCTGAAAGAGTAAGATCGTGAGGTAGAAAGCACCGCGCTGGCTGGAATGTGAGCATTGAGTCCTTGGCCACTCTTTAAACACCTCCAAGGACTGTTAGTTAATGAACTGCTCGTATCAGCGCCATTGGTTAAACAATGGAGACGTTTAGTTGTTGCCGTATTAATTTTTTTCGTTTGACCAGAAATAAAAAATTCCTAGCTATTCTGTATTTTGCATGTCTATATTAGTCTTATCTTTGTGTAGATTTACATATGTATGCTTTTATGGTTAAGAGTAATTATAACAAATAAAACTTCTCGTTTATTCTGTTGAATCTACTATAGCAAGCCAAAAGATGTAAAAAAAAAAAAAAAAAAAAAAAAAAAAAAAAAAATAAAATAAAATAAAATAAAAAAAAACCCCAAGAAGGGTGAAATGTCGCAAGGTTTTTCCCCATTTTGGGTTTCCACTTTATAGAGGCTGGGTCTGCCCAAGGAGGGTCACTCCTCGGCTGAAACAACATTCTGGAGTTCGGATAGGGAGAAAGTTAGACTACTGTTACCAAAATTACTCAATATGTTTAAGCTTTTTAACATAATTGTTTAATATCTTCACAACTTGAATGTAAGATAAATGTGAATTCTCCCCATTCGGAGGGGAAGCTTTTAACATATATAAAAAAGAACTGTGTTTTCAGGTTTGAGAAATAAGTTATATTCTTACTAAACAAATATTCTTTAGTTTTTTTATTGGCCATTCCACCTAATAGTTTTTCGGGAACATTCTGCAGTCTAGATATGGCACAAGAGCCTCTCCAAAAGTCCATCTCCAATGATGGCAACTTGTCTCCTCCATTTTAATAATAACCCTCGTTCCTGCTGCATATAGTTTGTTTATTTATTTTACTTCACTTTATACTACTGTGGCTAATCGGATAATGCAACAGTGGGAGTCCTAAATTTTGCCCATCCAGGTTTAATTAAAAATTAATTAGGGATCTTTAACCTGATATCGCTCAGGCGCGGAACCACCATTTTACGTCCTCTACGGTATAACTAAGGATTTTTTATTCCCATTAAAAAATCCTAGGCCCACATGAGGGTTTGAACCCGTGACCTTGGTCATAGAAGGCTATTATTCTAGCCACTATGCTTCAGGTGACCCCTATTCTTTAGCAGCGAAATGCCTTCCAAAAAGGTTTTAAAAAGAAATCTGGTACGTAACAATATTAAATTGTTATAATATAATAACTAGTAATAAGGTTATACCCTATTCTTTTATATATATATATATATATATATATATATATATATATATATATATATATATATATATATATATATATGTGTGTGTATATATGTATGATTCATAACTGTTTTCTATAACCCTCAACCTTCTGAACCATGATAAATAGAAGATTTCTTATAATGTTCGGAAAGAGTCATTGGTTTTTCCGCGTTTCTTAAAATGTTTTTTATTGTTCATGGTCAAAATAAAATAGAAAGCTTTGTTTGAGGCCTCGATAAAAGAGTAAAGATTCTTCTAGAAATCTTTAAATGACTCACAATCCTTTAACTCAAGGTTTGAAATTCATCACTAAATTCTCACGAAATAGTGTTGTATAATATTATAACGATGCAAATTTATCTCATAACATAATGTATCTAGTAATTAAATACATACAATTAAATGCTATATTGAACGCTATAAGTTGAAAATGTAATTATGGTGTATAATAATCAAATTTATCAAACATTTATATCTTTCCAAACAGTATAATATCACACGTTTGTATTTAGCCCGTTTTATTTCCGAAAATTCATTTTTAAACCAGATAACTTTTCCTTTTTCATTTTTATTAATTTATGTAAAAATTTATTTATGTATGTTTATCATTCCATTTATTATATCCTTTTCCATACCAGGTCCATAGGTAGCAATATTGTAGGTCGTCAAGCATCTCCAAGTAGATTGCCTGTATCAAAGAAAACCTGATGGCCGAGCGTGATCAAGGCCTTATCGCCTCATTGCACAGCCGTTGGCGTAGAAACAGTGCGAATCTCTATATGTACTGAGCCCAAGACCCTTCATGGGTTGTAGTACAACAGACTACTTAATGTACTTCTCAAGCTTGATATTTAATGTGACTTATTGGTTTATTATTTTCAATAATTAACCTTTGTAATCGACCCAAAAAAAAAATTCCCCTCCTCCCCTCAAAATTTGAGGGCTTACGTTTCAATATACGTAAAACCCGAATAACAGTTATAGAATGAGACTTAACTTATAAATAATATATAGTAATTATTAATAACTTCCTTTTCTATATCTGAGGGTGTCACCCATAAACCTAGAAAGGACAGACCAAGTACCGACAAAGAACACATACCTATACTTAGGACACAGAACCCAACATCTGGAAGCACTTCCTTTATGGTGCCGCCTTCCTCATCCCCTCTACAAAACCTTGCTATATATACCTTTTGATCCTCAAAACTCATCACTCTAGTTGTAACATTTACTTGTGTCACACTCATAGAAGGAGACCTCGGAATGTACACTTGTAGTCACCCTAACTCCTCAGCACAGTATATTGTCTTCTGAATATCTATTTTGTTCTGATAATAAAAGCAATATTTTAATATCTTCACTGTGTGTGATTCATTAACTGGCGCCCGAGACAGGCACTGCAAGCATCAAATTAGATTTTGAATGCCTTCGCAGTTTCCGAGAGGACGAAGATACTTCCGAAGAAGGATCTACAAGAAGATAGACACCAAGTAAGAAGATCATCTCGCACCCTCCTTCAGTCAAGACAATACTCACCCGAGATGTCCTGCTGAACCTCACTGGACTTCACTGCTCAACAGGTATCCAGGAGGAATGTTAAGAACTAACGCAGTAAGATTTTAAAATTATTTATTTTATATGTTTGTTTATGTGCTGTTTAATTGTGATAACATTTAAAATGTATGACATTTTATTAATACTAATATAAGCTGTTTTAAAAATCACATCAAATTTTTTCATTATCAGATGATGATTGTTACTGAGCACAATTTAAGTAAAATTTAAATTATAGTATACATAAGTAAGATTTTAATATCTAAAAAAAAAAAAAAAAAAAATATGGAATCGTTACTTTTTCGAAACTCAGACTTTGAGCATATGCCTATGTCGTACTTTGATGGTAAACCGCATACTTTCTTTAAATTCATAAATAACGTAAAAGAAATTAAAGACACTTTTTGTGCAGAAAATAATCCATTTAGAATCGTTAATGAATTCAGGATATGTAAGATGGCCAAATGTCACCTTTCTAAAACAGTCGCGGATGAAATTAAGTTTTATGATTTAAACAATATTGACGATTTGTTAAATATTCTAATACGTAAATTTAAAGATCATAACCCAACCGAGACAAATTTTAATAAACCTTTTCCACCCGAACATTTTTTGTCCAAAGAGGCTGACGAACAGCCAAAAATAAAATCCGGAATTCCAAATAATAAATTTGAACAATTACCTAAAATTAATATTCAAGAAAAGAAAATAGACTCTGAAACATTACCGCTAAAACAAGATAGAGACAAAACCGGGAAAACATTTAGTTTAGATCCAGAAATAAATAAGAGAGAAAATTCAAAGTGGGATAATTTAAATAACATTGTGAACATCGAAAAAGAAAACTCAACAAAACAAAAATCACATCGGTCGAAAACGAAAAAGAAAAATGTCAAAATATCCAAAAAAATAAAAACATATTCTATACATCGTATTAAATTTACTAAAGGAAAAAAAAGGAATTCGAAAAAATATATCAAAAAAGTAAATCAATTTGGTGCTAAATCGAAAGTTAAATTAAACAAATTGTCAAATCAAAACTTTAAACATAACAAACAATCTATGTATGATGACAGGACAAGCCAGTCTAAGGAGCCTCCGGATATCCATAAAGATAAATTAAAATTTAAAAATAATAAATCGCTCGACTATAATAATAAAATATCAACTTATAATGCGAGTTTACATAAACAGAATGTTATAATTAAAACGAAAGAGGTAATGAAACCCCCTCAATTAAATAAGAATTCTAGAAAAAAGGTTTCCTCAGGAAATATTCCCAAAATGGTAAAATCCAGAAAAGATTTAATATATCTCTGGACGTTGAAGCCAGATGAAAATCTCAACAGTGATAGCGGTCCGAGATGTATGTAGTTTTAAAATTGATAGAAAAAAAAATAAAATAAAAAAAAAAAATTTAAAAAAAAAAAAAAAATTATAATAGTGTATTGTTTATTATATTGATGGTTGTATTGAATGATAAATTACTAAATATCAATTATATAGTTGAAATGATGTATTTACCTAAGAATCTTAATACCAAAAGCCTTATAAGTTAAAAATAATTTAGTAATCAATATTCACTGTCAATTATTTACACTAATTTGAAATGTTATTTTTAGAACTATATATATAAGTAATAATAACTTTATAAGATAAATGAAAAAAAAAAATATATGTTTATATAAAAATTGAGAAAACGTTTTATAGATTGTAATGAAAAAAACAACATAGTTCATGGTTTTGTTTAATTTAGTGTTATGGTTATGTTTTTAATTATTTATAAATAATAATGAGAAATTTTAGTTTTATATAATTGTACCTATAAGTTTCAAGACTATTAACAATGTATAAATTTCTACAGGAATAATGTAATGACGATTGGTAAAACTAATTAATTATTGTATATAATCTCAATTATTGTAATTAAGTTTCTTTTTAAAGTTTTGATTGTATACATTTATATTCTTAAGAATTATTGTAAACTTTGGAAAAATGTAACTGTTCCCCTTCCTGTAGTATCCTTTCCTACAATACACTTTCCTATCCAGAACCTCCATCTGAAGGACTACTATATCATAACAATATAAACTGACAAACTTAAACATTGCACTCAAGGGGCTTCGTGCTTAAGGGGGAGAGTAGTTATAGAATGAGACTTAACTTATAAATAATATATAGTAATTATTAATAACTTCCTTTTCTATATCTGAGGGTGTCACCCATAAACCTAGAAAGGACAGACCAAGTACCGACAAAGAACACATACCTATACTTAGGACACAGAACCCAACATCTGGAAGCACTTCCTTTATGGTGCCGCCTTCCTCATCCCCTCTACAAAACCTTGCTATATATACCTTTTGATCCTCAAAACTCATCACTCTAGTTGTAACATTTACTTGTGTCACACTCATAGAAGGAGACCTCGGAATGTACACTTGTAGTCACCCTAACTCCTCAGCACAGTATATTGTCTTCTGAATATCTATTTTGTTCTGATAATAAAAGCAATATTTTAATATCTTCACTGTGTGTGATTCATTAACTTAACGAACAAAAGAAAATCTGTTTGTCCGTCGTCCGAGGCATTTCCCCGAATCTACTAGACCAATTTTTTTTATATATACATAAATACTACAGCATGCAGCAATGATTCTAGCACCTAGACTTTGATATCAGCTAGGTATTTTTAAAAATGTCGACCGAATACAACTGATTTAATTAAAAAAACTCAGTTATTTTTAACCAAATGACCGTGAATAATTATTTAAAAAAAAATGTAGTAATACAACCCATGAAGGGTCTTGAGCTCAATACTGTACTGTTTCTACGCCAACGGCCGCGCAATTAGATGATAAGGCCTTGATCACGCTCGGCCACCAGGTTTTTTTGGTACCCACTTTATAGCGGCTGGATCAACCATACCATACTCTAGGGTCGCCTCGACTTAATTAACAAGATAAATAATATTCTGCCTCCGCCGGGATTCGAACCCAGGACCCGGAGAACAGTAGACTAGTTCTCTATCCACTAAACCTCACTACCTATAAAAGAGTAAATGAAAAACTTTCAAATTTTACCCATAAGTACGCTCATAGCTTAGGTATTTTTGAATATGGAGAAAATGTGTTTTGAGTTTTAGAATCACTAAAGCACGATAAACAAAAATAAAATAAAATAAAAATTTTGATCTATATTTATTTAAATGAGGAAGATGGTTGGGGGTGCGGTCATAAATTAAAACCACACAATTAAAAATAAGAGTTATTTTTATTATGTGCCGACGTTTCGGCCTACAATGTGGGCCTTCATCAGGGCTAAAAGAAACAAGATAACAACCAATGTAATTAGACTTAATAATGCGTTAGGTATATAATAATAATATGACAGTAAAATAATTATGGGAACATAAATAATATTATTATATACCTAACGCATTATTAAGTCTAATTACATTGGTTGTTATCTTGTTTCTTTTAGCCCTGATGAAGGCCCACATTGTAGGCCGAAACGTCGGCACATAATAAAAATAACTCTTATTTTTAATTGTGTGGTTTTAATTTATGACCGCACCCCCAACCATCTTCCTCATCTAACTTCTCTACGGTCAACAAAACTCCATCATTATATTTATTTAAGTCACAAATTATAATAGATGTAATTCCCAAAACTCGGTTATTATTGAAGACAAAGAAAAATCGAAAAGGTGTTTTGAGAACAAGACACGGCGATTAACAAAGAGAAAAAATAAAAATATATATCCTTATATGGTCAAGCAATAAGTTATAAGATATGTGATTCCCTGATAACTCGGCTATTTTAGTTACTCAACTATTAATTAATTAACTTAATAGGTAAAATTTACGATTCCTACAGTAGCAGCATCTGATTAGTCACAGTTGCATAAAGTAACGTTAAATGAATGAACAAGTTTAACAATACACATGAACTTAATATTATCGTTTTCACTTTCCGGATTCAAGCCTGTGACTAAATAGCCTTTCATTAACTTAAAAGCAGTCATATTACTTGAATACGATGATAAGATGGAATAATGGAACGGTAGGAGATGCTATTACTGAAAGTAACCGCTACCTCTAGGAACTATACCGGTTCTCAAGGTCGCCGTGACAGTGACGAGCCGCCCGGGGTCGATGGAACTTCTATTAGAGAGACCACAATGAAGGAGCAATCTCCAGCAAGTGAGCATTCCACAGAAGCTGCCAAACCACCAAATATCCATCAGCTCCAGCCATCCATATTCCAGGCATTGACATGTTTCCTCTTCCAACAGCCTCCTTAATTGCCTTAGTCTTTGGACTTTCCGATTACGAGTGAGGAAGTTAAACTTTTCAGTTGATAATAAATAATTTTAAAAATCTGGGGCGGGCAACACACGACTTTCACTTACCTCCATTTTTATAATCGATTAAAGAATTTTCAAATTCAGTAAAAGATAAAAATGAAACCATTAAAGAATTAATTAAATTGAATTTCTCTAGCAACATGAGTTTTATTAAAAAATCAATTATATTATCATCTAAAATAATCACTTAGTTTTATCGGCTTTTCATCACACTCCATTAATTTTTAAAAGCTTGTGTATGAGATTATATTTTTTCTAAAATCTTTGCCTATCCAACGGTATATCATACATGTATTTTACTGTTCTTATGTTCAAAAACAAAAAATTGCATTAAAAAAATATTTTTTTCAGTTTTCTCCTTTAGTTGCTTTTCAAATTCGCTCAACTTGCATATTTAGCTGTTATTTATCAATTTTAACAATATTGTATGGTTATTTTTATAGAACCTACAAAATTAAAGGTACTTTAGAGGAAGAAAATTTAACATATCGGCATTTAATACCTGTCAGACTATTTTTATCAGAATGAAACTTACATGATGTTAAAGCCTATTAAAGTTTACATCGTTATAGCGAGTTTAATCGAGAAAATCGAAAAAAGGTGCAAAATGCATGGTATAAAGTGGTTCTTCTCTTAAGCTCATTTTGATAAAAAAAATTTTGTAACGTCTCGGGCGTGTATTTGTCTTAAATATGAAATTTTAGTTTCATTTGACTTTTCGTTTCCGCCCGGGAGTTACCACACACACACAGACCTTTTTTTGGGACTTGGTTATTTGGACTCAGGAGACCCTGAAAGGTGTATTTCCGTTGAAAACTGGAATTCGAAAATTTTCACGATCACAATACTTTCCCTTAACGTAAGTGAAAGTAAAAAAACGCTGAAAATTATTACACAATGGTTTATTATTTCCAAATAACTAAATTATGGTATAAACGGCTTATATAGCTCTTCATAGCTGCTAGACTCTTCGATTTTTCTCTAATCTTTACTAATAAACGAGTTTCGGTGGAATTACATCTATTATGATTTCTTTTCTTTTTTTATTGCGCATTACTGAGTCTGATACTTAATAACTAAATTCAAGTATGTAGGTTCAATGATTAAAAAAAAAAAAAAATGAAAAAAATGAAATCCAGGAAGAAATAAAATCCCGGTTAAAAGTGGGAAATTCGTGTTATTATTCAGTTGCTAAATTACTTAGCTCGCGGCTTCTGTCTAAAAACTTAAAGGTTAGAATTTATAAAACTATTATTCTTCCGACGGTTCTTTACGGATGTGAAACGTAGCCGCTTACTTTGAAGGATGAACAATGCCTTAAGGTTTTCGAATATAAAGTATTGCATAAAATATTTGGTCCGAAGAGAAATGAGGCCTCTGAAGAGTTTAGAAAGTTGCACAACGCGGAATGGCGGAACTTGTATCCTGTGATATAATTGAGTCGATAGCACCACGGAGACTCAAATGTGCGAGTAAAATTGTTGGATTCGTTGAGGAAAGGATTCCGAGAAAGTTGGTATTCGCTGATCCGACTGGTAGGCGTCCGAAAGGTAGGCCGAAGCGTTGATGGGAGGATTGCGTTAAGGCTGATTTCGGGAGCATGGGCTTGAACGTTGAACATTGGACGAAGCTGTGTAGGCGGGATTTGGGTGGTATCGACATCGAACCTTCGAGTTCGCTAAGCCTATTATTATTATTAATGAATCTAAAACTCTATACATATTTTCTCTATCCTCAAAAATAACCGAGTTATGGGCGTGTAAGTGCGGGTAAAATTTCAATTTTGTTCTTTCTTTTTTTTTTTGTAATTTTTCGCGTTATTCTTTTCTTTTTTTTGGGAGAGGGAGGGGTTAAAAACACTAATAAACGTTTTCGCTATGTTCGAAAATAACAGAGTACAAGCGTATAAGGCAAGATTTTTTTTGTCGCGCTTACTGATTCTAAAACTATATACATGTTTTTCATCTTAAAAAATAACCGAGTTATGGGCGTGTTTATGTGTAAAATTTAAATTTTGTTCTTTTCTTTTTTTCTCTTTTTTATAATTACTCGCGCGCGGTATTTTGGTTAAAGAAATAATAATTTTTATGAATAAAATTGGAGGCTGATGTCATTATTGTCAAATTCACAAATAATCGTCTTACAATTTGTCATGAAATTATATAACTATGTTAAAATGTATGATAAAAGAATAAATAAAATATATATATATATATATATATATATATATATATATATATAAAGAATCTACACCTTATATAATAATTTTTTTTATATTTCTCCAAAAATAACCGAGTTATTGAATTAAATTTATTTTGTATTCGTTATTGAAAGTAAGCCCTCAAATTTTAAGAGGGGTGATTTTTTTTTGTATTGGTCTGTTACAAAGGTTTATTATTGAAAATAATGAACCAAAAAACAAAAAAATATTAACATACCAAACATTGATGTGAAACGCAATATGCTTAAATATATTTGTTATAAATATCTTAGTCAGACTAAGACAATTTTTTTTTCATTTGGTTAGAAATTTGAACAACGAGTAGTTATATTTTTTAAGAAGTTGTATAGTTTTTGGGTTATTCGAAAACCAATTTTGTAAAATGTTTTAGAATTTTTTTTTCAACCTCTTAGAGGACCGATTTAAGGTAAGAAGAACTTCCATAACAAATCTCAGCTTCGCACCATAGTTGTATTGGAGATACTGCGATGACAAGTAAAATTAGTGAAACGGTACTTTTATTAATAATAATAATTAAGAGAAGTGTGTTGGTTAATATTTATGTCTGTTCAAGCTGATAAGTGATAATATTAATTAATAATATGAAAACTGTCAATTAATAAAGTAAAAAAGTATAAAGTGGGCTGAGATTACATTATTCGAATATTTAAAATCAAGGTGCCAAGACAGTCTTTGAGACCGTTAGACAGAAAATAAAAGTAAAATACTCTTTTTATTCGGCTTACTTCACCACTTCATTTTTCCTATAAATCCCTCTTTATTATCCTTATTTATCGCTTTCGGTCTGACAAGCCTTAAAAAAAAAAATTGGCTTCAATTTTCAAAGTCCTTCAAAAGAAAGAATGCGGCCCTTAGCAGACTTGTGCATTAACTTTTTGTCCACAGCAGAAAAAATAAAATAAAATTGGAGCCTACAGTAAGTATTTAAAAACCTTTTATAATTATTTGTGATTTAAATGTTCGAATATGCTTCTAGTTTTGGCGCAATTTTCCCTTAGACTGTCTCCGGCTTCAACTAAAAATTGTAAATTTATATGATTCTATTGGATTATGTCACATGAAATGTCAGTTTTCAAGGTAAAGGATTTTTATTAAAAATAAGATATGAAAACAAGATAATTTTATTCGAAGTATTTACCTTCTTTTTCTACACATTTTTCTCAAAACTCTGAGCTTTGAAGTGAAACAAAATCTGAAAACGCACTTTTCACTTGATCATCATTTTCAAAAAGTTTTCCTTTGACGACCGTTGTCTAAATTCCTGAACAGGTGGTAATCTGTTGGAGACAAGTCGGGAGAATATAGTGGGTGCGGAAGAACTTTGTAGCCCAGTTCTTTCAATTTTTGCACGGTATGTTTTGAAACATGAGGTCTTGCTGCCGCTCAGTGAGATCATGAGGTACATGTATCGAGATTTTTTACTTTCCCAATACACTTTAAATGTCTGGAAACGGTAGATGCACTTGGATTTAGTTGTGCTGAGAGTCCCTTAACAGAGTCCTTTTTGGTTGGGGTTTCCTTCTAGTGTATGTTTGAGGACATCGTTGTCTATTACGGACGGAGGTCTTCCTCGGGTCAAGTTTTCAAAGTCGGTATCCCCAGCTGAGAACTTTGCAAACTAACGGCGAATGGTCCGTTCATCAACACTTCCTTCCCCAAACGCCTTTCAAATATTTCTAGCGGCCTCAGCTGCTGAATGGCCGAGTTTAAACTCGTACAAAAATATTACTCGAAAATCGCGTGTTTATATTGTTTTTTAATTTTCCCGCTCGGTTTCGTCCGCCCGGTGTTTTAAACTTGAGCCTATACATGGAAAGTACAGTGTCGCCGCCTAGGATAAGTACCGTGGAGATTGGCAAGGCTCAACTAAGCCTTCTTCTAACATCCGATCAAGTTCCTGGTACATTGCCTCAAGAACTTTAGGCGAGTAGTGGTAGGAGCGTTGCTTAATAGGTTGAGCACCCATAACATCTATCTTATGTCTTATACGGGTTGTTAATCCCGGAGAATCTTGGAGAGTTAGCAAACCTTCACTAACTATCTTATCCAGATCTAACTTTTCTGAGGAACTGAGTGAATTAATACCACAAATTGATGTTTCCCTACCCACTATTGGAACATCTTGACGGAACGAAAACTTATGGCTAGGATCGTCTTGAAACCACCAGGTTGCTTCACGAAAATTCATACACATACAAGAATTAACTATAAAATCTAATCCAAACAAAAACATAAATGGAAGTGATGTTAAAGCATACAGTATTATGTCGTACGACCTACCTCCAACAGTAATTGGAATAGAGAATATTTTATCCACAATACTGGTACTTCCATTAGCGACACAAATATTAAACTCGGGAATTTCCTCAACGACATAACCCAGTTGAAGAAGAATTTTAATCCCTTCTGGTCCAACGAATGAGGTGGTTGAACCAGGGTCAACTAGGGCCAAGTAATTCAACCCTCTTCGGCACTGTTTTCCTATTTGGAAAACCATGTAAAGCTGTTTAGGGAACGATACGGGATAAAGAGGTACGGTAAAATTTCCTAAAGAATTCGAGGCGACATTTGAGGAAACGAGATCAGATTTAGCGGTACAAAAAGGTATACGATACGGAACGGTATTTAGTGGGTCAGCTAAAACTGTAGGAATAGGAATGACCCTCACTTCCGATTCCCTCGCCCATTTCCCGGAGTACATTTAGGACAGGCGTGAATGGAAACTCCTGGGCTACCACAACGATAGCAGAACAACTTACGAGGTAGCAAACATCTGGAATATACATGTGGTCCACCACAATTCCAGCAATTTAATTTCTTAGCTGTTAGAGCTGGCTGTAAGTCTTTTGAGATGTTTTTATTGTCAACGATTGATTCAGAACTATTTCTGGATTGTAGTTTGGTCGATGGGGATAACCTTTCCATACAACCAACTGACTCGGTTTTCATTCGTTCGAATTCGGGATTACAATTTGATTTGTCGGCAGAAGCGTCAGTATCTGTTGGCACCGAGGAACCCGAAGGTAAAATACTATATATTCCCGAGGATTCTTTCCCGGTGTTTTAAACTTGAGCCTATACATGGAAAGTACAGTGTCGCCGCCTAGGATAAGTACCGTGGAGATACCGGAATTCCGCGATTTTAAGCCATTCCTGTAGAAATCTCGTACCGTATACATGTATGGAAGTACCGAGTTAGCAGGGAAGCAACCAGGAGCAGTATAAGGATATTTTTATTTAATTTTTGGTCATATTTATTTAATATACCCAGCGGTAAGCATCCTCTGTTAACTTTACTTTGAAGATTATTTGATATTATTTCTTTTTTTTTATTTTTAAAACTGATTATTATTTAATTAATTTTAGTTGGTGTTATGGAAGAATTTTTTTTTGCCGTATGCTTGTATGCCACAAAGGAAATAAAGTAGAACATCGAAAATAATTTTATTTTCTAAGAACCTGGACCTTAACCGTTAACCATGTCACAATATGTTCATATTTGGAGGTATACTAAAAAGTGGGTAATTGTTGGTATTGGTAAATGCTAAAATTGGTAGATGATTGGTAACTGTTTACTTTAAATATCTAAACATTCGGAAGAAAACAACAGAGACCTGCAAAACCCTTTATGTATTTCAGAATCTTGATGTAAATGTATTGTGTATTGTTGATGTAAATGGTGATGCAAGATAGCTCGTTTATGAATTAAAAATATCTTAAATGAAGAATTATTTTCCAAGATGTGTACACTATCATCGTTAGGAAAACAATAATTGAACTGTGCCCATGTAGCACTTCCGTGACATATCACTACAACATTCCTGATTGGCAAGAGCTCAACAAGATAAAGTATGTAAATGTGTTTCATATGCCAAAGGTTCCACTGTCAAGATCATTCAAATCTTTTGCCAACAAAGGGGAAGCAATCTGTCAAACATGACACTAATGTCATGACATACTACTGTGATATATAAGGGAATGTACGAACGATATAATGTGTTTCAGAATTTAATTTATGTGGCGGATATCTAATCGCAATTATCGATCGGTTAAATTTGATTTGTTTGTTGATGTTTTTTATGTCACTTACCTTTTTTTCTTTTCTTTTTTAACCCCTACCTCGCCTTTGAAGGCTATACGGGGTTTTCTCGGGCCAGGGAGTGAGGGCGGGGTATAAATGCCGAGATAAAAGTCCTCTCGGTACCGAGACTCGAACACATAGTTTTATGGTTTCCAATTTTGGGTTCTCTGTGGTTGCTAGGCAAAGCGCGTCAAAGCAACGCGCGCTAACTCACTCGGATACCCGCCCCCATTATGTCACTTACCTACAGATGAATGGAAATTATCGCGATCTTAAAAACTTTCGGTTTCAAGTTTTCACTAAAATTACACGTTTAAGGATCCTCTGAATCCAAATGACCAAGTCCCCCCAAAAGGTCTCCGTGTTTGTGGTAAGTCTAACTCAAAACTACAAGTTGCTTAAAACTGAATTTTCATATATGCCTAAGATGTCGCATAAACTTTTTTAACAAAACCGACGAACCAGAATAGCCACTTTATTCCATGTTTTTACACCTTTTGAGTAAACTCGCAAAAAGATGTTAAATTTAATGGATTTATAACATGTTGGTTTTAATCTGATCCAAATAGTCTGACAGAGGTTAAATGCCGATATTTAAAATTTTCTTCCCCTATACACAAAAATCTGGTTCCGAGAAAACACGACTTTCACTTGCCTGGACTATTAAAATCAATTTAAAAACTATTAAACACACTTCGATTTGAAAAAAATTTTAAGTTGATTTTAATAAAACATGTATTCATTTTCGTTGGCAAAATATGATTTATATTAAATTGTTAAATAATACTGAATGGTTTTTCAAGATGCAAGCAATAGAGGTAGTAAACGAATATAAATATTTGGGTGTTGTTCTTACACCTACACTATCATTGAAAAAACATTTGCAGCAGAAGCTATCAAAAGCTAAAATTGCAATAAACTCTATATGGAAAAATTTACTACTAAAGAATAGTATACCCTATAATTCTAAAATTCAAGTATTCAATGCTGTTTTTAAATCATTCATAGGATATGGTGCCGAAGCATGGTGAAGTACAGAATATATTGAATGTGAAAAACTTCTGTATTACTTCATTAAGAAGTTATTTAGCTTACCGCAAGCTACCCCGTCCTACTTAATACATTTAGAAACCAAAATAGTTCCAATGTTTATAGAAATCTTAAAAATACAGCATAGTTATATTATCAAAGTTAAAAACCTGACAAAAAATAGGCTACCATATTTATTAAACAATGAAGTTGTTAAACAAAAGGTATATTGGATAAAGGATTTAAGAGAAATAGCTGAAAAACATAATATTGACATAGACATTAAACTTGACAATCAAAATAAATGGGATTTAATCATACAGGAATTTAGATTATCGTTAACAGAAATTTACAGATTAAAATATGTACAAAAGGCTTCAGTTTCGGAAATAATGCATCTATATAAAAACTTAAATTATGATTATGGATCATATTACCTTGTTGATAATAAAATAAACTTTAATGGGGTTAAATGGATATTCAAAGTTAGATGTGAACTTCTTTATCTCAACTACAACAGTTTTATTGTATTGTATTATTCAAATAGTAGTGTGATGTGTTCTTTGTGCAATAAAAAAAAAAAAAAAAAAAAAAAAAAAAAAACAGAATATAGATTTCATTTCCTGGCTGCATGTCCGATTCTGTCTGAAATTAGAAAAATTGTTTCGGAAAGAGTTCTCTAAAAGTTGATGATGTGATAAAATGTCTCAATGGTAATAACTGGGTGTCTGTGTACAATTTTTGTAAAATTGCATGGCCTTATAGATATAGGCTTATTAAGGAATTTAATTATAATTGAAAAAAAAAAAAACTCTAATGTGTAATATTATTGATATGATTGATTATTGTTATTTTTTTTTCTGTTGTTTTATTTATAAGTTAATACAGTTAGAAGGTGAATAGAATAAGTAAGTAACCTGTTTGACTATTGTATAATTTTGTAAAACTTTTCAGATCGGCTCCGGGCTGACGGTCTAAAAGACCATAGTTCTACAAATGTTTTTTATATTTTGTAATATTTGTTTTGTTGTTGTATGCTTAAAGAAATAAAAAACAGTTATCTATCTATCTATCTATCTATCTACTGATAGGGAACGTCATACTGGACACAAATAATAATAATAAATATCGCTCTAGCTTGATGAAGAACATATGTCACATTCTGTCCATTTACTTGTAGTTTACCTATATATACAATAACAAGTCAATTTGGACAAAGTCTGAACGTACATATTTACTTACAAAGAGTGTATTCCTGATACAGTTTTCTGAATAAAATGATGTTTAAATTATTGAAAATTATGAAAGGCGGCTATCGGAACGATCATTATCAGCAAATACATTATAATGTTTAAAAAACAATTCTTCCCTAAAGAATTAAGATTAAGCAAACTGGTAGAGCAGAAGAGCGCAAGGGGCGGGTTTTATTATTCCTTTAAAAAACTCTAGGGCCATTGAAAGCATGTTAACCACTGCACCACAGATGACCCCGGAACTTGCTACATAATAATTGGTATAATAATTGATAAGTAGATATAGTAGCTTTTTAAGTTAGCCATTACGACTTTATTTAGTTTTATTATTTTCAGTTATGTATCTTTGTAATCGATGAGGGCTTACGTTTCAAGATGCATAGAACCCGAATAACAAATAAAAAATAATCCGTTTGTCCGCCGTCCGCGGCATTTATTAGAAACTACGGGACCAATTTTTTTTTAATTCCCCATAAAATACAAGGGCATGCAAAGATGATCCTATCATGATAATTATAAAAGATGTAATTCCACTAGAAATCGGTTATTATTGAAAATAGAGAAAAATCAAAAAGATTTTCGAGATCAAGACAACGCGATGAACAAAGAGGAAACAAAATTCATATGGTCAAGCAACAACTTGGGATTCCAGGATAACTCGGTTATTATTGATAGGAAACATGTAAGGCGTTCTGGAATCAGGAAATTTTATTTGAATTAAAATCGAAAGAAAATAATAGGAAATAGTAACGCACTTTGGTATAAATGTTTTTGGTTTAAATTAACCTTTGTAATCGACAAAAAAAAAAAAAAGAAAAATTCTTCCCCCTCCCTTCCCCTACTCTCTCAAAATTTGAAGCCTAACGTTCAAGATGCGTAGAACCGCAGAGAAAATGCGTTTCTATCTATAAATATATAGATAAATAAATAAAAATAGTGCTGTTTCATAGTGAACTAAATTTCCTACAAAATGAAATAAAAATCATTGAAATTAGTTCATAGCTTAGCACAGATATAGCGTTTTGAAATTAGCAGTGTTGATTTGCCATTTCCTTCAGAATGATTTATTGCTTTTCATATTAGTCAATTGCCTATTAACAGCTATATAAACAGTTATGATCTAATATTGTTATTTGGAAATAATGAACCATTGTGTGATAATTTACAGCGTTTTTTGTTTAGTTTTTTACATTTTTTTGTAGGGGAATATTAACTTCTCATTTCTGAATTCACTGAATCTCCAAGGTTTGACAAAGATGTAAACGCACAGATGTTTAGATGAGGTAATATAAATTACTTGAAAAAAATTAAATTGTATGACGTATCCCAGTGTCTTGGAAGATGTAGTCATGCTGTCTGGAATGTCTCATTTTCCTGGTGTCTCGCCTTTCTTTGACATCCATTAAGGGATTTCACGGCAGAAAATTTTCTAATTTTCTCTCTTGAACTGAAAAAATAAAATTAAAAAAACGGGTGACGCTATTGGCTGGAAAAGAAATGACTTCAAAGGTCATACATCTCGGGCATTTCCATAATTTGGCGGCTGAGTACTGGAAGAGGGAAGTGGGTGACCAGGCCCGCCCAGCCGCTCTCGGGTAATTTCATCTCGACGAGTCCTTGGGGAGACCTTCAGGGGTTGGGCTGGGGTAATGGCGGTTCGGGCTCCAAGTGGTCAGGCCTTTTGGTTGTTGTCTTAGCAAATACTACACTTAACAGTCATCACAGGGTAAGAAAATAAACAAAAATCAGACTGCGAAATCTTTTTCGAGCACCTCACGACTTGAAAAAACTTTACGGGTGCTCACAATCTTTTTACTATTACTTACATATATATAGTAAGATAATGTATTGAAAATTTTCGAATTCCAGTTTTCAACGGAAATACACGTTTTAGGATCCACTGAGTCCAACAGGACCAAGTTTCGCAAAAAAAGTATGTGTTCCCGGGCGGAAACGATAAGTCCTATGAAACTAAAAGTCCATATTTAAGACAACTATACGCCCGAGATGCTACAACAACTTTTTCATCAAAATCAGCCAACCAGAAGAGCCACTTTATACCATACATTTTGCACCTTTTTACGATTTTCTCAAAAACAGCTCGAACAATTTTGATTAAAATCACTATATCAATGTAAAATTTAATGGGTTAAATATCATGTAGGTTTTATTCTGATTGAAACAGTATGACAGGGCTTAGATGCCGATATTTTAAAATTTCTTCCTCTAAAGTACCTTTTATTTTGTATATTCTATAAAAAATAACCATATTATCTTGTTACCCCTGATGAAAACAGGTAAATATATAAGTTGAACGAATTCGATAACCAACTAAAAGAGAAAACTGAAAAAGTATTATTTTAATGCAATTATTTATTTTTGAACATAAGAACAATAATATACCATTGGAAAGCTAAAAAAAAAAAAAAAAAAAAAAAAAAAAAAAAAAAAAAAAAAAAAACCTATACCACTACAACCCATGTCTTGGGCTCAGTACATATAGAGATTCGTACTGTTTCTAGGCCAACGGCAGTGCAATGAGGTGATTAGGCCTTAATCACGCTCAGCCGCCAGGTTTTTCCCCAATTAATTTGGGTACCCACTTTATAGAGGCTGGGTCTGCCCCAGGAGGGTCTCCATACCCTAGGGTCGCCCCCGACTGAATTAACAGAATAAATAATATTTCTGCCACAGCCGGGATTCGAACCCAGGACCCGGAGCACAGCAGACTAGTGCTCTATCCACTAGACCACGCCGCTCCCTTTTGGAAAGCTAAAGATTATAGAAATTTTTTTATCTTATACTAAAGCTTGTAAAATTTAATAAATAGTGAAAAAAAATACGATAAAATTAACTGATTATTTTAGATAATAATATAATAGATTTTTTAATAAAACGCATGTTTCTATAAAAATTTAATTTATTTAATTATTTAATGGTGACACTAATTTTTATCTCTGATTGCATTTGAAAAATTCTTTAATCTATTTTTAAAACGGAGGTAAGTGAAAGTCGTGTGTTGCCCGCACCAGATTTTTTTTTAATATCTTAAAACTTATTTCAAATTCAAGTTTTTTTAAATAATTTTTTTATTTTTAGTGTTTTCACAGTAGCACTCCGTGAAAACCCATTTGTTAACAGGCGCACAGTATAGCAAGCCTGATTTGTATGCTATACGCAGGACTGTTATTATGAATCGCCTAATTGTTTGGTGTGTCAGTCTGGGATATTTTTGTTGTTTTAAACTTATTTTTTAAATTTAAGATCATAACATATCAAAATGTACAAACTAGCAAAATGTATTGAATGGGACGAATTAAGCAAGTATTTCCGTAAGGGCTACTACGCGTGTAGAAGATCAAAAAACACAACCGGATCGTAGCTACCTAATTTAGAGAGCTTTTTGACTTGAAATTTGATGTTCTACAACTTTCATTCTACTATTTGGATAGTTGATTTAAAGTTTACAGCTGTCTGATAGTGACCCAAATCGAAATAAATGTCTTTTTTCCGACGAACAATTGTGGTAATACCACTGGACCGAATTCAATGATTAAGACGATTTTAGGAAAGGAAAGTTGACGTTCTTTCATTTTAGATTTCTGTAGGAGGCGGCGTTTACAAGTTATTGGTGAAAAATTCAAGATTTTTCGGCTGCCAAAAGTAATGTCATCACATGGTGCAAACTGAGATTACTTTTATTTAGGACTATTAAATGTTTATGAACCATTTAAATTATCTATTTCATTGAGCTACCCCGCCCTTTTTATAAGTTTATATACAAATTTGATGTAATTTCATCAAATAATTGACTCAGTAGAAATCATTACCGAAAAAATTTCACATATTGTTTCTTCGTCATTTTTCAGTATCTTCTACAAGGGAGTAAAAAATCCTTAGTCATGCCGTCCTTCGGAGGGGACGTTAAAAGGTGGTCCCGAGCCTGTGCGTTGTCAGGCACTCGTTAAAGATCCCTTTCCTAATAAAACCTGGAGAGGCAAAATTTAGGACTCCCACTGTAGCATCGTCCGATTAGCCATAGTAGCATAAAGTGACGTTCAACAATAAACAATAAACAAGTATCTTCTACGTTTTAATTTATTATATAGCAATCGTTCCCTGAGTCATAATTAACAGGATAAAACATTACGATGCTAATTCAGGTTCACGAGTGACGAATGCTGTGATTTACAGTCACATCAGCACACCTTTTTTGGTAACTTAGTTTTATTATTAGAAAAAAATAGGCTTGTTTTATGTGTGAGGTTAACATATGAAACAGTTGAAAAGACGGCTTCCGTATCAACAGAACGTAGATAATAAATTGAATAAATAAATTATTTTCTCTCCTGAATTATTGTTTAGTCCTCACGTTGAGTAAGACTCGGCTGTCCCCCTGTCAACGACTGAAAATGCAACTAATCACCCTTTCGTGGACAGTCATGCTTGCAAGTTGAAGTCCACTGGAAGATTGTTCTTAATGGGGTACCTAGATTCACCATAATTCCAATTTAGAAAAGAAGTGGAATTCGCAACCGTGTGACCATTTATAGGTTGCCCTAAACTGGAGCATAGACTTCCTTGTAGGACTTCAAGTAGGTACCTACACTTTTCTTTGTGTCCTAATTCTTGATGCTTGCTCTGTTCCAGAAGACCACTTCCTTTAGTTTATTAGGTTGATTTCACTATGAAGATGAATCAGTCCATCAGGCATTTATTGACATACCCCACATGTACATTCCACTACAACAATCCTCCAAGTTAAATGAAGGGCAATATTCCTCACATAACACTCCTCTTGGGCCTTACCACTTCTTCCTCAAACAGGCTAAGTTCATTTATTTTATATTTCATGAAATGTATCATTTCATTCATTCATATAATCTTTAGGAGTACTGCATTAATTTACAGCAAAAACCCTTTATCCTGTAACTTATTTAATCTGGTTTACATTACCTATCCCTAGATTCTGTGTTTGTAAAGTAGTTTATTATTTCAACTTCAGCAGTGACCCTGTTGCCTTTTTAGACACACTGCTCAATTGTTCTGATAGCTCTGTTATATTCAACTATATAAAGCCATCTCCCTAAAAGGACCAATTAGTTCGCTCATTCAAGATTCTATTTTTTTATTTGTTTGATATCCCAAAAACTATTAAAGATTAAACCTGTAATTAGGATTCGTTTTAGCTAGGAAAATCATTAAGCAACAATGAACCATTACTGGTCAGTTAGAAGAGACCTATTTGGTTGCAAAATAACATCTGGCCACATGTCACTAGTGTGACATCTCAAAACTATTCTAATAGTTCTAACTTGTATTTCAACTCTGCTTCATCCCCAACTCCCTTACCTCTAGCCTACAGATTAATATTTAATGATTTTGCATCCACTTTTAGTAACTAGAAATAATTTCACTAATACAGCTTCAATGTACATGTATATCTTGTCTAGTACTGTACCTTGATTAGCAGAAAATAATAGATGAACCATTTCCATCTATCCAAATCAAATTGTGAGAGTTCTAATTAAGTTTTGTGCTAACAATGATCCAGTCTCTATGGCTATGCTAATTCAATAAAAAGAAAAATTGTCTTATCCTCAGCCATGATGATTATAACATTTTAATTTATTTTAAATGCTAAATACCTGAAATGATAGAAATAGGCCTTTTATCTGGATTAACTCTTCATGTAGTTTGTATATTAGTTGATCCCAGTATTACAATACTACAGTATTACATTATACAGTTTTACTTACAATAAAAATATTATCCCAGTATACAATACACGTATTACATAATAAAATATATTATATAGTAATACAGAAGGAAATTATTATGAGTAAAGGTCAGTAAAAAAAAACAATTAAATAGTTAAAATCATTTATCTTTCCCTCACCATAACCCAGACTAATTTCTTCCAAATATCTCAACAGTCAACTATTGATACTAATTATTATATATACAGAAATACTATATAAATATAACTATACAAATCGAATTAGTGCAGAAGTTAGAAAAACCTGAAATTGTTAGATTTGGAGTAGCAGTGTTTCATCAAATTACGACCACTTGGCTACATTTTTATTTTAGTTTTTCAACTTATTCATTCTGATGGACTGCCATGAAATAAATTTCAAAATCTCTGTAAGCCAAATAACTTTTAGAATGCTGAAAGTAAATTTTAATTTTCTTTGTTACCAGGTCTTCTTATTTATCCTTAGATACACCTAAAACTATGCCATCAACTGCAGTACCATCAGTGTCAAATAGTTTTTTTGAGGTAAATAATCCTACAGTTCCTAATACCCCAATAAGAACTATTTTACTTCCAATGATGAAATACCATTGATATCCTGTCAATTTTTTTTTTTTATTATAACTTTTTTCATTGTTTTATTTCTGAATCTTACTATTTTTATTGAATTAAAAGGTGATATCAGTAAGCCCCTGTAGTAAATATACAAAAGCCATTTACCTATCCCCTCAAGACTGCTCTTGGGGTTTGCAAGATCCCAGCAAGGCGGCAACCAATAAGGTGTCAGGCCTGGTAAAGAGATAAACATACCATCATAAAGGTTTACAATGCTGTCTTTAGGATATTAGAAATATCCTTGGCCCGTTCTTAAATTTTTTAATCAACTAACATTGAACCGGACACTCTCATTTTACATAAACTATAAAATCCTGCCACCTGTTATCATAATTACCAGTAGGAAATTAAGAGGCGAGTAAAAGAAGTAGTATAGGAACTTGGAATAAAGAGAAGTCAGTCAATGGCAGTGAGGGCACAGGCTCGGAACCACCTTTTAACGTCCCCTTCCCAAGGACGGCATAACTAAGGATTTTTTACATGTTTGAACCCGCGTGAACCTTTGCATAGAAAGTGATATGCTAGCCACTGCGCTATCGGGTGACTCTGGATTTGTACTGTTACACACCAACATATGTGCAAAGAAGTGTTTCGCCATGAATCACGCTTGGGCGCCATTTTTTCCCCCCCACATTCGGATTTCCACTATAAACAGGCTGGGTGTGCCTTAGGAGGATCTTGCTACCCCAAGTCTGCTCCACACCTTAAATAACAGAATAAATAATTCTGCTTCCACCTGGGTTCAAACCTGAGACACAGATAACAGTAGCTTAATACTTTATCCATTAGGCCATACCGCTCCTTAACAGTAATAATATCATCTTGAATTAAAACCTATTAGTTACTTTATCTTCTCTTGCATGCCACCTAATACTATAGTGATGTAAAACCATTGTTCATAGAAACTCCAATGGTTTTGCAGAATACATTCAATAGACAATAAAGTATCGTCTATCTACTCCCCTAAGGAGGTGATAGTAATGTCTAAGGTACAATTAGAAATGCATTTTTTGGAGTTAATACTGCCTTAGTAATGCCAAAATCATACCACTTAAAATGGCATTCCTTGTGGGTAATGAATCTACCTACCAATATTGGTTTGGTATCATTAATTAAATTAGCTAAAATTTCTAATTTCTGTAAGATTCATATTTATAGGTAATTGACTTTTAGAATTATCAATAGAGCCTGAGTATCAATGCATCATTAATTTAGATTTAACTAGCTGTACCTCGCGGCTTTGCACGCGACTGTTTCATGTTATTTATTTTTTTATTGCTGCGAATTTAGACAGTTGTTTATAATAACTGTGTTATGTGAGGTTATACAACATAAATATATGTACCTGGGATAGATGTATGACAAATAAATGATTATTGTTGATTGTTAGATATTAATTTTATTCAGTTTAATCTACAATAACATACCAGTAGCAAGTAGCCATACCCGTGATTATCTAATACTGACATATTGGCTTTAAAACATTATCATTCCATACCACATTAACTTCTATGTAACATAAATGCATATTTTTTCCAATCGGGGTGTACCCTTCCAACTGAATAAGCTTGCATTTTTTTTTAGGATTTAGAACTAAGTTCTACTATCTTTTCAAAACATAAACCTTTTTCAGGTTAGTGATCATTTAAAAAAACAACAATGAAACATACAAATTTAATAGAAACCTACACACGAAACATGGCTATGAAACAAAATATACCTAAATATATTTGTTATAAGTATATTAGTATCTATGATATTGCTGATTAGATTAAGACGATTTCGCTTCTATGTAGTTAGAAATTTGTCATTCAAATGAGTACTTGTAGTTTTTATAGGAAGCATATAATTTTTGATTATTCGAAAACCAATTTTGTTTTACGGTTTAGAGAAATATTTTTTTAAATAACTTGAAGGACGAATTTTCCCAAACCCAGCCTTATTGCACATCTATACGGTAAGACGAACCTCCAGGAGAAATTTGAACTTCACAACCATAGTCGTTTTTTAGAAACTGGGATGACCAGAAAATCGAGTGAAATGGTACTTTCTTTTATAAATATAGATTTTTTTTTTAATTTATATTTTATTGAATTTTACAACTGTATAAATATAAATACAACAAGTAAAAGTGTTAAAATACAATAAAGGGTGTGAAAAGGCTTGTGAAGAAAATACCCAGTGGTAGAACTTCGAATAAATATAGATTAACATATTTTTAGCTTCTTTTGCCTAAAATAATATTTTTTATGCTTCTTTGTTGATTGTCCCCCGACTGTTTTAAGGTCTTGTTATAAGTGGCTCGTTTTTTGTATTAATTGAAGATATTTTCAATAGTTCCTCCAGATATTGTTTTTGTTTGTGTTGGTGTTTGAACCCATCATAAAGATTTTTCATTAATTAATGTAAGGGGTTTCCATATTTCACTAACGATTTATTAATATGGCTTCAAGAGTAAATAAGCTAGTAGAGCCTAAAAGACCAGAAAAAGAATCTGATCTGGAGTTGTGGACCCAACCTCAGACCAAGCAGAAAAATGGAGGAGATGTTAATAGGCAACTGACTAAGGCTGAAGAACAGCTCTTAAAACTTGTATTGCAGAAAGCGAGAAACTAAGCCGATTCAAGGTGAAGGATTCCAGCACAGATACAAAAACTGAAAAAAGAAATGCTTAGGCTTATGTACAATGCAGCTAAAGGAAACAGCAATAAAGGTGCTAACACAAATTTATAAAAACTAAATAAATGAAATATATGTAGGTTCATATAAATAATTATTTCTGGCACATCCTAGTCAGCCTAGTTTTTTTTATTATGCTTGTGCTGTTGCAAGATTCCTCACAGGGAGTTGTTTAGGATAAGGTAAAAAAAAAAAAAAAATATTAATCAGCGATATGAACAATATATTTATACATTTGCAATAGTCTGGTAATGTATCTCTACCCGGATAACTATAAAATATCTAACAGAGATAACTTCACTATACTCTATCTTCTTCGCTAAGTGCAGTCTTCGTATTTTAATAAATTCTTGTATAACATTTCCTTTATCAATAAGGGAGTATAAATTTATATATATATATATGACTCTCATTACAATATACATTCAAACCTACGAATAACATTTGACTCACTCAGTTTTATTTAAATATATAGTTATATAAAACAACAATTAATTTCTCTCAATAACTTTTTCAATATACATATAATTATTTTAAAAGTTTATCATATAAATTTTCCATCTTAATTTCTAATAAATGCACCATCATTTCAACTGCATTTCTCTTTTGTTTTTTGTATTTATAAAGAATATAATATTTTATACACAATATGCAAAATTAAATACAAATATGCAAAACATAATAAAACTAAATACAATTGCCCTTGAGACACACATGCTACAAAAAGCTATACATTCACAACATTGGTGGTATTTATAACATAGAGGCGTTTAAAATATATTGTTAGATAATATTAAAAATATACATTCGTGTGTTAACATTTAATTTCAAATTTACATGTTTATACTGTACTAAGCAATAGCCAACTAACATTACAAAGGCCTTTTCCATTTGTAATAAAGTGATATGTTAAATGATAAATAATTCTATGACCATATTCTAATAATATACCAAAGGATAATCTTAACTTTTTGGAAAACCATTTGTTTAAAATTATATTATTAATAATATTCAAACTGATTTAATAATTGAATAAAGAAACAAAAGGCCTTCTGGAGGTAACAACATAATAATAATTTGTTCGAATTTTACATCATCGATGCGATTAAACAAAATTTGTGTAATTATAAGAATATCAATTATTTTCAGATCTTAAGATATTCATTCACTCATTTCTTTTAATTGAATAGAATAAATCCATTGAAAATAAGATGGTCAAAACAACCATGACTGAACAAGCAAGAGGGTAAAGGTTACTATTATTGCAGAAAATAATTCAAATTCAAGTATTTTTTTCGACTTTAAACTATTTTAAGTCAAGCGAGTTATTAGTGGCAAATCTTTGTATTTCTGTGTTCAGATGGCAATACTTTATAAGTCACTTTTTCATATATTTATGATGACAAAATATAAATTACATTTGTAAGCATGCAATTCAGTATATTTAAACTTATTAAAATTTGACTTTCACTTCTAATAATATTAGAAATAGAAACTAATGCCATTAAAAATATTCAAGAACATTAAAAATATGATGAGATTCAAAAGTATCGAAAGAAAATCCATGTGTTTGGGGGAAAAAGTGACTTATAACTCTTTGACATCAGAGCAAATTTATTGAATCTGTAAAAATATGATAATGCTATTATTAAGTATGAGCTTACACCATAGATACCTCTAGTTATTATGGTTTTTAAGTGATCTTTCAACTATAAAAATAATTTTGGGTTATAAATGCTTTTATACCGAAATGCCATAGCATTTAAAGGGAAAAAATAAAAAATAAAATAAAATTTCAAAACTTTCAATCAGGATTTCAATGGAGGTTCATTGCAGGATATCATTGATATGACATAACAACCACTTTAAATCTTAGAGGGATAAAAAATTTAAGATTTTTCATATGTAAAAGTGAATGATGATGAACACTTACAATTTATATGTATACATTATATACATAACAGAAAAAAAGAAAAGAAATAAAAAAAAATATCACAAGAAATAAGAAGCTTTGCTTCATTAATAAATTACAATCTTGCATGTTTTTAGCTATGCATGAACTACGTCAAAAACCCGTACTATTTTCAACTATTATGGGCTGCAGCTCTTAGAACTTTAGGAGGATAAAAAAAAAAAAATGATAATAATAATAATACAGCTTACAAAGTTATGAGATCTGATTACTGCAAGAATAAATTGTACTATTAAAGATAATGAGCTGTGAAGATTGCAACTAACCTGACGCATTTTTTACTATTTATTTCTTATTGCCGCCTTTCCTTTAATACAACCTTTTTTTTTTTTTTTTGTTCTATGCATGGAATGAGCAAATGTTAAAATAAATCTGTACTGATATGGCAAAATGGTATAAGTCACTTACATTCTAGAGTGTCTTTAATTTATGTTTAGAAAGTGGAAAAATCTCCTAAGTGTTTCTATTTCACTTTATGAGTAAACAGCTCTACCTTAAATACAACGTACGAATAAACGAACCACCTTCTAAATATAATCGAATGACACTGCAGAATCTGAAAAACTCTCATTTCTAGAAAAAGTGACTTCTACCATTTTGCCGTATCAGCACAGAAATGTTTCTGCAAAACATAAATAATTACTCAGAACCAATGAATATTTTAACAATAAATACTTACATGAAAAGAATAGATCAGATTCATTTTTGGTTGTTTATTTGGTATGGTAAAGAAATTTAAGCAACTTCTGCGGAGGGGAGTAAGTGATTGACTTTGTATAGATCTATTTTTCACACAATTGATTTAGCAAAATAATTTAAAACTAATCATATAGCCGATTTATAATATTTATCTAATTATAATTATAGATAAAATGTGATGGTGGCATTATGTTATAGAATATTTTGGTTGAATATTCTATTATGGTAAATAATATTTTTTTCATTAATGATTATGTTATACACTATAAAATGTTTCTGAGAACAGGTTCTCATTAAGTATATACAGTTTAGTATTTTTTTTTTTTTTTTATTATTCAAACTTGAAAAATTAAAATAATTTACCTAGAATACCTCATTCCCAATAGCTCTGCAGCTCATTACCTTTAATAATGGCTGTATTATACAATGTTTCACACAATTTATAAAAGCGCTATTAAAAATTAAAAAAGTGAACAAATTTATGAAGCATTATAAACATTTACATGAGGTAAATATTCATTACCTTTTTTACATAATTCACAATCATATTAAATAAACATGCAATATGATAAAGTATACATTTATTTATTTATTCACCATGTGTTTTTTTTTTTGTTTGTTTTTTTTTTATTACTTTTTTATACCACTTTATCGCCCCCATCTGTTTCCTCCGTTTTTCTAAACAGTTCTATTATGTTAGTGTGTTATTGTCATATCTATCACTATATGATACATAACTATATAAAGCTTTGTCCTAAACTGGTAGAAAGTAAAATTTCCACGTCCTTTTTTACCATGAGGCACGACATTTTTCATAGGATCTAGAGACATAATAACATTGGGGTGTGTATTTAATCATTATGAGACCACTTCTTCTAGATTTAGCTAAAGTTCTCAATAATCTCCACAAAAAGTGAAATACTAATAATTAGCTTATCTTCAGGCTGGCTAAGATTTTCTGAGGACAGGGAGAATTTGGAGGGAATCGGATTAAATGAGCCTAAAAAAAAAATAAAATATAATAAATAATAGATCTACAGATGATTAAATAAGGGTTTAGATATTAGGTCAAAATAATGGTAAAATATTTTGGAGTCAAAATTATATGGTAAACAACAAATTTACTAAAGAACAAATCCAGCTCTATACACTGACAAGTAGTAACCTTGCTATTCTTAAAGTAGTTTTTGATTTTAGAATGTATCATAAATTTCTCAATCAAATTATTTTTTAATGCAAAAAATAAAACTTTTAATATTTTTTTTAAGATGTGAAACACAGAATACAGGTATGTCAGGAATAACTTACCAATTCTATAGATAGGATGAGGTGGGACGAGGTAACTCCGTTGAGAAGACAATATCAGAATCAGTCTCTGGTGCAATTTCATACCTTATTGTTTTCAAATATGAAGCTTCAATTCCTTTTTGCAACACACCAATCATGTCAATTCCTGAAAAATAAAAAAAAAAATAAAAATTTATGGATAATTATTAGGTGGATCCATAAGTTTGTTAGCGGTGGGAATTATTTTCAAATATCTCTAGTTCTATTTGCCTTCTCTCACAATAATGATAATTATCCCAAAGGTCAAAACCTGCTCTTTGAAACTGTTGTGTTTGGTTTTATTAGCGTTAGTTTTGTTTGTAATACAGCATAGTGAATATGTTAAATGATAAAATGCATTTTCAGTATATTTTCCTTTTTATTTAAAAAAAGGCTAATGAGCTTTGGAAGCCCAACACAAGATATGTGAAGTATACATGGGCTGTGGCTTAACATTATGTAATTCTAAAAAGTAGCTGAAGTTTCATTCCACAGTTACGAGTATTGAAGATATATCACGCAGCAGTCAACCCATCGAAATTGATTTGAATGATATCAAGGTTGTAATTGAACAAGAGTGGTTGCTACAGAGGTAAGAAAAATAGTGGGGATACTGTAAGTAGGATTTGGAACCATTCAGAAGCATTTTAACAACTTTTATACATGAACCGCCTCATCAATGTTTGGGTGCCAAAAATAATGACTGAGACAAACCTGGCCAACCGAATATCAATCTGAACCTCTCTTCTGAAATGACACAAAAGATAAAATCACAGAAATTAAGAAGTAAAGAAGTATGAGCAGACAACTCAATCTAAAAATTATATGAAAAAATTATAACCAAACTTAAAACCTGCGACAAAAGTTTATAAGTAAAGTAGGAGACTATTTCACAAAATTAAGGAAGTATGGTTTGGGTATAAACTTTATCAAAAAATGTGTAACAAATAGTTCCTATAAGGATGGTGGTCAATAAATTATTGTTTATTGACAGCTATCTGCACCATCCATTCAATGAACACTACATAATATCCATGATGGTGTTGGTTAACTATTCAATATTCAATTCTTGTTTGTTTGATTCATCATTGTATTTTGAAAAAGGTTATTTGTGGTTTTATGATTAAGAATACTTTTCATAACTAAGTAAATAAATAAATTATAATATTTATTAAAATTGCTCACCTGTCTCTTGAGAAAGTTTACAAATGGTAGGGTGACTCTTGATAGACATCGGCTGACCTCGGTCTATTTGGGACAGTACAAGCTCAATCACCTGGCCTGAATTTTGAATCAACTTCAAAACATCAAAGTAGCTAATGTTCAACACTGGTATCCCATTCACAGCTTGGATTTGGTCCCCTGAAATTTAATTAAATGAACTATCATATATAATTTCCAAACTTAATCTATTACAGGAAACAGGAAAAAAATAACTAAATTTTGAACAAATCACAGAAAGAAAAAAAATATTCACCTTTCATTGAATTTTTAAATTAAGAAAACTAAATTTTTATGACTTTCATCTAACCATGATGGTTAACCACTTTATTTTAAGTACAATTTATCAAAAAAAGCGCTCCTAACCTGGACTTTATTTACCAGAAGTTTTTTTTTTTTTTTTTTTTTTTTTTTTTATATACTACTTTTCTTCTTCTCATCAATATAAATAAGAATCAATTATTGTTCTTTTGGCCAAAAATATAGAATAATTTAATTGTACATATATGCTATTCTTAAGGGACCCGATTACAGAATAATAGTTATTTTCTATTCTATATATATTACAATGTGGCACCCCACCTTGATTGGATTGGTACCTGGCCTTTTCACTGGGTTGAGAAAAACACCTGCTGATTAGGCACGGACAATGGTCACATCATGTGTGTTTTTGCATCGCCAAACAATTATCAATTACATTAAACAGTTCTTAATACAAAAAGTTGAACAAATATTGTATTCAAAGACCCATCATGGGTCTTATCTATGATCCAACAAGTGTTTTTTTCATTCTGATTCAATAGTCCGTTAATTAGTTTAAGATACTAAAGATACATTGATATAGAGGTTATAAATATTCAGATTTATATAACTAAACTGCGTGAATTAGTTTAATTTTACAATTTTTTTGAGATTTAATTTTTACAAGGTTTTCAACACTTTGTGGATTCATATGTCTCATATTAATTATACATACAAACAAAAATAATGTATGTAAACATTTCTGATTTTTGCTAAATTAATAATTTAAATAATTTTTGCTAGATAAAATACAAAACCTATTAGGATGCAACTATTAGTAATATGATACAATTATTACTATATCTTATGTCTTTAAAATAATCTTAGCAAAAGTACCTGAAAATATAGCTCCGCAATTGGCTGCTGGAGTACCTTCAACTGTTGACAACACATACACATGACCATCTTTCCCTTCGGTAACATGGAGACCTAAGCTACCGTCTGAAGCTCTTTCTAACCTGTTTTACAAATTATTTGAAATAAAAATACAAAAAATATATTAAGAAAATACAATACATTAAGAAAATATTTAATAAATTAAAACAGAAGTAAATTAGGGCAAACCAAGACATAATTATCAGATTAATATTTCTAATGTATAATATCAAAGAAGAATAAAACAAATAAAATTGTGAAATAATGTTAAGTAATCTTACCTAATTGTATTTAAAATACGTTCAGTCAAGAAAGCAGCTTTATCAAATTTTTCAGCGAGAGATTCACTAATCGTTTCTTGAAAGTTAGAGTGATATTTACTATCCACACATTTGATATTTGTAGCTAAAATAATAATAAACTTCAATAAATATTAAATATAACTAAATTTTTTATGAACTAAAAAATATCCTATGTATTAATTATAATGTTGTTTGGTTTTTGTTTAAAAGTTACAAACTCAGAAACTGATCAATACATTTCTTTAAAATAAAAACCAGAAATTTTGTATTGGATGTAGACACCATGTCTCCCTAGCCTAGAAAACTTACTGAAAATAGAGAGAAGGATCCTGAAGGGAATCTATTGGCCTAAGAATGAGACCGAACCAGGAAATCTACATAAGAATAAGACCCGGGAACCAAAATAAGTATCATAAGACTAAGATTCTATGGGTGTATGGTAAGAATGGACCAACGGAGACCGAACAAGAAAATCTTTGACAGAATCCATAAATACAAGAGCAAAGGAGGATGCGTAAAGCAAATGAAAAGAGACAGAAAAATTAAAAGTAACGGGCAAACACTACCTGGACAGAGAGCAAAACGCAAAAAAATTCAAAGAGATCAAGATTCTTGTGGGAAATCAAGAAAAATGGAAGGGTACAGTGTGGTCAGAAGAAATGAAGCAAAAATGTGTAGAGATGATGAGAAGGTACTGGGAGAAATCAAAATAATGATGTTCGTGTGGTCTTAACAGACCATTTCATGTAAAAAAAAAAATAAAAAAAGAAGTTTATTTATTTTAGGTAAAAAGAAATTTTTTGTTTTTAGTAGGTACAAAGCAATGATTATAAAATGAAGTTTTAGAAACATAAAAACTGTTAAGATAAAAGCTGTTTTAGTCAATAGCTTAGATATATATTTGCCCTCTGCCCAGTTCTATTTAAACTGAAGATCTAGTCAAATTATAACTAGAGAAAAATATGTTTAGTCAAAATATGTTATTAAAGTAGCAGCATGGTCATGGTTTCTCTAAAGCATTTCAGGTCACATTTCAATAGATTGACCATGATTTTGATATTTAATACATTAAGTTCACTACTGGGTTTGAATAGTATACAATCAAAGCACTTAACAGCAATAAGAATCTAAACATAATCGTTATGCCAGAAGATCAGGAAAATAAAAGGCAGTGTACTATGTGTGGGTTTTGAATCGCACCTATATATTTGGGTATTCATATAAATATAATAGAAAAATTTCAAAGAGTCAAAACAGTACCATTTAAATTACTGGGATATTTATTTCCCAAAGAATTGAAGCCCCATCTAAATGTTTACTGTTTGGTTTGGCTTGGGAATGAGCATTGTTTCAACACACCTTAAGATTACCTTATCCTTCCAATCCTAATTGGAATGCATTCCCTCGTATTTTTATGTAGTTTATTTTTATTTTATTTTTTTAAGAGATCTGGATTAGGAAAATAAAAATATTGGGTTATCCGAAAAGTTCGTAGAGATTTTTAAAATGAAATTTACCTTTTGTTTTGTCAACTAAAAATGAATCACAAACTTAATGCTCATTTATATGCCTTTAATCCTCTTGGAATTAACTATGTTTACACACTGAATTCGTCTTTATTAAGATTCAGTAGTGTAGTTTATTGCGAACCAACATGAGTGACGATTCAGTTAATTTTCGGCATATTATGCTGTTCTTTTTAAAATAAGGGAAAACGCAGCCCAAACTGCAAGAAAGATTCATGCCGTGTATGGCAGCAATTCAATTGCAGATAGCACAGTTCAGAAGTGGTTTTCGTGGTTTAGATCAGGAGATTTCAATTCGTAAGACAAAACCCGGGGCTGGCCGGAGTTCAACTCTAGACATCGAGGATATTATGATGGTCATTGCAAACAATCCACAAATTACTGTCTGTGAGATAACTGCGGAGTTAAGAGCCTACAAATTGACCATATTTGATCATCTAAAGAATGCCGGGTATGTCTGTCGTCATGTCGTTTGGGTTCCCCATGAGCTCAGCGGAAGGAACCTTATTGAAAGGACTTCATGTTGTGATTTGCTGCTGAAAAAAAAATGTGGAGAATCCATTTTTGAAACGAGTTGTTACTGGTGACGAAAAATGGATTCTCTACATCAACATCAGCCGAAAAAAATCTTGGAAGGTTCCTGGAACGATGCCGCTTGCAACACCAAAGGCCGACTTGCATCCCAGAAGGGTGATGCTCTGTATTTGGAGCTCCTTCCACAAAACCAAACTATAAATTTTACTGTGCTAGTTAGACCGATTCAAGGCAGCAATTGAAGAGAAACGGCCAGAGTTGGCAAATCGGAAAGGAGTGCTATTCCACCATGACAATGCTCGGCACCATGTGTCTTTAAGGACTCAGCAAAAGTTATTAAGCTTCAGATGGGAGATTTTACCTCACCTTCTGTACTCTTCTGACATTGGTCCTTCAGATTTCCATCTTTTCCGTTCCCCCAAAAATTTTCTACAAGGTAAATCCTACTCTTCAGAAGATGACGTCAAAATGGACCTTTTATTGTTCTTCAGGAGTAAGGACAGTGATTTTTGGAAAAAAGGGATAATGGACCTTCCAAGCCGTTGGGATAGGGCAATTGCTAACGGTGGTAACTGTTTTGTAGATTAAATAAATAAATTTTAAGCTATTTATCAATTTTAATTTTTGTCTGAATTTCTCCAAACTTTCCGGACACCCAATATATCTCTCTGTAATTAACAATTGAAAAACAAAAGAACTTTTTTAACAATAATTATTTATTTCAAATCATAAAGTTATGTAATCAGCAAAAGAAAACCTTTATGTTTCAAGATACAAAGAATCCAAAAGATGGATTGAAAAAGAAAAAGAAATCAAGAACAACAGGGATAATTTTATTTTTTCAAACATGTCATAGGTTATCTCAAAATGTTCCAAAGAACTTGACAAATCAGTGTGTCTTGAAATTACAGAATGACATCATATTAAAGGTTACCTATATCTCAGTATTTATAAAGAAAGAGGGAAAATATGGATTTTTTTTTTTTTTTTTTTTTTTTTTTTTTTTTTTTTTTTTTTTTTTTTTTTTTTTTTTTTTTTTTTGGGAATAATACACCAAAGTTAAAAACAATTTAAGAATCTCCTTTTATTATTATTTACTATTTTTATTCTCATGATTCAGCAGCGTACATTTTTTAAAACCATCTTAATAAATAAACATAAGATATTATTATTTCTAGTCCTTTAGATATTGGAAGAGAAATTATTTAAAGAAAAATATTTTTAAAAAATGTATTTCAGAAGGTTACAGTCCTATCTGACTATATTTTATCGAAGAACATGGTTAAAACTTAAACAAAGCTAATATAAACAAATTATTCACAAATTACAAACAGATGATTAGCAATCTCATATTTCTCCTGTAGCCAAACTTTCCGAAAAGCATTTTATTTACATCATAATGTTATTTATATGAATTAACAAAACAAAATGGCTACCACTCACTGAGAAGGTATGGTGGAACCGATGAAATAGGAGAAATTAACTCAAGGGAGGCTTGCGAGGAAGATGAGTGAAGATCGTGTTGCGAGTTTGAAAATATTGCTCTTGTTCCCATGAGTGGCCTCCTTCTGCCTTTTGACCTACCTCCGTCAGAAGAATCTGAAACAACATAAATAGACATTAATCAAAGAAATACATAAAAAACCACATTTATGTATATCTTAAATTTCATAAACTAATTATTTATTTTGGTGTCACCTGTGGTGTATTAGTTAGCATAACAGCCTTTTATGGCCAAGGTTATGGGATCAAACATAGCAGATGCCCCAAGGATTTTTTAAAGGCAGTAAAAAAATCCTTGGTTATGCTATCTTTTAGAGGAGACATAAAGTGGTGAACTCAAGCCTGTGCGATTTCAGGTATTTGTTAAACATCCCTATTCTAATTAAACTTGGATAGGATTTAGGAATCCCATTTTATCATCGTCCGATAAGTAATAGTAGCATAAAGTGACTTAAATTAAGAAATAAAACTAACTAACTATCATTTAAAAACTACAAGAATATAATGAGACAACTTTATAATCTTCTGTGTATTCAGTAAAATAGATTTTATAAATTCCAAATCTAATATAAAAACATTCTCTCTGCAGAAATAAGAATGTTAATAAATCATTTCGTTCTCAGTTTTGTTAGATTCATTGAAGCATATGAAAAATGCTAGATTTCAGTCTATCATAACTAGTTGAGTTCAATGCTCAATCAACTCAGAAAATATGAATTCCCAATATTCACCACTCTTCACTAAATATCTATTAAAACCTAATATCAGTGAGGTATTTTACCTGATATTCTGCTAGATAGAGTTGATGATACGTTGTGGGTTAATGGTGTACTTGTAAGGGTTGGTGTTCTATTCTCACGACAGCTTTCACTTCTAGTTCCTCTGAAAAACAAACCATTAATCATTAATATAATAATTACAAAATATTTGTTCCTTATTAATCTGTAAATTCCATAAAGTTAGAATCGGTCATAATTACTCCGAGAAATTTGAGGTGCGATCGGGTTTGAAACAGGGTGACTCCCTTTCACCTGTTTTATTTAATATAGCTTTAGAATATGTCATAGAAAAAGTGATGTGTACCGAGAAAGGTTTAAATATGGGCAATAAGATTCCGGTTTTGGGGTATGCCGATGATTTGGTACTGCTAGGTGAAGACACGGAAACCATACAACTAAATCAAGTGTGTTAATAAAAACCGGTAAGGAAATAGGACTTGAAATAAATACCGATAAGATGAAATATATGATTAGTAGCAGAAACGTTGGGGATCTTAGTGATATTGATATATCAGGGCATTCTTTTGAGCAAGTAGAGAAATTCAAGTATTTAGGTTCAATTATAACTAGAAAAAATGAAATCCAGGAAGAAATAAAGTGCCGGTTAAAGGTGGGAAATGCGTGTTATTATTCAGTTGCTAAGTTACTTAGTTCGCGGCTCCTATCTAAAAACTTAAAGGTTAGAATTTATAAAACTATTATTCTTCCAACGGTTCTTTGCGGATGTGAAACGTGGCCGCTTACTTTGAAGGATGAACAACGGCTTAAGGTCTTCGAAAATAAATATTAGGTCCAAAGAGAGATGAGGCCACTGGGGAGTTTAGAAGGTTGCACAACGCGGAATTGCGGAACTTGTATCCTGTGAATATAATTGAGCTGATTGTATCCCGGAGACACAAATGGGCGAGTAAAGTTGTTGGGCTCGATGACGAGCGGATTCCGAGAAAGTTGGTATTTGCTGATCCGACTGGTAGGCGTCCGAAAGGTAGGCCGAAGCGTAGATGGGAGGATTGCGTTAGGGCTGATCTCGGGAGCTTGGGCTTGATTGGTGAACATTGGACGAGTTGGTGTACACAGAATTTGGTGGTTTCGGCATCGAACCTTCGGGTTCGGTAAGCCTATTATTATTAAGCAGCAAAAATATTTAAAGAATCAAAGCTTAGTATTTTTTTTGCTTATAAAATCTTTCCATGTCGACACTCACACTATCAAGGCTAGTTCATTCAATAACTTCTTTTTAATTTTGGAAGTTTAATAATAATTATATTATGGATCTTTATAATAATGATTCAAAAGCAAAAAGGAAAAAAAAAATTATATACACCATTCAATCGCAATAGTCTCCATCACTATCAATACATTTCTGCCTATGTGTTGGCAGATTTCCCAAAACCTCTGAATAGATTTTGGTATACAAAGAATTTTTAAATTTGGTAAACCCATTGAATCTTTAGTAAACAATTTTTTTATTTTTTAAAAAATACTGTAGGTGTCTAAAGACTCACTAATAATACCCTTCCCGACACTTTGATGAGGTTCCTGGTCATCTGAGCCCAGTCCTGGCTGAGCTTAAATGAGTATAATAAAATTATACAAAAAGAACGCTTTGACATATTTTTAAAAGACAGAATTATTTCCAAATAGAGAAATTCTACAAAGATAAACGAACATTTTTTATTGGAATAGGATTAATAAGAGTTGACATTAATAAAAATGAATAATCCAGCATTTTTTTCCAGACGACCTAAATAATTTGTTTTTTTATGATGTATATAATTTTATTTATTTTAGAGTAGCTTCATGAGTTGAATAAATCAATTTAAAATCCATATATTATTAAAATATTAAATTTTCTGTATTTAAAAATTATTTGAAATCATGAATTAAAATTAATCAAAAGTTAAATACTGTATCTAATTTTTTTTTTATCTTACGAGGAATATAAATGTTTTTCTTCATTTTAATTTGTACTTATATAATTTATGAATGGAAGAAATGATTTCTAAGAAACGAATTTACTTTTAATTAATGATTTATTTAGCTGTATAAAATGAATTTTTCAAATATGTCATTATTCCGGCTAATTTTTGAAAAACTAATCTTAATAGCAAGTTCGGTAGATGAGCTTGTCATAATGATTAATGAACTAAAAGAAAAGAGTTATCTCCATGGCCTGATATTGAACCCTGAAAAGTCTATAATCATGACCAATGGGTCTTTGGAAATAATTAAGCACCAACTCCCAGGCATGAAGATTTCCAATCAATCCTCCTATTATCTTGGACAAGTAATATCATTTGTAAATAGAGACTCAAAGGAAATAGAATCCAGAATAGGTGAGGTGTGGAGGAAATTTCGGTGCCTCGAGCTCATGTTCAAAAGCCAACTGAAAATAAAATCCAAAGCACTAGCTTTTAACAGCATTACATCCCAGTGCTTACATATGGATGCCAGACTTGGTCACTGACAAAAAATCTAGAATGGAAAATAAATGTCTGTCAACGAAGAATGGAGCGGATTATGCTAGGAATCTTCTGAGGGACAAGATTAACTCAAATAGAATAAGAAAATTAACAAATATCTCAGACGCTATTGCTTATGTTAGAAAAATGAAGTGGATATGGGCAGGACATCTCTTGCGGAAAACAGAAGATAGTTGGGCAAAGCGAGGTGCAGAATGGATCCCTAAAAAAAGACAAATTTAAGAAAAGGAATGGTTCTTAATGGATGATATATGCACAAGACAGGATGTTGTGGAAAACTAAGTGCCAGCAACTCAAGTTTTAGGTTTGGCTAGTCTCCGCCTAAAAGACTCTAATCTCCCATTTTTTGGGAAGGTCCATATGTACATACATTTCATGTAAATATTCATTTATTATTTTGTTTTTTATACATAATGGAGAGTAATTAACTTTGTATTTACATATAAATAAAAAGTATTATTATTATTGTAAAACAAATTTTTCAAATATGTAATTATTCCAGCTAATTTTTAAAAACTAATCTCAAACAGTCATAACTTAGAATTCAAAAATAAATATACTAAGCTTACAGGCAGTGGGTCGCTGTTTTTCCTCTAAAAATAGCTCTATCTGGACTGAGTAAACTAGCCGCTCTTCGTAGTGCTCCGAGTTCTGTTGGCCGTTTAACATCTGGGCTCACATGTAGCACTCCTTTCTTACCAGATCTTTTGATATCTCCGAATTCTGTGAGAAAAATATGGTTATGAAGTCAAAATTTTAGTTAGAAAGATATGTACATATACAAAACTATTTATTAGAAAAAGATTCAACATTTATTAATGGATAACAGTGAAATTACCTTCTGTCAATGATTGAAGAGTAGTATATTCATTCGTCAGCTTCATAAAAAACTTATGATGGAGCCATGCAAGGTGGAAGAAGTAGCTGCTTCTAAATAAATTGATTTTAAAATTTATATTACAGCATTATAAAATTTATCTGACAAACAAATAAAATGAATTGACTGTTGGAATAACTTACTTATTAGAATCGAGCTTAAGCCTATATTTCGCATCTGCAGAAATAATATCAAAATAATGTTTTGAATAGGATAGTTTCTTAATGTCTGGCCAATTGAATGTGTAATGCGGCTGCCTCACAACGCTGGATAAGAAGTCTCTTTTGTAAGCCATTACGACGCCTTTGGAATTGACCCCGAGCCAGACATCACTGGATCCTCCTTCTTTGTTAACCTAAGGGAAAACATTAATGAAAATATAAAACAAAAGTTGCGATATACTTTTAAAGCCAGTCCAAAAGAAATAATTTTTATTTAAAAACTGGTGAATGAAGATAAATACAAAATCTTTTAATATTTTAATATAAATTTCAGATTAAGCACTCAGAACAAGCTCCTAAAAGCTCTATAAAATAGTCATATGGGTGAGATATGTTATACCTCTCCCACTTGGAGCTCGACTTGGAATATTAACTACAAAAAATACAAGACTTTTGGTTCTTTTTTTTTCGAATTTTCTATTGATATATTCGGCAAATTTCAATGATCTGTCTAGTGTAAGTAATTAACTGAATTAGACCAGGGAATGTGAATTGAGTTTAATGAAATGTGATGGCTTATTTTTGATCTGCTCTTTGCAAAGATTATGCCTTAAGAAGAGAAGCTACTTACAACACAGGCTGATATGTAGTGAGTGCCATACTCCGGGAGAGAGGTGCAGTGAGAGATGAACATCTCTTCGGCCCTGCCTGGATCCAAGCCTGCCCGCCGTCGGTGCAGCAATTCCAGCTCTCGCTCCCCGCTTTCATTTTCTGGCAGGTAGTGCTCTACCAGGAAGTAACTATCACCTGTTTTCTCCTGCAGATTAAAATATTTCATTAAAATCTAAGAAAATTATGTAAAGTATTTATTGAATGAATGAAAATATTGTTTATTCTGAGATATTTTGTCCCCAAAGAATAAAGAACATTGAACAGTAAAGGTCACAACAGTTTTGCTTTAGATAATAAAATATATTACAAAGATTTTATTTCCAAATACCTCAATGCTATTGATATGATTTAAATGATTAAAATGGTTCTTACCACTGTAGCATGGTCGCCAAACTCTGCCTGAAGGGCAAGGCCCCAAGGGCGAGGAGCTGTGGCCTCGCAGCCCTCAGCTGCCTCTCGAGGAGGCTCCTCCTCAGTTGCAAGTAGAGAAGGTGCTTCCATTTCCAAGACCTAAGAACCAGAAATAGAAATGGTTTTTAAATTACTAAGCTTTCTTTAAATGCCTTAGCGATGTAAAGCTAAAAGATACTCGCCTCGTTCCCCTGAGGGAGGGCAGGTAGAGGCGAAACCTGAGGTAGAGAGTTAGAGCAGTCTTGGGCCATGGCTGAGGGGCGACCTTGACCAGCTTCTTCTCTCCTGGAGGGAACACAAAGTCTCCTGAAGCCAAGACACAAAGGCCAAGTGTTACTGGGTGGTCCAGTCCCTCTCTCTGAACTACAACCTGATTAAAAAAAATTGAAATTAAAAATTATATACAAATAGAACCAATTTATATTTTATTATTATTATTGATTTTATAAATTAACTGCTGCTATTTTGGCCTCAGAAAGCACCTTAGCATTAAGGCCTTGGCACATCAGACCAAGAGCCTTCTTTATAAAATACTTATACGACCAATTTTGGGGTATGCTTCAGAGACATGAACCCCGACTAATTCAGAAGAAAGGAAGCTTCTTATCTTTAAATGGAAGATTTTGGGTCTTATTTTTGGACCCATTAAGGAAGAGAACCAGTGGAGGAGGCACAATAACCGGGAGGTTTATGAATTATTAGGAGAAGCAAAAGTCGTTCGTTTTATAATAATGGGCAGGATATATTGCAAGGATGGATGGGCAACCAATTTTGCAAAAAATTAGTCTTTGGGAGTCAGTACAGGTTGAGAGGAAGAGGAAGGCCAAGGCTGAGGTGGGAAGACATCATCATGAAGGATGGCTGGACCCTTTTAGGCATATGAATTTTGAGAGTGGCTTCAGAGGACTGAGCCACCTGGCGTAGGCTCATTGAAAAGACCAAAGTTCACGTCAGGCTGTAGTGCCATTGGAAAAAGAAGAATTTTATAAATGAGCATCTTCCAATATGTTTGTTTAATTAAAAATATACAAAAACTTTCTAAAGCAAAGGGAATAGAAAGAAAATAGACCATAATGTGAATAGCAGCAAAAAGGAATAATCAATTAAATTAACATAATATAGAAATCTTTATAATGGGAACAAGACCCGGGGACATAGACATTTGATAATTTCAGAAAATATTTTAATTAAATAAACATATTGGAAGTCAAAGAAGTTGCTTATTTATAAAAATATATAGAAACTTCCTAAACTAAGGCATTAAAAGGAAACTAGATTATAACATGTACAACAGCAACATAAGATGAAGAATTCTTCACCATGAACCAATGATTCTTTGTAGTGAACAAGGAACTGAATGAAACCCGTTGTTTACTAGGTTTAAGATTAATTTTACAAGAGTGAAATTCAGCAAATCTGTAAAATACAGGACAAACAGAAAGGAATATATAGGAATCCTTTCACTTTATTGGGAACTAACGATTAACATGTATATCAAATGACTATTCGTTCCATGGAAGAAAAGGAGAGAGAGAAAACTTTTCTGACAAACAAGTTTGGAGCTGCATACTCCTTCAATTGATGGATATTTTTCAATCTGAAGAGCCCAACTATGAGATGTTCCTTTTTACTATCTTATTCTACTGAACAATAAGAACATTTCGGCTGATATGTATAATTATATTTTTTATTAAATTGTGATTCTCCTTTTTCCCACAGATTCTTTGAATAGCAATCAAATCGGAATTAAATTTTGCAATAACTGTAGAACCTCTAATAAAATCAATGACTAGCAGTATTTAATTGATTCTTTCAGATAAGTCTTTATATTGACTCTGAAATCTATAAACATCTAAAAGATTGAAGGATTAAAAATTATATCATTAATTTGGTATTAACAAAACTATACTTAACATTTATTCCCACATTACTATTTTGCCTGTGGAGCATGCACAGAACAATTTTTCCATTTTGAATATGTTCTGTGCATGATCCAACCCAGCGAAACAATCATTTAGGAATCAACTTTAAACAAAAGGAACATTATTTATTTACTTATATAAAAATATCATTAGAAAACTTAGTCAACAAATATAAATAAAAGTTAAAATTTACCTGAAATATATCAGAAACTGTAGTACAACTCGGATCACAGGTAATTTCTATTTTCTGACCATTCAGCAGTACAACTAGAACTCTCCGCCTAACCGAAACCTAATCAAAAATATTTGTTAGCATTTATTTTATTTATTACATTATTATTAACTAAATAAAAATTGTAAATAAAAAGTTAATAAATGAATACCAAATTACCTTAGCGTCACCAAGATGGACTAGAGGTGTTGGCTCAGAACCCCTGATGATGAACTCTGGGCCTATGAGGGTTGTAGGCCCACAATATTTGCTTCCTTCTTTGGGCTGTCTGTAGAGCCTGCCAAAGATCCTTAAAAAGAATTGTTTAATTTAATTAAGAAACCATAATAATAAAATATTATTACTACAAAGAGTTCATTAAAGATAAATCTTTTAAGCACCCATTCTTCATATTACAGGTATCATCCGTTACCAATTATTGAGATCACTATCATTAGGGGCTACACAGTTTTAAATAATCAGCCAGATGTCATTAATAAAAACAGGAAACTGGCACAGATTATAGATATAGGTGTCTCATCGGATGATTACCTTCAGAAGACAGTTGCCGAAAAGAAAAGAAGGTACCAAGAGCTAGAGGAAGAGCTTAAGCAACTGTATACATTGGAAAGCTATGAGATTTATCTAATTATATTGTCCTGTAATGATCTGATTCCTGAATCCTGAGAGCATGTTTGAATCCATGAAAAGACTTGAACTTCCTGCAAAAATTCTAGCAGGGGTTCAGCAAGCAGTTAGACAGTTTTTGAATATAATATAATTTATCTCTTGACTCGGGACTGGGTGAGTAAATATTCCCAGCAAAGGCTAAGTGAGGAAGAACAAACTCAAGAATAATAACAATTAAAGAAAATAATATATTAATTAAGTATTTTAAGCAACAAATTTGCTAGCCCACTGTTATTAACTAGAAACAGAGCCTTATAAACCTTTAAATTAATATTTTTATTTCAATAATAATGAGCTTAAATATCCTAAAATAAGTATTTTTAATATAGTATTTTAAAATTAAATCTAAATACCCAAATAAATTTATTGCATTGAATTTTTAAGTTGGGATAGTATTTTTTTTATTACAAGATCATAGTAAATACATATAACTTACAAAAAATGGTTAAATTTATGTTTCTATTGATAAATATAAATATTGTGTGCCTTCTTTCTATTTATTTTTAATTTATTTATTATTTTATAAAAGACATATCAAACATTCTTATACGAGTATACATTAATTATGATATTATGAAGGAAGAGTTCTCTTAGAAATTCTAAACTGATTACAGTTTTTGTATACTATGAGATTCAAGAATTCTTTTGGGTGTGCCATTTTTTTAAATTTAATCAAAAACTACAATACATAAATATAATTTCTGACGGATATTTTAAGAATGTGCTATACTGTGGTCAGTACTTCAGTCTTACCAACAAAATAAAATTCAAATGTTTGTTATTACTAAGCAATATTAGAAAATTGAAATTGGCAAACATACTTAATTTTAAAACCTATAAAATAAAATAATCCGAGTATCTGATGAATGAACATTGAAGTTTTCATTGAATGGTTAAACATAAATGGAAATTAAATAAATTTTGAAATAAAATAAAATTGACACTTAACAAAGACTGAAGAATAATGTATACAAAATTCAAAAGAGTTAAACTTACGGCCTACTGATTGTTTTCTGCATTGGTTTCTCTTCCAAGAACCATGGCTGATCCTGAATCTCCTGTATTGAAGAAATCTGGAATGAAAAAAAAAAAAAGGTTAATTGTTTAATAATCCATGATAATTAAAATTAAATGTAAGAATTCAATAGAGTCAGTTATTTTAAATATTGAAACTAGCGAAGTTTCATAATACAAAGAATCTTCAATGTTGGATCAGTATGTACGTACTCCTGGCATTTTTAATTTTCCAGAAATAGATTTGATATATTGCCATTAAACACAAGAAGCCAATCCAATGACAACACCTAACATACTTATTTACAGGAGCTGTGCTGTTTCAAACTGACAGCTAATTGCTGAAGTATGTTACAGAATGTCAAGGGTACTAGGGTTCAGTGAAGGTGTTTAACAGTGTGGCAGCAAGGATAATAGGCAATAGAAACAATGGAAATTTGTTATCTCTATTCATTATTAATTTGTTTGTTTTTTTTATTTATTACAATTGTTTTTTTTTATTGTTTAATAGAAATTTACACTTCCAGGGGCTGAGTATAATACATAAAACAGAGATTATCTTAGCTCCTAATACTTGATCTCAAAGCTGTTTTGTATATATAGATGAATATAGAGAAATATATAGATAAATAGATGAAACAAAAAGAGTTCAAGAAGGCATTTAACACAGGGATTTCTTCTTTGTTTATTATATATATTTTTATTCAATTTCATAAAATATCTGAAAATGCAAATAACTTTTTTTCTACTTTTTGCTGGTGTATTGATAATGTAATGATTTTGATCAATTTTAACAATATATTTTATCCAGTAATTTATAATAATACCTACCTATACTTTTATGCTTAATCTTGAAAATTTAAGCCACTTCCATAACATTTTGGATTTATTCATAGCTTATGTATGCAGGTAAATTTTTTTCTTTTTAACTTATTTTCTATTTAGAAGAGTTTAATTTAAATATATGGAACTTCACTTCTTTCAAAAATATTTTATTATTGATAATAATAATATTATATCATCACATTTTTGACGTTCAACGTTTTGAGGCCTTCCCTCATCTTCAGGTATATCAATAAAACAATATTTAACATCATGATATTATTACTTATTTTGTTATTTTTTACTAAATAGATACTATTTTTTTTTAATATTATTTATTACATTATTATACACCTTGAAATTTAAACATATAAATAACTTGATCTAAATTAATTTTATATAAAATTGTCATGGTCCTCAACATTCTATTAATTTCACTACACATCTTTCACATTTCTTTTTAGCATTACATTACTATACAAATTCTCTTTACTATAATCCTAATTATTATACTCTTTAATATTATTTTATGATCATTTATTCCAATTTAGTACTTTCACATATACTATTATTTTTAAAATAACTTGAATAGTATTTTTCGAATTTTTTCTTCATTTCTATTTTCAAAAGATATTAAATATTTTGATTGAATTAATTTAATTAATATATCTTGCAATGATCGTACATAAAACATCAATAAGCCAATCTTTTGGGTAGAATGTAAATAAATTATAATATTTTTAGAGATAGAGAATTATTCTGTAAATTAATATTAAAAACAAAATTACTATTTGAATATCTCAAAATTTTTAATATCACTTCAGAAGCCTTATTTAGAAGAGAGACAATTTATTTATATCTATCATTATTTATTTATTAAATAATTCCTGGCTAAATAATTCCAAAATTTGTGAGAACAGATTTATTAAGATAATAATTTTAATTTTAATAACTAGATCTTTGTGTCCGATGAATTGCTTGGATACCTTCTCTCCAGAGTACAATCTTCCTTTAAACAAAGACCCTTGACTAAACAAAATGAAATCTCTCTTTGTTTAAATAATGGACCCGATTCACTTAAATGAGGCGAAGACATTCAGCCAGAAGTACGGCATAGAGGTAGGTACCTGTTTAATGGTAGCAGGTGGCCTTCAGCTGATATATACCAGAATAGTAATTAAGTAATTGCTCATTAGCATACATTTACAATTCAGATAGAGAGTGTACTGGGCGTGAAGACAGGTGGATAAGTCCGCGACTGGTGGATTAAGTCACTGAAAGCTGTCACAACTCCGCCTGTATCTGCTGATTTATTACCTAGTCACTAGTTGAACCAATATCAATGAATGGTAGTATTCTCATTATCCCACTGGATTTGCCAATCACTGATTTTTGTACAATCTCAATTGCATTCAGTTGGAATATTTGCAGAAAATAGAAATAGAAAGTAATTTCTCTTATCTCTGCTGTTATCTTCTAGAAAGCTAAAAAATGTATAGATAATACTTCACTGTTTACTATTCTTGACCATCATGTTTTTTTATATTTTAATATCATGGAAAAATGATACTTTTTATATTGATTCATAAAACAAACTGATAGCTAGTTTTTTTTTATCTTATTAATTTTGAAAGAATGTTCTTATTAACTCATAACATAAGATTAAAATTAACTGTTCTTTTTTTGTTTAATGTAATTAATTACTGCTATGTATAATAAATAATTGTATTTTCATTTTGTTGAAATTTTCATTATCCTTATATTGAATCATTTTAAATGAAATTATAAAAAAAAAAAGTATGAAGGTTTGCTCTGTACTCCGATAAAGAGATATATTTTGAAAACAATCTTAGATGGCAATTCAATTGAAATTATATTAATTAGCATTAGAAGAACGAATCAGAAATAAAATTAAAAAATATAAGTTGAATAACTGAGCTTTGATTAATTATTTTAAAATGTTTAAATGATATAAAATAGTGGAAATTTGACTCATAAAGTTTAACTTGTTTCGAATAAGGGCTCCAGAACTAATAGCTGTTCTATAGGCCCTGTTGCCATACCAGTTTTCCCCACTATTACCATTAGCAGCACTAGCACTACCACCCTAAAATCATCTGAGGTGTGTCTAGAGATAGAGAATGGGAACCTGGGAAAAGGGCCAAGAAACCATTGTTTCTTTTATGATATTTTCAAAAAGTTTTTTTAAGTTAACTGAATCTAAATGTACCAAATATTTTGATGTGAAAATGTAATGGAGTCATTAAGTATATGATAATATTACATTATTAAATTTACAATAAGATATACAATATTAGGGAGTGGTGTGGTCTAGTGGATAGATTCAACTATTCTCCGGGTCCTGGATTCGAATCCCGGCTATGACAGAATATTATTTATTCAGTTAATTCAGCCAGGGGGCGACCGAAGGTTATGAGACCCCCCCGGGGTAGACCAAGCCTCTTTAAAGTGGGTATCAAAATTGGAGAAAAAACCTGGTGGCTAAGCGTGATCAAGGCCTGATCACCTTATTTCACGGCCGTTGGCCTAGAAACAAAAGGAATATCTATATGTACTGAGCCCAAGACCCCGAGACCCTTAGTAGAGATATTTTTTTATTTATTTATTTTTTTGTTCTTTTTAATATATACAATATTGCATAATTCATATTTTTGTTGCGAAAATCAATAATTTTTATTAAGTTCGTATTTTAACTTTAATGTACAATGAAATACAAATATTAGAAATCAGTTCTACGGTTCAATCAGTTGTTATAAAACCGTTGAAAACTGAGTTAATAATTTTTTTTTTTAATTTTTTACTGCGGAAGAGTTTTTTTTATGTTTTGTTTTTTATTCAACATTACTTTTATGCTAATATGGCTACGATGCTTTAGTGGGTGTTATAAATTTTGCCTATCCATGTTTAAATAAAGTGTATATCAGTAAATTCTCAAAGTTTCACATGATATACTATTTTGAAAATAATTTCTGAGCGAAATGTAACAATATAAAAAAATCTTGGCCATACCAACTTAATAGAGCGCCTCTCGCCTGTTTAACGGTTTTCCATCCTCTATCCCTAGTCACTTGTCGGCAATATCGTTTTGCCGCGGGCACCTCAAAGCCTAGATCACTGCCCACTAATCTGAGGCTTTCTCTCGGTGAAAGGACCTGAGTAAGTATACGTTTCCGCGTTCTATTTTAACAGGATTCTAGTAAATCGAAACTGATTTTCTTAGATTGGGAAAATATTTATTGAGTTTTAGGATCAGCACACCGCGAAGAACAAAAAAAAATCCTTATGGTCAAGTCACAACTTATGAGAGATGTGATTTCCCCATAGCTCGGTTATTTTTAAAGAGAAAAAATGAAAATTGTTCTGGAATCAGAAATTTGTAATTGAATTATTCCAAATTAAAAGAAAAGATAATGAAATTGTGGTAAAAAAAAGTCTTGTATAAACGCTTTTGTTTTTTTTATTTTCAATAATGAGCCTTTGTAATCGACCAAGAGAAAAAAGTGTCCCCTCTCCAAATTTGAAGTCTTACGTTTCAGAATACTTAAAACCCAAATAACGAAAAAAAAAAAAAAAAAAACCGTTGTCTCCCGTACGAATTAATAAATATTATTTTAGTGCATTGGGACTAATCGATGGAGAATTATATTCACTGCAAAAAAACATTGAAATTGGTTAAGAAATAACTGGTTTAAATTGTTTTGAACGTAACTGAGGTGAATTTTTCTAAAGATTGGGTATACGAAACGGTTCTTACAGAACATTTTTTTTTACTTTGATTATCAAGTTAATACCAATATATTTTATTTTCCAAAATCTGTATCTAAACACGTCCGAGTTTTGAAAATTTAGTTCATTTTAACGTACAGGTTTGATAATAGGTGAAAATAATTTCTATAAATATTCAATATGCTTCCTTCTTTAACAATAATTTTATTATAAGTTCCTTCTGGATTATAGAAGCAACTTAAATTTACCCCAGCGAAGGTTGTTAACTATAAATCATCACAACTAAGCTAATTTTAATCTTTACAACTACAAATTATTATTTATTTGATAATACATAATAGAAACCGTTTAACTGAATACATCTAGATTAATGTTGTCATTAGCGTTTAAAAACAAAAACAACTCTAGGTTTCTTCGGTTTCGCCTATCACACAGTCCTAACTTATCGTTATCTAAGGCCTTATTTTTAAGACTAAAATGGATGTCGAAATCTTAATTCTCTTATCTTATGGAATGTGCCTCTTAGACCTTTCGTAAGTCTTCTAATTTTTTACCAACTTTTTTTTTACTACCTAATGTGAAGATGTATAATAATCGGTCATTTTCTTGCTTTTTAGGAATCTATAACTAAACATTATAGAACTAATAGGCACTATTTTAATTATTCTGGATTTTTTTTTTTATCATGGAAATAGAGATTTTAGTTTTGGATGTTCTTTTTCTAGCCTTAAAAGAATTAAAAAATGTTGTTTCATTTTAAATTGTTTTAACAGTATACATAAGCTAACCTTAAGCTGGTTTAGTTACTAGGTTAAATTTAAAGTTTTGTTTGGATTCCGTCCTCAGCATTCCACAGTTCAACAGGGGCTCCGAGTTGTAGACCATATTTCCTCAGCTCTTGAATGCAAAGAGTATTGTTCTGGTGCGTTTCTGGACATTGCGCAAGCTTTTGACCGGGTATGGCACACTGGATTACTCTTCAAGCTGAAAACCCATTTACCCCAGTCCCTATACCTCATTCTCCGATCCTATCTCTCGAACCGTTCCTTCCGAGTTCGCTGTGGTGAAGAATTTTCTAACCTTTATCCCGTTGAGGCCGGTGTTCCTCAAGGCAGCGTCTTGGGACCCATCCTCTACATCCTTTACACTGCTGATATTCCTACACATCCTGATACCTTTCTGGCAACTTTTGCAGACGACACCGCCATCCTATCATCCAGTTCCAATCCTGAAACAGCATCCTTAAACCTTCAGAGACACCTTTTCCTTATCGAACACTGGTGTAATAACTGGCGTGTAAAGGTGAACGAAGCCAAATGTAAACACATAACCTTTACTCTTAGACGAAAATCCTGTCCGCCAGTTTATTTCAACTCATTACCGATTCCTCTCTCAGATACAGTCCGGTTAGACAAAAGATTGACTTGGAACCCACATACAAGACTTAAAAGACAAGAACTCAACCGACGATTCGGACAGTTATACCGACTACTCAACAGAAAATCTGAACTTACAGTTGACAACAAATTATTAATCTACAAGACAATACTGAAGCCCATCTGGACCTACGGACTTGAACTGTGGGGGACAGCTAAACGTTCTAACATCAAACGCATTCAATCCTTTCAATCCAAAGTCCTCCGTACAATAGTAAATGCTCCTTATTATGTCTCCAATTATACCTTGCACCACGACCTTAATGTTCCATTTATTTCAGACCTAATTCCATCCAAATTTTCCAAATTCCACCAGAACCTCATTCATCATCCTAATCCTTTAGCTCAATCCCTATCCAGCTCCACTCATCCATACAACCCACCTAGAAGGTTGAAACGGCAGTGGCCCCGCGACCTTTTGTAAATATATTGGAGTTCTAGCACTGGCTAGATTCTCCACTCAATGTGATGTATGTATGAGTGTGTGTTTGTGTATATAGGTATAAGTGAATTATTGACTTTTGTATTGATTCATTATTGTGTATATATTTTATTGTAATTTTATGTTGTGTAAATATTGTATGAATATAGTATGTTTGATATCATTCAGCAATACTATTAATGTCCAAATTGGGACAGATTGTAAAATTTTCTCAATAAAAATTGTTATTACTAAATTTAAAGTTTTATTGTTGAACTAGCTGTTGCCCACGACTTCGTCTGCGCCAATTTCTGTTATTATGATTGCTATTAAGAAGTTTTTAAAAGAATATATCTTAAAGTATTGCTACCTAAATGATATTTTTAGTTTATTTTCTTGTGGCAGATGAACATACAGATTTTCTCCGCAACCAGATCTTGACAATGCGACATATAATTGGCAGAGTGAAAAGAAGTCTTGACATAAATCGATTCCTACATGTTTAAATGTTATTTAATTATTAATTATATTAAACGGGAAATGGAATTATTTTAAAATTTAAAGGTAAATCATTGGGATGCGAGGTTAATTTTCGCCGTTATTTCCAGATTTTCCACTGATTCTCCACTCGTATTGGTCGCAGCGAGATGTTATAGCCTTCCTCGATAAATGGATTATCCAACACGAAAAGAATCTTTTAATTCGAATCAATAGTTTCTGAGATTAGCGCGTTAAAACAAACAAAGTCTTCAGCTTTATTATATTAGCTTTATATAAATTTAAAGTTTTATTGTTGATTATAAAAGCAGAATAATAAGTAAAATGAAATATTCATTATAAAACGGGAATGGGGTTGTTTGTTTTCGAAAAGCAATAAAATGGTGGATAGCGGAAGTTCTGGAGGCGCTCTTGAAAAGTAGCCATTTTTAGCACACACTCTCAAGACCTAACTTTTTAGATAAAATTTAATGCTATGTTTATTTTCAGTTATTCACATTAACCACCGACTGCCTATTTTTTGTGTCACGCAATTTCAGATTTTAACTCTCCTCTGACCTCTAAATAGTTTTAGTCTCAGAAGTCCCTTGTTCATATATAGTGTTTTAAATTTCATTGTATTGAGGATGTATAGTCGGCTGTAGAAACTATTATAGGTGGAATAATCAGGAGTCAGTATTTTTTTTTAAATATTTTACTTTTGCCGACGTTTCGGCTTAGAGGAAATTCTGGGGACGCTCTGCATTGTGAAAAAAATTCTGAGAAAATTCTGGAGGCATTTTATGTTTCGACATGGCTCAGTAATACCCTGATGATGGCTCACAAGCTTGAGCCGAAACGTCGGCAAAATTAAAATATTTAAAAAAATACTGACTCCTGATTATTCCACCTATAATAGTTTCTACAGTCGACTATACTCGTGCATCCTCAATACAATGAAATTGATAACACTATAATGAACTAGGGACATCTGAGACTATAACTTACTTTAAATTTAAAAAAAAGTCTGACTCCTGATCAATCCACCTGTAATAATGTTTTCAATTTCTTTATTGTAAACTTCACAACTTCAAAATCTTAATTACGACCAGCGAAAAAGAAAAAGGTCATGACACTTTTAACGGACAGAGTACCAAATACTTTATTTAAATGTTAATAGTTGGTTTTCTATTTCTTGCCGCAACTCATGAATTTAAATAATGGAGCCTAGACTCTAATAATATATTGTTATATTCATTAGTGTTATTATTATAGGGCGCAAAAGTCCAGAATATAAAGTACTTTTCATTTTATATTTTAGTTAAACATGAACTATCTGTTCTTGTTTCTAAATATAAAATAAAAATATTTAGGGACGAATAATAACAGTATTCCTTTAACCCAGTAAAGAATCCATAGCCATCTTGAAAATAAGTTAATTTATATATCCAAGCCACGAGAGAGAAATGCTTTATTTAGTTGGCAATGCTGCCCAAATACATCAGGTTGCTTATAAAACACAGCATACTTATTAATCACCTAAGCATATTTTACATACCTTTTCAATTTTTTTTTTCCTATTCTAATACAAATTTATAATATTTATAATTTTTTTTTTCTTCTTTTAGGCATTTACATTATTTTATTTTATTTCTCTCTAACACTATACTGTAAATTTATACCTTTGGTATGCACATTACATAATCAAAATATAATCATATTCACTATTTCATTGCCATACAGGTGATGGTGGATAATCCCCAGGGAGTCCAAAATCACATTTTCTGCTAACACCGCTAAATCTCCTATATCGACACACAGGTCTTCCAAAAGTCTCCTTGTGCTTCCAGGGATCGCTCCGCGAGACCTAAACCATAGACCTCTAACGGAGAACTGTCTCTCGCCAAATTTCTCGCGGAACTTTTCTTTTAGGAAAGGGATGCATTTCTCGTAGATTGCTCCCTTCTCCCTTTCCACTACACCTGCTTGATCGAGGTCATTAGTCTTATATCGAAGGGTAGGGTCCAGGATCATTGCAGAAGTTCCGTTCTTCGGGAATGCAACGATGTCTGCGTACCTAACTGATCCGTCCGTATCAATGCAGTAGACCTCGTCATAACAGGTGAAATCTTTTTCCCTCAGGAGTTTTGCTAACTCTTTCTTCGTTCTTAACCCTGTGGTGCCGACGCGTGATGAGGAGGGGGTATTTTCGCACGTTGGGGCAATTTCGCAGCACATGGGCTGGTGTTTCAGACTCTCTGCCACATTTGCGACAGAGGGACCCAACTTCTTTACTTGTCCGCTGGCTCCTGGGACTCCACGCAAGGGAGCATAGTTGATGTTCAGTTTCAGGGCATTGGACTATTCTGACCCCGAGAGAACTTGCTTCTCACATACATATCTGTTGGCTCTCGGGGTATCTTTGAAGTGTCGAACAGCAATGCCCTGCCACCTGCAATTGGCCCATTCTACAAACGATTTTTCCCGAAGCGACTGTCGTAGAGCTTTCACACTTCTGTCGCCCTGCTTAACCTCCAGTCTTTCGGCGCATTCAGCGATTTCCTCCTCATACCGAAATATAGACTGTAAAAGGGCATCCGGGACATTAGACAGTCGCTGGGCAATGGATTAATGTTGTAGTGGAGCCTCCCATTGACAGCGGACCAGTCCTAGACCTCAATATCTCCGCGGTGCGTATAACATTGCTGCAGCGGTGTTAGCCGGCAATAATAGACATAAGTCCACCAAACTCTGTTATTATTAAAGGTACAGAAAAATCGAATAGATTAGCAGCAATAAACAGTTATTAGTTTAGTATGGTGACTATGATTATAAGAGGGCAAGAAAACATTGAAGCACACTGTACGAGAAAAAAAAAATATATCTCTTTTCTTGTTTGAATAAAAAGCGTTTTTCGAAACCGAAATGATCTTCTTTTCAATCAAACGCTCTTCTGAAGGATGGAGAAATGTGAAGATATCTGGATCATATGTATATTTCAAATCCAGAAAGGATGTGGGTTTATGCTCCCATTAACACCTCGGTCAACTCCTTGGGAGATTATCACCGAGCATTGATAATTGGTTAGCTGATTCGTTCTTCTTGTCTACCTAACCCACCAGAGCGATAAACTTACAAGATTGTACGACCTACTTCAAACAAAGCTCCTCACTCTAAATGAACTTCTTTTTATAATTTATTTTATTATATGTTAATGTATTGTATACATTTTAACGTTTCTCATTTCGAACGATCATTATTGAAGATACGAATTTAAATCTATATAAACAAAAAATAAGTTTCCATACACCCATAAATAAATTCTTTCTTTTTGAAAGCTGAGGTTTATTTCCTCCTAACTTTTGACCTTCCATCTTGCCTAAAAATATTAAATTTAGATTCCCAAGAGAATATGACCCGTTTCCAGAAAATCTTCCAGACAAACTCCCTAGCAAATCACAGCCGCTTCTTCTGGTTTAACTTACTGAAGAAAGGCTTTCTTCTTGCGACTCGACCACTGTATCTTTCTCTTCTTAGAATATTTTTGACTGTTTCTGGGCGGACTTGAATCCCATAGTACCTATTTATTATGATGGCCATTGATGTTGCGGTAGTGTGAGGATTTGCTTAGACTTCAGCAAGGATGGCTCGCCCCTGGCGATCCTGTTTTCCATCACGTGGTCTATCCTCCAAAGATTTTAAGATCTATATGTCACAGTAGTCCATACTGTACAATAGCATGCGACTTATTCAACAAATATGAACTTTTTCTCATAGATAAGCCCTGCGAACCATGAGCTCTCTCAAACACGAGAAACGCGCATATTGAAAAGAAATCAGTTTCCCAGGCCCAAGTAAAGTTAATACTGAACTAAGATTTGATTATCGAGATAAGATTTATATATATAACACTGGAAATACGGTTAGAGTACAACAAATAGGATTAATACTGAACGTGTATGAAAACATTTTTGACCAATCATTAACGAATGGCATTCTACCTCGTTTTATATTAATAATGAAATGAAAATAAATATATATATATTTTTTTATAAGTATAATTGAGAGTCTAAAAAGTAATATTTCTCCAAAACCAATAAATAACTCCTATTCAATATTTCGTCAATAAGAGATCCTTCAATACACGAAATATGGTGGTCACTTGGAGTGTAGTGGTTAACATATCAGCCTTCTATGCCCAAGGTCGTGGTTTAAAATCTGGCAGATGGCACTAGGATTTTTCAAAGCGAGTAAAAAATCATTGCTAATGTCGCCTTTTTAGGGGGCGTAAAATGGTTGTTCCGAGACTCTGCGATGTCATGTACTCGTTAAAGATCCTAATTCTAATTAAATCTGGATAAGAAAAATTTAGGACTCCCCCTGAAGCTTCATCCAATTAGCCGTAGTAGCATGAAGTGAAATTAAACAAACAAACAGGTATAGGAAACAATACAAAAATATGCAGTCAAATGAGTGCACATCTCACATCAACGGTCTAAATAATTTATCTCAAATAGAGATCGTAATGTACGAAAATTATAGCTGATCTATTACCTGTACCTCTACACAAAATGAAGAGTCAGTACAGTACTGTTTCTAGGGCAACGACCGTGCAAGGTGTAGATTAGACAGAGATCATGTTCAGCCGCCAGGTTTTTTATCCCAGTTTTTGAGGTGTGAACTAGGAAGGACTCTTCTACCGCAGGGTCGTCCCACGGCAGAAATAAGAGAACAAATAATAATTCTGCCATAGCCCGGGTTCGAACCAGAGCTCCAGAAAACAGTATCTCTATCCACTAGACCACGTAGCTCCTACTGTAAAAATTGCTAAAACAAATTCAGGAATAAGTCTAAAAACAATCTTCAATGTACCTACATTTAACTGGAGCAATTTTCCAATTATTAAAAGCTTAACTACAGATTTATCTGCTGTTAATTGTAGATAAGATGGACAAGGTATCCTAAATATTATCAACTTATTTTAACCACACGAGAGCCCGCGTGACGGCTAGGTCACAGGTCACCATCACCTGCCAAGACCGGATTCGAACCAGTGTCGTTTGATCCGAGGTTGCCAAGGCAACGCCGTGACACTCTCAGGCTTCCTGAAAAAGGCAACTGAAGAACAAACTTCAATTACTATTCGTTGGAGCCGCTGTTATTTTAAACAGAGTCCTTGTTTTAGTGAACTTTATGCTAATTTTTACGCCCTCTCCCATCACTTACACCCACTTCCCGCCCACGATTACCTACAAGCAACTTCCATTGTTATCAAAACATTTTCCTTTCCGCTTATCATCGCATCAGCATACTGCCCTCCTAAACATCCCATTTCCTCTGCCCAATTTGAATCGTTTCTCAACTACTTGGGTAATCACTTCATTTTGGGTGCAGACTTAAATGCCAAGAATCAACAGTGGGGTTCTAGAACTACCAATTCTCGTGGACGGACATTGCAATCTGCACTCAACTCCCGACGCTTTCATCTCCTACCTCCCGATTCTCCTACCTACTGGCCAACAGATCCTAACCGTAATCCTGACATCCTCGACTTCTTCATCCACAGCGGATTAGGCTCTCTTAATTTTTCCATAGCTCGCCTTGTTGAACTATCCTCTGATCATAGTCCATTGATTCTAAATGTATCCATAACACCTATTCCTAAACCTATCCCACCGTCATTCATTAGAGGCCCTGTCAACTGGAACCTCTTCCGCGAAATCCTCACTAATGATATTGACCTCAGAGTGATTCTCAAAACCCCAAATGACCTTGACGACGCCGTATATTCCTTTACAACCGCTATTCAACAAGCTGCCTGGACTGCCTCCTCTCCCAAGTACTCCCAAATAACTCCTTATAAAAGCCATTTACCACAACACCTGACAGACCTCATCAACAGCAAACGCCGAGCCAGAACATTATGGCAACGCACCCGCCACCCAGAGGATCGCCGCTCCTATAACTTTTTTTGTAGAAAATTAAAGCGGGAGTTGGCGATCTTCCGTTCCCAATCCTACAATACCTACCTCTCCTCTCTCTCGACTCGTGACAATTCCCTTTGGAATGTCACGAAGAGAATCCTAAAATCCCACACCATTTCCCATCCTCTTCGGCGCTGTGATAGTTCCTGGGCTGCTTCTGACAAGGATAAGGCCGAGGAATTCGCACAGCACCTTTCCAAAGTTTTTACTCCTCATCCAGAGCTTAATCCTACCCATACGGCGGCAGTTGAAGAGTTCCTTATATCACCAATACCGCTTTCCTTACCACCTAAAGCAGTTAATCCCTCTGAGGTCAGATATCTTCTTAAAAAGCTTCCTCTCCGTAAATCCCCTGGATACGATCTCCTTACTCCTCAAATCTTAAGACAACTTCCACCTAAAGCCATTACACTCCTTACATATCTCTATAACTGTATCCTACGCACTACCTATTTTCCTCTCTTATGGAAACATTCAACTATCATCCTTTTCCTAAAACCAGGCAAACCTTCTAACAACACGTCATCTTACAGACCTATCAGCCTACTTCCGATCCTCTCAAAAATTTTCGAAAAGCTCCTACTAAAACGAATCCTAGCCAAATTTCAAAATTTTCCTTCACATCAGTTCGGATTTCGTCCTCAACATTCCACGGTTCAGCAAGGACTCCGAGTTGTGGACCACATTTCCTCTGCCCTTGAGTGCAAGGAGTATTGTTCGGGTGCCTTTCTGGACATATCTCAAGCTTTCGACCGGGTGTGGCACCCGGGATTGCTCTTTAAGCTCAAAACCCATTTACCCCAATCCTTATACCTAGTCCTCCGATCCTATCTATCAAACCGCTCCTTCCGAGTTCGCTGTGGCTCAGAATTTTCCAAACATTATATTGTTGAGGCTGGTGTTCCTCAAGGCAGCGTCTTGGGACCCGTCCTCTACATCCTCTACACCGCCGATATCCCTACCGATCCCGATACCTTTCTGGCAACATTTGCTGATGATACCGCCATTTTGTCATCCAATTCCGATCCTGAAGTAGCATCGATTAATTTACAAAATCACCTTTCCCTTGTCGAAGACTGGTGTAACGCTTGGCGTATTAAGGTGAACGAAAACAAGTGCTCACACGTCACATTCACTCTTCGACGCAAATCCTGTCCAACGGTTTATTTAAATTCCCTACCGCTTCCTTCCTCTGACACAGTCCGGTATCTTGGCTTTTTACTAGACAAAAGACTGACGTGGAACCCACACACAAGACTTAAAAGAAAAGAACTTAACCGCAGATTCGGCCAGTTATACAGACTACTAAATAGAAAATCTCATCTTACAGTTGACAACAAATTACTAATATACAAGACAGTACTGAAACCAATATGGACCTACGGACTTGAACTGTGGGGGACAGCTAAACATTCTAACATCAAACGCATCCAATCCTTCCAATCCAAAGTTCTCCGAACAATAGTTAATGCTCCTTATTACGTTACCAACTCTACCCTACACCACGACCTTAAAATTCCATTTATTTTAGACCTGGTACCATCCAAATTTTCCAAATTTCATCAGAACCTTAGTCATCATCCTAACCCTCTAGCACAATCCCTATCCAGTACCACCCATCCCTATAATCCTCCTCGAAGATTGAAACGGCAGTGGCCGCGAGACGTATTGTAAACGTTTAAATTGGAGTTCTGACACTGGTCAGATCCTCCACTCATGTAATGTATGTTTGTGGCTATTACGCCCTAGTTCGGCCTCCACTGATTCACACCAGTGACGCGGCTGAGAGCGAGGGTCTAGGATCTTTTGGATTCCGCTTTTTCCTCCACAAGTGGGGGGAAAAGCCCAGTCTGGGGTCCCTCTATAGCACTTGTATATTTTGTATATAGTTATGTTTGTTTGAATGATGTTTGTTTATCTGCAAACTTTTATTTATCTCAATTATAGGTTAATGTTTTGTTTTGTTTTGTTTTTATATTTATTATTATTTAATTCTATATATATCATTTATTTGTATTTATCTCAGTTATAGGTTGTTGTTTGTTTTCTTATTTTGTATATATATTATATTTTATTTGTTTGACTTTATCATTGTATATATTGTGTGAATGGGATCATATATCACTATTACTAATGTTCATATAGAAACAAATTGTAATATATCTCAATAAAAAATAAAAAAATTTTTACGTCGTTTTCTGCCAGAGTACCAAGTTTATTAATTTTGCAGTAACTTCTTTTGGTCCCTCAACCAAATAAAAGTCCACAGTTTTATACTTCGAATTATCTCATCATTTCAACTCTTTTTATTGGCTGAATTATGGTTAAAATACAATGAACAACAATAGAATTCCATTACTGAACTTTTTAACCACGTTTTTTTTGTAGAAAAATATTTGCTACGCTCAAACTTTGCCTGTAATTATGGCCCTGGAGGTAAGTGTTCCTTTTTTGCACTCCCCCAAGTTTATGGCCATGTTATGTTGGGTTGGTACCCAGCCTGTACTAATGGCAAAAAAAAATGTCATGGGTAGGGAGGGGAGTATTGTAAGTTGCCAAATCAAAGCCCAACCTTTTGTACTCAAATAAAACAAAACAGATCGTAGGCTAATATTCGACAACATTTAAAAAAATATAACATAAATATCAATGACCATGATTTTTCCTTTATCTTAGCTATCATTAATCAAACAGTTTATATATATTAAAAAAATTATGAAAGTTCTCAAAAATTGAGCTCGTCTGAGTGAAGAAGTAACGATGTTATCTAGGGACCATTTTCCCAGACCAAAGTACAATTTTCCTGACTTTTTCAGGTTTTAAAAATCCCTGACTATCCCCGGTTTTCCCTATTGCTAGACATCCTGCTTTATCATATAGTTTTCTTATCATTTTATAAAAGTTTTTTATTGATTTTATAGTTTATTTATTATTTGTTGAAATTTACAACTGTATTACTTTTTTAAAAAAATATTTTTTGATGTTATTATTTGGCTATATTAAAAAAAGAAATTATGCCTTCCCCTTCTACTTCCGTAAACTCTAACAAGCACTCGCTGTCACATATTTTCACTAGTCTCTTTTCCCAGCATGTAGTGCGGCATTAATTCAATTTCTTAGATTATTAAATAAGAACCTATGGTGAAGTATGTTTATGGATTATATTGGCTATGCACTTGATTAATATTGTATTCCGGTGAAATCATCGTATTATGTAATTTTATATTTGTTGATTAGTTTTGATCATATCAACTGTATACAATCTGTGATGCCCATTCAAATTTTTGTTTTGTGTTTTGAAGAATTTGTTTTAATCTTTATGTAAAAGCCTTTCAGGAGCACCAATTAGCAGTTGTATAACAGATAATTATTTTTGATTTTGGAAACTAAATTTAATTTTGTGCTAACGTGTTGTTGTAGATTTTTTTTTTAGAGGGCTTGTTCGCATTGATAGTATATATGTTTTATATATTTTTTTTTTACATATCAATTATTTTATTATATATTTATTGTATCGATATTTCATTATTATTTATATGGAATGTTAACGTAACCATTCCTATTATCTTATTACTGTTATTTTAAGCCAAAATTTAATTTAATTTTAAGAAAAAGGTTTTTATTTTATGTTATCAACAGATGGGTTCTAATTAGTATTTTTTTTTAAATATCACATAGCCTTTATGTAGATAGTGATATGTAAACATGAATTTAAATACACCAAAATCTCATAAATACAAAAATTTTGTTTTATCTTTGATTTCACTATTAAACCTACTCCTCTTTTTTTCAAGGCTAATAATCATTATATCTACTAAAAAAAAAAAAAAAGGCTGCAAAGTTTTACACAATAGTTTATTGTTTCTAAATAACAATATTACGGTATATTTAATATTATATAATAGTTGCTGATGGGCAATTAAGTAATATGAAAAACAATAAATAATTCAAAGGAAAATGGCATATCACCACTGCTCATAACCATATTTTTCTTTCTTTTTTTGTATAGTTACCTATCTATGGTCGAAGTCACCGCCTGACAGAGGGTCCCTCGAACATGATGCAGCCCCGATCCACTACATCCAGGCAGAGATACGCACAGAGTATACATAGCGTAAACTGACACGAACACGATACACACTAGGACGATGACTCGCAGCACTAGCTCACAGCGGGACTGAACAGATGCCCTAACCGCCAGCAGGTGCTACCCCCTCCAACTGCCTCCTTTGTTAGCCGGCAGGTACTGTCTCTCCGACTTCAAATGCACGCTTAATCTTTTACAGAGCTATTCACAACACTTTACGGCACTCCGGGCAGTGCTACAGTCGCGGAGTTGTGACAGTTATTGTTTAAAGGCATAATTGAGTAACAAAAAAAAAAAAAAAGTAGTAGACAAAAACTAAATAAATTTAAATATTTGTGGACCAGCAAGAACCTCTTAAACATGTAATCAAACTAAAAACTACTTTAAATTAAGAATAACTAGGCAATACATATTTTTAAAAAAATCCGTAGCGCGTAACACACTTACACTTACTTTCACTTACCTTCGTTGTAAAACCAATTTAAATAAAGTTTTATTTGATTTAAAGATATTTATTGATATTTACAACTGTATTATTATAAACGAAAAGTAAATGTGATGGACATAGTAAACAGACATGAAATAAATGTAGAGACGCCACCCATTGGCAGCACTCAAAAAATACTCTAAACTAGTAGGTCTGGAGCCTTATTCTTTTCAGGCGCCTCGGAGGATTGTCAGGAGGAATAGAAGAGGAAGCAAAGATTGAAAGTAGTGGGTTAGAGTGGGAGTGGAGTTTGTCATGAAAGAATTGATATCTGTTTCGGGCCAAATCAGCAACATATGGAATGTTAAGGTCTTTATGGATGAGTTTATTCGTGACAAAGTAAGGAGCATTGAGGATTTTTCGAAGGATTTCGAATTGTAAGAATTGAATACGGGAAAAATTTGATGGTTTAGTAGAGCCCCAAAGCTCGACTCCTTAAGTCCAGGTAGTACTTATGATGGTGATATAGATGACCCTACTGTAGATATGTGTAAGGTTAGAGCGTCTGTCCAGTAAGTGTTGAAGTAAGCGAAAGCAATGGGCAGTTTTTGTCTTTTCAGTCTAGTGTGCGGATTTCATGTTAGACATAGTCAAGTAGAAGTCCTAGGTAGCGGATCTGTTCAACTGGAACAAGCGGAGTATTGTTAAAGGATACTGTAGGACAGGATGACATAGGTCTACGGTGAAGGATAAAGGTTATTTGGTGCGATTTGTTGGAATTTATTTTAATTCTCCAATTCAGACACCATATCTAAAGGTCTCGGAAGTGGGATTGAAGAGTTTGAGAGGCAATAGTAGGATCGTCATCAGCATAGGTAGAAAGGAAGGTGTTGGGATGGGTTGGGATATCAGCTGTATAGACTGTGTAAAGGATGGGTCGTAGGATACTACCTTAAGCAACACCAGCAGGCTGAGTAAAAAGGGATGAATAGGAACTATTGTGATTTATTTGAAGGATCTTCCAGAGAGGTAGGACTGGATAATGAGGTAGTATGTAGGAGGGAGGAATTTGTGGAGTTTGTAAAGCAGTCTTGAGTGCCAGACATTATACATCTATAATACTATTCTTGTGTTTATATAATTTCTCTTTTCTACTTCAGTTTGCTATAAAATTCTTTCATCATATATATTCACCCGTTGTTAGCACAGCTAACAACATAAAATGTGTAATTTTTTCGAATTACAAAATTAAAGGTACTTTATAAGAAGCAAATTTTAAATATTGGCATTTGAAGTAGAAACAGTGAAGTTCTCAAATTTAGGATCATCAGGATCACAGTTCATCGAACCACTAATGTATGTTTTCATAGATTTTTTTTCCTCCGCCAGGAACAGTTCTCGCCCATGAAATTTCAACACGAGCCAGAAGTTTTCTAAAATATTTGGAAGGAAAGGATGGCTTGATTTAATTCTACGGAAACAGGAATATCATAAATAATAGCAAATTAAAAAAAAAAATTATATTTAAGTTTTCATTATTAATTTAAACAGTACAATAGTTCAACAATGATGGGGCATTTCCTTTACACTGTACATAAATTGTTGTTACCATTTTTTTAATATTCTTACAACCTTCCTAAACCTTACCAAAAAGTACATAGATCTAGGCACTGATCAATATTTTTCTTCAGCTAATAAGACCGGTAAGTCTTGTTAAGTGTACTGTTCAATGTTACTAACTTCCCAATGATCTGCCCAAAAGAATATTATTTAAAAATCAGGAGAGTTTGCTTTTAGAGTTTCTAATAACTGTTAACTTAAACTTACACTAATCTGATACCTTTTCGCAAAAGGTTATTCTCACTTTTCTAGACTTGCTTCTAGCTACCTTGCGTTCAATTTCAAATAAAAGCGAACGGAAAAGTAAACAATTCCAAATCATTCCTAATTAATTCAAAATGTTTTTCAGTTAATAAATTAATTTTATTTATTACAAACAAGAAATTTGACATAAAATTTAATTTTCCATCTGCAATTCCTTTACAATAAGCAAATTTGTGGACTGCTGAAGCAGCGGCTCATCACAGCAGAGCTCGTTAAGTGATCAGCATATCTCTTGGCCACGGCCTGCGTTTCGTCGGGGCGGGCTGTAAGGATTCGTCGGGGATTTTAATGATTCTGTATGTTAGTCTTTGGTGGAAGTTATTGTATTGTTCTGTAGCAGTGGCTGAAATAGTCGGTATGTTAACGTCATTTGTTACGTAGAACGGTGCGTCCACTATTTTACTGGAATACTGTATTCTTTGGATGCTTGATAGTTTAGCAGAGCCACACAGTTCTATCCCGTATGTCCAGATCAGTTTTTGCAAAACTTTGTAAAGAGTGAGTTTGTTGGTTAATGAAGAAATTTTATCAAGGGGGTTTTGGAGGGATATTGCCGCTTGAAAAGGATCCTTATCTGGACAAAGAACAGTTGTATCATCACCAAAAGGAGCCAACAGAGTCCCATTGTGCTGGGGAAGATCTGACATGTAAATGTTAAACAATATTGGCCCTAAAACACTGCCCTGAGGTACACCTGCCTTAATTTGCTGAATGTCTGAGAGTTCGGTCCCTACTTTCACAGAAAAATGTCTATCGGAAAGGTATGCAAGGGATATAAAATAGAAGGTAGGTGGAAGTCAAATTTTCAGTTTGCAAAGCAATCATTCGTGCCAAACCTAGGCGACAGCCTATCTAATGTCAAGGAAAACGCCTGGGCAATATTTTTTTGACTCTAGTGAATTTTTAATGAAATCAACTAATCGATGAGATTGTTGTATAGTGGATAGATGTTTTTAAAGCCGAACTGATGATTGGATATAAACTTTAATATTTCAAGAGAATCTAAACGAAGAAGTAGTTTTTTTAATACTTTTGAGAACGAAGGAGGAAGGCTGATCGGACGATAGGAATTTAAACAGTCAGAGGATTTATTTGGTTTTAGCACCATGATAACTTCTGAATATTTCCACAAGGCTGGAAAATACATGATTTTGAAACTTGAATTATAAATATTGGTTAAAAAAAGATTGCTTTCCACGGTAAATTTTTAATAATGAAATTCGTAATGAGTCAAACCCTGGGGCTTTATTGTTCGGCAAAACTCTTAATAATATCACGAACTTCGTACGGATGTATTGCTTTTGGAGGTAATAGCATAGGTAAGGGCACGTTAAGGTGGGGATTGAAAAAGAGTTGTACATAGTCTGTCATTAATATCATCATGAGTTTTAAAAATACCACAGAGATGGTTTGCAAACAATTGAGTTTTTTGTGCGCCTGATGTCGCTGTTTAACATAACTATTCAAAAAATGTTGCAAGTTCCTCATATGTTGAAGGTTTTTTCCCAAGGAACCAGATCGACGCCGATATACACAAAATTACTTCACCCTCTTATGCATGTAAATCTATAAATGAATGTCTTAAGATGTGTATTTCTTCCAAGCAGATACAATTTTATTTTAAGTCAGATATTTTGTTTATAATTTTTGCATTCCTATTATCATTCATGTACGTAATTCAAGGTTACTTTTTTATTTCCACAACCTACGGAAAATCGAGAGTTTGATTATACATATTAGGATACAGTGGCGTAGGACGTATTTTAAATTCAACACTGATTAAAATTCTGTCCATTAAAACAGTATCTAAATTTCTTTTATTTATAAACTTATATTCGGAAATATATAAATAAAATTCTTTAGAGCCACAAAGATAAGCATTTAAGCAAGAGGATAAATAAATATACAGTCGCAACACACATAAAACGCTTTATTTCTTTATTTACTTCTGTTATAATTTTGATAAACAGTAAATTAGTTATATAATCTATACTACTAAAGTCTTACGTTTCGGTAGATTTAATGGTTGATATAAATTGAATGTATCTTTTACGGTCGTCTGAGTTATCATCACGTAGCACAATGGGAAAAAATCACGACTTTAAAAAATCACGTGGCTCAAAAATTCTATGACTCTTGATCTAATTAATGATAAATTTTTTTTTTTTTTCATTTAAAATATATAAAGATATTTTTCAAAGCTACTAATTTTTTTTTTTTTTTTTTTTTTTTTTTTTTTTTTTTTTTTTGGGTGGGAGGAGGATTTTACTAATTTATTCTATAAAGGAGTATCCAAATGGAAAGAAAGGACTTAGACCCGCCTCTATATAGGTTTCTTCATTCATAATTTCTTTTTTTTTTTTTTTTTGTAATAATTATACTGGTGTTTAATACTTTAAACTTAAATGACCACACCTTAGCTTCCCTTTGTGTTTATCTATTTTATTTCACAACCATTCACATCTATCAACGTTTTGGGTTTGTTTCCCCATTCTCAAGACTTTTTTAAAAAACATTTTTACACATATAACTCACTACTTCACTTCATAGCTCACTGCTATTCGTCCACATGTTCATTGGCTTACTGTTGCAATGAGCATGTGGACGAATAGCAGTGAGTATGAATGAAGTAGTGAGTTATATGTGTGAAAATGGTTTTAAAAAAATTAGTCTTGAGAATGGGGAAACAACCCCGAAACGATGATAGATGTGAATGGTTGTGAAATAAAATAGATAAACACAAAGGGAAGTTAAGGCGTGCTCATTTAAGTGTTAATATTAAGAAAAACCTCCAGAAAAATTAAAAAAGAAAAGAAATTAATACTTTAAGTAGAGGAATTGCACAATAAAAGACCACACTAATATATTTCTTTATTAAGATATATTTGAAGCTTTCGACGTCACAGCACTATATTCATCTGTAACATTTTTTAAATATTTTTTCAATGGTAAAAAGAGAGAACAACAATTTTATACAGAAAAAAAAGGATTAACAGAAGTCATTAGAACAGAAGTTATATATATATATATCAAGCCATATCAACTAAGATTAATCCTGAATTATCAGTTATTATAATTCCAAACCTAGTCCATTAAAAGATCTTAGAGCGAAACTTATGTTCAGTTTCAGGGAACCACCTTCACTCAATAATAACAATAATATCAAAACAAGATTTACATGAAATCACTAGACAGGACAAATTGCAAGACAACTGAACAAAAGGTCATTGTATCAGTACCTACCGCAAATCACCGAGTGCAATTACTCTGAAAGCACTTACTGCAGAATGTACACTGACAGCCAGGTCAATACTTAAAACGTTTCCATTTACCAGACAATGATAAATGCCTCTCTATTCTACTAAACATCAAAACATTCAATGAGATGTTCGTAAGCAGGTTTTAAAACTCCTTGAAATAATTATTATGTTGTAGAAGCAGAGGCTGTAATTATACTTTAGCACTTTTTATTAAAATGCACAACGTTTCGGGTGTTATACCATCTTCAGGTAAAACAATTTTTTAGCAGAAAGTACAAGTGATTTTCTCAATATAACGATCCTCAAAATATATAAAATTTAAAAATACATGTTTAATTATAATAAATTAATTTATAACATATAAAAGGGTCAATCCATTTGAAATCGTCCGACTTTCATTACTTTTGCAGCTCAACTTTTTTATTTTAATGATTTTTTAACCATTTATTTTCTATCCTTTCATGAATAAAAAACCGTGGTTAAATTTTTTTCGGGCGAATACTTTTAGTGATCAGAAAAACTAAAATTAGTTGCTAGGAAAAAAGGTGTATTCACTGGTTAAAAAAATCATTAAAATCAAATATTTCGAGCGGCAAGGTCTGGACGATTTCGAATGGATTGACCCAAAAATTAAAAATAAAATTCATAATCTATGACTAGATTAAAATTAAATTATTTTTTAAAAAATAACCCGAAATACAATAAAACAAAATAATTGCATAAAACAGAAAAAACAGTAAATATAACAAGTTGATACAAACCATGTTCAACAATGTTAAATACTTGTATTAAAAAGAACTGTAGTTTATTTCATAAATAAACTTACAAATATAATTTTTAAAATATGCAAAATACCTGAAGGTTTGTAGGTAATTAAATGTTATATATTTTGAGAATGTAAATCATAATTACACTTTAAGATAAAAAGTTGTTTTTTTGACCTTAAGATGGCGTTTATTCCTTTCTACCTATGCCGATGACACTTGCGTGTTATCGGTTAATAACGATCCTACAATTGTCTCTCAAACTCTCCAATCCCACATCAGAGACCTTGAGGTATGGTGTCAGAATTGGAGAATTAAAATCAATTCCAATAAATCCCAACGAATTGCCTTCACCCTTCGTCGAAAACCTATGACATCCTGCCCTACAGTGTCCTTTAATGATATTCCTCTTGTCCCGGTGAACAGATCTGATCTTTAGGACTCCTACTTGACAAACGACTTACATAGAATCCGCATACAAGAGACAAGAAACTGCACGACGATTTCGGCTACTCCAACACTTACTAGACAGACGCTCTAACCTTTCACTTAACTACAAAAGACTCATTTACATGACCATCATAAGGCCTATCTGGACCTACGTATCACACCTTCCATGAAAAACTCCACTCCCACTCTAATCCATTAGTTTCAATCCTTGCTTCCTCTTACATTCCTGATAATCCTCCGAGGCGTCTGAAAAGAAGATGACCTCGAGACCTTCTTATTTATACTCACTATCAAAGAGTGCTGCCGATGGGCAGTTTCTCTTCATGTTCATTTCATGTGTTATAACATTAGTAAATAAGTTAAAGAATCACATTATTATTAAATAATCTATTATATTATTATCTAAAACAATCACTTATAATAAGTCTTATCTATCATTCATCGCTCTTAATTACCTTATACAACTTTGTACATAAGATAATTTTTATAAAATCTCTAGTTATAACTTATTAACTCTCCTAACGGTATAAAATACACAAAAAAAAAGTATCTTAAAAATATATTTGCCATTTTCTCCTTTAGTTGGTTATCAACAAATTCGTTCAACGTTGATAATATGGTTAATTATTTCGAAATAACAAAATGAAACGTACTTCAGAAAAAACAAAATTTTAAAATATCGGCATGAGAGCCATGTCAGACTATTTCAAACAGAATGAAACCTACGCCTTATTAAAACTAATTAATTTTTACATTGTTAGAGGGAGTTTAATCAAAGTATAAAACGGCTCTTCTAGTTCGCAATTTTGTTGCGAAAATTGCTGTAACATCTCAGGAATACATGTTAGAAAAATATAAGGTTTCTGTTTATCCAATTATTGTTTTCGGGCTAGACTTAACACATAAACACAGACCATTTTACGGGACTTGTTCAATTAGACCCCCTCCAGGACCCTCAAACGTATATTTCCGATGATAAAAGGAATTGGAAAATTTTCGCTATTGCAATATTTTTTCTAACTATTTATTTCGTACATTAGTAAGTAAAAGTATAGTACATGACGATCAAATCTATCTATAAAATAGATTTGCACAACCAAAAATATAAAGATTAGTTTCAAGGCTTATAAGAGTTTAAATTTTTGGAAGATTTAACCAATTTTGGCCACAAAATCTCTATTCGAAGTTCTAAATCTCTTCATAGCTTAACTAATTACGAAATTATTGGACATATTATTATAAAATTTCGAAGAAAGTGTTGTTTTATTCAGTGCGTAATTAATATTGACATACTTGAAGGTTTCTATTTTTTTTCCAAATTTTTCCATAAAGAAATTACTGTATTTTTTTTTTTAACTAAGCTAAGGAACGACATAAAATAAAAGGACAACAACCTACATGAGCACATACTGAGACGCGAAGATGGAATGAAACCATGAAATATGACCTCCTTAAATGAAATGATTGCTTATTATATTTACAAAAGCTTTCTAAAATAATATATAATATATATTGCAAATTTAAATTAAATTTCATGCCATTGATTAACACTATTTAGACTTAGATGTTATGAATGTATTATTCGGAACAATCTCTTCTATTTTATTTATCATAACATATATAAACTATGATTATTAAACTATTACGTTTCGAGGTACTTCTTATGCCTCATCTTCAGATCTTTAAATATCATATTTATTTCCATATTATATCCTAATATAGGTCAATTTAATAATGTAATATTATTCATATTTAGTCCCTATATATGAATAATCCTGTCATTCTGTTAAAATAATCTATTATTTCATTGTCACATAACAATTCCTTCAACATTTTGCTGCTAAACACTTGCAACTATCATGTAGATAGTTATGAATAATACATTCATAACTTAAAATACTCTTCTATAATAGTAATTGATATATGATATAAAAAAAGACAGATGTATTTCATATACTGAAAAACTAATATGATTAAATCATAAATTTGCAAAAGAACTAAATAAGAACAGTTTCTGAAGTTTATAAACATTTCGAAATTTAACTGCTGTATAACTTCACCAGCTTAGATCAGATTAAATAAAATATAGATCATATCGGCGTGTCTATATGTATTTATCTATATAAGCTCAGTGCAAAAACAATAAGCTGTAAGAAGCTGAAATTACTTATTCAATACAAGCATATCCCTGGTACGTTACAACAATATTGGCACAAAATTAACCTATCGGAAGTGCTAATTTATTCTCGAGAAAAGAATCAATGATTTTGACCAAACTGTATACACGATATTATAATCAAATAGTTATATTAGCTAGGTCTTATCTTCACTGAAATGGACTAAAATAAATTAACTGCCATTTATTTAAAATATCGTCCTCTATAGTACCTTCGTTAAGTTTCCTTGAAGTAATTAACCATTTATACATTTAGTAAATAATAAAAGATAAATACATACAAACTATGAAGTTGATAATTATCTTTAAGAGGAAATGAGGAAATATTTTAGAAGAAAGTAATAAAAAAAAAAAGGGGAGCCCGTGGCTGAGTGGCTAGCGCGCTAGTCTCTCAAGCTACAGGTTCTGAGTTCGAATCCCAGTCCCCGGCTAAATAAGGATTAAAAAAAATGGGGATTCACTCACAACCTCTCCCCCGGGTATGTGAGACCCGTCAGCCAAAGGGTGGCCACTCACAAAATTAGTCGTAGGGAGTGATGACCCTACACTAAAAACAGCATCACGAAACGTGAGTGTAAACTCGCAGGAGTTTACACCGCGAGGCCCAGGGCCTACACGGCCTGTCGCGCCACTGAAAGAAATTTAAAAAAAAGAAATTTTAGACAGGAAAATTTTTCAATCTATTAAGTTAGAAAAAATAACGAAAAGCAGAAAAGTTGAAGTGATTGCTGCATAAGATGCCAATAGTTAATCTAGTTAATATTTACATAAAACTAAATGTAAAGGAGATGTGTGGTTCTGTGGATAGAGCACTAGTCTACTGTTCTTCTAATCCCGGGTTCTCGAACTCCAGATGTAGCTAAATAATTGCTAATTATTTTATTTCAGCTTTGGAGTGCACCTGGGAAATGAGGACCTTCCTAGGGCCCACTCATCGTCTATAAAATAGGTAATCGCAATTTGGGGAGGAGGGGAACTGGTAGCTAAACGTGACTTCGACCTGATCCCCTCCTTACACGGCCATTGGCCTAGAAACGCTAAGTATCTCTCTGTATTTTTACTGAGCCAAAGACATTCCATGTGTTGTAGACGTCCAAGCTTATTGTAAACTGAACGTAAGTTAATAGTAATCAGTCCCTCAGTATTCTCAATCATAGCTTTCGGCGTTATTTAAATAGTATATAAGTTTAATGAATATGTATTAGTTCTCCTTAATAATAACTATTTTCAAACTTAAAACCTGTTGGTTATTTAATCTTCCCACCTAGTACTATAGTGAGATTGGTAAACACGATACACTTGGAGGAAATCCTATGGTTTCAGAAAATACAGTCTGTACATACATTTAATGTATTAATTGTTGACGAAATTATAGCATTATTGAAAAGGAGAGGGGGTAGAGGTGACGATGGTGTTCCATCTACAAGAAGAGGTCAGTTGAAGCATACAAGTAATAAAGAGGTTATTGATAAATGATTTAATGCCTAAATCTAAGTTCATTCCCAATTCATCGCTGCATCACTTCGAAGGATGTCTTTCTTTGTACCGAATCACAAGAAAGTTCCGTTGCTCAAACCATCCTCGACAAACTTCTTGAATGAGAGAGACTGCTTACTCAAGGCACATTACATGCTTTCACTCCTCGCCCCGAACCAGAAGTGACAGTTGAAGAGAAGACAGGACCCCCAGGCCATGACGAAGACACGGGCTGCCACGCGACACGAGCAGGAAGCGCAGTTCACTAGCAGCCAACGGAGCTATTCTTAACGCCAGCCGCCGTCTGCCGGTAATTGCCTCTTATTATAGTTCCATCGCTGTCTATAACACAACCTGTTTCTCTTTGTATATATATCCTCGTCAATCTATAAACAACAGGCAGGAAGAGGAAGGCGTTAAGGGAGAAACAAGTCCGATCGATGCTTCCACATCGGATTTGAGGTTAATTTATCTACCTCTACTGTTGATTTGTTTCACTAAGATTTTTTTGGGAAGTTTTAAATGAATCATCATTAATTCAGGAAGATTAATATATATCACCTGGAAGATCGGTTGCGTGAGTTTGTTTGTTTTTTTGTTGATTTAACGTCACTTTATGATTCTATGGCTAATCGGAGGATGCTACAGAGGCAGTCCTAAATTTTGCCTATCCAGGTTTTATTAGGATAGGGATCTTTAACGAGTGTCTGATATCGCAAAGGCTCGGGACCACCTTTTAACGTCCCCTCCGAAATAAACGAAAAAGGAGTAGGAAAATGAAATTTTATATTTAAGACAACTATGTTCCAGCAACATTTTTACTAAAATCAGCTGACCGAAAGTGGTTTTTTATCCCATGCATTTTCCATATTTTCACGATTTACAAACGGCTCTAACGATTTTTATTAAACTCGTTATATGTATGTAAAAATTAATGGGCTTTAGTATCGTGTATTTAATTCATTCTAATTGGAATAGCCTGACAGGGCTTAAATGCCGATATTTTAAATTTTCTTCCTCTAAATACCTTCAATTTTGTACATTCTAAAAGATTAATCATATCGCATTAATGACATTGATGAAGGACGGCTAAATATACAAGTTGAACAAATTTGATGACCAAAGAGAGGATAAAAGAGTAAACTATTTTTTAATGTAATTTTTGGATTTTTGATAATAAGAACAGTAATATAGGCGTATAATATACCGTTGGAAAGAGAAAGATTAAAGAAAAAATCTTATCTGAAACACAAAGTTGTAAAAATGTAATATTAAGTGACGAATAGGAAATAAACTTATTACTGATTAACAATTGATTATAGTTATATTATTTAATCTACATCATATGTTTCCAACCAAAATCAATACACGTTTAATTAAAAACGACTTATCATTAAAAAACAACAAATTCTTCAATATTCTAAAATAAATTATTTTTGTCTATTAATAATAAATTAGTAAGACTATGCATATTGCTAGAGTATTTTTAACAGTTAAAATTATTCTTAAACATCTTTGGAACAGTTTTTTCATTAGACGTTTACTTAAATCCCCATTTTGAACAGATATTAATTTCTAGTTTCAAGGCAATAACGGTTCTTGAAGCTAGACTTTACACATAATTTTCGGAGGATTGATTATTTGGATTAATAGTTCCTTTAAATACTGGAAACTGTGTTCGAACTTATTTACGATCGCAATACTTTCCTTGATTACGTCATTCATAAGTAGTAACAAAAAAATAATAAAAACTTATAATGACTGAAGTTTAAAATAATATTTTTAAAGATTGATTCAAAATAATAAATGAAAAAACAAAAAGTAAAATATTTAAGAAATAATGTAGCTTTTCCATGTTTAAAATATTCATTAAGATCAATAATATTTTAAAGAGTAGAAGTTAGTTAGAAAACTATGAATTTTAAGCAGAACTTTCAAATGAGAAGAGGATCTTGAAAGGTCAGCATGGACCTCAGCAGGAAAATATACGCCGGAAATGAAATATGAGAATCATCTAGTCCAAGCAAAAAATGAGTGTTTTTTTTTAAAAAGAATTCTCAAATTTCAAGAATAAAATTAACGTTTAAAAAAATGATTATTAAGCTAATAGAACTTCATCTTCACCACGAGTACAGACAGCAACTTTTAAAATATCTATATTGGAATAAGAGAGTAACGATTTGAAATTTAAATGCTTGAAATAAAAATAAAAAAATTCCATCACATAATTTTTACTAACAGCAAGTTATAAAAAAAATGCATTAGTTTCCATGAAGAAATTAATTTTTTATTAAATAATATAATATAATACAAGTTCATATGGCTTTCGTAATTGTCCTTGACGAATTTATGTTTGGCATAATATTTTTTTTCTAAAATCGTAAAGTTTTCAAAAGTGTTTTACTATTCTTATTTTTATATAATTTTTTTTCAACCTATGAAAACATTTCCATTTTTTCTTCCTTCTGTCAACCATGAAATTACATCATAATTTATATTATACATTTTTTTATTAATATTGATGACGTGGAATGATCATATCATAATAAATCATAACTAAAAGTGAAAGTACTTTAAAAGATTCCATTGTGAAAAATTAAGTCCAGTAATAGTGCATTCACACGCGTGTCAAACCCAATGTTGGGCAAATCATGAGATAGAGGGCGTGATTTGCCTAGACTTTATGAAAATTACGGCATGTCACTTAGCGCTTAATGCTTTTCAGAAAATCGGTTTCAATTGTTTATTAAAAATCTGGTGCGGGCAACATACGACTTTCACTTACCTCCGTTTTTAGAATCAATTAAAGAATTTTCAAATACAGTTAGAAATAAAAGTGAGTGAAACCGTTAATGAATTAATTAAATGAAATTTCTATAGAAACATGTGTTTTATTAAAAAATCTATTATATTATTATCTAAAATAATCACTTAGTTATATCGGCTTTTCATCACTCTCTACTAACTTTTAAAATCTTGTGTATGAGACAATATTTTTTCTAAAATCTCAAGCTTTCCAACGGTATATCACACATGAATATTACTGTTCTTATGTTCAAAAACAAAAAATTGCATAAAAAATATATTTTTTCAGTTTTCTCCTTTAGTTGGGTATCGAATTCATTCAATTTATATATTTACCTGTTTTTCATAAGTGGTAACACGATAATATAGTTATTTTTATAGAATCAACAAAATTAAAGGTACTTTTGAGAAGAAAATGTAAAATATCGGCATTTAAGCCCTGTCAGACCATTTTACTCCGCATGAAACCTAGATGATATTAAAGCCCATTAAATTTTACATCGATATAGCGAGTTTAAACAAAATCGTCAGAACAGTTCTCGAGAAAATCGAAAAAAGGTGCAAAATGCATGGTATAAAGTGGCTCTTCTGGTAAGATCATTTTGATGAAATAGGTTTTTTAAAGTCTCGGGCGTATATTTATTTAAATATGAAATTTCAGTTTCATAGGACTTATCGTTTACACACAGAGACCTTTTTGTGGGACTTGGTTATTTGGACTCAGGGGAACCTAAAACGTGTATTTCCGTTGAAAACTGGAATTCGAAAATTTCCACGATCGCAATACTTTCCCTTACTATATATAGTAAGTAGAAGTAAAAAAGATAAAATTAAAATACATTTTTAAATTAACATATAAATATATATATATATATATATATATATATATATATATATATATATATATATATATATATATATTTATACAGATATAATAAAGCTGGATTTTGGTTTTCGCAAAGTCCTTCTAAATCACTGGACCTATTTTGATGCAGACCCAGCCACTTTAAAATGGGTTCTCAAAATTGGAGAAAAAACCTGGCGGCTGAGCGTCATCAAGGCAAAATCACCTCATTGCACAGCCGTTAGCCAAGAAACAGTGTGAATCTTTATATGTACTGAGCCCATAACCCTTTAGGGGTTTTAGAGGTACAGTTTTTTTTGTTTTTTTTTCCCCTTTTTTATACTATAATTTAGGAAATTCCTGCCTAAATGTTTAATAGTAAAAGACAATACAATTTAGCTTTTCTTTAAACCGTTATCTGTGCTTCGCTTTAAAATAACAAACAAAAAACTTGAAAAAATTGTGTTATTTTCTCTCATGTCTGCCGATATTTTAATATAATAATGAATAGACGTTATCTAATAAACATATTTTCTTGCTAATTGCACTTTTCGTTACGATGAACTAAAGCTCCCAAAGCGATAAACTCTAAATAAGTCAGACAGAGAATTTTTAAAGATAAAAAATTACACCTCATTCTAATTTCTTTCATGAGAAGCTGGGGCGTGTCCACTAGTATATATATATATATATATATATATATATATATATATATATATATATATATTGCATATATATTTTTTTTTTTCCGTAGATGTTTCTCAATTTGAAGGTTTTCCTCATCCAAACTCGTGCCTCGAGTAGGCCTCCATCCATTCCAGACCATCACATACAAGTATACCTCCGAGAGCCCCCTACCTGCTACTCTGTATTATTGCATCTTTCCATATTACTGGGGGTCTTCCTCTCCTACCGTCACCCTCCCAATCCATTATCTGCTTTAGGAATATGTCCTCAATCATCCATCTCCAGAGACCAGGTAGAAATGGATTTTGGAAAAAAAATAGCAAGGATATCGAAATGTTAGAAAATCTTCAATAAGATGAATCTTTGCTAACAACTAACCATTTACTGATAGGAAGAAAGAAAAGAAGAGGATTAACTGACCCTTTTCTCCATAAACGGGTGGGAATATAAACAGGTAGAGGATTAACTTGATAAGATACAACACAAAGTCCAGTCTGGGACAAAGGAGTTCCTATTTTTATCTCTTATGTAATAATAATATAAATATTTGAAAGTGATCCTTTAATTTTGTCCGGCAGTGTATCTACTTTTACGCGAGAGGCGGGACTTTCTTAGCAGCTTACGGTTCGTGGGGCGGGTCGAAAGTTCCAACGTGTTTAATGCGAGATCACAACGAGGTATTAACAGTTTAGACATACACATACTGTTGGTGATATTGAGTGTGGATAATAATGTTATATTATCAAAGTATAACGAACAGATGGTGTTGAGCGTTAAGTGATTTATATAGGACTAGGAATATTACATTGATATAAATTGATGTTACATAATAATATTATAAATAATGATATAATAATAATAATATAAAAAATGTTATATAATAAATAACATAATCATAATATTTGCATACAAACATTCTTATATCGTTAGTATATATATTATATATATATATATATAAAATAATATATACCTATTTTTCCTATTTTTTTGTGGAAACATTCCACAATCATTCTCTTCCTAAAACCAGGTAAACCTCCGCAGCAGTACAAGACTTCCTTTTGTCACCAATACCTCTTTTCCTACCTCCTAAAGCTATTAATCCCTCTGAGGTTAAATATCTTCTCCAGAAACTGACCCTCCGTAAATCTCCTGGACATGATCTCCTTACCCCCCAGATCCTCCGTCAACTTCCGCAGAAAGCTATTATATTCCTAACCTATATCTACAACTGCATCCTACGCACCACCTATTTTCCTCTCTTGTGGAAACATTCCACAATCATTCTCTTCCTAAAACCAGGTAAACCTTCCAGCAACACTTCATCTTACAGACCTATTAGTCTACTCCCCATCCTCTCAAAAGTCTTTGAAAAACTCCTTCTAAAACGAATCCTGCCTATATTAGAATCACAAAATCTTCCTTCCCATCAGTCTGGTTTCCGTGCTCATCATTCCACTGTTCAACAAGGACTCCGAGTTGTAGACCATATTTCCTCAGCCCTTGAATGCAAAGAGTATTGTTCTGGTGCGTTTCTGGACATAGCGCAAGCTTTTGACCGGGTATGGCACACCGGATTATTCTTCAAGCTTAAAACGCATTTACCCCAGTCTCTATACCTCATTCTAAGATCCTATCTCTCAAACCGCTCCTTCCGAGTTCGCTGTGGTGTAGAATTTTCTAACTTTTATCCCATTGAGGCCGGTGTTCCTCAAGGCAGCGTCTTGGGACCCGTTCTCTACATCCTTTACACTGCTGATATTCCTAATCATCCTGACACCTTTCTGGCAACATTTGCAGATGACACCGCCATCCTATCATCCAATTCCGATCCTGAAATAGCATCCTTAATCCTGCAAAGACACCTTTGTCTTATCGAGGACTGGTGTAATGCTTGGCGTATTAAGGTTAATGAAAGCAAATGCACCCACGTCACCTTCACCCTTCGACGCAAATCCTGTCCAATGGTTCATTTCAATTCCATACCGCTTCCTTCCTCAGACACAGTCCGGTATCTTGGCTTACTACTAGACAAAAGATTGACGTGGAACCCACATACAAGACTTAAACGAAAAGAACTCAACAGACGATTGGGACAGTTATACAGACTACTAAACAGAAAATCTAAGCTTACAGTTGACAACAAATTATTACTTTACAAGACAATACTGAAGCCAATCTGGACCTACGGACTTGAACTGTGGGGGACAGCTAAACGTTCTAACATCAAACGCATTCAATCCTTTCAATCCAAAGTCCTCAGAACAATAGTAAATGCTCCTTATTATGTCTCCAACTATACCTTACACCACGACCTTAATATTCCATTTATTTCAGACCTGATTCCATCTAAATTTTCCAAATTCCACCAGAACCTCATTCATCATCCTAATCCTCTAGCACAATCCCTATCCAGCTCCACTCATCCATACAACCCTCCTAGAAGGTTGAAACGGCAGTGGCCCCGAGACATATTGTAAACATCTATTCTGGAGTTCTGACACTGGTCAGATTCTCCTCTCATGTGCGGTGTGATTGTGGCTCTGGCGCCCTCACTTAGCTTCCGCTGGCTCTCACCAGTGATGCGGCTGAGAGGGAGGCGCTGGGATCCTTTGGACTCTGCTTGTCCTTCCACAAGTGGGGGGACAAGCCCCGTCCGGGGTTCCCGAGCTGATTGTAAATATTGTACATAGGTATGAATGTGACATGTTTTGTTTATTTATTTGTTAACTTCAATTATTTGTTTATAAATTTTTTTATTGTATTTATTTTGATTTGATTTTATGTAATTTGACTTTCCTTTTGTTTATATTGTAAGAATGAGATCATGTAGCACTATTATTATTGTCTATTATGACAAATTGTAATAAATACGAAAAAAAAAAAAAAAAAAGTATATATATATATATATATATATATATATATATATATATATATATATATTAGTAAAGCATAAGGTTTACATATAGCGATGTTTTACATTAATCTCTACTAAACAGTATTTTATTCATATATTCGTATTTATTTAACGTCACGTTTTTGTTGTTCCGGGTGATCGGACGGAGAAAGATTTATAATGATGGAGTTTTGTTGACCGTTGAGAAATTAGATGATGAAGATGGTTGGGGGTGCGGTCATAAATTAAAAACACACATTTAAAATAAATGTTATTTTAATTATGTGCCGACGTTTCGGCCTACAATGTGGGCCTTCATCAGGGCTAAAAGAAACAAGATAACAACCAATGTAATTATAGACTTAATAATGCGTTAGGTATATAATTATAATATGACAGTAATAAATTATGGGAACATAAATAATATTAAATGTAAAATGATAATAAGATGACAATTATAAAGTATGGAAATAAGGTTACAGTTATAAAGTATGGAAATAAACAAAATTTTTTTTTTTTTTTTTTTTTTTTTTTTTATTGAGATATATTACAATTTGTTACAAAATGAACAATAATAATATTGATAAGAGACCACATTCATACTATATATACAGAAAATAATAATAATGGTCAAATTTCATAAAATATAACATAAATTCAAATATATACAATAAAATAATAATGATAAATAAAAAACAAAACAAATCGAAACATAAACCTATTATTGAGATAAATAAAAAGTTGGCAAATAAATAAACATCTTACACACAATCATAACTATATACAATATATACAATTGCTAAAGGGACCCCAGCAAGCGCTTTTCCCTCCACTTGTGGAGGAAAAAGCGGAATCCAAGAGATCCCAGCACCTCTATCTCAGCCGCATCACTAGTCTGAGCCAGTGGAGGCTGAGTTAGGGCGCTGTAGCCACAAACATACCGTACATGAGTGGAGGATCTGACCATTGTCAGAACTCCAGTTTAAATGTTTACAATAGGTCTCGTGGCCACTGCCGTTTCAATCTTCGAGGAGGATTGTAGGGATGGGTGGTGCAGGATAGGGATTGTGCTAGAGGGTTAGGATGATGACTAAGGTTCTGATGAAATTTGGAAAATTTGGATGGTACCAGGTCTAAAACAAACGGAATATTAAGGTCATGGTGTAGGGTACAGTTGGTAACGTAATAAGGAGCATTAACTATTGTTCGGAGGACTTTGGATTGGAAGGATTGGATGCGTTTAATGTTAGAATGTTTAGCTGTCCCCCACAGTTCAAGTCCGTAGGTCCATATAGGTTTCAGTACTGTCTTGTATATTAGTAATTTGTTGTCAACTGTAAGATGAGATTTTCTGTTTAGTAGTCTGTATAACTGGCCGAATCTGCGGTTGAGTTCTTTTCTTTTTAGTCTTGTATGTGGGTTCCAAGTCAGTCTTTTGTCTAGTAAAAAGCCGAGATACCGGACTGTGTCTGAGGAAGGAAGCGGTATAGAATTGAAATTAACCGTTGGACAGGATTTGCGTCGAAGGGTGAATGTGACGTGAGTGCATTTGCTTTCGTTCACCTTAACGCGCCAAGCATTGCACCAGTCTTCGACAAGGGAAAGGTGCTTTTGGAGATTTAGCGATGCTGCTTCAGGATCGGAATTGGATGATAAAATGGCTGTGTCATCAGCAAATGTTGCCAGAAAGGTATTGGGGTCGGTAGGGATATCGGCGGTGAAGAGGATGTAGAGGACGGGTCCTAAGACGCTGCCTTGAGGAACACCGGCCTCAACAGTATATTGTTCGGAAAATTCGGAACCACAGCGAACTCGGAAGGAGCGGTTGGATAAATAGGATCGAAGGATTAGGTATAAGGGTTGAGGTAAATGGGTTTTGAGCTTAAAGAGCAGTCCCGGGTGCCACACCCGGTCAAAAGCTTGAGCTATATCCAGAAAGGCACCCGAACAATACTCCTTGCACTCAAGGGCGGAGGAAATGTGGTCTACAACTCGGAGTCCTTGCTGAACCGTGGAATGTTGAGGACGAAATCCGAACTGATGTGAAGGAAAATTTTGAAATTTGGCTAGGATTCGTTTTAGTAGGAGCTTTTCGAAAATTTTTGAGAGGATCGGAAGTAGGCTGATAGGTCTGTAAGATGACGTGTTGTTAGAAGGTTTGCCTGGTTTTAGGAAAAGGATCATAGTTGAATGTTTCCATAAGAGAGGAAAATAGGTAGTGCGTAGGATACAGTTATAGAGATATGTAAGGAATGTAATGGCTTTAGGTGGAAGTTGTCTTAAGATTTGGGGAGTAAGGAGATCGTATCCAGGAGATATGCGGAGAGGAAGCTTTTTAAGAAGATATCTGACCTCAGAGGGATTAACTGCTTTAGGTGGTAAGGATAGTGGTATTGGTGACGTGAGGAACTCTTCAACTGCTTCAGTATGGGTTGGATTATGCTCTGGATGAGGAGTAAAAACTTTGGAAAGGTGCTGTGCGAATTCCTCGGCCTTATGCTTGTCAGAAGCAGCCCAGGAACCATCACAGCGCCGGAGAGGATGGGAAATGGTGTGGGATTTTAGGATTCTCTTCGTGACATTCCACAGGGAATTGTCACGAGTCGAGAGAGAGGAGAGGTAGGTATTGTAGGATTGGGAACGGAAGATCGCCAACTCCCGCTTTAATTTTCTACAAAAAAAATTATAGGAGCGGCGATCTTCTGGGTGGCGGGTGCGTTGCCATAATGTTCTAGCTCGACGTTTGCTGTTGATGAGGTCTGTCAGGTGTTGTGGTAAATGGCTTTTGTAAGGAATTATTTGGGATTGTTTGGGAGAGGAGGCAGTCCAGGCGGCTTGTTGAATAGCGGTTGTAAAGGAATATACGGCGTCGTCAAGGTCATTTGGGGTTTTGAGAATCACTCTGAGGTCAATATCATTAGTGAGAATTTCGCGGAAGAGGTTCCAGTTGACAGGGCCCCTAATGAATGACGGTGGGATAGGTTTAGGAATAGGTGTTATGGATACATTTAGAATCAATGGACTATGATCAGAGGATAGTTCATCAAGGCGAGCTAAGGAAAAATTCAGAGAGCCTAATCCGCTGTGGATGAAGAAGTCGAGGATGTCAGGATTACGGTTAGGATCTGTTGGCCAGTAGGTAGGAGAATCGGGAGGTAGGAGATGAAAGCGTCGGGAGTTGAGTGCAGACTGCAATGTCCGTCCACGAGAATTGGTGGTTCTAGAACCCCACTGTTGGTTCTTAGCGTTTAAGTCTGCACCCAAAATGAAGTGATTACCCAAGGAGTTGAGGAAGGATCCAAATTGGGCAGAGGAAATGGGATGTTTAGGAGGGCAGTATGCTGATGCGATGATAAGCGGAAAGGAAAAGGTTTTGATAACGATGGAAGTTGCTTGTAGGTAATCGTGGGCGGAAATTGGGTGTAAGTGATGGGTGAGGGATCGGCGGACTATGACAGCAGTACCGGCATGGGCTTTGCCGTCTGGATGGTCTGTCCGGTATGTCGTGTATCCTGGTATTTTAAAGTACTGTTTAGTGGTTAGTCTAGTTTCAGTAATGAGTGCAACATCAATGTTTTTGTCCTGCAGTACGGCTGTAAGTTCGTCAGTGTGAGTTCTAACACCATTCGCATTCCAAAGGAGAATGGATAAGGAATTAGGTGAGGTCATTTATGGTTTTTTTAAGGCAGGAATGAGATTTGTTACGAGATTCGTAAGGAGTGATATTAGGGGCATAACAAGGGATTTAATTTCGGAAATAAAGGATGTCATCAAACTGGTAAGGTCTGTGGCGTTTGAAGGAGGAGGAATATGAGAGATTTGTGGTGGATTAGGATTCTTAGGATTGGTTACATTTTGAGAAAGAGGTATATGTGGAATGGATTGAGGTACATTTTGTAGTTCCGGCAGGGCCACGGCTTCAGTACTTTGATTCCCACCTCCAAGTAAGTGGGCAAATGATAAATTGGCATCAATAAGTTTTGAGGGTTCTCTTCTGTTTCTTACTTGTCTTGCTGTTTCATCCAGTACTTGAGGTTTTTGAAACCTGGTCCTCAGCTCCTTATAGATTTGGCATCCTTTATAGTTGGCCGAGTGGTCCTTCAGGCAATGAGCACATACAGCTGGTGTTGATTTTGGTTTTGTACACTCCACAGACTTGTGCTGTTCACCGCATTTCACGCATCGAGGTATGTGATGACAATAACTTTTAGTATGACCATATGCTTGACAATTATGGCACTGAATTATCTCTCTCTTTGTGTAAGGTTTTTCAACTCTTACACTGGAATAGTACAATCTATTGAGGTCATAGATTTTTTCAACTCCTTCAGCTGGTTCCAAATCCACAAAAAAGAGAGGTAGAGGAATTTTATCCTTTAGGACGTTAGTGACTTGCCGCACTTTATAGCCCATCTCCGTTAGTTCTTCTTTAATAGCTTCAACTGGTGTCGAGGGGTGTAAGTTTCTGATTACAACCCTTAAAGCTCTCTCTTGGCGTAGCTGATAGGTATGGAAATCTGCTTTGGTTTCAGTTAGGTATTTCACTATTTTTCTATATGTCTCGGCAGTAGTAGGAGATATTTTGGTATCATTGATTCTACTCATACAGTAGTAGCTGGTAGATTCGGTAATTTTGTTCAATTGCGCACACAACAACTGGAAATTTCTAATATTTTTGACAAATATTGGAGGAGGCCGTGGTTCACTAGGTATAGGAGTAGATTCCATGTTTTCTTTTTCATTATGTAAAATCTGAAAAGGATTTGGGGTGAAAAACGGCGATTCGTCAGTCATCCCTTGTGACGATGTGCCAGGTTGTGGTTCAGATTCTGAATTAGTACCGGAAGGGGTTGCTTGTAGATTTAATCTTTTATTAGTATCACGGCGGGGTCTTTGTTTTGTAGGTGACGGGATTGAACCACTAGATCTAGATCTTTTAGTTGAAGCTTTGGAGGACATTACTTGATGATAATATCGCATTTCATGTATAGAAAGTAATTAAATAATAACCAGATGTGGGAAAAAAAACAATAACTTAAAAAAAGTTAAGCAAGACCAGCCTTGCCGGGCTATTGGCAATCAGCTGATATGAAGAGGTGACTCAGCATTCACTTTACACTGTAAATTATATCACAACTTACCGCTGTTTGCTCCAATAATAACTGTTGTTGTTATCCTGAAGTCTGATGATGTTTTCAAGACTGTGCTGAAGTCAAAATTAAGATGATAGTTATAAAGTATGGAAGTAAACATAATTGAGATGATAATATTGTAATGAGAATATATAAAGAGAGACTAAGTAAATGAAAAAAATGATAAAGGAAAAATATGTGAACAATTAAAATTTTAAATATTAACAATTTTGAGTTGATATATGACGGTAATAATAATAATAATAGGCTTACCGAACCCGAAGGTTCGATGCCGATACCACCAAACTTCGCCTGCATAGACTCGTCCAATGTTCACCGGTCAAGCCCAAGCCCCCGAGATCAGCCTTAATGCAATCCTCCCATCGACGCTTCGGCCTACCCTTCGGACGCCTACCAGTCGGTTCAGCGAATACCAACTTTCTCGGAATCCGTTCCTCACTAAGCCCAACAACTTTACGCGCCCATTTGAGTCTCCGCGATGTTATCAACTCAATTATATTCACAGGGTACAAACTCCGCAATTCCGCGTTGTGCAACCTTCTAAACTCCCCAGTGGCCTCATCTCTCTTCGGACCAAATATTTTACGCAGTACCTTATTCTCGAAAACCTTAAGCCGTTGTTCATCCTTCAAAGTAAGCGGCCACGTTTCGCATCCGTAAAGAACCGTTGGAAGAATAATAGTTTTATAAATTCTAACCTTTAAGTTTTTAGACAGAAGTCGCGAGCTAAGTAATTTAGCAACTGAATAATAACACGCATTTCCCACCTTTAACCGGGACTTTATTTCTTCCTGGATTTCATTTTTTGTTGTTATCATTGAACCTAAATACTTGAATTTCTCTACGTGTTCAAAAGTATGACCTGAAATATTAATATCATCAAGATCGCCACCATTTCTGCAACTAATCATATATTTCGTCTTATCGGTATTTAATTCGAGACCTATTTGTTTACCGGTTTTTATTAACACACTTGTATTTAGTTGTATGGTTTCCGTGTCTTCACCTAGTAGTACCAAATCATCGGCATACCCCAAAACCGGAATCTTGTCACCCATATTTAAGCCTTTCTCGGAACACATCACCTTTTCTATAACATATTCTAAGGCTATATTAAACAAAACAGGTGAAAGGGAGTCACCCTGTTTCAAACCCGATCGCACCTCAAATCTCTCGGAGTAATTATGACCGATTCTAATTTTATGAAATGTTTCTGACAAACACATCTCTACTAGGTTTACTAACTTTTTAGGTATCCCCTGTTCAATCATGATGTTGTATAGCTTCTGACGGTCTATGGAATCATAAGCCTTTTTAAAATCTATATAAAGTTGATGGACTACACCGTTGTATTCCAGCTTCTTCTCTAATATTTGACGTAAGGAAAATATTTGATCAATAGTCGAGCGATTCCGCCTAAAACCACATTGGTAGTCTCCGATAATTTCCTCAGCGTATTCCGTGATTCGGCTAGTTAGTATTGACGAGAATATTTTATAGCATACTGGGAGAAGAGAGATCCCACGATAGTTGTTACAATCCGTCCTCGGTCCTTTTTTGTGAATCGGAATAAGTATTGATTCTTTCCATTCTTCGGGTATTTTTTCATTTTCCCAGATCTTTTTAACTAAAACATGTAATTTGGAAACGCCCGCTTCTCCACACGCTTTGATTAATTCACTCGTGATATTATCATTTCCTGCAGCTTTATACCGTTTTAATTTTCCTATCGCCATTTCAACTTCCCCTTTACTCGGTGCGTCTATCCATGGTTCAGCGCTCTGGTATTCAGAGGGAGGAGATTGATTATAATTTTCCGTATTTAGAATGCCTTCAAAGTGTTGTTTAAATTTATTTAATATCTCAGTCGGATCCGCAATTATGTTGTTATTCGCATCTTTAACCCCATTCAATAGAGGTTCAAATCTTTTACGCGATTTGTTTATACCTTTGTACATCTCTCTTACGTTATTTTCGCTTCTGTGTTTTTCTATTTCTATTATTTTGCCTTTAAGATACTCTCTTTTCTTATTTTTTAAGAATTTTGAAGTTTCGTTTTTTACTAACCGAAAGTAAGCCACATTATTATCGCTTGGATTATTTAAGGAATTCAGTTTAGCGGTTTTTCTTTTTTCACACATATTTTGACAATCCCTGTCGAACCAAGGTTTGTTCTTTTTATTTTCGATTTTCCCAAGACATAAGTTACCGACCTCTTTAATATTATCCCTGATCCCTTCCCATAATTTGTTTACATCTTCGTGTTCCTCGTCTGAAGATTCTAAAGCATCGAACCTATTTTTTACTTCTATCGCGAATTGTTTTCTAATTTCGGGGTTGTTCAATTTAACAACATCAAAATTCTCGGGATGAATATAGTTCGGTGTTTCTTTTTTGTATTTAGTTTTTGTCGAAGTTTCGCGATTACTAATTCATGATCAGATCCGCATTCTGCACCACGATACGATCTCACGTTAATTATGCTACTTTGCCATCTGTTTTGTACTAAAACATGATCTATTTGATTCCGAGTTTGTCCATCCGGCGATGTCCACGTATACTTATGAATGTCCTTATGTTTAAACGTAGTACTTTTGATATGACGGTAATATATTAAAAACATAATTAAGAGTATAGGTAATATATAAAAAAAAAGAATATAGTCATTACAAAAGAGAAACAGTATGAATAAAAAATAATTTAAATTTTAAAATAATGTAATATTAAACTAATAATTATATGTGAGGATATGTAACGGAGAAAGATATGAGTATGGAAAGGGGGAGAAAGAGATGGGCGATGAAAAAAGACCCTTATCAATAAGAAAAAAATACATACGTGACTACGTGAAGGCGTTGCCTGCAGGAGTGATGTTTCCCAGTTTAAAAAACGCTCATTGCGTGGAACGGAAAATATGAGAACTAGAATGTCCGTTAGGAAAATTCAAAGAAGCTAAGTTATGTTTACTGATTCGATTGTTAAAAAATAGCCAAAAGTTATTACTTGAGAGTACTTGAGTTATTACTTATAAGTATTTGATAAAATTGTAAGAAATAGTGACGAGGTAAAGATCAAAAGTTTTTAAGTAATAACGGATGACGATGATAAATGATGAATGATGATAAGGTAATAACGAATGACGATAAGGAGCTGTGAATGATAAATAAACAGTAATCTAGTAGGTAAACAAATAAATAAATAAAAAGGGAGTACAAAAATTAAATAAATATATAAATAAAAATTGATAATAAATAAATAAAAATAAAATTATGAAGAGATGATCAGATGGTTGTTTAAAAAAATGAGCTAGGGATGCTTTATTAAATTTAATATTTGAGAATAAGCTAGTGACAAGTTATGTTTGTCAGTCTTTTGATTAACAGGAAGGGGTTCTAGTTGTATGTAAATGCATTCTGTAATGAGTCGCTTGTCATGGTTGGGAACAGTGGCAAGAATGGATGTTTTATCAAAATCAAAGGAATGGTTAAGGGTTAAGGAATGTTCTGAAAGTTTTGAAGCGGTAGAATTTTTGGAGGAAATTGTATATTTGTGTCGGGTGATGCGATCTTTGAGAAGGTTTTTGGTTTCACCAATATAGGCAGAGTTGCAATTAGGAGTTCCGCAAGGGACTCTATAAACAATTTTTGAACGGTGGTCTGTTGGTATACTGTCTTTAAGTCGGCTGTCAATATTGGAGAGTTTGTAGTGGGATTTGAAAGCAAGTCTGAGGTTTGGATAGAAGGATTTTAATGATTTTTTAATTTTTTCTGAAAGAGAGGGAATGTAAGGTACGGATCTATATAAGGGAGTTGATGATGATGATGGAGTAGAAAGAGAGGTTAATTGAGGTTGAAACTGATTCCTGTAGTTATTTATAAGTTTGTTTATGATCACGGTAGGGAAGTTATTGGCCAGGAGAATTGTCTTTATGCGGTTAATGTTGATGTCGTGGAAACGGGGATCGGAAAGGAGAAAGATTTAAGTAACATTTCGTTGCTAATAAATAAATAAATAAATTAGAAATACTAACATTCCAAGTATAATTACATAAACCTAATTTGTATGTATGTAGTCATTTAAAGAACAACAGATGCACCATTTCGTTAACACCTTATCATTTACGGGAAAATTACAGAAATAATAGATAACAAATCAATAGTTCTTATTTTCAAAAAAGGCAATATTAAAATAAGGTGGACTTTTAATATCTTCAGCTTGTTTTATTATATATAAGTCAACAATATTTTTATATGAAGTTAATTTTACACAAGGAAACAATCACATAGCCACATTTGTAACCATATTTTTCTTTTAAACGGTTTTATTTAAAAATTCTGAAGAGCTTTTCAATTTCTTACAAATAATTGCATACTTCCGCTATTAAACAGGGTCCAAAAGAAAAACTCAAGTTATAATTTAAAGTTCCCGGAATGATATTTTTCAGTGACAGCTCAATTTGAAAATAAAATTACACAATGCTATACTTTCCCAACTTACAAATTGTTTAAACAGAAGCTTTTTCATAATTTAAGACGATTATGAAAGCCATGGCTGCTACGTATTTTCATCATAAAACGGAATTCGGATAGGCTCTTGATGATTTCGACCCTTATTATATTGAAAAAGCAAAAGTTGGGAGGTATTCGGACCCACTTTGCGGTGGTTTTTCTTGTGAGTCAGAGGGAAGATGAGATTGGGGCCCGAGATAAGGGCAACAGGTGCCGGACTGATTGACTGCCGACCCTAGGCCACTTGGCCGACAACGAAAGCAGCTGTCCAATGATGTCCCTTCTTGAGCAGCTAATAATGATACCTTATCCTACAATACCTACAGGCAAAAAGTATTATATCGGATTCGATTGCTATACTTAATAATAAAAGGTTTTATAAATGTACCTTTGTGTAGACTTATTTATGAATATATATTTATAAAAATCCACACACTAGATTGAAATGACAAGAAACTGCTCGCCCGCTTTCGGTTACAACACTTACTAGAAAGACGCTCTATAACCTTCCACTTAACTACAAAAGGCTCATCTACACGACTATCATAAGTCCTATCTGGACTTATGGAGTTGAGTTTTGGGGCACCACTAAACCATCAAGTTCAGTCTTAAAAGTCTTCAATTTTACAATCCAAAATCCTTACAACAATCTTTCATGTTTCATATGTAGCTGATTAGGCCCGAACCAGATATTAAGCTTTTATATCAGATAGATATAAACAAGCTTTTAAAGACAAACTCCACTCCCACTATAACCTACTAGTTTCTTCACGGCCTGTAGCGCTTAATATAATATATAATTTTGAATTCCTCTTTATGGGAGAGGCTTTTGTCGATATATTTATGCCAATTAAGTAATAATTATAGTAAGGAAGTCACTTCCCAGTAGGATTGGTCACCTGGGAAGTTAGACCATCATCTCCGTAAGGAGAGGCCTGTAGGGATAACATATCGTAAATATATTTATTGTAAATATTGTAAGCAATTAAGGGAAATTACTAATATAGTTTTGTTCATTTATTAAGTATTTACATTATATTATTTTTCACTAATATTAGTACTGAAATTGAATATTATAATTTAAATGTTTTTCTTGCAATAAAGGCTTTATTCATTCATTATTAGAAAGTATCTGTAATACTTAATAAAGGTCCAACAACAAAACTTTTTAATCAATAAAACGGAGTCGAATGGACAAGTCAGATGTGAACAAATAAGTTATTGCAAGTGCTTAAAACCTTGAATTTTTTTAATAAATAAGAAAATAAAGACACTACTAACTTTTTATAATTTTTAAATATACACTTTCTCCGTTATTTTAAAATAATTTATAGCATATAAGAATGAATAAGATATTTGATATTGTTTAATTACTTTGTCATTATTTGTTGCTTTTATTTACTTAAGTATGAAATACATAGTAAGGGAAAGTATTGTGAAGGTGAACATTTTCGAATTCGAGTTGAAATGCACAGAAATGCACGTTTTAGGGTCCCTTGGGTCTAAATGACCAAGTCCCACTAAATGGTCTCTGTGTAGAATATCTAGCTGAAAAACAAGAGGACTCACAAAACTGAAATTTCATATTAAGGACAAGTATATGTTTAGTATATGGCAGAAAATTGGTCGCTAAAAATGACTGGCCAGAAGTGCATTATATTGATGCATTTTGAACCTTTTTACAATGTTCTCAAAAACGGATCTATCGATTTTGATTTAACTCACTATATTGATGTAAAACTAATTAGGCTTTAGTTTAGTTAAGATTGAAATATTTTGTAAGGGCTTAAATAAGAAATTTTCAACATTTCTTCATCTAAAATTCCTTTAATTTTGTGTATTATAAATACTTAAAAATTTTAGCTTGTTATTATTGAGACTAAATCGTTGAATATAAAATATGAAGGAATTTGATAATCAACTGAAGAAAAAAACACCAGAAGAAATAGTTTTTATAGTGATAAAAGATGTATAACATAAGTTGGAAAGCTAAGGTTTTTAGAAAAATAAGAAGCTACTGGGTTGTTTCACATGAAATGTCCGTTTTTATAGTTTCTGAAATACATAAAGGATTTTGCAGGTCTCTGTTGTTTTCATCCGAATGTTTACATATTTAAAATAAACAGTTACCTTTGTATTATAAACATTAGCTTCCCAATCAATTAGCCACTTTTTTGTATACCTCCAAATATGAACATAGAAACACGCGAATTTCCAGTAATATTTTTGTACGAGTTTAAACTCGGCCATTCAGCAGCTGAGGCCGCTAGAAATATTTGCATGGCGTTTGGGGAAGGGAGTGTTAATGAACGGACCATTCGCCGTTGGTTTGCTATGTTTTCAGCTGGGGATACCGACTTGGAAAACTTACCCCGAGGAAGACCTCCGTCCAAGACAACGATTTACTCAAACATACAGTAGAAGGAAACCCCTACCAAACAGTTAAAGGACTCTCAGTACAACTAAATGCAAGTGCATTTACCGTTTCCAGGCATTTAAAGTGTATTGGGAAAGTGAAAAAGCTCGATACATGGGTACCCCATGATCTCACAGAGCGGCAGCTAAAAAAGACCCTATGTTTCAAAACATACCGTGCAAAAATTGAAAGAACTGGGCTACCAAGTACTTCCGTACCCACCATATTCTCCCGACTTGTCTCCAACAGAATACCACCTGTTCAGGAATTTAGGCAACTTCGTCAAAGGAAAAATTTTTAAAAATGATGACAAGTGAAACGTGCGTTTTCAGATTTTGTTTCACTTCAAAGCTCAGAGTTTTTCAGTTCGGGGATAAAAAAAATTGGTGTCACGTTGGGAAAAATATGTAGAAAAAGAAGGTTTTAATACTTCGAATAAAATTATCTTTTTTTCATATCGTATTTTTAATAAAAATCCTTTACCTTGAAAACAGACATTTCATGTGACACAACCCAATAATATACAAAGTTTCATAAGTTTAAGCGGAGTGAAAAAAAGGGTGTAGTTTTAAGTAATTTTTTTAGATAATAATTTATATTGTTATATAATTTATTCTTAAATAAATGTTTTCATTGAAACAATATAATTCATTTATCAAGTTTATGTTTCTTAATTTTTCGTTTTTGTATACGAAATATATAGTAAAGAAATGAATTAGCAGAATATAGACAATTTTCGAATTCAAGTTTCAACAGAAATCACGCAGTGTATTGCCCGCACAAGATTTGTCTTTTATTCTAAAATTTAAATCAATAAATCTTTTGATATATTCAGTATCAATGTTTATCACATGCCTGTATCTTCTAGTACAATGGAGAGAAATACAGGGTTGTGATGTAAATCTGTTCGGTTCACAAAGCACCAACTGCCAACGCACAGACAAGGGTTGTCAGAAACACTACATTTCAAACTAGACTTACAGTCTAAGATAGTAATCAAATTAATGGGAATTGGGAGTTGCTAAGTAAGAACTTTTTAGTATTCAAACGAATCTGTCAAAGTCAACCTAGAGTCTTCCAATATTTGCATGTCTGTTTTAAAATTCACAACTCTTTTCATGACTTTAATAATATATTCTAGTTTTCTTCTAGTAAATTTGTTACTTTCCTATAACCGAACTCTTTTTAATAAGTTTAAATAAACATTTTTTTAATATTTACCTAAAGTTACTTAATGGTACTATGGCTAATGGATACTACAATGGGATTCTTTGATTTTTCCTATCCAGGTTTAAATAGGATAGGGATCTTTAACCAGTACCTGAAATCTCACAGGCTCAGGACTACCTTTTTACGTCCCCTCCCAAGGATGGCATAACTAACTTTTTTATTCCTATTAAAAAAATCTTAGACGCACGCACATGCTGTTTGGAATCCGTGAGCTAAGGCGTAGAAGGTTGTTATGCTAGCCACTAAGCTACAGGTGACCCCTGTTTGAATAAAGCATTTATATTAACTTTCTTTTTACAATTGGCGTATTCCTTTTTTTTTTTTTTAATTTTGTAAAGTATCTCCTACATGGCTATTAGCTATTGAGACGTTGATTTCCAAAAGGTACTATATCCAATCTAAGCCCGAAAATCACTCATAACAATATTATAAAACCAACTCATTTCATTACATTTTTTTTGCATTAATATCTAGAATTATTTTTTACTATATTAATAACACTATTTTATAGTTATGGAGTGAAATGTTTTAGTATGATTAGGAACGTAACTGTGTAATTAGCAACTTTAGAAAATAACTGCATTTATAAATCGCGTTTTAAAATTACTTAAGCGTTCATTAGATAAGATTTAGAAAAAACTATATGATGAGAACACAAATATGTCAAAATATCAACTTCGTAAGAAATATACTTTAGTACCTTTTGGAAAACGAAGTTTCAATTGTGATTTCCATACTTAGACGAATTTGAATGTTATTTTTTCTTGTGAACCTTAAAAAATATTTTTCTCGAGTAGGTTATAACATAACAATATTTATGTGTTTTTGTTTTCTTCTGATATAGTTTGTTGCGTTATCCAATAAATGGAAATGATTAGTATAAAAAAAAAAAATTTATTCAAGGAACAGTGTATGATAATAAAGAAAGATTTTCGTGTGCGTTTCGATTAAAATAAAGAAAACTTTTTCCAGTTTTGTCCAAATAGAAAAACTTTGACTACTCCTTGGACACAGTCCAAAAGAAACTGCTTCTAACAGCTAAAAGTTTTGGAAGGTCTCTTTTAATTAATTAACAGTAGTTCCAAATTTAAAATCGCTGTTCTGCGTTACTCATGTGCTTCCTTTGAAAATACAGTATTTTCTTCAGTTTGATTTGATTTTTTCCAGTTTTATGATACATAATTTTAAAGTAATATATTAAAATTGAAACCAAAAAAAAACAACAGAATTTTAATAAATCAACCAAAAGATAATTAAAAGAAGAATGTTACACAATTGTGCGTTTAGATGCGGTCATTATATAGCCAGTATTAACAAAATAGGAATTTATAGGTGGAATAATCAGGAGTCAGTCTTTTTCTAAATATTTTTAATTTTGCCGACGTTTCCGCTCAAGCTAGTGAGCCATGTCCAAGCATAAAGAAGTTTATGCTTCAAGAAAAAATTGAAATTTTAACCATAAATATGCCCATAATTCAGTTATTTTTAAAGATAAAGATAAATATAGAATATAGAGTTTTAGAATCAGTAAAGTGCGATAAAAAAAAAATTGAAATCTCTCTTATATATAGGCTTGTATCTAACTAATAACTAGGTTATTTTCGAAAATAGATAAAAAAAATACATTATTATTTTTCAACCAAAAAACCGTGAATAATTATAAAAAAAAAAAAAAGAAGTGAAAAATTGAAATTTCACCCATTTATAAATAAATAAATACCAAAAAATTGTTTGCTTTTAGTACCATTTGATAGAGAATGAAATTTTGAAGACAAAATGAAAAAAACGGATCATTGAAATTGGTTAACAACTAGCTGAGATATTGCGTTAGTAACATGATATTATCCTTTGAATTATTGCTTTTCACATTAGTTAATTGTCTATAAACAGCTATATAAATAGTTATACCCTAATACAGTTTGGAAATAATTAACCATTGTGTAATAATTTGAAGAGTTTTTATGTTAGTTATTACATTAGGTATGAATGTGTTCAAGGTTTTTACTATTTTTTTCTTTATAACTATTCATTTAATTTTGTGTATATATATATATATATATATATATATATATATATATATTTTTTTTTTTTATTTCTTTGTTTGATCTTTATTAATTATTTATTTTAATTTTATTTCCAATGTACATATGGAATGAATGATTTCTTATATCTGTAATACTCATTGCCCCAGAAGGTGGCAGATTGTATTATCTCTTAATAAATTTAAAAAAAAAAAAAAAAAAGTTATTACATGGATAGAACTTTAAGTTTTGGTTTCCACATTTTGAATATTTTTTTAAATACTGATTTAATGTATATGTCTATAAAACACCTTCTTTCGTTTAAAAACCAGTGGGTTTTCCTATAAGAGTGAAAAGGTTAAATAAAGTTTGAGCCTGGGAGCCCTTTAACGAGTTTTGACACGTGACATTCCCGTTACGGAAATAGATTCCAGAGCCGACAATTGGAGGTGGCATGAAATCAGTGAGATGTGCGGCAGTGGTGGGATTTGCGGCCCAGGGGAATAAAAATCAATGGGAGGGGAAGCATGTTGAGGAGCCAAAGCTGTAATTCTCGGTGAGAGGCAGCCCATGTATAATTCAGGAGCCTCGCTGGAGCATTCTCCACCGCTTCCAGCACAACAGAATCCTCCAGATCCACGGCCTGGAGAGAATGCAACTTTCCATCACAGAGTCGACGTTATGCCTTACATCAACTCAGTGAGATAAGCAAAGCAAATAGATACGTCATTCTCAGCAAAACGTAAATATGTGCTTCCAGTACTATTTGACACGTTTAAAACCCTTTTATTCTCAAGTAATTTCTTTCCGAAAGCTTTTTTTGCGCTTTAATCGGTCCATATATTTAAAAAAAATGCTCCAAATTATGATACAATGGTTTATTATTTTCAAATAATTATACTAGGATATAGCTGTATATAAACAATTAACTAATATGAAAAGCAATAAATAATTCAAAGGAAAATGGAATATCGCCAATGCTAATTTCAAAACGCTATACCTCAGCTAGTTCTGAAATAATATCAATGATTATAAAACTCTATACATATGTTTCTCTATATTTAAAAATAACTGAGTTATAGGTAAATTTTCAATTTTTTTTTTCTTTTTTCTATTTTTTATAATTATTCTGTTAAAACACACTAATACATTTTTTCTCTATTTTCAAAAATAACTGAGTTATAGGTGTATTTATGGGTGAAATTTCAATATTATTCTTTGTTTTTTCTAATTATTTACATTTTTTTTTGGTTAAAAACACTAACACATTTTTTATCTTTCTTCTCAAACTCCAATTAAAAAATCTTTGAGCTACCTGCGGGTTTGAACTCGTGACCTTTGGCATAGAAGGGTGTTATGCTAGCCAACCTGCTATAGGTCTTTATTAATCATCTTCAATTTTATTTATTTAGTAGTTCTATAAGTCGGTATAGAAGAGCCACTTTGGCATGTCAGAAGACCCTTCAATGGCACACTCATCCTTTATAAAAAAAATTCAAGTTATAAAATTAAAGTTTATATAACTTCATAGGGTTAATAAACGTTGTGGTTCAGCTCATTGTTAAGATAAGAAGCAGTACTTTCTTCGAAAGTAATGGATTATCATCTTATATCAAAGTGTAGTAGTTTTATTTTTACTGCATTTATGTCTGACTGAATTTCTGTTAACGAATCTTCGGTTAGCGAACTAAACTTATTTTTTGAAACCAACTACAAAGATAGCTGAGGTATAAATAAAAAAATAACCAGTCTAAGAGCCCTTGACAAATTTTCCACATAAATCTTGAAAAAAGATAAACTACTCGTAATTTAGTATGGTTTAAGTTGTCCTTCGGCGTCTCTAGTACAGACCACCGTGAATGGATGAACAGTTGGCAAGAGCCCACGTGGGCGGACTAAAACCAGATGGATAGGCGGAATAAACAAAGATACCACGGCTTTAAAAATAAACAGAGCTGTAGCAGGTTGGTAAAGAACCTAAGGATATAATGAAGTTCTCTCAGCTCAACAGGAAAAGTATATTTATCAATAATGTAATATAAATAAAGTAAAAAGGGTCATGAGAGGGGTAAGGTTACTTTTCTAAATTTGATGAACTGTTTTGAGTTTGATTGTTTCATTATTTACTGAAATTTACAACTATATTAAATAAAAAATACAATGAGTAAATATGCTAATAAACAAAAGACATGAAGCAGACATGTAGAGAAGCTACCCACTGTCAACACTTAAGCATATATTTCTTAACTAAAAGTTCTCGCGGCCTTCTTTTCAAGCGGCTCGGAAGCAAGGATTGAAACTAGTGGATTAGAGCAGGAATGTAGTTTAACGCGAAGGAGAGGTAAGTAAGGAACATTAAGGTCTTTATGGATGGGTTTATTCGTGACAAACCAAACAGTAAAATTAAAACTAAAATTAACATCTGAAATGTGTTGAACAAAACTAAATTAACAAAGTTGAGTTTTAACAATACATAAGTAATTTTCTTTTATACAAAGTTTGATGATGGCTCACAAATTTGAGACGAGACGTCAACAAATCTCATGTTGTTTTACCTAACTGTGTTTTAATCGTGTAGAGCGAATAATATTAAATTATACTTAAGTTATGTTTAATTTCATAAAATGTTGCTGACTTAGCTCGAACCAGATATCATTCCTTCCACGACAAACTCCACTCCCACTCTTACCCACTAATTTTAATCCTTGCTTCCTCTTCGATTCCTGATAATCCACCGAGGCGTCTGATAAAAAATCGGGTAAATATTCGCAGAGATTGTCTTCTACATTCAGACATTCTTATTGTAAATACTTCTCCTTTTAGTTATACGGTAACTTGAAAACTATCTTCTTTATTAAATTACCTTCAAGCGTAAGACGATAATTAAAATGCTTACACAACTAAGTTTTATACACACACACATTATATATATATATATATATATATATATATATATTATATATATATATATATATATATCACAATCCGATTGTCCATAACTGTTATTCTTAGTTCTTAGGGGACCTAGTCCCAGAATTAAATTTTTTTCTATTCTATTCTATTTATATTTTTATATATATATATATATATATATAATATATAAAACCTATGTTTCCAACGAAATTGGATATAATTCTTTAATCTTTAAGTTTATTTAATAGTTCTTATATTGATGTTATGAGGCAAGGTAACAAAGTTAAATTTGTGTGTTACTAGCACCAGTTATTTTTTCTTCAAAAAAATGATTATAAACTAATTAAATTTAATTAAAAGATTAATGTTACATTTTTTTTTTAAATTTAAAGTAAAAATAAGCGCGATTTTTAAAAGTCATAGCCTACGAACTTTTTCTGAAAATTAAATGTCTGACTTGAGACATCAAATAAACGGCAGAAGAGGGGAATAAAACATTCTATTTTTCTCTCTCTCTCTCTCTCTCCTTCTCTCTCTCTCTCTCTCTTGAATTGTTCCAAATAAAACGAGTGAAAGTTTCGTCGAAATCCTTTTTTAAACCGGGCTAATTATCAGTCTTATTAAATTAATTAGCTCATTAAAAATAATTATCTCTATCCCCTTCCTTTTAAAGTGGTCTCATGTATTTATCGCAATTACATGGTTAAAAGAACTAATCCAGTCCCTAGATCAGGTAAGGAATTTGAGGTGTCCATTGCAAATATTTTTATATGATTCGCCACATCTTGGAGAAGGAAAGGTACAAATGATTTCTCTCATGCTCAGCTGAGCATTGAGAATACCACCCTCCGGTTATTGTAACATGTTCCGGATGTGCTGCAATGTTTGTCACATCTTGCGTTATAATATTATCTGCTCCTCTGCGGTATCTTTTCCATCATGGGAATTCAGGGCGAATCGAATTGTGTAATTTCAAAATATTATTCTGTAGTTAGAAATATCTTCCCAGGCACTATTTTATACATTGTGTGGCTGTAAGTGAATAGTTTTAATTCTAGCAAGACACTACTATTATCTACATCCCCAAGGTTAAGCTTTTCTTTTAAAATTATATGATTATATGTATACGCAAACCTAGGAATTACCATAGACCAAAACCTTTTCTGGAAACTCCATATTGCTCAAATCTCTTGAAGAAAGATAAATACCATTAAATTTCTCTGGAAGGAATTAGTCAGGGAAAACTGAGTTTCCATTCTCCCACCATGCGCCCTGATGATGACCCACAAAGGGGGTCGAAACATTGGCAAACAATAAATAGTTGAAACTATTTAGTTGTTTCATTTAATGACCGCCACCCGGACAAATTCCTTCCAGTAATTCTCAACGGTCAACTAATTACATCCACAATCATTCAATTTGTCTATTGCTTCCGTCATCTTCCTCTATCTAATCGTAAGATCCTTTTATTCTCACCTTTTTCCTCCCCCCCTGTATTGTATTCTCCCACTTTGCCTAATGGTGTAGTACTTAGTAGCCTCTTGGACTGAGGACAGGCTAAAGCGAATGAATCATGAACATGTTTTTATGATAAGAATAATAGGGAGTCAGTCGTTTTTTTGAATATTTGTTTGTTTATTTATTTAACGTCAGTTTATACTACTATGGCTAATCGGACGATGCTACAGTGGGAATCCTAAATTTTGAGTATCTAGGTTTTATTAGGATAGGGATCTTTAACGAGTACCTGACATCGCACAGGCTGGAGACCACCTTTTAACGTCCCCTCCGAAGGACGGCATAACTAAGGATTTTTTACTCCCATTAAAAAATCCTAGGACCACCTGCGGGTTCTAACCCATGACCTTTGGCATAGGCATGGCTGTTATGCTAATCACCTAGCTACAATTGATCACTTTTTTTTTTTTTTTTTAATATTTTTAAACTTGTCAGCCATCTTAGTTGCGTAAGCATTTTAATTATCTTCTTATGCTTGAAGGTAATTTAATAAGGAAGATAGTTTTCAAGTTACCGTATGACTAAAAGGAGAAGTATTAACAATAAGAATGTCAGCAGAAGCCAATCTCTGCAAATATTTACCCGATTTTTTTATCAGAAGCCTCGGTGGATTATCAGGAATCGAAGAGGAAGCAAGGATTGAAAATTAGTGGGTAAGAGTGGGAGTGGAGTTTGTCGTGGAAGGAATGATATCTGGTTCGAGTTAAGTCATCAACATTTTATGAAACTAAACATAACTTAAGTATAATTTAACATTACACGCGCTACACGATGAAAAAATCTGGTGCGAGCAACACACGACTTTCACTTACCTCCATTTTTAGAATAAATTAAAGAATTTTCAAATACAGTTAGATATAAAAATCAGTGAAATCGTTAAACAATTAATTAAATGGAATTTCTATAAAAACATAAGTTTTATTAAATAATTGATTACCTTATTATCTAAAATAATCACTTGTATCAATTGATTGTGTATGAGATGATAATTTTTCTAAAATCTTTAGCTTTCCAATGGTATATCATACATGTATATTACTGCTCTTATGTTAAAAAATGAAAAATTGCATTAAAAAAATATTTTTTCTGTTTTCTCCTTTAGTTGGGTATCGAATTTATTCAATTTATATATTTACTAGTTTTTCATCAGCGTTAACAAGATAATCTAGAAATTATTATTGAATCTACAAAATTAAAGGTACTTTAGGGGAAGAAAATTTAAAATATCGGCATTTAAGCCCTGTCAGACCATTTTTATCTTAATAAAACCTACATGATATTAAAGCCCATTAAATTTTACATCGATATAGCGAGTTTAATCAAAATCGTCGGAACCGTTTTTGAGAAAATCGAAAAAAGGTGAAAAATGCATGATATAAAGTGCCTCTTCTGGTAAGCTCATTTTGATGAAAAAAGTTTTGTCACGTCTCGGGCGTATAGTTGTCTTAAATATGAAATTTCAGTTTCATAGGACTTCTCGTTTCCGCCCGGGAGTTACCACACCACACACCACACACACACACACACACACACACACACACACACACACACACAGACCTTTTTGCGGGACTTGGTTATTTGGACTCAGGGGACCCTAAAACGTATATTTCCGTTGAAAACTGGAATTCGAAAATTTTCACGATCGCAATACTTCCCCTTACTATATATAGTAAGTGAAAGTAAAAACAGTTAGATAAAACAACATGAGATTTGTTGAGAGTGAATTATCATACACTTCCACATACTTTAACGTATGAAAATAAATATTCAATACCCGAATATTCTATAAAACTTCAGTTTGTGGTTTATTGTAATTGTAATCTGAGTTCAACTAATAAAAGTATGAAGAGTAATAAAACTTCAACATTTATTTTTTTTTTTAACTTTTATTGCTAATAATGTTTAATTTCTTAAAAGGATTTTCTAGATAAAAAAAACATGTTTTCATCATGTGTATATTACTCTTGTTTCTTTTGATATAACTTTATCATTTAGTTTTGTTATGAGTTTTAAAAATTAATATTTAATGATGTTATAAGATTTAAAAAAAAGTAATAGTTGATGTTATTATTCGATTTTTTTCTAAGTATTCCTTCTCACTGTCCCGCTACTTTCGTAACTCTCACAAACCTCGCTCTCGGGATATTACCTATCTGTTTTCTTACCGTGAAGCGGGACCTTTAAAATAAATGTTAAAAAAAAAAAATCTGTGTGTGTGTATAAAACTTAGAACTTAGTTGTGTAAGCAGATTAATTATCTTCTTTTGCTTGAGGATAATTAAATATAGTACTAATTAGTATTTAAAATTATATATATACATACTACACACACACATAATATAGTATATATAAATATATATATATATATATATATATATATATATATTATTATTAATTAAATTAAGTATAGTAAATTCTGTAAAGCACTGATGCCAAATCCCGTGTAGCCGTCCAGGAAGGGATGAATAAATAAATAAATTAATTAATATATTTATCCGCTTTTTATCTATGCCAAAAATGTGAAATGGTTATTCTGATAGAATCTACAAAATTAAAGGTACTTTAGAGAAAATATTCAAAATATCGGCATTTTAGCCCTTTCAGACTATTTCAATCAGAATAAAACCTACTTCATATCTAAGCCCATTAAATTTTACATCGAAATGGGGAGTTTAAACAAAATCACTAGAGCCGTTTTTGAGAAAATCGTAAAAAGGTACAAAATGCCTGGTATAAAGTTGCTCTTCTGGTAAGCCGATCTTGATGAAAAAGTTGCTGTAACATCTAAAGCGTATATTTGTCTTAAATAAGAAATTTCAGTTTCATATGAGTATTCGTATTAACGCTAGACTTAATACACACACACAAACCTTTTTATTTGACTTAGTCATTTAGATTCAGTGGACCCTAAAACATGTATTTCCAGTGAAAACGCGAATTCCAAAATTATCAGGGTCGCAATACTTTCTCTTACTATATATTTCATATATAGGTAAGTGAAAATAAAAAATTATTCAGTTATACATATAATATGCTTATAGTATATTATTATAATACGTTGACAAGTGTGTGAAAGTTTATAATTCACTATCGCCGACTTATCACACATTTTCGACTATAACTTTCCTCTACTCTCGTCGTATAGCGGACTTGACTAACTCGCGAGGCTACACACAGGTAAATCCCTTGAGTGCACAAGGCCCACACAGAACAGAAGGCCCCTTGCTTTACCTGGGGTTCAGGTACTCAAAACACAAAACCTTTCCCGCGTTCTGCTTTGCCTGCCATAATTGGCTTTCCAGTTTTTAAACACGTTCACTCAGGAGTGTTCATACTCTCTCCCTCACAATAAAACACAACAACTCAAAAAATGGAATTTAAATACACAAGTAGAGTTTTTAAAGAAGAAAAAAATCAGATGTGGGCAACATCCGACTTTCAGTTAACACGGCTTTCAAGATCAATTTAAGAACTTTAAAAGTGTGAAGTTAATCAAACCAAAATTGTATTCAGTTTCTTGACAAACATATGGTTAAGATTAAATAATATAACAATATAAAATTGTTATTTATAATTACCAATAAGTTTACGCCATATTCGTTTTTTTTACATTACCTTTTACAACTTTGTATATAAGATAATATTTTTACATTCACTTACCTATATTTGAAATGTTTTGTTTTTTTTGTTGCAATTTTTGTATTTTTGAACATTAAAACAGTAAGATAGGTGTATTATATATTATTGGGAAGCTTAAGATTTTAGAAAAAATATTATCTTATAAACTAAGTTATAAGGTAATTTTCAGTGGTAAATAAGGCATAAAATCATTACTGATAATTCGACGTAACAATTTTATATTGCTATATTATTTCATCTGAATCATATGTTTCTAATGAAACTGAATACATAAGAGAATTTAATTAACGTGGAAATTTTTAAATTTAAATTTATTTAATAGTTCTCAACTTGAATTTAACAGCTGAGGTAAGTGAAAGTTGTGTGTTGCCCGCATCAGATTTTTCTAAAATCTTAACCTTTCCAACTTTACATTATACGTCTATATTAATGTTATGTTAAAAAAAAAAAAGTACTTTTTTCTCTTTTATACTTTACATAGTTATTAAATCCGTTTACATTTAGCCAGTTCTTACCAATCCTAATAAGGTGATATGGCTAATCATTTTTAATCTACAAAATTAAAGGTACTTTAGGGGAAGAAAATTTAATATCGGCATTTAAGCTCTGTTAGACTATTCCAATCAGGATGAAATCTACATGATATTAAAGCCCATGCATTTTCCATCCCTATCGAGAAATTAATCAAGTAGTTATTAAGCCTTTCTTGAGAAAATCGTAAAAAAGGGCAAAATGCATGGTATAAGTGGCTCTTCCGGTTCCCCGATTTTAATGAAAAACTTGTGTAACATTTCAGGAATTTTATTGTAACATTTCAAAGCTTCTAAAATATAAGTTAAAACGTTATTTTCGTAAATAACTAGAATTCGGGAATTTTCCATTACTATATATTTACCAAAATCGGCTGACCAACAGAGCTACTTCTCTTGGTCAACTGATTTTGGTGAAAAAGTTGGTGTAACATCTCGGGCGTATAAGCTGTCTTAAATATGAAATTTCAGTTTCGTTCGACATTCCTTTTTCGTGCTAGACATACTGACCTTTTTGTGGAACTTGGTTAATCAGACTCAGGGAATCCTAAAACGTGTATTTCTGTATAAAACTGGCATTCGAAAATTTTAACGATCCTAATACTTTCCCTTACTATATATTTCATATATAAGTAAATGAAAGTAAAAAAAATAATAAGAGTAAACCTTCTATAAGGAATAACTAAACAAAATATTACGACATTATAATTTATATTATTATTTCGTTGTTTGTTGTTTATTTATTTAACGTCATTTTATGCTACTGTTGGGAGCGGCGTGGTCTAGTGGATAGAGCGCTAGTCTGCTGTGCTCCGGGTCCTGGGTTCGATTCCCGGCTGCGGCAGAATATTATTTATTCTGGTTATTCGGTCGGGGGGCGACCCTAGAGTATGGAGACCCTCCTGGGGCAGACCCAGCCTCTATAAAGTGGGTACCCAAATTAATTGGGGAAAAACCTGGCGGCTGAGCGTGATCAAGGCCCAATCATCTCATTGCACTGCCGTTGGCCTAGAAACAGTACTATACGTACTGAGCCCAAGACCCTTCATGGGTTGTAGTGGTACAGGGTTTTTTTTTTTTTTTTTTTTTTTTTTTTTTTTTTGCTACTGTGGCTATTTGGACGATGCTACACTTCTAAATGTTGTCTATCCAGGTTTAATAAGGATAGGGATCTCTAACGAGTACCTGACATCACACAGGCTTGGAACCACTTTTTTACGTCCCCTCCGAAGGAAGACAAAACTAAGAAGTTTTTACTCCAAATAAAAAATCCTAGTCCCACCTGCGGGTTGGAACCCGTGACCTTTGGCATTACGCTACAAATGACCCAATATTATTTTGTTTATTGCTTTATAATACACTTTCTTCATCTACTTTAACATTCTAAACCACTCAACTAAAAGCAATGTTGTTAAAACTGAAGGGGAGCGAAATGGGAAGGAAAATAAAAACAGACAGAAATGATAATTTATTAAAAAAAAATAAGAAATTGCCACTTTCCTCCCTTGTTAGTTATTCCCTATCCACTTAAGCCTTGAAAATTTTCCAACTTTTCTACCGTTTGACTGTATTTAAAAATTATATATTTATGTAAAGTTGAGGCAAATGACATTAAGCGTTAAATATCATTTACCCCAACAATATTTCAAAGTTTAATGTTTCCAGAACACTTTTACTTTCATTTAAGTATGTTTGAAATATATAGTGCTGTTTAAATGATTTTCAAGTATATCGGAAAATGATGGGTAAGCATGTGAGTGTGTTTATTTAATAATGCTATCTCAAAAACGCAGAACGAAACTGAAACTAGTTAATTAAAGAAGGTATATATATATTTCTATATCGAAGCAGATTTTACGCTAAAAGCGAATGAACAGATTCATCATTATAAATAATTTTACACGTTTCCTTTCTTATTACAATTTTCTTGAAAAATAACCATTAAGATTAGGATTAAACATATAATTCAACTGGTAAGATGAAGGCCAAATCACAAGTAAAAGTACAATTCTTAATTAATAGGTAGACATAATCAGGAGTGAGTCTGGTAAAAAATATTAAAATTTTGCCGACGTTTCGGCTCGAACATGTGAGCCATCATCATGGCTGAAAACAATGATAAAACAAAAAAGAAACTTATTAATACTTCATGACAATGAAACTAATGTAAAAATGACAAAACAAAATAATGTAAAAATATAACTATATAAAACTGATGATGAGTGTAAAATATTTTATTTTTATTTTTAATCTGGACTTACGGAGTTGAGCTTTGGGGCTCTACTAAACCATCGAATTCATCCCATATCCAATCCTTACAATCCAAAATCCTTCGTAAAATCCTCAACACTCCTTACTTTGTCACAAATAAAATCATCCATAAAGACCTAAATATTCTATGTGTTGCTGATTTGACTCGTACCAGATATCAATCCTTCTATGACAAACTCCATTCCCACCCCAACCCACTAGTTTCAACCCTTGCTTCCTCTTCGATTCCTGATAATCCTCCGAGGCATCTGAGAAGATGGCCTCGAGACCTTCTAGTTTAATATAGTTACTGGAGTGCTATCGTTGGGTTGTTCCTATACAAGTCTGTTTACTAGTTTTATTATAAATTAAAGTTGTAAATTTCAATAAATAAATATTAAAAAAAAAATAAAGAATTACGAGGCATGTTTTTTAAGTAAGTACCATCTTGTCTACGCACTGACGCCATTACAGTCAGATTCTTCATTGTATACGTTGTTTACTGAGTGTTTAAGATGCCTTCGACAATCGTGAGTCCCGCTGATTGTGAAGTTATACGACGGGCTGTTATACGATTTATTAGTGCTAAAGGCGTAAAACCGATCGATATTTATCGTGAAATGGATGAGAGCACCAAAGATCTCATCAAATCATTTAAATGGGAAACTCTGGATAATCCTCCATACAGCCCTGATTTGGCGCCCAGCAACTACCATTTGTTCCTGCACTTGTAGAAACAACTGGGCAGTCGGCGTCTTCAAGACGATAACGAAGACAAAATATTTGTGATGGAGTGGTTAACAAGTCAGGCGGCAGAATTTTTTGAGGAGGTTATCAAAAACTGGTGCCGCGTTATGACAAGTGCCTCAAAATTCATGGAAATTATGTAGAAAAGTATATTAAGGTACAGGCTTTCATGAAAAAATAATATTATTGCGAAATCTTTGCACGTCTTTTTTTAATTCCAAAACGGTACTTACTTAAAAAACATGCCATGTACAGTAAAAATTGAATAAAATCATATTTAAATGGATGAACCATTTTAATATAAAGATAAACCTAGGCAAAATTATAATATTGTTCAGGTAATTGACTTTTTGATATTTTCTACGAATTATAATTTCAAAAGTCGAACTCACATCTTTAATTTTGAAGTAAAATTGAGAAATATACGTTATTATTAAGAAATAAAATACAATTTATACAAGTTTAGGTTGTATTTTATAAATTGGTATAAAAATGGCTTCCTTTAATTTTATCTCAGTACGATCCGGGCCACAATAAATTATTTTTAAACCGAACAATTCAGTTTTCATACCAACCAACCTCCCTCGCTCTCAACCCTAAACGTCAATATTTTAAAATATTGTTTTTATTTTATTTTATTTTTTTTTTACTTTCACTTACTATATATAGTAAGGAAAGTATTGCGATCGTGAAAATTTTCGAATTCCAGTTTTCAACGGAAATATAAGTTTTAGGGTCCCTGAGTCCAAATAACCAAGTCCCGCAAAAAGGTCTGTGTGTGTGTGTGTCTGTGGTAACTCCCGGGCGGAAACGGTAAGTCCTATGAAACTGAAATTTCATATTTAAGACAACTATACGCCCGAGACGTGACAAAACTTTTTTCATCAAAATGAGCCTACCAGAAGAGGCACTTTATACCATGCATTTTGCACCTTTTTTCGATTTTCTCAAAAACGGTTCCGACGATTTTGATTAAACTCGCTATATCGATGTAAAATTAAATGGGCTTTAATATCATGTAGGTTTTATTTGGATAAAAATGGTCTGACAGGGCTTAAATGCCGATATTTTAAATTTTCTTCCTCTAAAGTACCTTTAATTTTTTAGATTCAATAATAATAACTAGATTATCTTGTTAGCGCTGATGAAAAACAGGTAAATATATAAATTGAATAAATTCGATACCCAACTAAAGGAGAAAACAGAAAAAAATATATTTTTAATGAAATTTTTCGTTTTTGAACATAAGAGCAGTAATATACATGTATGATATACCGTTGGAAAGCTAAAGATTTTAGAAAAAATATCATCTCATACACAAGCTTTTAGAAGTTAATAGAGAGTGATGAGAAGAAGATAAAACTAACTGATTATTTTAGATAATAATATAATAGATTTTTTAATAAAACACATGTTTATATATAAATTCAATTTGATTAATTCCTTAATAGTTTCACGTATTTTTATCTCTAACTGTATTTGAAAATTCTTTCATTGATTTTAAAAATCGAGGTAAGTGAAAGTCGTGTGTTGCCCGCACCAGATTTTTTCATTTGGGTTTTCTATCCAGTAATTTGCCTTTATACTTTGACATCTGGTACGCCTCTAAGGTTTCCATTATCAATTATTAATCTGTAATAACTTTATTTAGTATGCTAATCCCTGGTTTTAGAACGCAACTAGTCAAAAATGTAATGCGGAAAGAAGGAACACACTTTTTAACCACATTGTCATCAATCATGGATTTAAATAAAAATACTAAATCAATTTCAACAATTATAATACATAAGATAAAAATAATAATAAGAAGATATTATAAACTATAACATATGTTATAAGTTATATATTATGTACTATAACATATGTTATAAGTTATATGTTATGTATATGTTATACACTGACCTGAGACGCAGCTCTATTGTACATATCCATTATCACTTGAGAGAGAGGCTTGGAATTTTTACGGCCACGGCAATAAGCTGATATCACCTGTAACATGATGAAAAAAGAATATATTTTCGAACTTGTGTTTATGTTATGATAATAAAATAATACATAATTATAATAAATATGTATCTGAAATATACCTAAAACCCATTTTCATATTGAAACAGCTCTATAGATTCCGTGATTCCTTCATAACATTTAAAAACCAGTCAGCTACTTGGTTCCTCTGTTATCTTCACAAAATTTGACTACGGATGCCTAGTGAAAGGGTGAAAAAGCGATGAACAAGAAATAAAATTAAAACGTCTTATTAACTGCTTTATAATATTTATTTTCAGAACCCGTAGACGTTACCATATTTCTGACTAATCTACCAACTTAAAATGGCTTTATCCTTCTTTCAACGGCAATATTTCCATGGTTCCTACCTATTCCAAACTTTAAAAAATAGAAAACCTTCCAACATAATTGAGCTCCTCACCCTCTGCTACGATATCCATTCATTGAACACTAGAATCCAATCAATCAATATTTATACCCCATCACATAAAACTGTATCCTTTCACAAATCGTTTTTCGTTCTTTTCCCATCCTCCTAGAGTTTGCTGCCTATTTTTATCCGTAAAGCCACCTCCCTTTCTTCCTTCAAACATCAACTCATCCAATACCAATAGTATAAATATATGTATATATGTGTGTTTAAACATTTGCTAAGATATATAGATATATTGAATAGTTGATCTTTTACATTTTATTTTTTTTAATGTAACCAGACCATAACAATTTATTCTTGTTCATTGTTGTAATTCTAAAAGGACTTGACACCAGAATTTTTTTTTTCCTTTCATTTCATTTATAAATTAAAACAAATCGTAGATATATTAAGCACTTTACATTAAAAATTATTAAAACACAGCTTTTATGTTGATAGCAATTCGTAAAAACTACTTTTTCAAATAAAATATACTTAGAGGCTTTGTTATTTCTGTTATGATTGTCGTGTAAGAAGATCATATTTGAGTAAAGATAGCTCGGGGTTTTGCACTTTCATATTTTACTTTTAATTGTTATTAAATTAAATACTCTTCTTGACCTAATCTTAATTCAATTTAACTGCTTGTAGTAGGGTGTGATATGTCGATCTATCATTTGTGTTATGTAACGTATAGCTACATTCTGGGCTCTTTGAAGTCTACTTAATGAAGCGAGATTATTAAGATATAGCCGGTTTCGAGATAATCGTAAAAAGGTTTATAACGCATGGTATAAATTGGCACTTCAGGTTTGCCAATTTTGTTGAAAAATATGAGTTTATAGGCTATACGTTTTTAAAATATGAAATTTCATATTTATACACGTTAAATTTTTCGAGATAGACTTTAATCTATCTATTTTTGAGCTTTATTTTTTTACTAAGAAATTTCGAGAGTATTTAGAAAATAAAATTACGATGCTCATCCTGTAGGTCTGCAAAGTATTAAAACGTCCTAGTTAAAATAATTTAACAGAGCAATTGATTAATAGGCGGTATTAAGGCTACAGAGTCACCAGAGCCTAATTAATCATAATGTTTTTAATGTTATGTTCCGAGTTAATCGCTAAGGATTGATGATCCTTTGAAGACAATTTATTAAGGACCCCATAGCCAGGCGAAGGGAACTTATGAATGGGGCCAACGTATGGATGGGCGTTCATTGAGGCGGAACAGTCAGCAAACACTAACTAGGGACCGAGGGGCTGGAAACTAAAACATCAAGTGTCATCGTAAAGACATTTACACATTCCTAATTGGTATAATTATAATAATTATCAAAACTGGAAATCTTAATGAGTAGTATAAAATTATCATTATGTTTACAGTATTCTGTATTAAATTCGCGCTAGATGCGCCCCCAAAGTAACATGATTACAGATCGGAAATTCTCATAATCTATAATTTTAGGAAATAATTATTTTACAATACATGATAAATAAAAATATTGTGAACGTTAACATAATAAAGGTTATTGAAAGTTATAAATAACTTCTTAAGTTTAATAACACTGTCTCCAGGAGCTAATTTTTATTCCTTTGAAAGAAAGGCTTCAGATAATTTTTAGATTTTATGGTGCTATGCAAATGCCAAATTTTGTTTCCTTGTACTTTACACTACTACAGTACGACTAGTTTACTCAGAATAACTGATAATTTATAACACGGCGTGCAATCGCTCTCGTATGGGCTAATGCGAGCAACACCAAACCAGATTTTTGTACTCTACGTGCAAACGAAAGATGTTATATAAAAAATAATATTCTTCATCAAATTTCTGATCAAGTAACCGTCAACAAATTTTCAATTCCAGCAACAACAACCGAGTTACGTTATTGATGGAGAGAAAAAAATCCCGCGTTTTTTTTCATTGGAACCAATATAGCTTCCTGTAGAATATAGAATACAGCTTCCTAGAGAAAAATGTTGTATAAGAAAACCTATATAACATAAAAATGTAATATAATAAAACATATTCTCCACTGAATTTATGACTTGGGAACTGTCATTAAAATTTGGTTCGAGCAACACCAACAGAATCCGTGTTACGGTTTTGAGAGGAAAAACAAAAACGATTTTTTTTTTCATTGAAACCAAAATAGATCCTAATAAGTAAGCCCTAGGAAAAAATGTTAAATAACAAAAACATAAAAATCTTATATAACAAAACATATAGAATATAAAAAATGTAATATAACAAAACATATCCTCCACCAAATTTATGACTTGTAACTGTCATTAAAATTTTGATTCGAGCAACACCAACAGAATCCGTGTTACGTTTTGAGGGAGAATAAAAAAACCCAATCTTTTCATTGAAACCAATAAGCAAGTCCTAATAAGTCTAAGTCTTCTAATAAGCAAGTCCTAGAGAAAAATGTTACATAACAAAACATATATAACATAAAATTTTATATAACATAAAAATGTTACATAACAAACATATATAACATAAATGTTATATAACATAAATATGTTATATAACAAAACATATTCTTCACTTAATTTATGACTTCGTAACTATCATCAAAATTTTGATAATAGCAACACCAACAGAGATAAAGCGTGGCAGTAAGGCCAAGGATCTACTTAAAATTCACAAAAAGGAATAGCTCAGTGCCGTTAACCAAAATTCATTAATTTAATCAACATTATTCAATTTAAACATACGAGACAGGCTACTCAACAGGTTTAAATAGTTATATTTCGAGGCCCTATTACTTATTACTAAAAACGCGTACTGATTTAGCGGATATGATATTCATTTATTCACTAGGCCTAAACGCAAGTATATCCATGAAGATAGAAGAGGTAGGCCATTTTTACGGCCTGCGGAATCAGCATAAATATAACATCCCACGATCTTAAACGTAATAACCCAGGCCGATGACCACAGATCATGCTGAGGGAAGCCTTTTTGCAAGTTTGATATTAAGTGGCTTCTCTGAATTATACTCGCTATAAAGAAGGGTAATACCTTTTTAAGAAGGCTTGCTTACACCGAGTCGTGTAATGGTAGTGCTTGTAAAGGATCCTGACAAATGACTTTTTTAAGCTCAATCAAGGTTAAAATACTCTATGACCCCATTCGTCCCGCCAGCTGCGCTCTCAAGTGTTCAAGTGTTCCGGCCAATGATGAATCTTCAAAGTTTTATGGCTGCTTCAGTGATTTAAAATTGAAATAAACTTTAATAACAGATGAAATAAGGGATGGGTTTATTAGAGGCCTAAACAAATAAAACTAAAGGATCCCTGGCATATTTTATATTTTTTATTCTTATTTTATTTCCGAATCGAAATAAGGACCTAAATGAAATTTCAAAATGCTCTTATATATAAAGTACTCTGGATGGGAAACTATAAAAAGGATTTTATGATCCAATTAACAATAAATTGGATAAGGTTAGTTATTTTTCATTAAATTATATAAAAATATTTTTATTCGTCCAATTTAATATTTGCATACTATATGAATGTAATAATAATTTGATTATATGTATTAAGTACAGGACTTGTTTTGTTTTTTATAACTTTTTTTTTAATCAGTTTTATTTAATAGTCACTGTTCTTTTTTTTTCATTTAATAAGTAACCATTTCTGTAAGCGTTGATAAAAAATATGACAGGATTTGATAACCAACTGAAGGGGAAAACAGTAGAAATATTTTTAAATTTTGTTAATTTGGTTGTTGTTGATTAATTGATGAAGATAGATCATTGTCTTAAATAGCGATATTTTGAATTTCCTTACTCGTAGATTCGAAAAAACAACCATTCCAAGTTGTTAGCATTGATATATATATATATACAAGTTCCACGAATTTGAAAACCAAACTAAAGAAGAAAAGAGCAAACATATTTTTCTAAATGATGACTTTTCCTTTTCCAAAATGAGAAAAAATGACATAGAAACATATCAACATATGTCCGTTTTTATAGTTTCTGAAATACATAAAGGATTTTGCAGGTCTCTGTTCCGAATCTTTACATATTTAAAGTAAACAGTTTAATAATTCCTCTACCTTTGGATTATAAACATTTAGTTTCCCAATCAATTACCCACTTTTTAGTATACCTCCAAATATGAAATGGAAACACGCGATTTTCGAGTAATAATTTTGTACGAGTTTAAACTCGGCCATTCAGCAGCTGAGGCCGCTAGAAATATTTGCAAGGCGTTTGGGGAAGGGAGTGTTAATGAAGGACCATTCGCCGTTGATTTGCGAAGTTATCAGCTGGGGATACCGACTTGGAAAACTTGCCCCGAGGAAGACCTCCGTCCGGAATAGTCAACGATGTTCTCAAACATACATTAGAAGGAAGCCTCTTACTTATTGGGAAAGTAAAAAAGCTCGATACATGGGTACCTCATGATCTCACTGAGCGGCAGCAATTGAAATGTTTCAAAACATACCGTGCAAAAATTGAAAGAACTGGGCTACAAGGTTCTTCCGCACCCACCTTAATTCTTCCAACTTGTCTCCAACAGATTAAGACCTGTACAGTAATTTATACAACTTCGTCAAAGAAAAACTTTTTGAAAATGATGATGAGCCCAATAATATGCTGCTGGAAAGCAGAAGCTTTTAGAAAAAGTGTTACGTATATAAAGTTGTAGAAGGTAATGAAGAGTGACGAAATTCTAGTGTTATATTATTTAATGTAATATAAATTTTTATATCGAAACAATATAGTTTTTTTTTACTTTAACGTTATGCCAAGAAGGAAGATAAGTTGAAAGTTGTGTCGCGCATTCCATGTTTTTAATAATTATTTTATTTCGTTTCTATCATAATCCAACTTTTTTTTTTCATTTGCCTCTCCCTTACAGGGTCATTGGCTTGAAAAAAATTATTTTTAAATCACTATTACGAATACTTTTACTAAACTGATCAAAATAATATTATGAAACTCAAAAACACTTTTATAAAAATTAAAGTAATTTGCAATCATTATTTTATATCTTCCCAAGTAATAATGAACAGACGAACACTGAGATATAACATGGCTACTGTATAATAATAATAATAATAATAGAGTTAGGATCAATAGATTGAGTAATGTCGTTTGGTTTTTGTTATTTTACTGTTAAAAAAAAAAAAGATATATATAAAAAAAAAATATATATATATATATATATATATATAAAAAAATATAAAATTATAAAATATATATATATAAATATATTAATATATATATAAATATATATATATATATATATATATATATATATATATATAAAAAAAGATATATATATATAAAATATATATAGATATATTTTATAAATATATAAAAGATATATATATATATAAAAAGATATATTTATATATATATATATATATATATATATATATATATATATATATATATATATATAAAATGATGATAATTTATAAAGAGTTAGAGAAAAATAACGACGAAGTTAGCCAACCTGACGGAACGGAATGGCAGTACGCCACTGAAGAGACAGGACTTAGATAGCAAAGCCCCTTAGGAAAAGTTATGAAGCTCTTATTGATATTTAAATATACAACTTAGCGGCGGCTGCTGTCACCAATCCAAACTTCGCAAGTCAGTTAAGTTCTAAATAAGGTGGTCTCAGGCAAACACAATGGTTCTGCTATAATCTGAGCTTAATTTCAGGAAGCGAAATATCATAGGTCATTTTGGTAATATTTAGACAAATTATGAGTAATATTAATAAATGGATAAGTAATATTAATAAATGGATTATAAAGAACGGTATATATATATAAAACAGTGTGTTTGTTGTAATCACCTCCAACTCAATGTCATGTTAAACACTCCTTTTTGAAAAAGGGGACTGTATGAAAATATAAAAAAGCTCAGTAAATGAAGGCTGGACTTAGATAAAATGAAACACTGAATAGTGATAAAAATGAGTTATATTAAGTTATATTATCTTGCTTCTAGAATTGATGCTTGGGTTAGTAAGTTAGTAAATTAAACTATTGAAAATTATATGACATGTGATATTAACTTAAGTGGTAGAAATCTGAGATGGTGAAGATGCCGTCCCATGCTCTGAAACGGTGAAATCGCACTTCCTCTCCTCTTCTCCTCCACTTTGGCCACAGGGTCTTAATTTCCTCTACACCATAGTGGTAGAAAAATAACAGACACTCAAGAAACACTGTGGCTCATCTAGCAGAGACCTACCACCTCTCAGTTTCTTTTTCGGCCGCTGGGGGCGCTCTGCCTCTTAGATAGGCCGCCAGGTGGCAGCACAGTCAACAATAATGTCCCTTTACGGGAACCCGAAACAAAATGTGCCAGAATAATTATTGTTTCTGTTCGTTTAGAGATGTGGAAGACCCTCCGAGGGAATACCTCTATAAAGTGGATACCCGAAAATTGGGGAGTGCCAAGTGGCTGTTCGTAATCTTGGCTTAATCACTTCCTTCCTAAGTCGTTGGCCTAGAAAAACGAATTTCTCTATATACTGAAACTAAAATCCCCTTCATAGGTTCTTAAGACAGACTGCTCTTTTAATATTTTATTTTACTTGAAATTAGAATTCAAAGTATCTTGAAATATTAAATCTCGGATCGTAATGGGAGATTAAACTTGGACGGCAGTTGATTAAGAAGCAGTACTAAGATACAATTTTTGTTTCGTCAATAGGTAAACAATATTGTCAACTGATAAATCAGATTAAAATAAATTTTCTGCAAGGAAACATAACCAAAGCTAGATCTTGAAATATGGAGTCAAGTACCTTACCCTTCGGAACTCTCTTAAGATGGTAAAAGAATCTTCTAAGTATCTAAGAGTTCAGAGAGCGTGGGAGGAAGAGGCATTGTAAAGGTATCGTTTTTGAGACATTAAATGTGCAAGAGTTAACGACCAGCGACTGTAGGCTAATAGCGAAGGATCATTAACGGAGCTCTCTCCTCCCCTAACGACCTCCTGGAGCTGGAGGATCTGGAGTCACCGCGGGGTACTGCCGGCGTCTTCCTCTTGCAGCAGATTTAGTCAATCATCTTTTAGCATTCGCCATTGTGGAATGAGATTCATGACTAAGTTATATTTGTACGCATAACAATAATAAAAAAAAAAGAAGTAAGTTGACTCCATAATATTTTACATTTAAAGGCATTGACACAGCACATAGAGCGCAGACACTCACATCATTAACTCTTTGTACAACCTGTCGAAAATAATACGAACACTTAAAATTTGTGCTAAAGACACTTAATAGCTTTTATTTCTTTATTTTTTAATATCAAATAAGGGAGCAAATAGTAAGAAAATAAGAGAGGAAATTTGATTAGAATATAGGAAAAAAAATTACTCTTCTTTTAGAGTAAAAAAAATATCGAAAAGCAATTCATAAATCAAATAGTGCCTATTTTATTCGGTAGTAATGAAACATTGAGGCATGAAGGTTTAGATTAAACTCTACCGGAACATGTAACTCCAATGTTGTAAACATCTGATTCGTGCGAATAATGATGATATGTTAGTGATAAAAATATACTCTAAAAGTACTCCATTTATATATTAGTTATAACTTATGTAATAAGTGGGTTTAATCTGCGTAATACTAACGTTACTCTATGTTAGTTTTTAAACTATTAATGCACTTAGACAATGTGTAATGAGGTTTTGAAAACAAGTTACAAGTGAGGTATTGAAACAAGTTAGTGCGCGGTGCTATTAACGCTCGATGAATGTTTTAAGGTTCAATGAGTCCTGCAATCAAGTTTTCTTAACTGTATATACTAGTCGGTCTTAAGTGAACTATTTCACAAGCTTTAGTGATTCATACATATGGCAATTTCTGTAGTTATATTATTTAATTTCCATCCCTAGGGCAAGAAATAAATTAATTAAACGAAAGTGATTGAGAGAGGTATAGAGATTCATTCACACAATATTTAACTGAAAAACTTTTGATGTAGTGGCTAGTAGGGTTGGATATAATCGGATAATCGTCATAATCGAATGATCGGACTTCGATAATTTAAATGAGTGAATGATTCAATAATCGAATGATCGAATGATTAATATGCACTCTGAAATATGGCACAATTCCCCTTGCTGAGCTATAATTTATGTGATGAGCAAAAAAAAAAAGTTAATTCGGTTATCCAAACCCCTTGTAATCCCTTAAAATTCAGTTCGAATGATCATTCGTTTCTCCGAACAGATTAATCCGATAATCGATTAATTCGAATGATTGAAATAATCTAATGATCTCATAATCGTCATTCGATTATGCCAACCCCTAGTGGCATCTATGTCCAAGGTAGTTGGTTCAAACACAGATGGCAGCCCAAGGACTGCTGAAAGGAAATAAAAAAAACCTTTGTTATTGTTCGAGGTCCTTCGGAGGGAACGCAAAAAGAATGTCAGTTACTCCTTAAAGATTTCAATATTCATTAAACCTGACCAGTAAAAATTTAGGACCCCCCACTGTTGCATAAAGTAAGGTTAAATGAATAAAAAAAAAAAAAAATATATATATATATATATATATATATATATATATATATATATATATATATATATATATATACTAATATAAAATAAAAATGGGGGGCCCTGCCACTGAATTGAACGTAGCTTCATCATTCTCAAGTAAGAAACAGTTTGGAATCCTTGGCAACTCATTTATTTTTATAGCGATTGGTAATCTGTAGGAACAACCATTCTTTCTATCTTACTTACAGGTGTATATAAGAGTTAATCGGATAAACAAAATAAAACAATTTATAAGCAGTATTCGCTTATAAAGGACTTTTCAGGAGCGAAACAATAGCATGTTAAATATGAATTACTAATTACAGTTTTGTATTGCATTAGTTAAGTAACTTCAATCAGATATCAAATTAGTATATAAAATTAACCAATTAAGATTATTTAAAAAAAAATTATAATAATAACCTCACTGTCAAATCACGGTCAAGAGCTATTGTATCTCATTTTAAAAGAGACCCTGATTATAAGTCCTTTTTTTATTTTCTTCAGAAATTATCAATTTCGGACCAACACAACGAGCTGCCAACTAATTAAAAGTTGAAACAAGTGGCCCTACTTCACAACGGATAATAAATTAGGCCCAAAGGTCCGATCTCATCTCGGCGAATAATTTTAATTTAACTGACACTAAATTTCCTCAACTTTTCCAAGATGGCAGAAGACTCGTTGAAAATTAACCGGTGTCATTCTAGACTCTAACCTAATGAGTGCGATATTTCAACTCGCGTAATTAGACAAGGGACCAGCAAACACATTATTTACGCCCCAACTGTATCTTAAACATGAGAAATGCTAATAAACTTCTTGTATAAAACGGACAAAAAAAAAAATTAACATGCTTAGAACGTAACTACAAACAAACTCTTACGCATGTTAATCACTTTCACTCACCTATATATGAAATATATAGTAAGGGAAATAATTGCGATCGCAAATATTTTCGAATTCAAGTTTTCAACGAAAATACACTTTTAGGGTCCCCTGAATCGAAATAACCAAATCCCCCCCAAAAAGGTCTGTGTGTCCGTGTGTGGTAAGCCTAGCACGAAAACGAAAAGTCGGACAGAACTGAAATTTCATACTTAAGAAAACTATACGCCAGAGATGTTCCAGCAGCTTGTTCATCAAAATCGGCTGACCGTAAGAAGTACTTTATACTATGCATTTTTCACCTTTTTACGATTTACTCAAAAACGGCTTTAACGATTTTGATTAAACTCACTGCATCGATGTAAAATTTAATGGGCTTTAATGTGATAAAAGTTTTATCCTGATTGAAATAGTCTGACAAGACTGAAATGGCGCATTTTTGTATTTTCTTCCCCTAAAGTACGCAGGTGTGGGCATAATCGAATGATCGTCATAATCGGATGACCGGACTTCAATCATTTAAATAAATCTGCCACAATTTCTGTCTCTATGATGGAAAAAAAAACAAAAAAAAAAAACGTCGTCCCATTATCCGAGCTCCTTATAATCCCTCGATTATCGTTAACCAATTCAGTTCGATCATTCGTTTCTCCAAACCGATTAATCCGATAATCGATTAATTCAATTGAAATAATCGAATGGTCCGATAATCGTCCTTTCGATTATGCCTACCCCTGAAAGTACGTTGAATTATGTACATCCTCAAAAATTAACCATATAATTTCATCAGCATTGTCTAATAACGTCTTACTATACATGTTGAACGAATTTGATGACCAACTGAAAGATAAAGAGAAAACATATTTTTTTAAATATTATTTTTGTTTTTATATATTAAGAACAGTTATATAGACGTATAATATACCATTGGAAAGAGAAGGATTTTAGAAAAAACTATATCTCATACACAAAGTTGTAAAAGGTAACGTTAAGAGACGAACAGAGCATAAACTTATTACTGATTATTATACTAACAATTTAATATAGTTACATTATTTAAGATTCATCATGTGTTTCCAACGAAACTGAATAAACTTTTTACTGAAATTAACTACAAGTTTAAATTTAATTAAAATTAAATTAAAAGTTTTCATAAACTATGTGTTTATGTAATAATTCTTAAATATATATTTACAGCCGAGATGTGTGAAAGTCGTATGTTGCTCGTAACAGATTTTTTTTTTTTTTACTTTCACATACCTATAAACATGATTATTGCGATCGTGAAAATTTTTGGATTCATTTTCAACAGAAATACATGGTTAAGGGTCTTCTGAGTCCAAATCACCAAATCCTGTACGAAAAAGGTATGTTGTTTTTAAACTGAAATGCCACATTTTAGAAGTATATATATATATATGTGTGTGTGTGTGTGTGTGTGTGTGTGTGTATGATGTTACAGAAACATTTACATCAGAATCGGCGAACCAGAAGAGCCACTTTGTACCAGCATTTTCCACCTTTTTACGTCATTCTAAAAAACGGCTCTAACAGTTTTCATTAAACTCGCTAAATATATATCAAATTTAAGGGGCTTTAATATAAAATTAATATAGATTAAATTCTGATTGAAAAAGTCTCTGACAGAGCTTAAATTTTCCCTCTAAAGTACCTTTAGTTTTTATTATTCTAAAAACTAACCATAACCATATCGTCTGGTTACCATGAATGAACAAATGATAAATAATTAAGTTGAACGAATTTGATATACAATAAAGGAGAACATTTTTGTTTTAATGTATTTTTTGTGGTTTTAAACATAATCAGTTATAAAATACCGTTGAAAAGCTAAATATCTGAGAAAAAGTGTTATTAGTTAAAGTTGTCCGATATGTTATTTCATACATGTACTTTATTATTCAATAAAAAAAAACATCTAATAATACGAAAAAAAAAACTGCGTTTTGTATCAAATGCAAATCTTTAGCTATATATTAAATCAATTATTAAACTTATACTTTCCTTAAAAACAATGACTTCCAATAATTATTTCACCTTCTAACGACACAGAGTAAGGTAATTTATGTCAGAAAATTTGATTTCGTTACACAAACCGCTGACAGATATCAGTAACTCATTATGTCAATTCAATATAATTGATTCATCAAGAAATGATGTGATGAAATTCTACAGGTAAAATCGATACCAGAGTTGAGCTGACGAGACAGGTAACTGACAAATAATGTAAGGGATCTAATGGAGATTGCCAGTTCTCGCCTTGTCATTGTAATTCAATTAAAGCTGCCCCAGATTTTTCCAGGCTTTAATTCGAATTATTAGATGTATGCTGTCACATCTCAAATCGGATCGGTTTACGAGTAAATCTGAGTTCACCAGAAGAGGGGGGGATTCGATCTCAGTGTGGAGCTTGTATTCCCCTACATGTCCCTTTCTAATATTAATTTATGCTATACCATTACAAATTAACTGAGATTATAGTAAAAATTAAAAAGAAATAGTTTTTTTCAACAATCCAAATAACTACATAATGGTTTATTATTTCCAAATACTAGGGTATAAAATGTTTACAAAGCTGTAGAAAGGCAATTAAATAATATGAAAAGCAATAAATAATTTAAAGGAAAATTGCATAACAGCACTGTTATTTTCAAAACGATATATCTCTACTAATTCTTAACCAATTTCAATGATTTGTTTTTTCATTTTGTAGAAAATTCTAATTCTCTATGAAATAGCACTATTTTTATTTTCTCTTTGTTCATTGAGTTGTCCTGGTCTCGGAAACGTCTTCTATGTTTCTCTATCTTCAAGAATAACCGATTTTTTATTTATTTATTGTAAATATGATATTTATTTATTCCTTAATTAGGAGAAATGGATTTTTTTTATTCGTTATTCGGGTTCTACGCATCTTGAAACGTAAGCCCTCAAATTTTTATGGGGGTAATTTTTTTGTTCGATAACGAAGGTTTATGATTGAAAATAATAAACTAAAAATAATAAGAGTAAACTTTAAAAATAAATATATAAAATAAGATTTTAAAAAAATCTGGAGCGCTTAACTCACGAGTTTCCCTTATCTCCGTTGTTAATATCAATTTACTAACTTTTAAATAAAGTGAGAGATGGAAAAGGTATAAGAATTATTTGAGTTTCGTTGGAAATATGTTCTATTAAATAATGTATAACACAATAACTTATCACTCTCCGTTACATTGACAATTTTGAGAACAAGATATATATATATGTGTGTGTGTGTATTATAGTTCTTATGTTCAAAACCAAAAAACAAAACATTATTGTTTTGTATGGTTAATTTTTTTAAATCTTTAAATTAAGGGAATTTTAGAAGAAGGAAAATTTTGGCATTAAGCCCTAAGCCCCGTAAAACTGTTTCAATCAGGATCAAATCTATACCATATTAAAACCCATAAAATTTTACATCGATATAGCGTGTTAAACTCTATTTTAAGATTATACCTGCAACAACTCAGGCATATAGTTCCTAAAATATTAAATTTCAGTATTATAAAACACCATTTTCGAGCTAAACTGACCATATAAACTCGTACATGCATACAAACACTTTTTGCGAGACTTGGTTATTGGGGCTAGAGGGGTTCCTAAAACGTCTATTTCCCAAGAAAACTGGAATTCGAAAAATTTGTGATAATTTTTACAATCGCAATACTTAACCTACTACCTTAAGTTTCAAGCCTCTCAAACAGCAGCAAATTCGGATTATTTCAACCTACAGGTGACCTTTGATAGTTTATAATTTTAGGTATTGTTTAGCATTCTCGGAAACAACGTATAACGAGAATTCGTCACAAATGCAGGAAAATAATGTTTGGTACCTGAAATTTGATCGAAGATTTATATATGTAAAATCATATGGCTCGTATTTAACATATGTGGCTGAGCGGAGGATACCATGAGAGGTCGAAAAGGAAGATGAAACGTAAAAACATACAGAATTAGGGAGTGGATAAGGTAACGAAGCTATGCTAGATAATACCTAACTATGCTAAACGAACATTTTCTCTGAATGACATGTGATTTTAATTTTATTATTAACTAGCTGTGTCACGCAGCTTTGCTCGCGAATATTGCATTTCGTATTAATTTATGTGCGTTTATGGTGAGATTGGCTATAATAAATATCAACTATCAGCTACTCTTTGTTATCATTTAAAGCCCGATCTTGACTTCTTCCAGTCAAATTTACAATAGCGAACCGATAGAATTAGTTATACCCATAATCACTTAATATGTAAAAATAATAGTCACAAACCATTTTTAAAAAATAAATAACAATTGAATATATTTTCATAGGAACTTACACTCGAAACAGATATAAAACGCAATATGCTTAAAAAGGTCGGTCACCTGTATGTAGTGACCAGCCAGGGGCCCTTAAAAATTTTTAATGAGAGTAAAAAACAACCTTAGTTATGCCCTCCTTCGAAGGGGACGTAAAATGGTGGTCCCAAGCCTTTGCGATTCCATGAACTCGTTAAAGATCTCTACCCTAACTAAACTTGGAGAGGAAAAAATTAGTCATCATACGATTAAAAATAGTAGTATAAAAGTGACGTTAAACGAACAGATAACAACACTAATATGCTTAAATATATTAGGTATAAAATCTTTGTACCTTTGCTGATACATATCAGTAAATGACATTTTTAGTTTTATTTTCTCCGCAACCCAATCTTGACGTAAATATATTCCTACGTGTTTAAATGGACAAATATAAATTAACGGGAAATTGAATTATTTAAAAATAAAAGGTTAATCATTTGGAATCATTGGGAAGCGAGGTTTTTTTTTCTCCCAAATTTTCCCAGATTTTCGACTGAGTCTTCGGTCCTATTGGTCGCAGCGTTATGTTATATAGCCTATAGCCTTCCTCGATAAATGGACAATGCAACGCAAAAAGAATTTTTCAATTAGAACCAGTAGTTTCTGAGATTAGAGCGTTCAAATAAACAAACAAACAAACTCTTCAGCTTTATAATATTAGTATAGATTAATATCAATAATTAATATGGTAAGTTCAAAAAAGGCGATCAAGAATAGGTTCTTGAACATTTCCCGGACTATCTCCTTTCCTCCTCCAATATTTACAGTGCTAGAATTCCAATATATACATATTTACCAGAGGTCGGAGTCACTGCCGTTTCAACTTCTAGGTGGGTTTTATGGATGAGTGGAGCTGGGTAAGTATTGTGCTAGATGATTGGCGTGATGTTTCTGATGAAATTTGGAGAATTTTGATGGAATAAGATCTAAAATAAATGGAACATTTAGGTAGTGGTGTAAGGTATGGTTGGTGACATAATAAGGAGCATTTAATATTGTTCGGAGGACTTTGGATTGAAAGGATTGAATGCGTTTGATGTTAGAATGTTTAGCTGTACCCCACAGTTCAAGTCCGTAGGTGCAAATAGGCTTCAGTATAACTGTCCGAATCGTAGGTTGAGTTCTTGTCTTTTAAATCTTGTCTTGTATGTGGGTTTCATGTCAATGTTTTGTCTAATAGTAAGGCAAGATACCGGACTCTATCCGAAGGAGGAATTGGTATTGAGTTGAAATAAACTGGCGGAGAGGATTTTCGTCTAAGAGTAAGGATTATGTGTTTACATTTGGCTTCGTCCACCTTTATACGGAATTCACTAGTGTTCAATTATTAATAATCATTAAGATCCAATAACATGGGATCCATAGAAAGATTTTACATCTGTTTTCCTTTTCTAATAAAAAATATATTAATATTAATGATATGTTAAAGGTGATCACTAACCGTGTAATATCGACGATCAAATAAAATCGTTTGATAAGTAAATTCCTAATCTTAGTTTTACACTAGGTTAATCTATAATGAGCTAATAAACTGTAACATAAAATGTAATGATTGATAATGTTCAAGATGCCCTTTTCATATCACCTAGATCTTCTATCATCGACTCCTCGACGCAGTCCCACTTCTCAGGAATGACATCGATGAGATCCTCCTTGACATCGCCCTGGATGACTATCTCGTCCTCCCCAGTGACGGAGGACCCGCAGGCGAACCTTGTTCCGAAGAACTTGGCAGCCACCTTGAGGTCTATCCCGAAGGCTGCCAACCCCGTGACTACAGTCACCGACTTCTTCTTCCCCCTGGGAGCGCGGTACACGCAGACCTGCTTCTCCTCTTCCTTCGCCTTCTTCGTGGACTTGCTCTTGCAGATAGCCCTCCCTCCGCGCTTCTGCCTTTTCTTTTCCTCATTGCCCTCTTCACCACCACCGAGGTCGATCAACTTGGCATACTCTGAGGGCATATTCTTTTCCAACCATTCCTTACAGCCTTCGTAGTCGGTCTGATATTCGCAGTATTCCAAGGGTAAGGAACAGTTACCGCAGTAGTTCACTTCCAGAGGATAAACAGCAGGTAATGGTTCCGATGCACAGTTGTTTGTCATCCTCCTAGCTTTTAATTTAGGTTCAATCTTCAATTGTACAAAATACTTCAATTTGATTTTGATCCAACACAAACAAATCTATTATGCCAAAATACTTATGATCAATTAATACATATGTGATAAATTCATTGTTTACTATCATCATACATTATGTCATTTATTTGCTTATCAACCATACAGGAATACTGAAATACATTGTTTTATGCTTGATCAACGACAAGTTTGTAATTTCTAAGAGACAACTGTTCTTGCGGGTTAGAAGCAGGTTCACAGAAAGACGGAGAAAGACTTATATGAATGAATACATCCAAAATGGTGACAATCTTCTCTAACAACGAACAGGCAATAAATTTAGAAGGAAAACTGTTCGGATTGCGGTCAAAGAAAGATTTCTGTTTGTACTTTTTATTCTAGGCATAAAAATGGTCGTAATTAACCTTCATAATAGATAAACGGAATTCTAAGAAAAGAGAACAGTTACCTGAATAATTTAATTATTTTTTATAAAAAATACTGCAACTCTTCCATATTCTTCTTATTACTTCTATGTTGGGTCATCTCAAATGCATTGAACTTCATGAAATCAGCATGCTTCATCGTCCATAGTTTCATCCCATACAAAAAACATTCAGGCTCTAATTGTAAGTTCCGATAATAGATTTATGTCCAGTTAAAATATAAATTTAATGTATGGCGTAATAAGACCAATTTAAATGTCGTATCATTTTTCAAAAACAGGTTGTAGTTGTATTTTTATAAAATAACCTACTTCTGCATAGTATTAAAGGGAATATCTCCGACATAAATGGTCTAAGGAGGATGATAGAGAAAATAGTAGTAGACATTAGCAAAAAAATTGGGCTTAATATAAATACATCTAAAACAAAAATCATGACGAATTTAATTGAGATACAAATTTATTGAAACAATAGTGAGATAAAATATGTAGAAGAGCACATTTACTTAGGACAGACAATGACATTCAGGGAAAATATGAATAAGGAAATATAAAGAAGAATTAATCTGACCACCTTTGGTGTAAATCTTGGTCACTCCAAAACAATATTTAAAAGCAATCTATCACTGGATCTTAAAACCAAAGTTCTTGCCACATGTGTATATCCCACGGTTCTCTATGGGCTCAATCCTGGGCACAAACAAGAAAACTTGATCAGAAGCTGAGCATGCAAATGCAGCTTCCAAGGAGTTTATTAAAAGCCTAAGGGTTGAGGACCATCGATTGAAAACAGGACTGAGAGACGAGAGATGGACCAGGGCTTGCACGGAGTGAATCCCCAGAGAGGACAGCAGGCAGAGGGGGCGACCACATCGCAGGTGGAACGATGAATTGACGCAGATTGTAGGCGAAAACTGGTTTCGACGGACAAACCCTGGTGTAAAAACGCTTAAAAGAATATTTACTTCTGTGTTTCACATTGGTGTATTTTTTTTTAAGACTCTGTTTTGTTATTGAGATTTTTTTATACTTATTTTTGTATTTTTTATTCTTTGGATTATTTTCTGTTCTTCAATATTTTAATTGTTTATATATTTATTTCTACTATAGCCAACTACTATAAATTCTTCCCTATGAAAGAGACTTTGGTCAATACTGATGTCAATAAAGCTACTATTATTATTTCAATTATTTTCCTCGTCTCAGATAACTGGAACATCATCGACCTTCTAAATAAAAGTCAAGGAAAAGTATAATTTATACTTATTTAAAACTTTTCTAACGATTCTGCAGGTATCCAACAGAACTGCTTTCTGCGCTAATTTTAGGTTCTTTAAGTCCAGGCCAAGTTCTTTTGTGCCCTCTTCGTGCTTTTCAGGGTTAGACCATTCAAAGATAGAACTATTGAGTTGTAACTTTTTCTAGGTGGTAAAGTGATTTTAGTTCTAGAGAGAATTCTTGATATTTTCGGATCTTTTTAGCTCTAGTGCTTAACAGATTGGAGTCACTTGGGACAACAATATCGATGATTCTGGCCATTTTGTTGGTTTTATCTAACATCAAAATATCCGGACGATTATGCAACACTCTGTAATAATTTGTTCATCCCGAAAAACTTTTACGTCTTTATTTTCCATGAGTTTCTTAGGGGCATACCGATAGTAGGGTATCTCTTCACCACCTAACAATCACAGAGATCTGCACAAACTTTGGTGATATATTTTAGCAACATTATTTTGTCTTGTCAAATAGTCTGTCCCAGCCAAAATCTTACAACCTGTAGAATAGACTCATGATTCTTGGAGCAAAGGCGACATTTATCTATTACATTTTCCTTCATTATGTGTCTCCTGTATGCTCTTGTTACGACAACTTGGTCCTGTATAGCAAGAACAAACCTCTCTGTTTCACCAAACAGTTGACCCATCCTCAACCATTCGACTGAGAGTAGTAAACTGACAGTAACAGTGAGTCAATATCAGGCGAATTTAGTTGATAGTAAAACCTCCTAAGCAATTCTTTTTCTTCCAAATAAATTTCTTATTTATTATAATTATTAGTATTGGAGGAAACTGCAGGAAAGGTGGACGTTTAGACCGGTTTTTTTAAAAATTCTATTCAAAATAAAAATAATTGCCAGTTAAATATTAGCTTTAAGGATAACTAGCTTGTTAATATTAGCCCTACAAAATCCCAGCATAAAACTTAAGCCGTTTGCCAACTCATTAAGCCCGAGATTAATTCTCTGGCCATAATGAGGGAAGGTAGGTTTCAGCGGATCGTAAAGAAGCTAGAGATACAGAGGAGATCCCGAGGAATTAATTAAATTGTTTGCCAGTTGGCAGGCTGACGGTGGCTCCACTACCGCGGGCGTTGGTCTAAAGTTGCCTTTAATAAAAGAGGGCTACTTAGCGGGGCTTAGCTATTCATGAATAAATTACCCTAATGAGATATTGCAGCTCCGGTGGATGAGTGGTCAGTCGAGGTAAAGGACAAAGTGCCTGTTCGAGGGGAAACGATCCACTAGATGGAGGATCAAGCGAAATATATTATCTTATGTTAGTAGGGTTTCGTTCCACAAAGAGAATAACATGCTCAAAGCTGTCAGTGAAGGTGTACGGGCTGAATTGCTATCTGCCAAAAATGTGGAATCCCTGTCATATGTGGAGAGCCTTTGGTAGGCCATGTTTAAACGGACTATCTAAAAAACAACTCTCCAAATCTTCTTACACAGATAACAAACTTTCACGACGCCAGAGCTATATTAATATTTGAATGATGATACTATGGTTGAATCATCCAGGTCTAAGCCAAGTTCTTTTGTGCCCTCCTTCGTGCTTTTCAGGGTTAGACCATTCGACGATAGAACTATTGGAGTTGTTGTAGCTTTTTATACGTGGTAAAGCGATTTTAGTTCTAGAAAGAGTTCTTGATATTTTCAAATTTTTTTCAGCTCTAGTGCTTAACAGATTGGAGTCACTTGGGACAGCAATATCGATGATTCTAGCCATTTAGTTGGTTAGTCTGATCGATCTTGTCCCATAGAAGTCCATAGATATTTTTAAATTAATTTTAACTTTAAAAAACGTCTTACTGCTGTTGCTGTTGCAACTAGAAGAGTTAGACATAGAAAGCTTGCTGTTATTACTTCAGGAAAACTTGGTATGTTTAATAAGTAAGCATGGGTATTGAATATTATGAGTAATAGTTCCGAAATATTTCAAAAGAATTCAACCGTGCCTTTATTTTAAGTCTAGTATCAGATGAGTCTGCGATGGGTGGCTAAAAGGAACCTCCACCTCGTTTATTTTGTATTATCTGAAGGATTCTGAATGCCGGCTAATTTAGTAGTATAATAAATATATAAATAACTAGTCAGATGACTCACTTTATTTTATAACATCACTTTATTTTCAGATTTTTACTTTCACTTACCTATAAATGAAATACGTAGTAAGGGAAAGTATTACGATCGTGAAAATTTTCGAATTCCAGTTTTTAACGGAAATACACGTCTTAGGATCTCACAAATCCAAATGACGAAGTCCCTCAAAAAGGTGTATGTGTGTGTAACTCCAGAGCAAAAACGAAAAGTCCTATGAAACTGAAATTTAATATTTAAGACGATCATACCCCCAAGATGTATGCACTTTGCACATTTTTTAAGTTTTTCTTAAAAACGGCTTTAGAAACTTTATTTTGACTAAACTCTCTATATCGATGTAAAATTTAATGGGCTTTAATATCATGTAGGTTTCAATCTGATTGATATAGTCTGACAAGGTTTCAATGCCGATATTTTTACTTTTCTTACTTTAAAGTACTTTTAATTTTATAGATTTAAAAAAACATATCATCTTGTTATCATTGATTAAAGAAAAGATAAAAATATAAGCTGAACGAATTCGATATCCTAGTAGAGGATAAAACTGCAAAAATATTTTTTTTAATGCATTTTTTTGTTTTTGAACATAAGAACACTTTTATACATGTATTAGCACTAGTCTGCTGTGCTCCGGGTCCTGGGTTCGAATCCCGCCTGTGGCAGAATATTATTTATTCTGTTAATTCAGTCGGGGGGCGACCCTAGGGTATGGAGACCGTCCTGGGGCAGACCCAGCCTCTATAAAGTGGGTACCCAAATTAATTGGGGAAAAACCTGGCGGCTGAGCGTGATTAAGGCCTAATCACCTCATTACACTGCCATTGGCCTAGAAACAGTACGAATCTCTATATGTACTGAGCCCAAGACCCTTCATGGGTTGTAGTGGTACAGGTTTTTTTTTTTTTTTTTTTTTTTTATACATGTATTATATACCGTTATCATATACAGATTTTAGAAAAAATATTTTCTTTAACACAAGTTTTTAAAAGTTAATAAAGAGTGATGAAAAGCCGATAAAACTAACTAATTGTTTTAGATAAAAATATAATAGATTATTTGATGAAACACATGTTTTAATTGAAATTCTATTTAATTAATTCTTTATTAGTTTCACTCATTTTTATCTCTTTATTTGATAATTCTTTAATCGATTTTAAAAACGAGGGTAAGTGAAGTTGTTGCACGCACTAGGCCTTTTTTAATATATTTATTATATTTGTTTTGTTTTTTATATAGTCCAAGCATGAGAGGTATTCCTAAAATCTATTTTTTTTCTAAAATTCATTAGTAGAAACTGATAGAAAACAACGGAGAATGCAAAAAGAAAAACAGATCTTCAGCTTTTGATGAACAAATGTTGATTTCAGTACCAAATCGCTGGGCTATTTATCGACAAAACATCTAACAAGAATTGAAAGATGTGGACAATGAAGCATGCCACTCTGCAGAAACGCTGGACAGGTAGAGATCACCTTATCCATGTTGGTTTCGGAAATATTTACAAGGGCACCACTATAGATCAAGTCACCACATAGAACACTGGCATTTTAAGAGATATGAGAACAAAGCGTTCCATCCGCTGCCCCTAGGATATTTATTGCTCTCGTAATGACGGAGTACTCAGGCTCAGGGACCTCCTGTCCCAATTATTGGCAGCTCTTGCTTCCTTTATCAATGTTTATAGCCAGCTTCAGTTAGCGTCGCTAAATGTGAGTAATGCTCTTCTAAATCACAAGTTTTTTTTTCCGTTTGTTTTTGTTTAATATGCTTTTATTTATTTATTTGTCTTCATATTTCCTTATTCACACCCGTCAGAAGCTAGCTGACAATCAGAAAACGAGCTTTATAAAAATTGAGAATTGAGATCAGACATGGTAGGCATAGAGAAGGAAAGTGCCCAGCAGCACCCCTTGCTAGTAGCCCAGTAGAAATAGGATTTTGGCTAGAAAAAGGTGGGTTAAATTTAATTTTTAGGCACGACTGTTTGTACTGCTTTCCTCATTAAAACCCCAAGTTTTCACCCTGGCGCGTATTCCCCCATCTTGAAAAAACCTCTAAAAAAATTACTTTTTCAGTTTTTTCCTTTGAAGTCTGTTCCTGGACGTTTTAGAGCAAACTTTGTCGTTAGCAATTTTAATGAACATTAAATTGCCTACATGTTTGGTATGTAACATGTTGGAAAATTCGAAACACCTACTGAGATACGTGGTTGTCAATATTGGCCAAATTGTCAAAAAAATACAAAATGTCAGAAAAGTCGGTGGTTTCGCTTCAATAACTATTTTGGGGTGCAGTTTATTAAAAAATACATAAGAAACAATCTTTTAGAGCATTAAATTTTTTGACAATTCGGCCAATATTGACAACCACGTATCTCAGTAGGTGTTTCGAATTGTCCATGTTACATACCAAACATGTAGGCAATTTGATGTTCTTTAAAATTGCTAACGACAGAGTTTGCTCTAAAATATCCGGGAACAGACTTAACAGGAAAAAACTGAAAAAGTACTTTTTTTAAGAGGTTTTTTCAAGATGGCGGAAAACGCGCAAGGGTGAAAAGTGTGAAAACTTGGATTTTTAATGAGGGGAGCAGTACAAACAGTCGTGCCTAAAAATTAAATTTACCCCACCTTTTTCTAGCCAATCCACTTGTTTGGTCTAATTCTACTGGGCTATAGGCTTTAATTTACCATAAGAGGTCTTTCATCCAGCTTTTGAGCCTTCTTCTGAATGGCATTTCAACTATTGGCATGTTGTTAATCAGTCCATTGTCGTGTCTATTAAGTTTGCTGTGAAAATATAATAGAGTGTTCGTATATGTTGGTCAACTGTGATTGTTGTAAGTCCGTATGTAGGGTTTTGTTGTTTACGTAGCAAGGAGGTGTCGTTATCAGTCTTAAAATTTTTGATTGAAATGATTGGAGTTTTTGTATGTGAGTCTTTTTTGCTGAGCAATAAATCTGTGAAGCGTAAAGTACTTATAGGTTTAAGTAGGTATGTGTACGTATTCAGTTTCTGTCTATTTTTATGATTTAGATAAAAGAGAGTATAGAACTTTCAGTGAGTGGTTGAAAGTCTGTCTTTTCATCTTGACATATGGGCCCAGTCAGTCCCAGGTAATGTACAGAGTTGGTCTGAGGAATTTGGTTGTTGCCGATAAAAAAAGGTGGGCAATTGTTTTGTCGTACATTATTATTAAATTGAATTCTTAAATACGGATATGAACAAAGATATTTAAACTCTCAAATATTTTTAATAAAAGTGGCTTTAGTACTTGTCCCTCGCTAGGAAAAACAGCATAATGTGGATATATATATATATATATATATATATATATATATATATATATATATATATATATAATATAATACATAATAGCCAAGAGAGCCTTTTCCACGCGCCACCTAGGCTTGGAGGAGATCAAACCGCTCCCTATTTACGTTAACGAGGCGATGACGCCGGCCAACAGGCACCTATACTGGCTCGCCAGGCAGAAAAAGGTGTCTGCAAAGATGAAATATGTGTGGTTCAGTGGTGGTCGTGTGAGGTGCCGGAAGGCCGATGGGTGTCCAGTGGTAATAATTAATAGACAGGCCGACTTAGATAACTTTGCCTGAGGTTTTTTTTAACTTACAGACTTATTGTCAAATATTTATATTGTTTCCTTAAAGAAGACATATTATTTTTGTTTTGGAATATTTTAATTTTTCATATACAATATTTGTGTTATGCTTTTCTATTTACATTCATAATTCAGTATTTTAATAATTATTTCCTATATGTTTTAGCTACTTACGTTTTATTTTATTTTTTTGATTCTCAGTCTAAATTTGTGTTATCAATTTAAATACCTATTGTTTTCCTTTCTGAAAGATACCAAGGACTTATAATAATTAATATTTTTAGGATTAGCTCTGTTCTACTCCTTAATCCCCGACACTTTTACAACTATCCCGATTGTCACTTCCACGGTTATGACTAATATCCTTACTTCCTTGTATTATGTTTTATGTTACGTTGTATTTTGCACATGTTATATTATAAGAAAATAGTAATAAATAAATGTAAATTTCTTTTTTTCTCAAAATTGTATATATGTACATATCTCTTGTTTTATTTATTATCTAGTTTAATTTTCAATATTTTTATTTGAAGTAACTTTTGATTTGTTATTATTTGTTTATAATTTGTATTGTTTTTTGTTTTTATACTCTAAGACTCAAAAGTGTTTATTTTAATTTTCTTGTCATATCATTCTTAAGGGACTAGTCCCAGAATAAATAAAGAATTTATTATTATTAGTATTATTATATAGTTTACTGCTTTATATTTTCGGTGAAAAATTGAGACGGACGGAATGAAGAAGATTATATGGTTAAGAAAGAAAGAGATAATCTATTGACAAATTTATTTTTGATCATCTATGCACATCTAGAAATAGGTAATTTTTTTTTTTTCATTCAACCCAATATAGTTCGTAAACGGTAGGTCCTAGCGAAAAATGTTATAACAAAAAAAATTTAAGGAGCCAAGAAACGTTACACTAAAAAAACTATAGATCCCAACCAAAGGACGTATCAATCTCAAATGAATAGAAAACATGCACAAATACAAATGTGTTTTAATACGAGACTGGAATTCGGCCGTAGTAAGCCCTAGCCGTTAGTTAAGTTACTACAAAATATATGATCGGGGTCCTTTTCCGTTAAAGGGTTACTTCGAGCCTGGGCGATATCAGGAGCTGCATGATTAAACCTGCATTGGAAAAATTCCGAACACCTACTGTAACATCGCCTGATTAGCACTAGTATCATAAAGTGACAATAAATGAATAAACAAACGAAACATGTATAAATATCTATCGGACAACAAAATGAAGTTTATAAACACACTTTCTGTAACATTGAATAAATTGTTTATCGGGACAGGATTGTGGCTTAGTGGCTAACACAATCCTCAGTGTAGTCAGCCTTCTATGCTCAAAAGGTCGCGGGTTCAAATCTGGCATGTGACCCTAGGATTTTGCAATGTAAGTAAAAAATTATTAGTTATTGAGTCCATCGGATGGGACGTAAATAGGCAACACATTAAAGGCATCCCCAATTATACCTGGATAGTCTTAATTTAGGACTCACACCTACATCGTCCGATTAGCCACAACTGCATAAAGATACGTTACATTAATAAAGAAACAATTGTTTGGCATTCTGTTCATATCAATAAATATCAGATGTACATGAGTAAACAAAAGTGTTTGATCATTAATGATGAATGAGCTAACCTTAAGGCAGTTGAGTAATATACTAATTAAATAGTAAAGCTGTTATCATTTTAATTGTTTCTTGTTTCAGAAAATCTAACCCTACTTCATTCATAAATAAATAATGTAATTATTATGTCAAAGTTCTTAGAAAGAAAATATCTGTTATTATTTATTTAAACCGACTTGATGAAGTAAAAATTGCATAAATATAAACCGATGAGGTAATCCTTAGATCGTTTCGCACTCTTAATCCCTATTTTGTGATGATAATTTAAAAGATAAATGGATTTTTTTTTCAAAGATCCATTATGCTTCGACAAGAGGCCTGAAAAAGGTATTATTTTATTTTGAAATTCAATTTAAGAGACAGACTCAGGCAGGTTGGCCCAATTATCCAAGGAGCTGCCAAGGTCTTTGGCGGCTTATCAAATCCGTCCATTACCTCAATATTTCTCCTAAATATCTTAATTTTTTCTTTTTCATTCATATGCAAATTCTTTCAGCCTTCCTCCAATAGCTTCCAGTTCAATCTATCGACTCTAGAAGGGATTACTAGTTCCATTAGTTTCTCCGTGAAGTGCTAATTATTGAGCGTTTATTCATTCCAACTATTTTATCTCAACATCAAATTATTTTTCAATATTCAGTCTTAAAAATGACTAAAAATACAATCCATTCAGAATGTGGAAAATTCACAGGCTTGCCTATAATCATAACAATATTTTTAAAAACAGTGATCGGATTTATTTCTCTCGTATTTTCTACAACCAATCATAACCGTTTTATTTTCACTTACCTATATATGAAACATATAGTAAGGGAAAGTATTGAGATCGTTAAAATTTTCGAATTCCAGTTTCTGAGTCCAAATAACCAAGTCCCGAAAAAAAAGTCTGTCGGTATGCGGTGTCAAGCGCGAAAACGACGTACAAAACTGAATTTTCCTATTTAATAATACTATACGCCCGAGATATTATAACAACTTTTTCACAAAAATCGGCTGATCGGAAGTGCTAATTTATACTATGCATTTTGCAACTTTTTACGATTTTCACAAAACGGCTCTAACGATTTTTATTTTATTTTGTGACATAAAATAAAGTGTGATATAAAGTCGATAAAACTAACTGAGTGATTATAATTATTTTAGATAATAATATAATAGATTTTTTTTTAAATAAAAAAACACATGTTTGTATAGAAATTAAATTTAATTAATCCTTTATTAGTTTCACTCAATTTTATCTCTAACTGTATTTGAAAATTCTTTAATTGATTTTAACTACGGAAGTAAGTGAAAGTCGTGTGTTGCCCGCACCAGATTTTTAAATTCCCAATCCTAGTCAAAATAAACTATTTTTTTACAATACCTTAAGTGTTAAGTAAAACTCATAGCCACCGCCTGCGTAGTCGTCCGGTTGGTTGTAAGTATTGGTAGGGCATTTTAATGTTTCTGTTAGTGAGTTGGTGTTGTATATTAGTCTTTGGTGGAAGTTATCGTATTTTCTCTAGCAATGGTTGATAACTTTAAGATGTTCAAGTCGTTATATACAAAGTCATTTGTCACGTAGAATGGTAGGTTCACAATTTTACGCAGCACTATCCACTGAAAAGACTGTATTCTTTGGATGGTTGATGGTTTAGCAGAGCACCACAATTCGCACCGTATGTCAAGATATGTTTAAGCAAAACTTATAAAGTAATAAATAAAATAATTCAATCAATAATTAAATATAAATTAAAACATTAATAAGATACAAAACGAAGAAAAATAGTCAACGCTGATCCGTCTTTAGTATCACACTGTTATTTTTCTTTACTGAACACACTAATTACTGGTACTTACAAACTAAAAAAAGAAGAAATATATCTGTGTCTACCATCTGAGTTATAAAGAAAAAAAATGCATACATAAATTCTCGCTTCATAAAGTTTTTGATCATGTTTTAGCTACACAAAAGGAAATTCTTCATACTCTTTCAATAATTTAATAAGATGTTAGATAAAAAACAATAATCAAACGAAATGAGAATAATCATATATTTTTAGGTCATAGTCATATTAGGTCATATATTCTGTAGATTGCCAATGGGTATTTTTTTTTAGGACGTTCCGAGTGTTTTATGTCTACCTCATTAAACTAAAAGAACCAAGAAAAATTTATATATTTATTACAGAGGTTGGTCAATGACTTGATAAAATAAATATATTAAATGAACTTCAGTAATTTTTGCCTGAAGAGGAGGACAAAGAATGCTAGAAACGTCCTAAGAAAAATGTAGATGACCTATAGGCGATTTAACAGAATACCTAAAAAGATGTTTTTCATAAATCGACATCAACTAAACGGAAAATAGTTCCAATTGTTTTGCCTGCTGTACATCAAACCGATCCCCAAAATTCTATGTGATATAGTTTTTCCATTATATTATAGAAATTCTATATTTCTTGTACTTGTGGAGCTTTTATCGTTCGAAAATACATTAAAATTTCCTGTTCAACTCAAAAAATAGTTTTCAGCATAATCAATCATTTGATTACTCTATATACTGTTGATCCCAGAATCTAGCTTCCCTCTCTCTTATTTCCACCTATATGGAAAACTGGATATTTTTTAAATTTAAGCTGTACAGTATGAAATAAAAGCTAATAAAGGCTGCCCAATGAGAAGGTTGACTCCACGATTTTATATCAATGAAAAGATGAAATCCTTTTGATTATTCGTTCTATATTTGAAAGGTCTGTGATATGAAAAGATAGATGTGACGTTGCCGTTGCTATTGTCAAATGCGCCTCCGGAGCCAGTCAGAAACAGATTGAATTGCCAGGGCTGCTAATGAGATATCTTATAAGACATTTAATTAAAGTTATTAATTAATTAAAGTGTTGGCTCTTTGTGAGAGCGAGAAGTTGTGCCTTGTAGTTGCGCCCAACCTTAGGGCCTGCTTTCGGATGAAAAGCACTCGACGTCACCGTGGTCGGAAATTACACAAAGTGTATGTATCCATTCAGACATTCCTCGGTTTGGTCTCACAACTCATTTTTTTTTTTTTACTGATACCAACGAAAGGAATATATACTGAATATTTGTTCCCAATTTGTTGGCACATAGTAGAATATATCTGGTGATATAAAATAAATACTTTCCGAAATTGAAAATTAGTTCATAGAAAATAGAAGCGGCGAATCTGCACTTTGGTCGAAGACACATAAAATGTAGATTAAAATCTCGACCGTTTCTCAAACACGTGAGAGTGTTTTTTTTTCTTGTTTTTTTATCAATTACAAAGGTCCATTATTGAAAATAATAAACCAAAAACATTTATAGTAACCTTTTTTGCCATTTCTTTTTCTTTGTCTTCCATTTTTATTCAAATAAAATTTCTTTTTCTCTACCTCTCTGTTTTTTTCTTCGTCATGAATAATAACCGAATAATCAAGGAATTACATCTCTTATAAGTTGTAGCTTCACCATTTAAGTTTAATTCTTAGTTTTTCCTTGTTCATAGCGGTGACTCGATAACGAAAATCTTTTCGATTGTCCTCTATTTTCAATAATAACCAAATTTTGGGAAAATTGCATCTCTTTTAATTTGAGACTTGAATATATGGTTCTCTCTTATTTTCCTTTCTTTGTATTTATTTTATATATATATATATATATATATATATTTTTTTTTTTTTTTTTTTTTTTTACTTTACCGCGCTTTACTGATTCTAAACCTCATTACTCATTTTTCATTTTACATTTCTTAATTGAACAGATGAGATTAATGATTGATAAAAAACAACATAAATAAATTTTGCAACCTGCTAGATTCTTGAATTAAGGTTTCAGTGAAAATCGGTATCCCTAGGACTGCTGAGAATTATGCATCATGCTAATGACCCTTTAAGGTTAGATGCATTTGTATAAATAAATAAAATAACTGTAAGATGCTTAGTCAATTACTTTATGCTGTATGAAATGGGGTCAATAAATATCTTCGACTTAAACACTGTTTCAGGAAGAATTGAACGAGGCTGGTGTAGGAGCATATTTTTTTTAGGAATTGTCTAAAAAGGAAATATTCAATGTTAAACGGATTTGGAAGAGGTGAGGGAATCCACAGAGAGAGAGAGACGGCAGTGAATAAAGGAACAATAGGGTGGAGGTATCGATAACAATAACCTGCAACAAATAAAGCGCCTATAAAGCCGGGTGGATATAAATGACAGACTACTTTATGACGCTAAGTATAAATCAAGCAGGGAGTGGGGAATAATGAGCCTGGTTTCCTTGGCAACTTCCGATATTCTGAGGCTTACTCAATCTTCTTTACCCCCTCCCCTCAGCCTCCGCCTTTCGCTTTAGGGAAATTTCATTTTTTATTTCAGCTTTTTTGTCCCACCTCTTTTGTTGCAACATTCAACCAATCTCTATTATAACGTACAGTAGAAATTTCCTGTTTATCGCCATTATATATATATATATGTGCGTGTGTGTGGTGTGTGTGTGGTGTGATCAGTTCTCGACGGTTGATAGTTTAAGTTTTCGACTGCTCTTGGGTTTCAGTCAATAAATAAACAATTTTATTAATGCAACGTTTCGAGAATTAATTGTTCTCATAGTGATACCTTAACAGTGGAAAAAATAAAACAAAAACAGAACTTAATATTTTTATACAATAACTAATATATCATGTTATTCTTAGAGATACATAAAATAATACATTGAACAATGAATAGACTGTATGTAGTTAAATAGAGATTTCAATTACATAAGACATATCATTAGAAATTTACTCACAATTTTAGATAAAATAGTGCCTATGTGTATAGACATATGTGTATAGTATAAACTTTGAAATAACACTGAAGTAAAGATGCAAAGGAATAGTTCAGGTATAGAGAATTTTCTATATTTATGACGTCAGGAGTCTGGGGTTTTCTCCTTTTGTTTATTTGTTTTAATTTTATTTTTCATTTATTATTATTATTATTATTCAGACGTTTTGTTAATATGTGTTTAATGCATACAAATTTTTGTAATGTTTGTTACTCAAATTTAATAAACACATATTAACAAAACGTCTGAATAATAATTATATTTATGCACTATGCTTCGAATGGTATTGATGTTAAGTCAGTAATTAATAATAATGTTTAAACGACGTTTTGAGTGTTAATTGTTCTCACATTTATTCCTGAACAGTGATACGAGAAGTTTTAGAAAATTCATATTCGACTAATAAATAATTTATGTAACTGTCACTTAGTGAAAAACATGACCGCTTTAGGTGCACAAATATCTTAAACTAGTCCACATTTAACCTTTGGGGACCCAGAATATGGAAAAAAAATTAATTAATTTTTTGGCACTATCAACGAGCGCACAGAAGTAAAAAATCAAATTTATTTGATAAAATATAAAACTTTCTTAAACTAACGTTTGAAGTCCCAGAATATGGAAAAAATAATACAATAAACCTAATTAACGGCTCAGTGTGGCATTATCTTGCTAATAGATGTATTTTAAATCATTCAAGAAACACTTCAAATTATAGAATGTAAAACTTTTGATTCGGAGTGTTGTGTCTGAAAATTTATGTTTCACCAAAAAATCGCAAAAATTTTTGAAATATTTAAAGACTAGAAGGATTGATCAACCAAATCCTTGGGGTAACTTGGGGTTTATATAGTTTTTCGTTATTGAATAGGGGCATTCATTTACATATTACTAAATTAACTCTACAGATATATTGCAATGTATATTCAATAACGTGTGTGGAAATAAAATGTTTTACCTGTCTAAGTAATGTCCATCGTTAAACAAAAGAGCTACATTTGCGCTAAACACACCTTGAACATGATAAATAGCAATCGAATAAAGATATACCGGTAATTAGACACTTGTGTGAACAGGAATGATTCACTAATTTAGTATTTATTTGTAAACACGGGACAGCGGAAAATATTGGAATTAAACGTCTAAAAAAGTCAATCACTGTGGAATTCCAAATTTTGACTTGACTTTTGGCCTACCTAACTTGGTGATTTTGCCGTGTGTGTGTCGATTGAAATAAATTAAAAGAATGCAGGGAATAAGTAATAGTCGAATTCTTGTTGGGCGTAACTTTTTCTCTTCCTCGGTTACTGAGGTTTATTATTTAAAAAAAAAAAACCCAGAAGAGTGTGGAATATAAAGACATATCAGAAATATCGAAATTGATCTTAGAAAATTGTGTTATATTATTTAAGTATTGTATTGTTTCATACTGTGTACTGTTACTATTTGTTATTGTACTTTTATTGAATTGCCGCAGGTGAACTCCTTTCCCAAGCACGGGCTCGCCTTAGTGGGATAATGACTTCTACTACTTTTTTTTTTTTTTACAACAACAATTTTTATTGAGTAAAATTACAATCTGTCCCAATTCGGACATCAATAGTAGTGGTGAAAGATATCATACATACTACATTCATACAATATTTACACAGCATAAAATTACAATAAAATATATACACAATAATGAAAATAAACAATAAAGTCAAGAAATCACTTATACCTATATACACATACACACACTCATACATACATCACATTGAGTGGAGAATCTAGCCAGTGCTAGAACTCCAATATATTTACAAAAGGTCGCGGGGCCACTGCCGTTTCAACCTTCTAGGTGAGTTGTATGGATGAGTGGAGCTGGATAGGGATTGAGCTAGAGGATTAGGATGATGAATGAGGTTCTGGTGGAATTTGGAAAATTTGGATGGAATTAGGTCTGAAATAAATCGAACATTAAGGTCGTGGTATAGTTGGAGACATAATAAGGAGCATTTACTATTGCACGGAGGACTTTGGATTCAAAAGGTTGAATGCGTTTGATGTCAGTACGTTTAGCTGACCCAAGAGTTCAAGCCCGTAGGTCCAGATGGGCTTCAGTATTGTCTTGAAGATTAATAATTTGTTGTCAACTGTAAGTTCAGATTTTCTGTTGAGTAGTCGGTATAACTGTCCGAATTCTACTACTAGCACTGTAAAATGTCTGTATTTTGATTTAAATAAAGAAGTTTAAAAAAACATGACAAATCCAGTCTAGGCTTAATACAGATAGTGGTGTATCAGATTAAATTAATATAAAGATTAATAATATTTTTTCTACTTAATAATACTGATGACATCGCCAACGATTAAAATAAATTTAAAAAATATATAAATCTTGAAAGTAGGAATATATTGTTTCAAAATTTACATGGTGGTGTAATTGCAAACAAGACAATTGCCGAAATCGAAATTTTATATGTCGTTATATAGTCATTCTTCCTGTAACTCTTGGGTTACCGAAAATTTAGAGAAGTCACTGTTCGCGTAGTGGCTAACATAACAGCCTTCGTAACCGGTTAGGACTCTTATCCGAAGATGGCCTAGAATGTTTTTAAGAAATAAAAAAAAAATCCTTTCTTATGTTGTCATTCGGAAGGGACGTAAAATGGAGGTCCCGAGCCTTCCCGGAGTCAGATATTCATTAAAGATTCCTATCACAATACAAATTATATAGGCAAACTTCAGGAATCCCATTATAGCATTATCCGATTAATAGGTGATAGGGGTCACCTATAGCATAGTGGCTGTTCAAGCCCAAATTTACAAGTAATTTTAATTTCATTAATTGTTATCAAGATAACAGATGTTCTTTTGTTTTTTATGTGCGTGGGTTTTATTAGTGTTAAAAAACATATGTTAGGATAGTCAGTGTGAACTATTGTTGCGAGTTGTTTTTAAAGCCAGAAAAACACTATCCCACCTCTTTTTTGTGAAATAATCCTCTATTTAAGAAATTAAGAGAATCTTGTGAAGCCGAAGCGAAGGTAGCAACCAGGTGGTAAGCTTTCACCTTTTTTTCTCCATTCTTATTTTTACCACCCAACAGTCTTATGGGGAAAGGTTTGTTTTTTATTGAGAAAAACCCCTTGCTCCAACAGTGACTATCATAACAGCATTATGTGCCAAAGGATTCAAACCTGTAGGTGTCCCTAGGATTTTTGATTGGGAGTAACAAATCCTTAGTTAGTAGAGGGGTTATAAAAAGGTGGTCCCGAGTCTGTGCAATGCCAGGTTCTCGTTAAATATCCCTATCCTAATAAAACCTAGATATGCAAAATTTATGACTCTCACTGATGCATCGTCCGATTAGCCATAGCAGCATAAAGTGAAGTTGAATCAATAAACAAACAAACATCGTTCAATTCGCTACAGTAGCCTAAAATTGACAACTGAATACACAGATTTGAAAAGTACACATCGTTCTCAACATCGGTAAATAATTCAAAAGATATGTTTTGACCTCTAACATTAAATGAGAACGATCAATACTATTTATGTTGAAAATTGATTGAAATACAGCGACGAACAAATAATGTCCTGATGAAGCCTAAATGAGAAAATGGCTTGTTATTAACTGTCAAACCCGAGATTTGAGGCTTTAGTTATAAAACGAGTTTCACTTTTATAATTTAAATAGGTTCGGCATTTCTCCGAATAAAAAACATTTATTTTACATATTGCATCGTTTGACAATGTCTAAATTTAAATAAATGACGACGGTGCCAGGACATGTAGGAAGCTTATAAAATATTAATTCATTTTCGTACATGAGAAAGCCATTTCCATTATTTATGATTTTATACACTTTGCATATTCGAACTGCTCCCTTCAAATTATTTAATTAATATAAATGGATGTTGTCTGATGGTAAAATGGCGAAAGAAGGATCCAACAGTAGAAATCCGTCACATAAACAAAAATAAACTACGAAACCTCGAGGTAACTTGGAGAAAATGATAGAACCCAACCTTCTTCTTGAATGAAGCCGGGCCAGTACGTGAAATTCGTTTTCAAGGATACAGAGAGAGAGGGGGAGGAGGAACAGACGAAACAGGAAAAAAAATACCGTCAACTCCTAAAGAATACCCGTGAAAATCGGTTTAGCACAGTGGTCTCGAAACGGAGGCAGTATGAAAAAAGGCAAAGCACATTCTATACAGACAAGCACGATTTTCTTTAAAAATAACTCCAGTTTTAACACGAAAAAATTCAATGTTTTGTAAAATACATCAAGCTGTGAAAATACGAAGACTTGGCATTTCTTCGCATAGCTCCAAAAGGACAATGACATCACAAAATCGCAAGACTTGAAAGTTTAAATTAAAAAAAAAAAATAAAAACCGACAAAAATAACTTAAATATAGCTCAATATTATACTAATTGTATTATTGTGATGGAGTTCTGGGTTTGGTGTGAATACTTTGGAAAAGTGCTTATCGAAGTCCTTTGCTTTATCATCATATACACCAATCGCCGATTGGTAACTTCAACATTTAGTAAAAAGACGCTCTAATCTTTTACTTAACTAAAAAAGACTTATCTACATGACAATCATAAGGCCTATCTGGGCCTACGAAGTTGAGCTTTGGGGCTCTACTAAATCATCAAACTCTTCCCGGATTCAATCCTTACAATCCAAAATCCTTCGTAAAAACCTTAACGCTTCTTACTTTGTCACGAATAAAATCATCCAAAAAGACCTTAATTTTCCATATGTTTAGGCCTGATATGGGAGTGGCGTGGTCAAGTGGATAGAGCACTAGTCTGCTGTGCTCCGGGTCCTGGGTTCGAATCCCGCCTGTGGCAGAATATTATTTATTCTGTTAATTCAGTCGGGGGGGGGGGGGGGGGGGCGACCCTAGGGTATGGAGACCCTCCTTGGGCAGACCCAGCCTCTATAAAGTGGGTATCCAAATTAATTGGGGAAAAACCTGGCGGCTGAGCGTGATTAAGGCCTAATCACCTCATTGCACTGCCGTTGGCCTAGAAACAGTACGAATCTCTATATGTAGTGAGCCCAAGACCCTTCATGGGTTGTAGTGGTACAGGTTTTAGGCCTGATATGGCTTGTACCAGGTATTACTCCTTCCATAAAAATTCTGGTGTGTGGCTTACCACAGACTTATAGACTTATCTGACACGAAAACAGAAAGTCTTACGGAACTGAAATTTCATATTTCAGACAACCATACGCTCGAGATGTTACAGAAAGCGGTTAAATACAAAATTAGAACGAATGTGATAAACAAATAAAGGAGAAAACAGAGAAACAATGTTTAATACAATTTTTGGTTTTTTGAACATAAATACAGCAACAATATAATGTGACAAATAGGGTATAAAATTATTACTGATATTTATTCGTAACAATTTGATATTTCTATATTATTTGATCTAAATCATGTTTTTAGCGAAACTGAATGAACATTTTATTTTAATTTAAAATTTAACTTTATTTAATAAGTTTAAGTACTTAAATTGATTTTGACAGTCGAGGTAAGTGAAAGTCGTGTATAGACAGCATGAGATTTTCTTTTTTTAATTCTTTAGCTTTCTAACGGCATATCATACATCTTTATTGATATTTTTATATTTGGATAAAAAAATTGTAATTAAAACAATTTTTTTATTTATTTATTATTATTTTTTTTTGAGTGTGTAACAAATTCGCCCTATTCATCAAAAACTTGTATATTTGTCCGTTTTTTACCTAATAATAAAATAATGTTGGAATGTTTATTTTTTTCAAAGCTACAAACTTACAGCACTGTCAGACTATTTCAATCAGAATGAAACCTACATGATATTAAATTAAATCCTATAAAATTTAACATCGATTAAGCTATTCGCTTTTTGTAACGGTTTTAGTTTTTAAGGTAGTCTTACCACAGATGATTTTAAGGGAATTCGTTATTTGGACTCAGGACACCCTAAAACGTGTATTTCTGCTATAAAATTAAAATAAATTTCATGTTTGCAATACTTTACCTAACTATATATTTCATAAATACGTAAGTGAAAGAAAAAATCTTTTTATATAAATATATACATGGGAAATAAACAGTTCATACATACTCTTTTCTCACATCCCATTTATTTCCTTCTGTGAAAAACTGTTTCTGTAGGTTAAAAAGGTATTAAAAACAATTTATAAGCAGAAAAAATAAATTATAAAAACTGGAAAATAATTTTTAAAAGATGGAGAGTAGAGCAGCTAAATTGGCTCATAACTTTTCTATGAAGTTATGGGATTCGAAGCGGAAAATTCATTTTTTGTTCTATTAACCGTGAATAGACCCTTAAAGTTAAACGTGATCCTCGTGTTTTAACTTTATAGCAGAACTGTTGGCCAAGGGACACTACTTGATTATTAATAAGAATTGAGACCAAGACATTTCTGCAAATTGTTTGCTAATAAAAATATATATATCGCCGTGAACTTGAGAATAGGAGGAAAAATACAGTCTTGTTTTAATGATCGCGCGGGGTGTTTGTCTGCAAAATATATTTGCTTTACTGGCAGGAAATTAAAAGCTCGCTTCAAGGAGTATCAGTCAAACGGGTTTCGAATACGGCAGGGATCAGAAGAATAAAATGAACTCGCATATATAGAGTCACACTTTAAGAGTATAAGTTTAAAATAGCCAATTTCTAGAAGAGCTACTAGAAGATTACTATATCTTTTTTTCGAAAATTTTCAATTCTTGTTTCTATTTTATAATACACGCACCAAGTTATACTATTTCAACAAAGTAAATAAACAACTTTTAAAGATCATAACTTAACATCATTCAGATCGCGGGTTCAAACCCGACAGATGGCCTTAGGATTTTTAAAGGCAGTGATAATTCATTGATTAGGCCGTCCTTCGTACAGGGGACGTACAATTTTCGCATCCAGTCTGTGCGATGTCAGGTAGACGTTTAAGATCTTAATCCTATCAAATAAGCAAATTATTACTAGCAATAAAGGGACGTTAATGAATAACGACTACATCATTCTATAAAATTAAAAAAAACCTGATTTTTTCGAATTTTACTATCAAGGCATATGGATAACTTATACTGTTGTGCTAGAAATTATTGGAATACGAAAACTTTAATATCGTCGATGTGAGTTTGAGTTATATTATTATTGTTAAAGACAATTTATAATAATAAGATACATAACCATAGTTGTAATTAGTACTGAAACGATATATTATTGAACGTTGAAAAAAAAAAAAAAAAATTATATGTCAGGTAGCGTAATAGATCTTAACGATTTTGAAAAAAAAAAAATTGGATGTTAGGTAGACGTTAAAGATCTTAATTCTAATCAAATAAGAAAAAAATATTATTAGCATAAAGTGACGTTAAATAAATAAACGACTACATGATTCTATAGATTTTTTTTTAATCTGATTTTATCGAATTTTACTGTCAAGACATATGGATATCTTATACTGTTGTTCCAGGAACTGTTGGAATACGAAACCTTTAATATCTTCGATGTGAGTTTGAGTCATATTATTATTGTTAAAGACAATTTATAATAATAAGATACATAACCCTAGTTGTAAATAGTACTGAAACGATATATTATTTGAAGGGAATTAATCACGATTTTGGGGAAAAAAAAAAAAAAAAAAAAAATTAGATGTCAGGTTTAATTCTAATCAAATAAGAAAAATTTATTATTAGCATAAAGGGACGTTTAATGAATAAACCACTACATCATTCGTATAAATATGTTTATATAATAATAAACATATGAGTATTCAAAGATATTATAATTTCACTCCTCACTTATATCATAAGATCATAGAAAAAAAAAATTTGTTTACATATTTGTAGTGGTCCTCATTTTTGAATGTAATATTCTAACTTTTTGTTTCTTTATATTGAATTTATACAATGAGCTGTACATTCTATCCACTTGAACAACTAAAGCAAATTTTCCCATTCTTCACTGACTTTAAAAAACAAAAAATGAACCGGTGTTTATTTTATATTTCACATCGTGAAAAAAATAAAAGTAAATCACCAACTTCGACTTTGACTCGTCAAAAAATTAAGGAAACTTTCTTAACAAAAAAACAAAAAATACAAATTTATCAATTCCGAATATATATTCAGAAAGGGTTCAATTTATTAGTTTCTGTTAAAGGTTTGTTTAGGCAAAGTTTAATAAATAAATAAAATAAAAAAGTATAAGTCGACTTCGAAGAAATTGAACCCGCTGAATAAAAGTCAAAAGAAAACTTATAATGACAACCCTGAAAAGAAATTTTTAAAAAATAAATAACTTTTTAAACAGAGAGTTAAATTGAAATTTATAAAATAAATTGATAGGAAAGCATTCATTTTAAATGCCATCTGACCCTTGCGAATAATTACCATTACGTGTTGGTCAGTAGTAAAGTTATTTAGTACTTACATGTCGTGAAATCTTTTAAGTGAGTTAATATCCATCAAGTGCTGATGAAGGTTTACTTACATTTTGGAAAATGCGGGAAAAGCAGATATTTATTCGATTTGATGTAGTCAGTATATTAATTGAACCGTAATATAATGCGGAAGTAAAGTAAACCTTTTTAATGACCAATTAAAAAATAAATAAATAAACTTTTTTTTTTTCTATAATGCTCGTTTGGTTACAATAACCTGCCATTTCGAGTGCTTTCAAACATTTTGAGTTTAAAGTAAAAAAAAAAAAATTTTCTTTAAGCATTTATTATTTTTTGAATTTATTATGATCATGATCATAATGAAATGAAATGATAAAAAAAAATATATATATATATATATATTAGAAAGATATTAGAAAATCATTATTTATTTTTAAAAAATATTTATTTAATAAAAAATAACCTAATGATTTTTAAGTTACAGAATTTACTTTATAATACCTACTTTAATATATTCGTAGGTTATCACTTACTTCGGAACTTAACTTTACAGATTTATTGCTTTTTACAACTGTATAATGATATACATCTAGTAAATGAGATACAAGATACAAATGTCATGATTCACGTGTGGGGGGGAGGAGGAGGTTACTACACATTGGCAGCTCTGAAATAAAACTTAACTTAATAAAAAAAAAATTGAAGAATAGGCAATGTATTTTCAATTCCAGTAACCTGAGTGGATGGATGCTTCACTGTGATATCTTGAAGACATGCCTTTTCCTTTACATGTGGATAGTAGGGCTTGGATAGTAAGTAGTTCAAAAGAAAGAATGACAACATTGTATATATTTATAAAAAGTTAACGTAATATAAATAACAACATAATATAATTTTTCACTTAGAGATAATTCGCTTTAAATATCGCGAAAACTGAATTTTTGATATGTTTGGAAATGCATATAAATATATATATATATATATATATATATATATATATATATATATATATATATATATATATATATATATATATATAAAAAAGAGTAAAAAAGCAGATACGTCAAAGCTATATGGGAAAAATCAAGACTTAGTCTCTTTTACTCTCTAAAAGTCTAGTGTTTTCTCAATTAAAATTGTTATCATATTGTTCTATTCTTGATGTAATTTCTTTTTAACAATAACAAATTCGTTACAACCCAAACTAATAAAACATCCCTTCTTCTCATCTATATATAAAAATAATTTCATTAATATTTCTTCGGTATTTTTTAGTTGAAGCGACATTTATTACTTATTAGCGACATTTATAACATTTATAAGCGACATTTATTACTATTATGAAATAAACGAGTATAGTAAGGGAAAGTATTGCGATCGTGAAAATTTTCCAATTTGAATTCCATTTTAATACGAAAATACTATTTTTAGGGTTTGTTTGTTTGTTTATTTATTTAACGTCACTTTATGCTACTATGGCTAATCGGACGATGCTACAGTGGGTGTCCTAAATTTTGTCTATCCAGGTTTTATTAGGATAGGGATCTTTAACGAGTACCTGACATCGCACAGGCTCGGGACCACCTTTTAACGTCCCCTCCGAAGGACGGCATAACTAAGGATTTTTTACTCCCATTAAAAAATCCTAGGACCACCTGCGGGTTTGAACCCGTGACCTTTGGCATAGGAGGCTGTTACGCTAGCCATCCAGCTACCAGTGATCCCCAAGTTTTAGGGTACTCTTGAGTCAAATTACCAAGTCCCACAAAAAAAATCTGTGTGTGTGTCCGTGTTTGGTTACTCCCGGGCTAAAACGAAATGTCCTAGACAGAAATTTCATATTTAAGACAACGATATTCCCGAGATGTTACAGAAACTTTTTCATCAAAATCAGCAAACCAGAAGAGCCACTATTTTGCACTTTTTACGATTTTCCCCAAAACGGCTCAAGCGATTTTGATAAAACTTATTATATCGATGTAAAATTTGATGGGCTTTAATAACATGAAAGTTTCATTCTGAATGAAATAGTCTGACAGAGGTTAAATGCCGATATTTCATATTTTCTTCCTCTAAAGTACCTTTAAATTTTTAGATAATAACAATATAATCTTGTTATCAACGATAAAAAATAGGTAAATATATAATTTGAAAGAATTCGATATCTAAATAAAGTAAAAAACTGCAAAAATATATTTTTAATGCAATTTTTCGTTTATGAACATAAGTAATATAGATATATAATATACCGTTGGGAAGCTGAAGACTTAAAAAAAAAAAAAAATTATCTTATACACAAACTTGTAAAACTTAAAAAAAAGTTTATTTGAAAATTAGTTAATCGAGTTTAACAAAGGCGGTAAGTGAAAGTCGCGTTTTGCCCGCACCAATATGATCTTATTTTAAAATCCAGGACATGTAGACCTGATAAAAACATTAATCTTGCTTATGTAGCGCTAAAAACTTCAAATAACACGTTCTGAAAAGGGTAAGAGTTATTAGGAAAATAACACAAAACGGGTCCTTTCAGAGCAACTAACTAAAGACCAAGTCTGAATACTACCTATATACAACCTCCGCGATGTCTTCAGATAAACTTTTCCCCGATAATATTCTATTTAATTTGGATAATAATCTATTTTACATCAATAATATTCCATACTATAATTTTTTTAAATAAAACTTAATCACCCAACTAATAGTAGACTAGTGGACTAGCTCCTCCTTCGCATGGGTGCAATTTGAGTAGTGTCATTAATAAAAAAAAAGCTCTGTTTGACTAATTTAGAATTTATCTCTTTGGGATTTTTAGTTGATAGTAAAGAAAGGAGCACTTAACAGAACAATATATTTATTTTATAACGTCTATTCATTATTATATTTAATCATCAACACAAATGAGAAAATAATAATAATATGCCAGGCAGGTAAGCCGAGTTGAAGTGGCTCAATCCAGTTTCTCAGCGACAGTATTTTCAGGGGGCATTCGTATTTCGTACATTCAGTACCAAAGAATCATCCTACATTCTTGACCTACTCATCTCTTGTTCATCCGTACATTCGTTCAACATAAGATCCCAGTCCACTAACCTATATTTTCCTTTTTATCAAACATCACCCTTTAAAAAATCTTTTTCTTTACGTGCCGAATCGTTCCGGTATTCCATACCTACCTCTACACGCAAAGCACCTTCTTTAATCTCATTTAAAAGCAAACTGTTCCTTCATCTTCTGACTGATCGTAAACTAAATGTTAGAATAATGGTTATATTCCATTTTAAAATGAGGACCACTTCAAATATATGTCGAGGTATAGTTATTATGATGCACAAGATAGGGCTCAGAAGCCCTCAACAATTGCGTGTTCATGCGAGGAAGAGAGTAAGATGGACTAGGCGCCCGCCGTGGTAGAAGCATGTACCGCAGCAACAGATACGAGGTAACTCTGTCAGGTAGGGGTCAACCCACACCTACCAATCAGCAGAGAGTACTGGCTAGGGAGCAAATGCTCCGTGTGGTAGAAGCCATGTACCCCATCTTATGAGGGCGATAGGAAAGAAGCAGATAGAAGTAGAAGTAGCAAGGGAAAAGATAAGATATACGTTAATTAACGATATAAGATATATATAAAAATAAGATAGACCACATTACGAAACAAAGGCAGAAAAGCTCTGACCGAGGGAGATACTTCCTGGTAGAAGCAGGTTGGTGATCTGAGCTGAGCTACTTCTTGCCATACTAATCAAACAATGTATATTGTTAATAGCAAGAGTTTCTCGAATAGACTAGTGTCTCACTCCTCGGTAAAATTACCTCGAAAGGTTTATTTATTCTCATAAAATAGTAACATAAACACAGATATTTACAATCGTGTTAATGAGTTACAATGTACAATATTATTAAATAGTACGTTTTCATATATTCATATATTACATACCCAAGTAGCCACCACTAGCGCTATCTGTGAGCGAGCGCGTAAAACATTTGCTACATTGTAAACAACATTTTTTTTGTTTTTTCTCTATGATCTTATTATACCATAAGAAGCACAATTATAATATCTCTTCACATACACACATATGATTATATAATTATAAAAGTAGTCGTATTTAATGTTTTCATAAATAATATAAGTATATCTTAAGTTTGTATTTCTTTTATGTTTTTGTGTCAGACAAAATTTCGGACTTTCCTGTTATTCTTATGGGATTGAAGGTCCCAGAATAAAATTTACTTTTCTTTATTTGTAATAATGTTTTAACAAGTAATAATAGTAATGGAGATGTATAACATACGTTTCGAAAGCTAAACTAATTCTCAACTCTAAGCATGGAGGTAAGTGAAGGTATATAGGGCGCACCTGATTTTTCAATTCAAGAATGAGTATATAGTGAGGAAGTAAAATAGGTGGAGGATGGATTATATATATGACATGATGTGTACATAACTGCAGAACAGAATAATATTGGACTGATGTTAATTGTTATGTTATTCAACCCCGAGGGAGAGAGGGAAACACTTTAGATAAACAATAAGAGAAACAGGAGTCAACTGTTTAGAAAGTTAAGTGTGGTGTTAGCAGTTAAGCAAGTATAACATCCCGGTCCAGTTCAATCCTAATTCTAAAGGGCTAAGCTTCGCCCCTTTATCGCCACATATAATTGATTTACCAATTTAAACACTAGGAGTATTACTAATATAATTGTAAAAATAGAGGTTTTCTTCTTTCTTTTTTTTCAAAGGAGCTAGTCCACTAGTCTACTGTTAGTTGGGTGATTAAGTTTTATTTTTAAAATTATAGTATGGAATATTATTGATGTAAAATAGATTATTATCCAAATTAAATAGAATATTATCGGGGAAAAGTTTATCTGAAGACATCGCGGAGGTTGTATATAGGTAGTATTCAGACTTGGTCTTTAGTTAGTTGCTCTGAAAGGACCCGTTTTGTGTTATTTTCCTAATAACTCTTACCCTTTTCAGAACGTGTTCTTTGAAGTCTTCAGCGCTACATAACCAAGATTAATGTTTTTATCAGGTCTACATGTCCTGGATTGTAAAATTAGATCATACCAACGAGATATTGTTCTTTTTTTAAACGAAAGAAAATAAATGCCGCTTCAACTAAATAATACCGAAGAAATATTAATGAAATTATTTTTATATATAGATGAGAGGAAGGGATGTTTTATTAGTTTGAGTTGTAATTAATTTGTTATTCGCTAAACTTAAAAAAAAATACATCAATAATACAACAACCATGATAACAATTTTAATCGATAAAACACGAGACTTTTAGCGAGTAAAACGTCTTATAAGAAAATGAGACACAGGCTTGATTTTTTTTTTTTTTTTTTTAGTATGAATTTCCAAACATAGCAAAAATTAAGTTTTCCCGATATTTTAAGCGAAATATCTCTAAGTGAAAAATTATATTAAGTTGTCACTTATATCCCGTTAACATTTTATAAATAAATACAATGTTGACATTCTTTCATCTATTCTTCTAAGTTTTTTTTTTATTCACAATTGTGCTTTTATTTGTCTTGCAGATTGCTTTCAAAAGGTTAGAAAGTCAAACTCATAAAAAAATAAATGTAAGTACCACACGTCATTCAGAAAATAAAATTTTAATCTTTCTTAGAAAGAATATTCGGATATTTTAAGGAGCCATTATTCTTCTACAGATATGTTTTTGTATATTTATTTATTTTTGTGTAACCCTACCACGCCTCTGAAAGCAATACGGGGGTTTTTCGGGCAAGAGCATGAGGGGGATGGATAAATGTCGAGTTAAAAGACCTCCCTCTAACCCCAGTACCAAGAAGCAACTTATAATAACGCAAATTTATACTAATTATTAATTTACTGCCCCCCTTTCAATAGTTGGGTTTAGATTTTCCGATAGATGGCGGTAGATAACAATGTTTTACATATACTAAATTTTGAATATGGATTGCATTTTATATTTTTAAAAAAAAGTACAAATAATTGGTTCAAAAAAACATTTTCATTTTAAACGTTTTATACACAACTAATTGTACTCAATGGTTGATAACCGAGTTTTTCCAATGAAATCCCAGGCTAGCTACGGAATCGATGGAATCTCCCAAATTGCAGGAGGTGGATGTTTTGCCGACCCCCATCGAGTAGAATGATTACTGTCCAAGAGTCAACAGAAAACTCGGAAACTGCCAGTTTCCCGCCAACAAAGTTAAATGGCTTTAACGTTGAGTTGTCCACGACCATATTGCATTAGCAACAATAAAACAGGTAACTACCAGCGGCATGCAGTCTTTTTCAGTTAGGAGAGGCAATAAACCAATTAACTAACAATTTATTTACAACTATAATCAACTATTATTTTATTTAAACATTAAACAAAAATCTAGTGCGCGTAACATACGGCTTTTACCAAACACTGGTAATTAAATCAATATAAGATCTTTTAAATAATGCTGGAGTTAAAAAGATATTAAAAGAAATACATTCAGTCTCGCTTGAAACATACATACGCTTTATATTAAATAATTCTTTTTTTTTTTTTGTCAAATTTTGTCAAATTGCCCATTTTTTATTGAGATATTATACAATTTTTTATATATTATAATAATGTAAAATTGTTTTGAACAATAATAACAAACGTTTATGCCCTATTCGTCACTTTAAATTATCTTTCACAAATACCTATAGATAATATATAACAGAACTCACAGTCAGCCGATTTGAGTGAAAAAGTTAGTGTAACATCTCGTGCGTTAGTTGTTTTAAATATGAAATTGCAGTTTCGTACAACCTTTTTGGTTTTTTGCTAGAGCTACCACACACACACACAGAACTTTTCAAATGACTTGATGTATTGTATTGTACTTGGTGGAGATTAAAACGTTTATACCTTTCGAAAATTTGAGTATGTCAATTTTTACGATCGTAATACTTACCAATAATATATATTTAAAAGTGTGAACGTAAAAAATTCCATTTGTTATTTTTTATTCATATAATACATCATAACTAAATAAAAAAGAAAGAAAAATATTTAAAAAAAAAATTAGAATAAATTAATTTTTAATAATAGATAAATAAAAAAGTTGTGTGTGATTTATCATTTTAAACTTGTTAATAAAAATCTGTTAATATAAATATATTCGGAGCTAATAACAAAGAGGTTAAGCACCTATTACAATTCCCAAACCCTAACCCTAGAATACATTCGCATATTTATAATACATTGATAGGAATCCCATTTACTCTAACGACACACACTGCTTATTTACTATTTATTTTGTACATCAATAGTTTTCTTTATTGGTAAAAATATAAAAAACAAAGAAAAAATAAGAGAAATAAATCAAAAACAAACAGACAAAATCAAATAAGATAAAGTTTAGTTATTAAGAATTTTTATAATAATTTATGATAAGTTCTCTTATGTCTATATTTAGAAGTAAATAAAGTAATTACCAGTTTGTATTATGAGTATATTGCCAGTCAGTAGGCATTTTGTGAAAAAATGATAGTATGTGCTGGTGTATAAATTTGTGTATTGTTGGAATATCCAATTCTTTGTGAAAATAAAAAATGCATTTCATTAAGTAGTTAAGTAAAATTACAAGTTTATAAAGTAAAAACTGCCAGTGTAACACAAAATCAACATTATTAAAACCAAATTTCTAGTTTTAACTTGTTTGTATTATAGATTATATACAGTGCTCCAACACAGTATTTTTAGCTTATCTAGTAATTCGAGAAGATACTTCATTTGTATAATTTGAAAAGAAACGGAGAACTATGAATAAAAATAATGTAAAAAACATGAAACACAATTTAAAAGGCATTATCTTTCCTAAGCTGAGAATGGAGAAGCATGGAAATATTCCGAACTTCAATTTAAAGGTTTTAAGGCTCAGATTACTGTGGCTGCCGTTGTGAATTTCTTCTCAATCGGTAAAGCAAACAGAACGGAAAGCTGGCTTAAATAGTCCGGCGCCATTTCAATCAGACTGGTATCTCCTAGGGATCTGGGGGTTGAGGAGGATTAAACATGCCCGCCGGTTGTATTAGCCCATCAAAGATAACTCCACTCCGTAAAATTAGATATAGGCCATAAAAATATAATATTACATCCAGAAATTTTGTAATAAATTATAATACAACAAAAAAAGTATGGTGCGGGCAACACACGACTTTCACTAACCTTCATTATTAAAATCGATTAAAGAATTTTCGAATACAGTTAAAGATAAAATTAAGGGAAACTATCAAAGAATTAATTAAATTGAATTTCTATAGAAACATGTGTTTTATAAAAAAAATTGATTATATTATTATCTACAATAATCTGTTAGTTTTATCGAATTTTCATCATTCCTCATTAACTTTTACAAGCTGTGTATTAGATAATATTTTTTCTAAAATCTTTAGCTTTTCAACAGTATATTATACATGTATATTACTATTGTTATCATCAAAATAGAAAAAAAACGCGTTATAAAATATTTGATCAGTTTTCTCCTTTAGTTGGATACCGAATTGGTTCATCTTATATATTTACCTGTTTTTATCAATGATAACCAGATGATATGGTTATTTTTATAGAATATACCGAATTAAAGGTACTTAAGAGGAAGGAATTTTGAAATATCGGTATATAAGCCCTGCCAGACTATTTCGATCAGAATGGAACCAACACGATATTAAAGCCCGTCCAACTTTACATTGGTATAGCTTGTTTAATCAAAATCGTTAAAGCCGTGCAAAATGCATGATATAAAGTGGCTCATAAGGTTAGCTGATTATGATGAAAAAGTTGCTGTAACATCTCGGGCGTATAGTTGTATAACCTATGAAATTCCAATTTTATAAGAAATTTCGTTTTCGCGCTGGACTTACCACACACACACACACACACCTATTTGCGGGACTCGGTCATTTGGGTTCAGAGAACTCTAAAACGTGTATTTCCGTTGAAAACTGGAATTCGAATATTTCCACTATTGCAATACATTTCCTTATTCCATATATCGGTAAGTGAAAGTAAAAAACTTTATTTTCATATAAAATAAAATAATGTCTTTATTATCATTGTTAATCGAGCAATTAAGCTAAAGAAAATAAAGACCAATTGATTAATATTTAATTAAATGAAAAAAATATATAAAACAAGGGCAAATTGGGATTTTTAGCATCTGCACTAAAAGGTTATCGTCTATTTGACCAGGGAAGAAAAAGGTGGTATAAAAGATGTGGTTTGAAGAAGGAAGAAATGCGTGCATGATTGATCACATAAGGGATATAATTCCAAAAACTAATAGTTTTAATGAAAATAACAATGAGGCACACTAACTGTCAAGTTAGAGCGAACAGAGAACTATCGAATCCCTTGGAAATGAAGAATGGAGACAAGATGATGCGCTGGTCTCCCTGCTGTTTAACTTGGTGCTTGATATGGTAATGAAGAAATTTAATACGGAGGATAAAAGCATAATCATCACCCAATCACTGGAGAAGCAGACAATCGATCGATGAGGCATATGCTAATTTGAAAAGAAAGGCAGGAAAAGCTGGCCACGAAATAAATATCAGCAAAACCAAACTGATGATTATACAAAGAATGAGGACGCAAAACCCACCTTATTATAACTTAGGCGAGGAAAACATTGAAGTAGAGTCGACGTTCCTAGAATCATAAGCGACTAACGAATTCGATGACACAGAAGAATTCAAAAGGAACGATTTTAGCAGAAAACAGAACATATCATGCTCTTCGACACTTGATAAGAAATACTTTAATCTTGTCCAGAAATAAGATAAAAACATAGAAAATCCTAACAAGGCCAGATGGTAGTGATGGAGGTGAATGCTGGATAAAATGACTTGTGACAGGTTTGAGAGGAGAGGAATTAGGAATTAGGAAGAAAAGTGCTGCGAAGAATGTGGCGAAGTAGGAAGAAGAAGGAAGTGTACGATATATATATATATATATATATATATATATATATATATATATATATATATATATATATATATATATATATATATATATATATATATATATATATATATATATCAGAATTAGTAGTCTGAAATGGTTTTGCCCTGTCAAACGAATGAATGAAGACAGGTTAAAAAAAAAAAAATGCCATGACGCCGTTGTAAAAATATTATGAAACTTGCGTTTACATGTATGTGTTTGTGTGTGTATACACACATCTTTAAACGTGGATATGTATATCGGCTGGAGGGTCGATAGTTTTTTGTTTTGTTTTTGTGGAGGGAAAACGGTAATTTTTCTTTACCCTAGAAATGTAACACATTTGATAAGCTCAAAATTCGTTCTTATTGTTAGCAGCAATTGAATAGACATTTTTTTTTATGTATAGCATTTGTCCCAAGAATCTATTAAAAAATCGTTCGACCACCTACAGGTTCGAACCCATGACCTCTGGCATAGAAGGCTGTTATGCTATTATGAGATCCCTAGCTATTATTGGTTTGAATGAAAAATGTTAACCAATTTACCTGTGCCAAAATGTACACAGATATTTAAAATATTTATTGTTAGTAGATATCTTAACTAGATATTATAATATCGATCCGTCCGTCTGCCCGTTAACTCAATTTCTCCCGGTCTGGATGAATCAGTAGATTATAGAAAGACATATCAATGATCTATTGTTTCTCCCACTCATGTAGAATTTTTAATTTGTTTAAGGTTTAGGAATCGCTTTTTTTAATAAAGTAGCTGCGCATTTAAAATACATACGTTATAACTACTACAAATGTGTAACTTCTATGACCACAATAAATTTTCGAGTTTATTAAGAGTTTTTTTATTTTGTTTTTATCTTCATAGATGAGACTCTACGCGGAAGACTGATGACACACTGTACAAGAGTATCCTTGCAGTAATGGTCTTCCATATATCTGACCCAACACTAAAACATAATTACACGATACTTACATAGTCGCTATGTCATTATTATTGGACTCCTTTGTCACTGATATCCTTTTACATGAAATATTATGGGATATTCTACGTAGGAATGAAGTAATTTATTAAAGCATTAGAGGTCTTAAGGGATAGAACAGCTGAGGTATCGGACCCCTTGCGATAAAACAACTGAATTATACCCATTAGCAATGCGATATAAGGAAAATTTATAGTTTTGGTTTGTATAAAATCTCAATAATTATTTTTATTTATTTTTTAAATTTATATTTATTTATTCAGAAATATTACAATTTTTCTCTATGGACAATAATCATCGGTCTGTACGATCACATTTATACAATATTTGGAGTATAAACAATAGAAAAGTTAAATTACATAAATTAATAAATGTAAATAATAACAAAATAACTAAAAAAGAAATAAGTGCATAAAGATACAAAAGATTTTGTTGAATTTCTTTCTAAGAAGGAAATTTTAACAATTTACATGATGAATTTAATAAGGTACTAAATATATTTTTGAAAATTAAGAAACGATAAAATATCTTATTTGTTCAAACATATTTATGTGATCTCTGAATTTTTTAAAAATATTTTTATAATTTCTTTTTTAATTGGAAGGAAACGTTTTAGTAAATTTGTAAAGGATTTGGGGATATTTCAGAAGAAATTGGATGATACATTTCGATACATCTAAACGATCAAACTACAAATAAGTCAAAATATAATTTCGTAAAAAATGTCCTTAAGTACCTTTATAGGAATGACCGTAATTCTCTGTTGTTAAACACTTCGTTTGCATAAATATGGTCTAATATTAAACTAAAATATTCTATATTACACCTATCATTTAATAATATTAGGAAATATGAAAAACTCAGAGATATAATATGCTACGGTATTATTTATTTTAAAAATATACTATTAGAGCTAGATGTATGGTATAACATTATATACAACAAATTTATCGGTAATTTTAAAATTAGAAAATTATTCAGTGTTAGAATAGTGAAGATGATCCTTCCTAGATCTAGTGCATGCAAACCTGCAAAACATAATTGTATCGCTCGAGGGAATACTCAAGCCCCTTGTTTGAATTTCATAGTTATAATTCTGTTTTAATTAAATATTTCCATTATAATTATATACAAATAATTAATTATTAAGAAAATATATTATATAAAATATTTATATATCTTTTCATTAAGTTGACAATTCTTCACAAATGTTTGAAAGCAATACTCGGTTTTCAGGATCATATACCTTTTACGGATAATTTTTTTTTGGCAAATAATAGTATTAACAAAACCAAAAAAAAATCTGGCAAGTGCAACACAATACAATCACTTACCTCGTCTAGTAAAATCAATTAAAGAACCACTAAATAAATTTAAATTAAAAAAGTTTGACGTTAATTTAAATAAAAGGTTTATAGGAGTATAGTTTCGTTGGAAACATATGATGTAGATTAAACAATGTAGCAATATCAAATCGTCGGGTATAATTATCAGTAATAAATGTATGCCCTATTCGTCACATTAATTTATCTTTATACTTTTGTATATAAGACAATATTTTTTCTGAAATCTCTTACTTTATAACGGTGAATTAATTTATACATCTATGTTGTTCTTAAATTCAAAACACCAAAAATACATTCATTTTTTTACTCTTTTCTCCTTTAATTGGTTATTAAATTGGTTAAAACTAGAGGCTACTCTTTTCATCAAACCTATTAAAATGAAATGAGCAATGCTTCTGAAAATCTAAAACTATAGGTACTTCATCAGATAAAAATTTAAATAACGGAATTTAAGCCATGTCACAGACTATTTGAATCCTACATAATATGAATGCCCATTAAATATTAAATCGATATCGGGAGTTCAAACAAAATCGTTAGAGCTGTTTTTGAGAAAATCGTAAAAAGATGCAAAATGCATGAAATACAGTATTAAATGTGACATTTCAGCTTAAAAAAACTTTTCGTTTTCGTGCTAAACATACCACGAAGACAGACCTTTTTTCGTGATTTGGTTATTTGGATTCAGAGGATAATAAAACGTGCATTTCCGTTGAGAACTGGAATTTGACACAATACATTCTCTTCTTATATATTTCATAAATATGTAAGTGAAAGTAATAGTAAAAAAAAAAATAAAGTAATGATTTCCACATTACCATTCATTAAAAATCCTATAACATCATAATTATATCTTATATATTCTTAATTTTATCTTATAATTATATAAATATATTTTATATCTTATATGTTCTTAATTTTTTAACTGTTCTTCGACCATGGAGAACTTTTGAACAGAAGGAATAAATTAACATATTTTATAATTGTAGAGTAATTGTAGACCTAAAGTAGATATGAAAGATATGTTTATTGTTTTAATATTGAAGACCATTGCTCCTTAAAGTATCCCTAATTCCTATTCCTAAACCCACCCCACCGTCATTTATCAGAGGACCAGTAAACTGGGACCTTTTTCGCCAAATCCTGACCAGTGATATTGACCTCAGAATGAAACTCAAAACTCCAGATGACCTTGACGATGCCGTAAACTCCTTTACCATCGCTATTCAACAAGCTGTTTGGACTGCCTCCTCTCCCAAGCACTCCCAGATAAGTCATAACCAAAATCATTTACCACAACACCTCATAGACCTCATCCGCACCAAACGCCGATCCAGATCCTTATGGCAACGCACCCGTCACCCCACAGATCGCCGCTCCTATAACTTTTATTGTAGACAATTAAAGAGGGAGTTGGCGACCTTCCGTTCCCAATCCTTTAGTTCCTTCCTTTCTTCTCTTTCGGCTTGTGACAATTCCCTGTGGAATGTCACCAAGAAAATTCTAAAATCCCACCATATTTCCCATCCCCTCCGTCGTAGTAATGGTTCCTGGGCTGCGTCTGATGAAGACAAAGCCGAGGAACTTGCCAAATACGTTTCCCAAGTCTTCACACCTCATCCAGAATCCAATCCAAACCACACTTCAGTAGTGGAACATTTCCTTCAGTCTCCAATCCCGCTTTCATTACCTCCTAAAGCAGTTAATCCCTCTGAGGTCAAATATCTTCTCCGAAAACTTGCCCTCCGTAAATCTCCTGGATACGATCTCCTCACTCCTCAGATTCTCAGACAGCTTCCATCTAAAGCCGTTATATTTCTTACATATATTTACAACTCCATTCTACGCACTACTCATTTTCCTCTCTTATGGAAACATTCCACAATAATTGTCTTCCTAAAACCAGGTAAACCTCCTAACACTACGACATCATATAGACCTATCAGCCTACTCCCAATCCTTTCAAAAATCTTTGAAAAAATCCTCCTCAAACGAATATTACCGTTATTAGAATCCCACACTATTCCTTCCCATCAATTTGGATTCCGTTCCCAACATTCAACCGTTCAGCAAGGGCTCCGAGTCGTTGACCATATTTCCTCTGCCCTTGAGAACAAGGAGTACTGCTCGGGTGCATTTCTGGACATAACGCAAGCATTTGACAGGGTGTGGCACCCAGGATTACTCTTTAAGCTCAAAAACCATTTACCCCTATCCTTATACCTAGTCCTCCGATCCTATCTATCAAACCGCTCCTTCCGAGTTCGTTGTGGTGCAGAATATTCCAATTATTATCCAGTCGAATCCGGTGTTCCTCAGGGTAGTGTCCTTGGTCCTATCCTGTACAATATATACACGGCTGATATTCCTCTCTGCCCTAATACCTTCCTAGCAACGTACGCTGATGACACAGCTATCCTATCCTCTCACTTAGATCCCGAAATTGCATCTACAGGCCTCCAAACACACCTTTCTCAAATTGAAGACTGGTGTAACAACTGGAGAATCAAAGTAAATCAATCCAAATGCAGACATGTCACCTTTACCCTTCGAAGACAATCCTGCCCTCCAGTTCTCTTTAACTCCGTTCCGCTTCCTTTCTCCGACACAGTCCGGTATCTTGGCTTCCTTCTGGACAAAAGACTAACTTGGAACCCGCATACTAGACTTAAACGACAAGAACTTAATCGACGATTTGGACAATTATACAGACTACTGAACAGAAATTCTAAATTATCTATCGAGAACAAACTGCTAATATACAAGACAGTACTGAAACCTATCTGGACCTACGGACTTGAACTGTGGGGGACAGCTAAATTTTCTAACATCAAACGCATTCAATCCTTCCAATCGAAAGTCCTCCGAACAATAGTTAATGCTCCTTATTATGTATCCAATCATACCTTACACCGCGACCTTAATATTCCATTTATTTTAGACCTTATACCATTAAAATTCTCTAAATTCCATCAGAACCTTATCCATCACCCTAATCCCCTAGCTCAATCCTTATCCAGCTCCACACATCCTTACCATCCTCCTAGAAGGTTGAAACGGCAGTGGCCTCGAGACCTCTTGTAAAATGTATATTGGAGTTCTAGCATTGGCTAGATTCTCCACTCACGTGCTGTATGCTTGTGAATTGTATATAGGTATGAGTGACTTTTGTATATATTTTTATTGATTTTGTTTTGTATTTATTTATATTGTATTATTATTATATAAATTTATTGTTTTGTATATATCGTGTGAATGCAGTATGAATGTTGTACTTTATCCCTATTAAAAATGTCCTAAATTGGACAGATTGTAATATTGTTCAATAAAGAATTGTTTCTAAAAAAAAAAAAAAAAAAAAAAAAAAAATATTGAAGAAATCTTTTATTTTAATCTCAAAAAAAGATTGTAAAACCTAAATTTTATCTAACTACATATTGTTCATTTATTAAAAAAATAAATAAATTATAAAGTAATGTTTACTATTGACAATGTTTACTATCATGAACACTGCTTATGTTTCTATAGCACATTTTTTATTATCGCTCTTGACAGGGGCAAAAAACAAATATAAAGTTTTTTAAAAATTAACAATAGTTGAAAAGGGTTAAGGTTTCAAAAAATACATATTATAATTTTTTTTTTTCAGCATATAATAGAAAATAATTTTAATTCGGGTCCCTTAAGAATAACAGATATATACACATATAATTATGAGATACAATGTCAGCCCAAGAGACAAAAAAAAATACAATTAATTCTTTTGAGGATGTATAGTCGACTGTAGAAACTATTATAGGTGGAATAATCAGGAATCAGTCATTTTTTTGAAAATTTTTAATTTTGCCAACGTTTCGGCTAAGTTTATGCTTGGACATGGCTCAGTAATGCCCTGATGATGGCACACAAGCTTGAGCCGAAACGTGGGCAAAATTAAAATTTTTTAAAATAATGACTGATTCCTGATTATTCCACCTCTAACAATTAATTCTTATTTACAATAATGATAAATTGATTGACTAACTAACTTAAATGTGAGCAAAAAATAATTATTTATTAAGTATTTTGATTTGAAATATCAGAAATGTTAAGCATCTGTATGGAATACCTTCGGGGTCTAAAATAACAGGGTTGAATTACAAGGAAAAATATTCAGTTAATTATTACAGTATCGTTGTTTAATATTGTTTAATTACCTGATTAAAAAGAGTAACATAAGCCATTTTATTGCTTTAAGGTACTAATGTATTGTATTAAAATGGTTTAAGGAATTTTATTTTAAATTATTTGATTTTTGAAGACACTTTCAGTTTTTTCATCAATTTTTTACCTGATGTATCACAGATGTTTCTTGAGTCTGAGAAATCGATATTCCATACACTGAAGCGCGGGATGTTAAGATAAAATACTACACTCTTAGTATCAGCAATTTTAATATTTCATAAAGGGGGCGGAGGTTCCGATAACCCTTTCTCCCTTACTAAAGGGCAAGGAGGGAATCTACTTTATATCCTCTTAATATTAGTGAACGTGACTCTTAATAAATTTTACGAGAGAAAATGGAAGGCATTATGAAAATTAAATGCTCCAAGATGTTTCATTGAATAAGCAGTCTGATATTTATTCACTTAGGGATACAGTTGAAGGAAGTATATATGGAAATATCTTCAGTAAGAGAATCAGTTTTTCTAAGGACGATTTGCAAGTTTGTGATGTCATGTAATTAAAAGTAAATAAAATGACCAAATCGTATTTAATGTAAACATTTGATTTGTTAAGCTAAATATATTAAAGGGTTTTATAAGGCATAATACCTTGAATTTATATAATGTAGGAAAAAATTAAATTTTTTTTAGATTGAATTCCCAATTATGAAGAGTACATCATATTTAAATAAATTCTTTGGAATAATATCTTCTTTTAAAATATTATTTATTAATTAATCAATATTACATTAATATTAATATTACCATTTTAGTTACCAAATGACCATTGTTGAGACACAAAAAAGAAAATTTTACCAATATTGATTGATATGGGTTTTCGTAAGTAGTAATAAAATACTAATACAATCTGTTATAATGTGATAAAGAATTATTGAATCATAATTTTATTATTGTTAATTTGTTGAAAATGTAATCTAATGTTTTATTGTTATTAGTTGTTTGCTACTGATTCAGAAGACGAGGCATATAAACCCCGAAACGTTAATGTAATATTGATGAATTAATAAATAATATTTAAAAATATGAGATTGCTCAGAAGAATTTATTAAAAATTTTGTTTTTTTAAGATTCAGGTTTGTTACAGATCAGTCATCACCAACAAAAACAAATCACACACCCCATCCTATCATTTCAAAATCGAAAGAAAAGAAAAAAAAATCTTAACTCTTATATGTCAGAAATGGTCAAGTAGGAGAAATAGAAAAGAAAAGGGGGAAAAAAATCTGTTAACTGCAAAGTTACACCTATATCTTTTAAGCTTATTATTTTCGAAATGACTAAAATTAAAGTGCAGTATTAGTAATTTTTTATTGTATGTTTATTAATAAATTTGATTCATTATTTTTTTACTTAACCTTTATTTATTCGTTTTTACTAACGTTTCCTAGGTCATTTACACCTGCCAGACAGCCTCTGACAGGTTTAAATAAAGATATGTAGAAAACAAAAATTATAAATCCATGAAAATGACCTAGGCCGAAACGTTACTAGAAACGAATAAATAAAGTTTGAGTAAAAAAAAAAAAATAATTATTATAATTTAATTGTTATTAATCAAAATACAATTATCTGAAATTTAATAAATTATCTACACACTACCATTCTATATATATGTAGTCATTAATATAAAACACACATTTTGTCAACTTCTGTTACATTACCAGATTAAGGTAATATTTCTTTATCAATGGAAATAAAATTTAATAAAGCTTAATTACTCTTCAATTATCATTTCAAAGACTTTTTAAAAATTACAAAAATAAATTCAATAGCAAATCAAACGCATTACATATTTTTATCAGAAAATATTAAGATATAATTTATTAAATAATTAAAACCAAATCAAAATATTCATAATGCGACTTTATCACCAGGATCTAAGAATTTCATATTTTTAACTGTAATCTAATTATTATGAGTATTCAGTTTCATTATTCATCTCTTAAAATATCAAAATACTTGTTCACAACTTTAAACGAACCAGGTCAAGTCTACACTGTTGGATTGTAATTTAAGCTTGAATACTTATTATAAAGTATAATTCAACCTCCTGATGGTGTTAAATTTAGTTACTATAATATTTTAAATATATCATCAACGTATTACTTCAATTACACACTTTTCATTTACTAAAAATTGAAGAGAGAGAAATCATTTTAGATGCATTTAATAAAATGAATAATGCATAGACTATTCATTGTGCCTAGGTTCCAGTTACCGGTCCTACTCTCCCCAGTTCAATTAAGGCTATTCAATTGTCTTCGTGGTTATCCGCGCTATCTCTTAGCTTCTTGATTTTAAATTGCCTTATACATTACTTTATTAACATTTTAATAACCGCAATTAAATTTATATTTCGATGAACGTTATAATAAATGATAATAGTGATTACGAGAAAAACTTCACAGTTGGTCACAGTTAATTCTAGGTAGCGAATGACCAAATCACCAAGAGCATACAATTTTAAAGACGTTGCAGATTCTTATTAAACAATGGTTTATTGCTATAGTTATAAATAAGAATAACAATGGCCGAATACAAACTGTTATATTAGAAGCAATTTTTAAACATTACTTTTACTATCGCAATAAAAAGGGGTACCAGCACAAAAAAAAAAAAAAAAAAAAAAAAAAAGACTGTACCGCTAAAATCCATGAAAGATCCTGGGTTCAGTACTTATGGAGTTTCGTACTGTCTTACATCCAACGGCCTTGAAATTAGACGATTATTCCTAGGTCAAGCTCAGTAGCCAGTTTTTTCCCCCGATTTGCGGATGCCCAGTTTATACAGGCTGGGTGTGCCCCAGGAGTCTCTCCATTTCCCAGAGTCGCTCCGCGGCTCAAATATAAAATAAATAATTTTGCTTCAGCCGAGTTTCGGACTTATGATCTGGAGAAAAGTAGACTAGTCCTTTACCCATTATAACACGCGGCTCCTTATGTTAGCACAATACATAACACTATATAATAATTTTTAAAAGTCAATTATGAAACATTATGATCGACTAGGAAAAAAATATATATCCCCTCCACCTCAAAATTCGCTATCTTACGTTTTAAGAAGCCTTGAACCCGTAAAACGAATAAAACAAAACATCCGTCTGTCAGTGGCACAAATTTGTTGATAAGAAAAATGATTTAGAAATAAAATAATTTAATTTAAAAAAACATTGAAGTCAACCAAGAAACAGGAGAGAAATAGCGTTTTGAATTTAGCAGAGATGATTTTTCATTTTCCTATCAAGGTCGTCTGTTTTAAGCTTCTGATTAATTTATTGTTTTAAACATAACTTAATTGCCAATGTAGTTTACCGTAAAATAATTATTCGGAAATAATAAACAATTTTGTTATAATTTGCAGGGCTTTTGTAATCCACACAAGGATTTCAGTTTTTTTTTTTTATTTGCGTATACTTTCTAGCGGAGAACGAATGTAATATATTTTTATTTACATTTTGAGACTAACATTTAAAATCCTTGATGAAGGACGATAGTCATAACTGGGTTAATAAGTTTTTGCAAACACCAATCATATGTTATGAGTTGGATTAGTGTGGCATTATATGGTGAAACGATCGACCATAACACACAAACTTGGATAAGCATCCATTATTAGTGAGATGAAACTAATAGTGATCATGTTGAGGTTGGGGCTAAGAACTTGTGGTCAGTGTTTGGCCGGGAGTTGGCCCCAACATCCCTCGCTGAGTTGGAACCCAAGACCGCTAATATCAACTGGATATCCAACCCTTCCGGGTCTCCTCCACCAATCCAACGTTCATCCTATAATGTAATTGTAGTCGTTCCGGAAGATTGAATCTTTAGGGAAATCGCAATAAAAATACGAAAAAAATTGGTTTCACTACTTCTACTGAATTGATTATGCTAATTCACATAGGTACTGCATACACGTACAGATGTCTATTACTACACATATTGGATCTAGTTATGTGTAGCATACATTAATCTAATCGTTATTGATGTATTTTCGTAAGAACAACTTAACATCCAACATCGAGTTGAAATCCCAATTGGTGATGATATTTAAATAAATAAAAAAAATCATTTATTATATCAGATTTGACAACGGAAATAGATTGGCTATCTGCTTATTAAATAAGCAAACATAGTAACCTTAAATATAAATGCAAAAATACAGCTATAAAGGAGTTGTTGTTTTTTATGTTGCTAATAACAAATGGCTACTAGGGAGTCTCTTGGCCAGCGCCACGATAGTCTTGTAGAAGGAGAGGCGGCAGTGGATAGGTTTTGAGTCAGCGGGTTTAAATTAAGAACCAGTTTGTCGTGAAATTTATTGTAGCGATCAGTGGCAGTTGCAATGACTAAAGGTAGCTCGTCTCATTAGATACATAAAAAGGGGAATTTACAATTTTCCTAAGTAATCACAATTGAAATGAATGGATAATTATGATGTTTAACTTTTTTCATGTTCCACATAGCTCGAAAATAAATGCAAATTTCAAAGCATCTGCGTTAAATATTTTACTTAACTAAAGTAAAATATTCAAATTTATATATTGAAATTATAAACACAAAACAGCGACTTTTCCAGATGTTGGTGAGTAAACTCATTAAAAAAAAAATTAATTTAACAAATTATAACTTCTTTTGTTTTAATGATATACAATTTTTGACAAGTGGGATTCCTCATAATGGCGTAAATTATATTATATTATTATATTATAATTAGATTATTTATATTATATCAATAAAGGTTAGGAATATGTCAGCTACTTCAAGGGTATGGTTTTATTTCTATGTCCATATTGAGTATCTAAGTAAATATACAAAAGATTAAAATTACATTTTAAACAGTAAATAGAGCTTCGTTAATGTTTAAATTATGAACACTTTAAAATGATAATAGAGGAAAACAATATTAAACATTACTACTGTTTCAACAGTAAATGTGAAATTACAGCTAAAATGGGGTCGCCTGTGGGGTAGTGGCAAGCATATCAGCCTTCTATGCTTAAGTTCACAAGTCCAAATCCAGTGATACTGATATTCGGAATGGATGTAAAATTGTGTTACCAACCCTAGGTAGGCTAAATTAATGACTCTCACTTGTTTTAAAAAAAATAAGCATAAAAAATATCATAATTAGTAGAAGATGGGGAATACTTATTATGTAAAAATATATAAGCTCCTCTGTCACATGCCAGAACAAACTTGGATTTTAGGATCATTGGAAGGCCTTGTTTTAGAGAGTTTAGTTAACTGTGTTTGGTTAACCCAGGTAAGTTAGGATGAAGTAGCCGCTTAATTTAACTTTAAAGCTGCTTAGTGAGGGGTTAGAGTTCTACAGCCTCCCTCGGCGAGCTCATTCTTTATTGCGGGCCATGTTCATTGCCTCTACATTGCTATACAGTAATTCAATTATATTAATTAAATAAGATAAAGCGAAAAGATAAAAATTTAAAAAAAAGCATAGTCGCTGTTGATGGAAACAATCTTATTATACTTAGATCCGTAAAATAGTAAAATAAAATTTGAAAAAAAAAAAGGATGGAAATTTGAGAGAGATGAGCTATGCCAGTCATATCATAATGGCTGTCAGTGGCTTAGTTTTTCATCATATATTACATTATACAAAAAGGGTTTAGTCACATAAATAATATTTCTTTCTCCAAATAAAGTGAAAAACTAACGATGTGTCGTAAACAATTTAATTTGACTGTTGAAGAAAACTATTACTTAAAGGAGAGAGTAACTGAGAACTTACATCCTGTACTTAATATAGACTTGAAATTGTTTTTCCTCCTTGCACTTTTCGAAAAAAATATTACAATCTGAACTACAAATTACATGTTAATTGCAGTTTCACAAATTACTTCAGTAATGAGTAGTAAATTTCAAATACAGATGTATAATTTGTAAAATGTTGGGTCTGTCTGCCTAATCATAGCTCATTAGTTATAAAATAAAATAAATTTTATTGCAATATTTTATTCATTTAAAGTCAATTTATGCAAAAGGGATCTTTCAGTTGTGCCATCACCTGACACACTTAAGATTTTTTTAAACCTTTAAAAATCCTGGAGCCATCTGCTGGGTTTGAAAATGCGACCTCACCCATAGAAGACTATTATGCTAGTCACTAAACGACAGGTGTCCCCAATTTTATAGCAATGTATTCATATTAATATATTAATATTTATTATTTTTGATTACGCTTCATCTTTACGTGAATCGTTACTTTCCATACTCCATAAATATTAAAATTATTTATAAACTACAACACGTTCCACAGTAAAATATTAAACTAGTAAATCAGAATTAGAATCCAATGCTCATATTAATATTAGACATGGGTTCTAGTTAGCATATTTGAATAGACTAGGATATTCAATTAGATAATATATTGGGTTGATGCAAAATTAATGCAGGTTTCCTCTATTGCAATATCTTAATTCCAATTGTGTAAACAAAGCTAATCCTAACATTGATCATTATTATACCAAAACAAACCTTATCTAATACCCTCTCTTTCACCATGAATTTGTTTAGTAAAATCGTTTTGTTCAGTGTGTTCAAAGGTCTTGAATCGAAAATGTCAAAGTGCGATTTTCGTCAAATTTATTTTTACGAATTTAAATTAGGGCGCAGCGCTGCGCAAACGGCTCGTAATATTAATGAAGTGTGGGGTCAGGGGGCTATTAATGAGTGCACGGTGCAGCGTTGGTTCCAGAAGTTTCGCAGAGGAGATTTCGACCTCGTCGGGGCCGTCATCTTGCTCTGGACAACGACCAGCTGAGGTCAAAAGTGGAAGAAGACCCAACCAAAACCACACGAGAAATGGCGGCGGAACTCGGAACTCAAAAATTGCAACGTCTTTGCCCAGCATTGATGAATCGGAAGGGGCCGATCCTGCTCCACGATAACGCCAGACCACACGTTGCACAACCAACGCTTCGACGACTGCACGAGTTGGGCTACGAAGTTCTCCAACATCCGCCTTATTCACCTGACCTCTCTCCTACAGACTTCCACTTTTTCAGGCATCTGGACAACTTTTTGAGGGAGAAAAATTTTCAAAACCAGGACGACATTGAAAATTCTTTTCGTGATTTCATTGAGTCCAGGGATTCGGATTTTTTTTCTGGTGGAATAAGAAAGCTTGTTGAACGTTGGCAAAAGTGCATTGATTCAGATGGAAATTATTTTGATTAAATATATATGGTTAAAGTAAAGATATGGCGTATTTACAATACCTACTAAAAACCTGCATTAATTTTGCATCAACCCAATACATAAACAAACAAGACCATGGATATAAGCATTAATACGTTTAATTATATTTCTTGGCGTATATTACGTTATATATACTAAGTAAATGTTTGTTCATTGAATATACGTCAGAACTTTCAAACAACATTTCACATTATATATATATATATATAATGTGAAATGCTATTTAACTTGTATATTCATGTAAAATTTTATGTGCTTTAATATCATGTAGAATTCATTTTAATTTAAATAGTCTGATAGGGTTTAAATGCAGATATGTTAAATGTTCCCTCTCTAAACTATCTTTAATTTTATAGATTTGAAAAAAAAATACCTTATTATCAAGTAAGCATTGATTAAAAAACGGCTAAATATTCAAGTTAAACGAATTTGAAAATGAACTAAAGAAGAAATGAGCAAAAATATTTTTGGATATAATTTTTGGTTTTTCGAAATTAAAACAGTAATACAGACGTATAATATACCGTTAGAAAGCTAAAGATTTAAGAAAAAAAATTATCTTATACAGAAAGTTGTAAAATTTTATGGAGGGTTATGGAAAGCAGATAAAACTAACTGACTGTTCTAAATAATGATATATAACAAATTTTAGATAAAACACATAATTCTATTAAAACTCAAAGTAATTAATGTTTTTCCCTTTTTTATCTCTAACTGCATTTAAAAATCTTTAGATTAACAACCGAGGTAAGTGAAAGTCGTGTGTTGCTCGCAAGAGATTTTTTAAAAATGGAGCATATCTAAACAATTAGACGGTTTCATTATCCATCGAATAAATAATAGATTAACATATTAACACTCTCTACTACGCTTATTTCTCACGTATCTCTCCTTTCCTCTTCCACATTTCTTTTTTAATAAAAAGATAAATAAAAAGTAGAATTCAATTAGTAAATAATACAACAATTTTTTGTTGTAATTTTTTTAAATCTTAAACAAAACATCTAAAATGTTAGTGGGAGGTTGAAGATGTGGTAATTGTAAGTATTTAAATGACGAAATATGATCCTCGGTCAAAGGTTTTTAGCACTTAATATTATGCTTTTCTTTACAATATTAGCTTACCAATAAGGCTTAAGTAAGGGGCATAAAATGGAATATTTAAAGCTTCATTTGCTATTCGAGTCACAACAGTGATGCCCTTCGACTCACTCTATTAATCGAACATAAAACACCTTTTACGAGCCCCTAAAGGAAGCTAAATTGTTGGTTACTCTTTCAGAAAACGTTTTTACCAGGATTGGCTAAGGGATCTGTTTATACAATTTAAGAAAAAAAATAAAAAGGCTGGACACTACTGAGCGATAAACAACATAAAAATAAAGATAGGAATAAATTTGTGTCTATTAGTTATGCTTATGTTATTTAATGCAGTGGTTCCCAGCAAAATATTTTCGCCGATCCCTCCAATCAATCACTTTAATGTGAAGGACCCTATAAATCCTAAAAATCGTTAATATATTAATATACATATACGCTAGGCTTTGCAAGTGACTAATGGTGGGATTCCACATGAAGACAGCGTCGACGTCTCATCTTCACTTCTAAACGCAGAAAATACTAGTGTTGCATTAGGAGACAAGCCAAAGAAAGACCCTATGTTTCAGAAACAAAGAAAAAGAATCAGAATGGTGTAGCACCAGCATTACGTTTACTTCAAACCGCAAAACATTGAATTACTAAAATTTAAAACTAATACAAAATATATATTCCAACACTCTACTAAAAATTAAAATTAAATCAAATATTGTCCATTGTATTATGCCAAGTTACATCCGCTCTTTGTACGATATAGAATTTGTAAACGCTCACCATCCGAATAGACGCCCGGAGTAGTTAAGCATTACTCACCAGGCAGCTCCACCGGCACTGCATTGAAGAAATAAAATTTTGTAGACAAACGTTAAGTGTTAATAATTGTAATATATTTACTTATTATGCCCATTATAAATGTATTTTATCAATAAAGTAAAAGGAAAGACATATATATATATACATACATATACATATATATATATATATATATATTATATTAGGTATAAGTGTAATAATATGTATATATATATATATATATATATATATATATATATATATATATATATATATATATATATATATATATATATATATAAGTGGTTACCGCTCGGTGTTGAGATTGGCCACAAGTTTATATAAACCCAGTCGATTAAAGCCAGGACATCAATCTCCTCACCTTGCTTAAACATGTCTTATTACCTTTTTCACGACTCAGATACACCTTCCTAGGTTTAGAACAAATATCGATGTTATTATTTGGTCAACCCTTCTAATTCCCTTTCCTCTCCCCTCATAGGATGGATTGTATGACTTCTACCCATGTGCAACAATGAGAAATTCTAACCATTGCTGTTGAGCATCTACCACACGGGGGATTCCGTCCAAACCAGTACCCTGAAAATTAATAGGTGCGTGTTCACCCCTAACTAGCAGAGAATCTATTCATTCCTAGGTGCTGCGGTACATCCTTCTACGATGGCGAGCACTTACTGTTGTTACTCCTCAATTGAAAAGGCATTGTCGAGGCCTTCTGAAAACCTGTCATTATAACCAACATCGACACATTCGACCACGCTTCTACCAATCCTTTAACATCAACTCGAAAGTATCAATGGAACCTCGTTAACACAAACTAGCTGTGAGGATTCAATTTTTTACATAATTTTATTAGTACGAGTATGTTCACCTTATTTTTATTCATTAAAGGTCCGTTTACACTGCATGGGTTTTGGGAACCGAACTGAATTATATAGAACCCGCTACCTCAGTCACCTAAACGCGTGCAGTATAAACGGACCCTAAAAGTTTATCTACACATGTCCACTCACGTTTGAAACTTTTTCTTAAATGATCTAAAGTCTTTGTTGAGTTACTACAAATAACAGCGTGCTGGACCGATGCTGAAGACAATATCAAAAGAAATAACAATAAATAAAAAACTGTACACCTACAACCCATGAAGGATCTTGGGCTCACTAAAAGTACAGATTAGTACCGTATTTAGGCCAACGGCAATGCAATAAACTGATTAGGTCAAGATCATACTCAGCCGCTAGATTATTCCAGTTTTAGGTGCCCACTTCATAAAGGATGGGTGTTCCCCAGGAGGGTCTCCATACCCCAATGTCGCCTCACGGCTGAATAAACATAATGAATAATAGTCTGCCACAGCTAAGATTTGAAGCCGGGAGAACATTAGACTAGTTAGTGCTCTATCCACTAGATCTTAAAGGAAAAAAAAAAAAAAAAAAGGAAAAATAAATCGAATTTCTAAATATATAAAGCCATATTACAAATATTGGAATAGACAAAACCACCCTAGGTTCATTATAGATAGTAGTACTAGATTCCGAGCCAGTCTATAATTATGTTCTTCACAATTCTTTGGAGCCGATTCTATTTTTCCAAATTTTTTTTGTCCAAAAATTCCCTAGCTAATGGGATGGTCACCGTATTTCCGAACCAAAGATCTTTAACTGAATGATCTTCTGCCGAACACCTCTCAAAACATCTTTTACAGGTAGGGATGTTCTCTATCTCTTCCGAGATTTCGTGGTCTAGTTCCCGACTGATTGATTCATATATAATTTTGGGGTCTACTATATGTATGGTATTGAACGCTAAGATATCCACAAATTCATACCAACCCAACGGTACACAGCAAAATCCTTCTTTAAGACATTTATAGTTCTTCCTCTCTAGAAGTTCCGCTAACTATAAATTATGCATTTATATATATATAGATATCCTTGATTTTTATAGTTTCCTATATAACGTTTCTATACAAATCTGTTAAAATTAATGATTTGTTTTTCTGAAAAATAGTAATGAACTATTTTTATTTTTTAAGCCAAAGATAATTAAGAGCAAAACTTGTTATCACAAAGCTTCTATGCTAGGAAAAATATTATACAAAATAAAAAAAAGTTGATGTTCATATGTGGTCTTAATTCCTTAAATAACCTAAAAAACGACTATTACAATCCGCTAATACTGAAATTGTTAAATCAAAAGAAAGCCTGTCCGAAAGAAGTTAAGTAGGTCTATAACAAATTACTGAGAGCTGAAGAGAAAGAAATGAGACTGGAGACAAATAGGAAAGACTAACAGGAAAAAATGCTAAAGGATAAATTTCTGGCCGGAAGAGCATTTATTTCTTCAACACCCTCTTCAGGAAGGGCGATTGGTTCTTCTCTCTTCTCAATTTACTTTGGTAATTATTTAAGTACTGGAAGTAAATATAAAGAATAAATATAAATAAAAATATAAATACATAACCTCTTTGTTGAATATAACCAAAGTTGGAAAGTATATAGTATACAATAATGTATACCTCAACTATCGTGCCGTTCCCATTCAATCAAAAATATAAACAAAGTATAATGTTTTGAATTCTATAAAAAAAATAAATATTGTAATATAAATATTTACATAGAATGTTTGTGTATTTATTTGTAAATAAAGTTGGAGGATAAGAAAAAAATAAAATAAATAAACATGCAAGGTTTTGAAGAAAAATATTGATCCTCCTCTTTTTACTTGTACCTTCACCGAAATTATATAAACCATAAAAAAAAAAAAAAAAAAAAAAAAAAAAAAAAAAAAAAAAAAAAAAAAAAAAAAAAAAAAAAAAAAAGACCAAAGTTCATTACATAAAATACACTTACATAAAATATTTGTGAAGTTGATATTTAATAAGAATCAAACGGACAAATATAACATTCTATGTGATCCAATTTGCTTGTCATCACTGACAGGTTGTCTGCTACTGCACAGTCACAACCTGAAAATTGGTTATTTTTCAAAATGTTCTTGATGGACACATATATCGCAGATGATGATGATGAAAAATGATTCCTTTATTAGTACTTGACTGAATACTTATCGTTTACAAGTTTTAAATATTAGTTTTTTGTACTCATTTAACGCCATAACTGTGGCTATTCGGACGATATTATGGAAAATTTTGCTCATTCAGGTTTTACTCGGATGGAGATATTTAACGAGTACCTGGCTTAGCGCAGGTTCTGGACCACCTGGAAGGACGGCATAACGAAGGATTTTTTAGCCCCAACACAATCCTTTCCAGGTGTAACAATAAATTTTAGTTTTACAATGTTTAGTAGATTGAAATAAAACTCCTAAAGCCTCCTCGTTTGTTTTTTTATTCATTTCCATTTCACCAACAAGAAGGTATCTAGAATACATAGTTTCGGAAAAGATATTTCGCAGGAAATCTACATGATACGGAGCAGCCCACTAAAAATCTAAATGTATATAATATTTAGTATATATTAGCGCGTGATTGATGTTGAAATGATTGGATGCTAAAAGAATATTAATCTGATTCCGAACTCTTGTGTTAAATTTAAAATTAAAAAATAATCATATATCTATATTTGAAACAACCGATTTCCAACTAATATTTTTCTGATATTAATAAATATGCAAGCCGCATCGTGACCTTTTTTTTTTTTTTTTTTTTTTTAATATGAAACATAATTATTGATTCGAAAATACTAAAATTAAAAGTATTAATATACCGAAAAATTATTCGCAATTAGAAGCTAATTCCTAAATCAAACTTCTTTGAATGCAAATTATTCATTACTTAACACGTTCATGCCGGCGTGACCCCCAAGCGTGTCACATTTGAGACTGTCCCGAGGGATGGTGTGACCAACCCGTGGGTCACACTTGACTATTCCGTCGGGTGGAGTGCATTCGAGGTCTGAAACTATTGTGATCTCGCATTAAACACGTTTTAACCTGCAACAGTGTTGCCCTGCCTCTAGCGGAAAAAAACGTAGATATTCGCCCCGGCGTGAACTTGTTAAACTATATTACACAGACTAAATGGTTTCAAAACCCACTATTGTTTTGAATCTCTTCTAGTATGCTAATGAAACAATAATATTTTAAAAAACAATGGTAATCAAATTAAGTACACTTTTATACGTTACGATGGAACAGAGTGCGCGTATTATTATTTCCTTAAACAACGTCGGACAATTTTACCTGCTATTATAACTTTATTTTTCATTCGAACCTTTAAGTCTTATTACCTTATTTTTAAGAATTAGTCTAAAGTCATGTGTTAGATGGACGTTAAAATTACGTTGTATCATAGCAAAAATAATCAGGACTAAATCGGTAATATTTTTTTCCTCAGAAAACCAACGATTTGATTCAAACATTTGCCTCATCATTAGGACAAGTTCATTCTGAGAGGTTGACATCAGAACTCGCTTAGCCCTGATGATGGTCTATATTTCAGAGATGAAAAAACTTTGTGCTTATCTCCTTTATTTGGATCTCTGTGCATAGTTCCCTCTTCTGTCAGATTTCAAATTTTACTTGACCTCATGAATACTTATATTTCCGTATAAGGCAATTATAATAGGCTTAGACAACCCGTAGGTTCGATCACCACACCACCAATGTTTCCTGACACGGTTCAATCCAATGAATGCCGTCGAGGCAAAAATCCCAAGATCCGACTTACTACAATCCTACTATCTCCGCCTCTTGGACAATTACCCATCAGTTCAGTGAATAATGACATTTTAGAAATTCATTCTTTACGAAGCCTAACAAATTTGCATGTCCATTTGGATTGCCACGATACTGCAACTATATTAAAATAAGAGGGTACAGGCCTAGTAATTCCGAGTTGTGTAGTCTTATAAATTCACAAGAAAACCTTGAGGAGTTGTTCATCCTAAGTAATCGAACACGTTTCACAACCGCATTTTTATTTTTAGATTCTAACCTTTCAGTATCTTGATAGAAGCCGCGAACTAAATAGTTTAGTCATTAAACAATAGCACGCGTTTCACGCCACCTTACGGTCTGATGAGGTTTTTTATTGTTGTTTAATTTAATATAAAAAATACAGAAATTTTTTTATGTATCTTTAGTCGAAATACCGCGAATTTCTCGCACTTTTCTCAGCTTTTCTAGAGGAAAAACGATAAAAAATATATATTTTTGAAGTTTCGCACCAACCAAATTTGTAATTTAAGGTGACTTTTAGAAAATAAATTTAACGTTCTTTTATTTTAAAAAGAACCATATTTTCTGTAGGAAGCACCGTTTTCGAGTTATTGGTGAAAAACTGAAAAAAGTGCGTACAATTTTAGGTTTCTCGGCCCCAAAAAGTTAAGCTCACCACCTGTGATAGTGCAAATTCAGATTACTATTATTTAGGACCACTAAGAGGGATTAAAATGATTTCCAGCTTCGTTCGGAGTAATTCCCACAAATTTTTTTTTTTTTTTTTTTAGAAACAATTCTTTATTGAACAATATTACAATCTGTCCAATTTAGGACATTTTTAATAGGGATAAAGTACAACATTCATACTGCATTCACACGATATATACAAAACAATAAATTTATATAATAATAATACAATATAAATAAATACAAAACAAAATCAATAGAAATATATACAAAAGTCACTCATACCTATATACAATTCACAAGCATACAGCACGTGAGTGGAGAATCTAGCCAATGCTAGAACTCCAATATACATTTTACAAGAGGTCTCGAGGCCACTGCCGTTTCAACCTTCTAGGAGGATGGTAAGGATGTGTGGAGCTGGATAAGGATTGAGCTAGGGGATTAGGGTGATGGATAAGGTTCTGATGGAATTTAGAGAATTTTAATGGTATAAGGTCTAAAATAAATGGAATATTTAGGTCGCGGTGTAAGGTATGGTTGGATACATAATAAGGAGCATTAACTATTGTTCGAATTCCCACAAATATCCTTATTTTATTGTGCTAGAATAACTATTGCCCATAATACCTTCAATGTTTCAGACATGTACATTCCTTGGTATAACTAGCTCATTCAAAATTGTTATAAAACATTTGCCATTCCATGGAAGCATGCGCTTTTTTTTAAATCAATAAAAAGTTGATTTACAATACCGTTGTATTCTAATTGTACATATAAATAAAAGATACGAAGAAATCAACATTCGAATAGTGAGTGATTCACACTTGAAAATTAAAATCCCCCTCTAATTATAAAATCTAAAGAAAAAAAATAATGACGGGACAAGTAAACCGTACTTTGTCATTCCTTCCTAAATAGAGAGAGTAAAAAAAAGTGTAAGGAAGACAAATGAAAGATACAATTTCCTGTGGTTCCTTAAATATTTTTAAATAAAAGAGAAGGCGACCTAGATGATGAGGACGATTCAGCCTCTGACTTGGCTTGGTTCCTTATTAGCACTCAGGAAATAGGAGGTGTTGCTAAAGGAGCTACAGGAAATGAAGGAGTCTTGGGGTGGAGAAGGGAGTATCTTGGGTAGCGGCTCTCTTCAAGTCGGGGACGTATCTTAGGTTCCAAGCCAGGCTAACCCTTTCAGGTATCAAGGCGTTATTTTTAAAATTAACTTATTTTCTGACGAATAAAACAGAGTTTTTTTTTTCAGAAGATAGCAAAAAAATGGATAACCTTGATTATATAAAAAGAAAATATTTCCGAACTTAAATTTCTTAGTGAAATATTTTAATTGTTTTATTAATATATATAAATATATATTGTATAAAATATAATAAATAAATTCAAAGTAATTTCCTTAAAAATCAATGCACTTTTGCTGACGTTCAAGAAGCATTCTTATCCCAGTAAAAAAAAGAATCTAGATCCCTGAATGCAATGAACTCATGAAAAGTATTTATATTTATATCCTGATTTTGAAAATTGAATTTTTTATCTAAAAGTTGTCCCGATTTCTGAAAAAGTGGAAATCTTTAGAAGATAGGTCAGCTGAATAAGGTGATTGTTGGAGAACGTGCGTAGCTCAACTCGTAGTAGGTGTGGGCATAATCGAATGACGATTATCGGATTAATCGGTTTGGATAAGTGAATGATCATTCGAACTGAACTAATCGAGGGATTATAAGGAACTCGGATAATCGAACGACCTTTTTTTTTTTTTCTTTTTTTTTTTTTGCTCATCACATAAATTATATGCATATTTGTGCACCTAGGCTCAGCCAGCTCAGCCACTATAGAGACAGGAATTGTGACATATCGTCTCTCACAATGCATACTAAACATTCGATTATGAAATCATTCGATTATTTAAATCATCGAAGTCCGATCATTCGATTATGCCCACCCCTAACTCGTAGCATTGGTTGTGCAACGTGCGGTTTAGCATTATTATGGAGAAGGTTCGGCCCCTTTCGATTAATCCATTCTGGGCAAAGACATAGCAACTTCCGATTCATATTATCAATTTATTGACAGTACTTGGCGACAGTTACTGTTTCGCCCCCATTGAAAAAGCTGTAGAGGATGGAACCACCACTAAACTGTGACCATAACTTTTTTGGGTGTAGATTGGGCATTAGGAAATTCTTGTTAGAAATGTAGATGTTCATCTTTGTTAAGCCACTGTCTACAATCCTGTCCGTTGTATAAAATCCAATTACCTTGGCCAATCGATCATTATTATTACGTGTCATAATCATGAAAAAGATTTCTTTAAAGGTGTTTTTTTTTTATTGGTCGTTTGATTCGTATGGCACCCACTTGATAAACTTGTTTGCCTCTAAGTGACGTGCGATGGTTGATTGGTTCACACCGGGTTCTACCACCATTTATCTGTTTGTTTTGGGTCTTCTTCCACAACTGATTTCAGCTGGTCGTTGCCAATTGCAGAATGTAAGAAAGTTCTGGAACCAACGCTGCAGCGTGCATCCCTTAATAGTCCCCTGCCTAAACTTCATTAATATTACGAGCGATACGCAGCACTCAGCTGTGTTCTACTTTAGATTTGTAAAAAGAAATTGACTAAAATCGCACTTGAATGGTTTCAATTTAAAACCTTAAACACACTATGCAATACGGATTAACTAATCAAATTCATGTTGAAAGAGAGTATATTCGCAAAGTTTATTATGGTATATAAGAAATGAAAGATAGGGTTTGCTTTGTTTAAACTATCGGTATTAAGATATTTCAATGGAGGATAACTTTATTTATTTCAGATCAAAACAATAGAATAATATATATAAAATTGGTGATCGCTTCACGCGCGAACGGCTTGGCCGTCGGAACATCTTGTGAAAGAAGAATAGAGAAAAGGTAATTGGTGGATAGGTCGATGTCACCATATACTGCCTTCACAGACTCGTCCAATGATCACCGTTCAAGCCAAAGCTCCCGTGAATATACTAGACACAATCCTCCTATCGACGCATGGCCTACCTTTCGGACGCTTACCAACTATTAGGACAAATATTTTACGCAGTACCTTATTTTAGAAAACATTAAGATGTTGTTCATATTTTAAGCGGTCTCGTTTCACATCCGTAAAGAACCGTCGGAAGAATAGTAGTTTTATAAATTCTAACCTTTAAGTTTTTAGACAGAAGCCGCGAGGTAAGTAATTTAGCAAATGAATAATAACACGCATTTCCCACCTTTAACCGAGACTTTATTTCTTCCTGGATTTCATTTTTTCTTGTTATCATTGAACCTAAATACTTGAATTTCTCTACGTGTTCAAAAGTATGACCTGAAATATTAATATCATCAAGATCGCCACTATTTCTGCAACTAATCATATATTTCGTCTTATCGGTATTTAATTCGAGACCTATTTCTTTACCGGTTTTTATTAACACACTTGTATTTAGTTGTATGGTTTCCGTGTCTTCACCTAGTAGTACCAAATCATCGGCATACCCCAAAACCGGAATCTTGTCACCCATATTTAAACCTTATTCGGTACACATCACGTTTTCTATAACATATTCTAAGGCTATATTAAACAAAACAGGTGAAAGGGAGTCACCCTGTTTCAAACCCGATCGCACCTCAAATCTCTCGGAGTAATTATGACCGATTCTAACTTTATGGAATGTTTCCGACAAACACATCTCTACTAGGTTTACTAACTTTTTAGGTATCTCCTGTTCAATCATGATGTTATATAGCTTCTGACGGTTTAAATTTTCTTATCTAATAATAATCTCTCTATCTGTATGTATATATAAATTAATCCCCTTTTCCCTTGGTGATCACATCACGCGTGAACAGCTTGACCGATTTCATTAAGACATAGTTGAGGCAGGACATCGTCTGTCGGGTCAGCTAGTATCAATAAATTTAAAAAAAAAATGTTGAAAAAAAACATGATAGATGATTATTGGTTATCTTAATTGAGATATGTTCTAATGTGGGAAGTACTAATGGAATCATTAAAAGTAGTTAGGGAAGTAGGAGTCGCGTAATAATGCTAGAAGGGCCTGATCGAACTAATGAATGCTTAACCGGGAAAAGTAGCAGTAAAAGCGGGCCTCGCGATATTAGCAGTCCTGATTTAGATTTAGGAATTCAATCTCCTGCCTCCACGATTTGGGGCCGAGGGTTTTTCGGTTTCCACCCGCCATGGACCCCAAATGAGAATTTATTACTCTTACTTTAACCTCTTCACTTTCTCGAAAGGGAATTCGGGGATGCTATAAAGACTAACTTTTACACAAATGTTTTATATATATATATATATATATATATATATATATATATATATATATATATATATATATGTTTTAAATATAATTTTTATCCTCACACAGGACTGAAACGAGAAGAAACTGCTCGAAGATATCGATTACTACAACATTTACTAGGCAAACGTTCAAAATTTCCAGTACATTACAAAAGACTCATTTACATCACTATTATCAGACCTATTTAGACAAATGGAATCGAGCTTTAGGGCTCTACGAAACCATCTAATTCCTCCCGCATCCAGTCCTTACAATCCAAAATCCTGAATGCCCTGATTTTGTTACAAATCAACTCCTCCATAATGACCTAAACATTTGTTGAAGACATAGCCCGTGATAGGTACTCCTGTTTTCATTTTAAACTCTCTTCCCACACAAGCCCACTTGTCCGTAATTTATCTTCCTTAGATATCAATGATGCTGCCTAAAATAGTTAATGAAGTTCTATCACTGGGTACATTTTCATGATTTTTTTTTTCATTCTACATATTCACTCATTGTGTTCTTTAATACAGTAGTAAATCACTATAAATAAAATTTAAAAAAATATTTTTTTACACGCTACAATCAAATAATGAAAATTAGATTTCTCTCAGACAAGGGACAGTAATTACAGTGCGACAGCAGACTACAAGGCCTCCAATCAGAGGGACAAATCTATAATGAAAGAACCGGTTTGCCTACAATACCCTCTTTGCAATGTCAAACAATCTATCTCATTCAAACTATGACACAAAGCAAAGTATATGTTTTTGGATAAATAATCAGTTACAGATGTATTAAATATAATTTATTAGGTAAGCTTTTTATACATCTTGGAATCGATTCTTTCATGCACATATTTATTTTTATTTATGCATGAAATATATAAATAGTATGAAAAACTATGGCGTTTTTGAACATTTTATAATTCGAGGTTTCATCAGAAATACCTGTTTTACGGTCCCCTGGTTCCATATGACCAAGAACCACATAATGGTCTGTGTGTTTGTGTTTGGTAAAAACTATTTCATCTTGTTAGTATCGATAAAAAATCTGGTGCGGGCAACATACGACTTTCACTTACCTCCGTTTTTAAAATCGATTAGAGAATTTTTAAATAAAGTTAAACATAAAAATAATATGTAAATTGGTTAAAAATGGTTTTGTAACGTCTCGGGCGTATATTTGTCTTAAATAAGAAATTTCAGTTTCATAGGACTTTTCGTTAACGCGCTGGAGTTACCACACACACAAAGACCTTTTTGCGGGACTTGGTTATTTGGACTCACGGGACCTTAATACGTGTACTTCCGTTGAAAACTAGAATTCGAAAATTTTCACGATCGCAATACTTTCCCTTACTATAGAAGTAAGTGAAAGTAAAAACTATTTAATGAACAAGTTAAAAGAAAGTTTATTGATGTTCGAACCAAATAAGGGAGAAAACACCAAAAATATCTCTGTGGGATGTCAGGTACTCTTTAAAGATCCCTATCCTAATAAAACCTGGACAGGCAAAATTTAGGACTCCCACTGTAGCATCGTCCAATTAGCCATAGTAGCATAAAGTGACGTTAAACGAATAAACAAACAAACTAAAAATATCTTTTTAGGTTGTATTTTTTTATCACATAAAAATAGTAATACAGATGTTGAGTATACCGTTGGAAATTTAATTATTGTAGAAAAATGTTTTTTAGTTTTTTAAATCTGTTGCGGGTTGCAAACGACTTTCACTTACCACCGCTTTTAAAATCTATTAGAGAATTTTAAATTTTCGATTACAGTTAGAGATAAAAATTAGTAAGACTATTAAACAATTAATTGTTATTTTATTTAACGTCACTTAGTGCTACTATGGCTAATCGGACGATGCTAGAGTGGGAGTCCTAAATTTTGCCTATCCAGGTTTTATTAGAATAGGGATCTTTAACGAGTACCTGACATCGCACAGGCTCGGGACCACCTTTTAACGTCCCCTCCGAAGGACGGCGTAACTACGGATTTTTTACACCCATTAAAAAATCCTAGGACCACCTGCGGGTTTGAAACCGAGACCTTTAGTATGGGAGGCTGTTACGCTAGCCACCCACCTACAAGTGATCCCCCAAACAATTAATTAAATTGAATTTCTGTATAAACATGTGTTTTATTAAAAAATCTATTACATTATTTTATAAAATAATCAGTTAATTTTATCGGCTTTTCATCATTCTTTATTAACTTTTACAAGCTTGGGTATAAGATAATATTTTTTTCTAAAATCTTAAGCTTTCCAACAGTATATTATACATCTATGTTACTGTTCTTTAGTTCAAAATAAAAAACAATTGCATTAAAAAAATATTTTTTAAGTTTTCTCCTTTAGTTTGATATTGAATTCTTTCAATTTATATATTTACTAGTTTTTGATCATATGGTTATTATCATATCATATGGTTATTTTAATAGAATCTACAAAATAAAAGGTAGTTAAGAGGAAGAAAATTTAAAATATCGGCATTTAAGCCAAGTCAGACTATTTCAGTCAGAATGAAACCTACACCTATATGACATCAAAGCCCATTAAATTTTACATCGATATAGCGAGTTTAATCAAAATCGTCGGAACCGTTTTTGAGAAAAAAGGTGCAAAATGTATGGTATAAAGTGGCTCTTCTGTTAATCTGATTTTGATAAAAACAGGTTTTGTCTTAAATATGAAATTTAAGTTTCATAGGAATCTTCGTTTACGCGCTGGAGTTACCACACACGGACGGACACACACACAGACATTTTTTCGGGACTTGGTTATTTGGACTCAGGGAACCCTAAAATGCGTATTTCCGGTGAAAACTGGAATTCGAAAATCTTCACGATCGCAATAATTTTCTTCACCACATATTTCATACATAAGTAAGTGAAAGTAAAATGTTGTAAAATGTAAAGGATAAAGACAAATATAACATAAACATAAGTGATTATAGTAGAAATTAATTTCTATAGCTGCATTATCCAATTTGAATCACATGTTTCCTTTAAAACATATTTATTGATATTTACAACTGTATTATTATATACAACAAGTAAATGTGATGGACATAGTAAACTGACATGAGATACATGTAGAGACGCTACCTATTGACAGCACTCTAAAAGTATTTTAAACTAGAAGGTCTCGAGGCCATCTTCTTTTCAGACGCCTCGGGGGATTGTCAGGAATGGAAGAGGATGACAGAATAGAAACTAGTGGATTAGAGTGGAAATGGAGTTTTTCATGGAATGATTGATACCTGGTTCGTGCTAATTCAGAAACATATGGGGCATTAAGATCTTTATGGATGAGCTTATACGTGACAAAGTAAGGAGCGTTAAGGATTTTACGAAGGATTTTGGATTGTAAGGATTGGATACGGGAAGAATTCGATGGTTTAGTAGAGCCCCATAGCTCTATTCCGTAAGTCCATATCGGTCTTATGATGGTCATATAAATAAGTCTTTTGTAATCAAGTGGTAGGTTGGAACGTTTGTCCAGTAAGTGTTGAAGTAGTCGAAAACGTCGGGCAGTTTCTTGTCGTTTCAGTCTTGTATGGGGATTAAAACAAGGTAAAATTTTAAAAATAAAACTCTATAAGTTATTAAAAATATAATTATAAGTTAAGACATTGATTTTTAAAACGGAGATAATGGAAGTCGTGTGTAGCGCGAACACAAAAAAATCATAATCTTCAAAAATTAGCCATATTTCATTATTTATATAAAATTACAACAAATAAAAAATCCTAAATGATCAATTCCTCTAGTCCTAAAAGACAATCCCTGAAATGGAAAATACGGCAATAATTTTCACATTATACAAAAAAACAAATATGATACTGGAACTTTTACAACTAATTCATGGCATTGCGGAATCTTCTAAATCCACAGAAATATTTTTTCATGGATATAAAGACATTTGAGTGTGGGTATGAATATTGGCAACGCCATTTATTTTATTTTTACTTCGATCGTTAATTTTTGTTGTACTGTATAAATATGGTCTCATATCACTATCACTATTGATAATTTAGAAACAGATTGTAATATATCTCTATAAATATTTAAAAAAATTGTTGAACCCTTATTTTTATACAATATTTATATTTTACGTTTATAATGTTCTTTTTGTTTATAATTTCATATAGCCTTAATAGTAAATGTGATTTTGGCAGATTATAGTATAGGATGAAGGAAATCGACGTTCATAGAAGTATTTTCTAAGTGGCAGCTTAGGAAATTTAAAATTATTATTTCGCACTAGGAGAGAGTTCGGTGTGACAATGAGTGATGAATTCAGGCCGGCGCCGTCGATCGAAACGTTTCTTCTTTCCGTCAAAAAAACATGAAGGATGGGACTTTACCATTAGAAGATAAGTCACGGTCTAGTAAGGATTAAGTTTATCATACAAAGCAGGAGGAAAGTTGGTAGCCATAAGCAAAAATTAATTAAAAATATTCTCATGAAAAAACTTTAAAATGATTAACGTACTTTTGTACGTATTTTATATAGCATTTCCAAGTCAATTGTAACCTTTTCCAAGTCAAATGTAACTTTTTCCAAGTCAAATGTAACCTTTTCCAAGTCAAATGTAACCCTTTCCATTTCAAATGTCACCTTTTCCATTTCAAATGTCACCTTTTCCAAGTCAAATGTCACCTTTTCCATTTCAAATGTTACCTTTTCCAAGTCAAATGTCACCTTTTTCTTCACTTCTAGTCTTAAATATTCCGTTTTATTTATTTATTTATTGAAAAATAATTAGTTTAATTAAAATTATGACTTTTTTAATAATTTTGGCATATCCTATCGCTATTTTTTTCTGTTTATTAGATATTTGATATCAAGTTCTGTTTTTTACGAACAAATATTTTAAAAAATATTTAGTTTTAAAATAGTTGTTGATTTTGAATTTTTAGAGGGGGGCAGGTAGTTTTTGGGAATAATTAATATGTTTTCGGGTATTATAATTACGTTTTTGGAGATTTATTTTTTATCGCTCGCGTGCAAATTAACTTGCGTTTACTTTTAAAGTTTTTTATTGATATAGGGATTAATTAATGTGTTTTCGGGTATTATAATTACGTTTTTCGAGCTGTATTTTTTATCGCTCATGGGTATTTCAACTCGCATTTACTTTTGATGTTTTTTATAGATATATAGGTTATTAATTGTATTTGCGGGTCTTGTAATTACGTTTTTCTAGCTGTATCTTTTTATCGCTCATGGGTTTTTTAACTCGCATTTACTTTTTGTGTTTTTTATTGATATAGGGATTAATTAATGTGTTTTCGGGAATTATAATTACGTTTTTCGAGATGTATATTTTATCGCTCGCTGGCATATTAACTCGCATTTATTTTTAATGATTTTTATTGATATAGGGATTAATTAATGTGCTTTCGGGTGGTTATGAATACGTTTTTTGAGCTCTATCTTTTATCGCTCATGTGTTTTTCAACTCGCATTTACTTTTAATGTTTTTTATTGATATAGGGATTACTTAATGTGCTTTCGGGTGGTTATGATTACGTTTTTCGAGCTGTATTTTTTATCGCTCATGGGTATTTCTACTCGTATTTACTTTTTATGTTTTTTATTGATATAGGGATTAATTATTGTGCTTTCGGGTGGTTATGATTAATTTTTTGATGGATATTGGGAAGGATTATTTTGCTTTTAGTTCTCATTATAACGTTGTTGGAATATACATCATTTAGCTTTTTTTTATTTATTAATTTTTATTTAATATTTTTATTATTATTTTTTTTATAAAAGGATTAGTTATAGTTCCTTTTATAGCGTCCTGAGTAAGTTTTTTCAACTAAATATTTTATAATGGACCCACTTTCTCACTTGTTCTTACAATTATCTGATAATTTAATTGAGGAATCGTTTATTCTATTTTTTGTGAGAAAGTGGGTCCATTATAAAATATTTAGTTGAAAAAACTTACTCAGGACGCTATAAAAGGAACTATAACTAATCCTTTTATAAAAAAATATAATAATAAAAATATTAAATAAAAATAAATAAATAAAAAAAAGCTAAATGATGTATATTCCAACAACGTTATAATGAGAACTAAAAGCAAAATAATCAATCCCAATATCCATCAAAAACTTAATCATAACCACCCGAAAGCACAATAATTAATCCCTATATCAATAAAAAACATAAAAAGTAAATACGAGTAGAAATACCCATGAGCGATAAAAAATACAGCTCGAAAAACGTAATCATAACCACCCGAAAGCACATTAATTAATCCCTGTATCAATAAAAATCATTAAAAATAAATGCGAGTTAATATGCAAGTGAGCGATAAAAAATACAGCTCAAAAAACGTATTCATAACCACCCGAAAGCACAATAATTAATCCCTATATCAATAAAAAACATAAAAAGTAAATGCGAGTTGAAATACCTATGAGCGATAAAAAATACAGCTCGAAAAACGAATTCATAACCACCCGAAAGCACAATCATTAAGCCCTATATTAATAAAAAACATAAAAAGTAAATGCGAGTTGAAATACCCATGAGCGATAAAAAATACAGCTCAAAATACGTAATTACAACACCCGCAAATACAATTCATAACCTATATATCTATAAAAAACATTAAAAGTATATGCGAGTTGAAATACCCATGAGCGATAAAAAATACAGCTCGAAAAACGTAATCATAACCACCCGAAAGCACAATAATTAATCCCTATATCAATAAAAAATATAAAAAGTAAATTTTAGTTAAAATAAACGAGGGCGATAAAAAATACCGCTCGAAAAACGTAATCATATCCACCCGAAAGCACATTAATTAATCCCTATATCAATAAAAAACATTAAAAGCAAATGCGAGTTAATATGCACGCGAGTGATAAAAAATACATCTCGAAAAACGTAATTATAATACCCGAAAACATGTTAATTATTCCCAAAAAGTATCCCTTCCCTCTAAAAATTCAAAATCCACAACTATCTTAAAACTAAATAGACAATAATTATTTTTTTTAAATATTAGTTCGTAAAAAACAGAACTTGTTATCAAATATCTAAAAAACAGAAAAAAATAGCGATAGGATATGCCAAAATTATTAAAAAAGTCATAATTTTAATTAAACTAATTATTTTTCAATAAATAAAACGGAATATTTAAGGCTAGAAGTGAAGAAAAAGGTGACATTTGACTTGGAAAAGGTAACATTTGAGAGTTTGGCTCAGGCCTAGATAGGTGCTACATCGTGTCTGTGTTCACTACGTGCCAGTGTGTGCATACTTCTCTCTAGAAGTCTGATTTTTTGAACAATGCTGTAACTTCTATTAATCTGTATTGTAATAAATTTTCATCGAACTGTGAGTAGTATAAAAAGTGCAAGGAGTTGTATAAGGAATATAATTTCACGAAGAGTTTGCAGTCCTTATCAAATTTGCAAGCGATATCATGTCTACCCCCACCACCGCGGTGAGTTGTCAATGACTGAGAGTTAAACTTAATTCCAGCAGCTGTTTATTTATTTATTCAACCAGCTGTATATAAAGTATTTATTTATATTAACCTGTTGCATATATAGGTATATAAATTTTTTTTTTATTTTTTTTTTTCTTGTTTACTTAATTACATAGATTTTCTATAAATAATGGCGGAAAGCTCTCTGAACAGGCTGAGTCTAGAAGAAAAAAAAGACCTATTAATCAGTTCTACAACAACCACAAATGCAGAAATTTCAACAATTAAAAATTCTATGGAACAATTTACAAAAATCATATCAGGATTTCAAGAAACTCAGAATTACATTGTCTCTCAGTTTAAAACCTTTAACGAACAGGTATCAAGCCTAAAAACAGAACTTCAGAGCTTAAAAAACGCTTCGGCTGAAATGATGTCAAGTAAAAAAATAGAAGTCAAGGGGATTCCTTATAATGAAGGGGAAAACGTAAAGAAAATATGCTCCGATCTATTCAGTCTCCTAAATACTGACTTTAATATCAGAGATCTTGATAATTATTACAGAATCCGAAGAAAAAACGGGTCTTTCACTGATATTATCATACTGTTTTTTCTGAGGAAAGTCGATCGAGATGCATTTTTGGAACGAGCTCGAGAAAACAGAGGAAAAGTTTTTGTTAAGAGTATCAGTGGCTTCGAATCTGACCAGGAAAAAAACAAAAAGGTATACATCAACGAAGTACTAACCCCTGAAAATAGAATAATATTCACTAAAACTAGAGCCTTACAAAAAGAAGGACATTTCAAGTATGCTTGGCATAGAAACGGAAAAATATATATACGGCATATTGATGGCTCTGCGAAAATACCAATTAAAAGCGAATCTGATCTGTCTCTATTTAAAAATATACATGAACAGTATTACGACAGCGACTCCGATGAATTTAATAGAAATAAAGATATTAATGAGAAAAAGCGTTCACTCCCGGCATCACTCGAAACTTCTCCGTGTACTTCAATCCAAAATAACTAAAAGTAAAGACTAAAAGTAAAGATATTACATCTTGACCACTGTCAAAAAAAATACCGAATTGTTTATCTGGAATTTTAAATCACAAAAGGAATACCTGTAAAATCAAAAATTTAAATTACTCAGAGCCTTGCACAATATTTTCCTGGAATGTTGATGGATATAAAAATTTCGTGGAAGAAGGTAAAAAATTCAAAGACACCTCTATAATCTGCCTCTGTGAAACGCACTTATTAGAAAAACCGCCAGCGGCCCCGCCAGCGCTCTCACAATTCAGTTACGTTTCGTCCAACGCCATCAGGGAGAAGAGCCGAGGTAGAGGCAGTGGTGGTCTAATGATATTCTATAATTCTAGTGTCTTTGAGGTCAATGTGTTGGATATAAGTGAGTATTGGATTTGTGCCTATTTTAAAGAAAATCAGGGATTTAGTGCATTTATTATAATTTTAGTTTATTTTAAGCCTTCTTTGAACTTAAACTATGTTTTAGAATTATTTGAACCAACTATATTAAGTATAAAAAGTAGATATGCTCACAACTTAGTTCTCTGTCTAGGGGATTTTAATGCCAGGGTTGCGAATTTGAATCAGGGAGATATTGAGGCCTTTGATGGCTCTAATTTAACACATCGTAGAACTAGCTTGGACCTTGTAGAAAATAGGAGGGGTCAAATACTGGTAGAATTTATGGAAAATAATTCTTTTGTTCTTCTAAATGGTCGAACTGCTAGCGATAATCCCGGTCAGTATACTAATGTCACTCCAAAAGGGAAAAGTGTAGTTGATATGGTCTGGTGCAGCTATCAACATATAAATTCGATTGCCGATTTAAAAATAATACATAATATTTCAGTCTCACAACACTTTCCTATAGAGACCAAGCTCAATATTTGGGTAAATACTACGTGTACTATTCCGTTAAAAAAATCTAACCTCTCTTTTACTTTCGCGAAATGGGATGATTCAAAAACTTTAACATATTATGAACTAATTATGAATTCCCCTAGGGTAGGATATAACATAAACTCGCAATCCGTCGAAATACTTCAAAATAATCTTATAACAGCTATCCAAGAAACGTCACAAACACTTGGTTTATTAAAGAAAAAAAATTTTAATAGTAATAATTGCCATAGAATAAATAAACCCTGGTTTGATTATGAATGTGCATTGGCGAAAAGGTATGTTAGATTTAGGCTAAAATCAATGGTTAAAAATCGTTTTCTTGAGAATGAAGTTGCTGATTACATTACCTCAAAGAAAAAATTCAAAAATTTAATAAAATTGAAGCGGCTTGAATTCGAGCGCACCATCATGGATGATCTAGCTAATGTTCGTGATTCGAAAACATTCTGGGGTGCAATAAACAGATACAAAAATAGGCAACCACAATCTTCACCGATAAACTGTGAACAATGGCTTAATTATTTACAAAGCATATATCCCCCGCGGGTCGACCAAAACGTATCGTACTTCGGAGTACTTCATCCCCTCCTCGACTCGGTCATTAGCCTCGAAGAACTTCAGATTTCCTTAAGAAAATGTAAAACTGGCAAGAGTCCTGGTAGAGATGGCTTCAATTACGAATTTTACAAAAATTTACCCACTAACTGGCAATTATACTTACTACATTTATATAATAAAATATTTGAAACGGAAAATATACCAACATCCTGGGTAAAAACGGTGTATATTATGATATTTAAAAAGGGTGACAGAAACCTACCAGAAAATTACCGTCCGATTGCTTTGTTGAATTGTATTATGAAAATATTCACACAAATAATTTTAAATAGGCTCACTCTATGGTGCGATGAGACGAATGCTCTTCCCGAAGCACAATCCGGGTTTCGTAAAGATAGAAGCTGTTTGGATAATTTGTTTATATTGACAGCTCTTATTCAGATGCAGCTGGGATCTCGGGGAAAAAAGTTTTTTGCCATCTTTGTCGATTTTAAGCGAACCTTTGATTCGATTAATCACAATCTCCTATGGCAATCTCTTCACAATCAAGGCATTAGTGGAAAAATTATTAGAATTTTAAAAAATATATACCAGAACGCCTCGGCTGTCGTTAAAAGTGACGGTATGATATCAGAAGAGATCGATGTCACATTGGGTCTACTGCAAGGGGAAATATTGTCCCCTTATTTATTTAGCCTTTATCTAAATGATATAGATGTGTTTTTCCGAAGCAAAAATGTTGGAGGCATAAAAGTAAATAACTCGTGCGACATACTGCTACTCCTATACGCGGACGACCTCATTATCCTAGCAGATAGCTATACCGACGCCAAAAACAAAATAAATATTTTGAATCAATACTGCCTGATGAAAAGGCTAGAAGTTAATACTCGGAAAACAAAAATAATATGCTTCCACAAAGGAAAATGTAAACGGGTTGGCAAGATATACAATGAAAATAGTGAAATAGAAAGAGTACCGGAGTACACGTATCTAGGAGTACCATTTTCCGAAACGGGAATATTTTACAAAGCCACTAACTACTTCATATCCAAAACGAAAACTGCAATAGGTTCTGTTATCGCACTTTGCGCAAAAACAAAACTAAGATCGTGGGAAAACAAAATTAAAATAAATAATGCAATAGCAATGAGTATCCTCTTTAATAATGTGCAAATATGGGGACTAAGATATGTAGACAGGATAGAGAGCGTAAACATCAACTTTTATAAACGTTTATTCGCATTAAACAAAAATATACCTTTTTTATTAATACGGTCGGAATTTAATGTTCCCCATTGCCTAATCTCAATATTAAAGTTTTCTCTCTCTTGGGTGCATAAAATTTTAAAACTCAGTGATAACCGACTCCCTAAAATATGCTTTAATACATTAAAGAAAACTTATAAACCAACAAATAAAGAACAAAAATACAACTGGTTTCACCAATTATACTGTATATTAAATCGAATAAACAAACAGTCTATATTAGAAATAGAAAACCCGGCTATTTTTCAGTTAGAGATGCACAAAACATTGATACTGTTTACAAATCATATGGAGACAATAGATAAACAGAAGTTAATCACCCCGGTAAATACAACCCACTCTATCCGTCCATTCATAACAATAGACATAAACCTCAAGCTTACTTATTATCAAACGCACCGTTCCGTGTCATAAAAATATTTGCACAATTAAGACTCTCTGGAAATTACAATATTAAATTAACATTTAACCATATATACTACCAATTTAAACCCAACGAAAACTGCACGCTATGTAACCTCAACGAAAGAGAGGACTTATTTCACATTTTCATTCGATGTCCCATATACGCACCGTACCGAACGCATTATATCCCTAGGGCCTTAAATATGAACATTACAAATTTTATCGCCCTATTTACCACCGATGATATTGATGAATTGAAAAATATTTATTATTATGCCAGGCAATGTTGCCAAATCAGATCATTTATAATAAATGAATAAACATGTTTGTTAACTGAATCATATTATTTATCGCGTTTCGCCATATTATGTAAAACATATATTTATATATTTATTATATTGTAAACTATTATATTATTCATATATTGTATTTGAGTTATTTTGTTATAAGTTTTATTGTAATACAATGTACCTAGAGCTGATAACGTAGTGAATTGGTGTCTTGCTAACTTTTTTATTGAAGTATGTTTTTTATTCTATATTTGTTATGTAGCCAGCTCTATTTGTATGGGGGTTACCCGAAAGCAAATAAAATTATTCATATTCATTCATATTCATATTCAAAAGGTAACATTTGAAATGGAAAAGGTGACATTTGACTTGGAAAAGGTGACATTTGAAATGGAAAAGGTGACATTTGAAATGGAAAGGGTTACATTTGACTTGGAAAAGGTTACATTTGACTTGGAAAAAGTTACATTTGACTTGGAAAAGGTTACAATTGACTTGGAAATGCTATATATTAATTCTACATATCATATTGTTCTTAAGGGACCCAGTCCCAGAATAAAGAATATTTTTCTATTCTATTCTATTCTACTATATTCACAGTTGACGATCATAAATTCATATGTAGGAATTAAATTAAATTAAAAAAAAAAATTACATTATCTAAAACAGATACAGTATATTAACATGCCAAATGGATCCGCAGAAACGATAAAATCTACTGTTGATATTTAAAAAAAAAATCCTATATTAATGCAATAAATAGTACGCAATTCCTTAATGATATTTGACTGGTTAGTGACACCACAAACAAAATTTTCAATTGAGATTCACAGTTTGAGCTTCTTGAATAGTTTTCATAAATAAATCCAATGTAAAAGTCCCTTAAAATAACAGACAAGAGACTAGCAAACCGCTTCGTTTGGCGAATCAGAATCTAGCATTTACATTTTATTATAAAATCAGACGTTTTTTCTGACACAAAACACACGGGTAATCACACAGAAAGTTAAATTTATAAGGCCATCGCAAAAAAATGATAATTAAGAACATTTTTGTGTGAATCGTGTGAGGGAAAATGTCTAATTATTCCAGGATATAAAGCACAGTATACAATCTACTTTCGATCCTCCTAAAGCTCCAAGGATCCTGGAGAAATTCTAAGTTCTTATGGAGTGCTGGAAAAAATCGATAATGATGCCAATACAGACTAACTGACTGATACACTTCCGACCCTTTCATGTCTTAACTTCTAAATGCCTTTGCATTTTAAATCTACAAAGGTCTAGGACAGGAGAAAAAGATTAGGGTGATGTATTCGCATTTTAAGTCTTAAGTAATTTTATTTTTGGTAAAGTTTAGTTTATGTGTCTCATTTCAGCTATAATGGACCTATAATTTCATATTTCAAGTATAATAATAATATAATTCATCTATAACGCTCGATATAAACAAGTGTATTAATTATTTTGGTTATATTATCAATATATACTTTTTTTAAATTTTGATACGACTTATTTATGTTTAACTTTATCTTTAAGTCACAATATCCATGAAGTTTTACTTCAATCGCGCGTAAAGGTCACACGCACACTACTTTTTTGTTTTGGTATACCACTATTATTCTTGCGAGACTAAAAGTCCCAGGTAAAAATTTACTTTTCTTTCTTGCTTTTTTTTTACTTTTACTTACCTATATATGAAATATATATTAATTGAATGTATTGCGATCGTGAAAAATTTTAATTCCAGTTTTCAACGGAAATACACGTTTTAGGGTCTCCTAATTCAAATGACCAAGTCCCATAAACAGATCTATGTGTGTGTGTATGATAAGTCTAGCACGGACACGAAAAGTCTAAAAGCTGTACTTTCGTATAAATATACGCCTGAGATGTTACACCAAACTTTTTCATTAAAACCATTTGACCGAAAGTGCCACTTTATACTATACAATTTGCACCTATTTACGATTTTTTTTAAAACGGCACTAATTATCGACAATTAATTAATCGAAACTCTCGACAAACGCTGAAAACTTCCTATTTACTACAAAAAAATCATTTACATAGCCATCATCAGGCCTATTTGGACCTACGGCATTGAGCATTGGGGGTCTACCAAACCATTAAATTCCACTCGCATCCGAACCTTGCATGCCAAAATCGTTTGGGAAATTATCAATGCTCCTTACTTTATTTATAAAATCATACATAAAGACCTAAATATCCCATTTGTTGAAGACTTAGCAGGTATATACAGATATACCTCTTTTCATTCCAAACTCCCTGTCCACTCCAACCTGCTTATCGGTGACCTCTCCTCCATATCTATTCCCGACAACCTAGCGAAGAAGATGGCCAAGAGACCTCCTACAATAAATTAGACATTGTAGTGCTACCATGGTATATTCTTCACAGGACTACCATGTGTTCTGACCATATAGCAATCCTATTTACTTGATGTATAGATTTAATACAGTTGTAAATTTCATTAGGTAGGTAATAACAAAATAAATAAAATAATCGGTTAAAAATATTAAATTGATTTTAACAACGCAGGTAACTGTAAGTCGTGTGTTGCGCGCACCAGATTTTTTTTAAATTTATTTGTCAGTTATATTTGCCCTTTTATTCTATGATCTAAACTTTTATGTAACTGTAAATACTACTCCTAGCGGAATCCTCAGAACTTTTTAAGAGTAAATACAATTCAACGTTTAATAATTCAATTTAAGCTTTGTCTATAAATGTGTATTGTGTTCAGTAGATCCAGGATAGACTGTTTCTGATCCATATTTTCATCGCAAAGTTTCGGTGGCAAAGTGGTGGTTGTGTTCAGTCGGTGACCACACATTAGAGCAAACATAAAAGGAATAAGATAAGAATTGATGAGGCGGACTGGTCGACAGTGGACAAACCCAGTGGAGGAGAGATAGCGATGAGTTAATTGAGCGAGAATGATCTAACAAAGCGGCACCTGGTGAGTCATGTAGTTCGCATGATTAAAGAGCAACTCCATTAGGCACAAGTGCTCCCAACAGGCCATGTAAATCCTCTCCTAGGGTTCCCTCTCAGTCCCGAATCGATAAACAAACTGGTGGCAGTGGTAGGAGGCTACACCACTTGCCACATGCCACTCCTGTCAACTAATACCCTCCACTTCCGCAGCCATCACCTAGGCCATAAAACTTCCGGGAGCGAACGCACCGACCAGCGTAATGGAGCAAATTTCACTCAGTTCAATCCAACACACCTAATGAAGTCAGTAAAATTTATTATTCTCTTATCTTGGCAAACGACCATACACTTTGCCAATGTTAACGATTCGTGTACATAAAAAAGTACTACAAGAATAGTAAATTGGAGGCTGTTATACTACTTCACCAGGTTTATTAAAAATTTTATTGAAAATATTTACTGTTTTCATCAATGACTTAACGTTCATTCAATCTCGGCACGCAAAATATCTGGTGCGCGCTACAAACCACTTTCACTCACCTTCGTTGTTAAAATCAATTTAGATAGTTTAAAAAAATTTTTAAATACACTTGAGAGATAAAAATAAATCATTAAAGAATTAATTACATTGAATTTCAATACACACATTTGTTTTATTAAATAATCTATTATATTATTATCTATGACAATTATTTACGTTTTATCGTTTTTACCACTCTCTATTAACTATTACAATTGTTACAAGCTTTCCAACGGTACATTATACCTCTATATTACTGTTTTTATGTTTAAAAACACCAAAATTAAATATAAAAAAATATTCTGGTCTTTTCTGTTTTAGTTGAATATCTTATTCGTTCCAATTATATATTTATACGTTTTTTATCAGTGCTAAATAGATGATATACTTATTTTTATAGATTCAACAAAATTAAAGGTACTTAATAGGAATAAAAAATGTAAATATTGGCGTTTAAGACCTCTCAAACTATTTTAATCAGAATGAAACCTACATCATATTAAAACCCATTAAAGTTTACATCGATATAGGGAGTTTAATAAAAACCGTTAGAGTCGTTTTTTAAAAAAATAAATCGTAAAAACGTGCTAAATGCATAGTATAAAGTGGCGCTTCTGGTTAGCTGATCCTTTGGACTCGGACGACCGTTAAATTTCCGGTGAAAACTGGAATTCGAAAATAATCACGATCGCAATATTTCCTCTTATTATATATTTCGTAAATAGGTAAGTGAAAGCAACAACAAAACCCTACATACCGATTTACAACAACCAACAGTTGACCACCATATACGACACCTCTATTCTTGTTTTCACAGTAAACTGCACGGTCACGCCAATAGACTTACAGACGTCATGCCAATATCTAAAATGCATGTATGAAGCTGGATGAGAGACCTCCTCTTCTAAATTAAACCCTAGAAACATATGCTGATACCCACTTTCCTTCCCCGCGCTTATCATAATGCACCCATATCATCAAGCATATGATGTGCTTACTTTTTATACAGCACACTTGTTTATTGTCAGAACGATTGAATCATAATAATTTGTAATAATATTTTAGAAAAAAAATAACAGAACGATCCTATATATTTAAAAACAAGAAAAACAACAACATGTTTTGCTATTACACTTGCCAACAATAGACGCTGACAGAACAATTGAAGGAAGCCTTCAGAGATCCTATAGAACTAAGATGCGGGAGGATGAAGACGAATTCCACCTTTGCCAGCTGAAGTGTCCTAAGGTAACGTTTTGTAATATTGTATGGCAAAGCTAGTAGTACGATATGCTCAGTATTCTCAGTTATATTCCTATGCTTTTTTGAATTATAAACTAATGGTGATAGATTTATGTCAGTTCTTCTTTTGATAATAATTGTATTGATTAGAAACTTTTGGTTATTTGAACATCCCTTTCATGCCACCTAATATCTATTGAGATTGGTAAACACGATGGAAAATAACTCCAATGGTTCCAAAAAGTATAATATATAAATACATTAAATATATTAATTAATACTGTTTTGAACTGCCTGCCTTAGAACAGCAACCGGTCAAAAACAAAGCAGTATAAATATATTACCTTGTCTTTTTTTTTAATAACAAATCAATTTTCCATAGTTTTCTTGAACATATTCCTAAAACAGGAGTTTTTTGTTGTTGTTTTTTTAAACTGGTAATAAATGTTTTGCTATAACACTTGCCAACAATAGATGCTGATTGTCTAAATAAATTGAACATAATATCTTTTAATCAGAGCGCTCGGAACGTGTACCTTACTTAATGGGGTCAAGTCAGTTTTTTTTTTTTTTTTTTATGTTTTAGCCAAAAATTGAGCTTAAAAAAGGTTAAACTCTTAATCAGCACACTGGAAAAAAATATAAATGAGCAGATTTCCAGAACTTTTCTAAAACTTTCCACCAAAACCCCTTTTTTTTTAGCTGTTTCCCAATTAACAGAATTAACGAGAAATCTGACGTTAAATTGGGAAGTACCTAAATACTAGGTATTATACTTCTTTTTTTAAATCTCATGTAGACCTGACGACATATTTTTTTTTTTCATTTACATGGGATTATTAACTTCAATAATTCTCTAAACGTATTACAACCATTGGTGTTCTTGTTCATGGTGCAAATGATAAATAGATAATACAACAAGGTACTCACGTCTAGGAGATCCATGAGTGACGCCCTCGCGTAGAGATCAGTGAGCAGCATTTTGGAAAGGACTGCTCTCAGCCCGACCGATATCTGGCCCCAGGTCACCAGGCCCTGGATAGTAGAGCCCAGTGAGTATATCAGCATCTGCAATTGAGTGATATAATATGAATATTTATAAATAATCATGTATATAGGATTAAAAAAAAAAAAAGTGTAAATTAATTGAAGGAAATGCAAGCTTTGAGATTTCCTCTTGGATCTCTAAATGTCCTGCAGAGCAGTCTGTGGGTGTGTGAATATATGATTGAAAAATAATTAAACAATCAAAGGCGACTGGATTTCAGTATGAATTTGAATACATTGCGAAATTTAATTGGAGATTCGATTATATACACTTAATACGTTTTTTTTTTTTTTTATTATATTTTCTTAATGTTTTTAAGTTTCTTCTCCTTTTGTTTTGTGTTTCTATTTTTATTTATTTTATTATCTTTGTAAGTTGTAATTTTATTTTTGAATGTGTGAAGTAATTGTTTTATTTTTCTTTATTAACTTACTATATTTTATTACATTTTGTTTTTGGTTAGGTGTATGTTGATGATATTAAAAGGTAAATGTTATTTATGTAATATGACCTGTCATTGGACTATACGGCTATTGGAGGGTCCTCCTTTATAAATAAATATTTAAAATAAGGATATGCCGAAAACGTTAACAACTTTTTTAATGAAGTCGACTTACCGGAAGTTCCACTTTATAATAAGCATCTTACATCTTAATATAATTTCCACGAAATAACCTCTATCGGATTTGATTGAAATCTCAATATTGATGAAAAATTAAATGAGGTTTTTTATTTTAGTAATAGAGATTTTTTATCATCATTAAAAAATAATGACAGGGCTTAAATGCAGAATTTATAAAATGTCTTAATTTGAAGTATTGATTTCCTCGTTTTGCTTTAAATAATCAACCATTACAAGCAGTTTTCATCAATAACGATAATGGAAAATATTGCGGTAATCATCTTAACATGAAAGAAAGAGAAATGTGTTTTTACTGGAAATAGAATAGTAATATAAATCTGTAATATACTGTCGGGATGCTAATAATTTTAGAAGAAAAAACAATTCCGCAAATATTATTTCAAATCAGTATTACAAAAGATGTAGAATTAGGCGATGAAAAGCTAAATATCGTAAAAAAAAAAAAAACAAAAAAAAAAACATATTTAATATACTAAGCTGTAGAAAGTAAAGAGTAAAGACAATCCCATAAAACTAAGTGATTGATGCTGATAAACTAGCATATACCTGGATGTAGCTAACTTGCCAGATGACAGCAAAAGCGATAAGAAAGAGAAAATATTGTTTATTTATTATAAGTCACACTGTGCTACTGTGGCTATCCGGACGATGCTACAATGGGAATCCTGAATGTTGACTATCCAGAGTTTATTAGGAAACGGATCTTTAACGAGTACATGACATCGTCTTGGCTCTCGACCATCATTTTACGTCTTCTCCGAAGGTCGATATAACTAAAGGTTTTTGCTATTTAATTAAAAATCACGGGGAAGCCTGTGGCTGAGTGGGTAGTGCGCTAGTCTCTCACGCCAAAGGTTGTAAGTTCGAATCCCAGGCACTCAGGGACTTTTTCAAACACTTAATTAATTAATTTAGTTACAGCCTCTGCCCTGGGCATGTGAGACCCATCAGCAAATTGGTGGCCACTCTCAAAAATAGGAGTAGGGAGTGATGATCCTACTCTATAAAATTGCATTGAGAAACGAGTGTGCATTCTCCCAGCAGATTACACCGCGAGGCCAAGGGCCTACATGCAATGTCGCGGCACCAAAAAAAAAAAAAAAAGTGATAAAAATTCTTATCGCCAGGTTTGAACACGTGATCTTGGGCATAGGAGCTATCTATCATATAACCTAAGATAACAAAGTGCTTTGTGTTATTTGATTTTTATCTTTCATAGTTTCAATGGGCCTGGCAGGTTGATGCAGCAGGAGGTAGATGGGTAGCCAGGAGCTCCCTGGGGACACCTATCTAGGCCTGTCGTATTGACAAAACCAATGAAATATTGAATTAAGGATCCTTTTCGCTCTGTCAGAAAAAAATAATCGCCCGTTTGTGAGGTTGCCCCCAAGGGACTTCCGCAAAGTCGTCAATTTCATTAAATCCCCTCAGCTCCAGCATTTCAAGATTTGTCAACTTCGATATTCCATCTCAGCAGCAAAAATCAAAGCTAAAATCCCAAAACGAATCCATGTGTCGGCAAAAATAATACTTCACTGCTTAGCTTTTTTTTTTCGGGGAGCCGGTGGCTGAGTGGCTAGCGCACTAGTCTCCCACGCCCGAGTTGTGAGTCCCAGTCCCAGCGGGACATTTATAAGAATATAATTAAATGGGGACTCACTCACAGCCTCTCCCCCGGGTAGTCGTCAGTCTAATGGTGGCAACTCGCGAAAATAGGCGTAAGGAGTGATGACCCTATCCTAAACATTTCATCGACGAACGTGAGTGTATTCTTCCAGGAGTCTATACCACGCGGCCAAGGGCCTACACGGCCTGTCGCACCAGAGAAAAAACAAAACAAAAAAAAAAACTTTTTTTTTCAAGAAATTTAATTATTGATTAGATTGGTTTTTACAATACATACAGTACTACAATACAGGTGTTTATCCCTATTACACCTTCCCAAAAAGAGACGAATTAGAATGGCACAGCAAAGCTTCCGACGAACATAATTCAAAGGGTTTTCATCATTCACACCCTTCAACATTCTAGTTATCAGAATAAAAAAGAGATTCATACAAGTGAGCAGAATTTTCACCGCCAAATCTGTATAGTCTATGTTTTTTTAAACTCTTTTGCAATTTAAGGCTTGAAAACTATGTTGAGTAAATCACTCTCCTACTTGATTGACGAATTCTCAACAAAAAAAATAAAGTTCCACTTTTTAAATTAAAATAAATTTAACAGACCTATGCCTATATCATCAATTATTAGTTCGTTAGAAAAAATAAAGAAAACTTTTTGTAATTCTAGCATCGGTAGTAAAAAATTTTAGGTATTAATTCTTCATCGATCTATGACTATACATTTATATTTTATATCTATATCGAGAAAAAAATCTGGTTTGCGCAAGACACGACTTTCACTTACCTTCGTTTTTAAAATCTTAAAAGATACGAATAAACTGTTAAAGAATTAATTATTTTGAATTTCAATAGAAACATGTATTTTATTAAATAATCTATTATAATTTTATCTACAACAGTCAGTCAGTTTTATCGGCTTTTCATCACTCTCCATTGACCTTTAAAATTCCGTGTATAAGATAATATTTTTTCTAAAATCTTAAGCTATCCAACGGTATATTATACATCTATATTATTATTCTTGTGTTCATAAACACAAAAATTGCATTAAAAAAACATATTTGCACTGTTCTCCTTTAGTTGCTTATCAAATTCGTTCAAATTTCATATTTATCAATGCTAATAAGATAATATTCTAAATTTTTTGAAATCTTAAGGTACAAAATTAAAGGTACTTTAGAGGAAGAAAAATTAAAATATCGGCATTTAAGCCCTGTCATATTATTTCAATCACGATGAAACCTACATGATATTAAAGCCCATCAAATTTTACATCGATATAGGGAGTTTAATCAAAATCGCGGTTTTTGAGAAAATCGTAAACAGGTGCAAAATGCATAGTATAAAGTAGATCTTCCGGTCAGCCGATTTTGACGAAAAAGATTCTGTAACATCTCGGACATATAGGTGACTTAAATATGAAATTTCAGATTCATAGCACTTTTCATTTCATCCTGGGAGTTACCCACACACACACACACACACACATTCCGCAGTGTCCAGTTGAAAACTGGAATTCTAAAATGTTCACGATCGCAATACTTTACTATATATAGTAAGTAAAAGTAAAAAAATAAAGTTCCAGTTTCTAAATAAAAATAAATTTAACATATGTCTATATCATGAAATATTAGTTCGTTAGAAAAAATAAACAAAACTCTTTATAATTCTAGCATCGGTAGTAAAAAATAGTAGGTATTATTTCTTCATCAATCTTTGACTATACATTTATATTTTATATCATATTTCAAGAAAAAAAAAACTTAGTGTGATCCTAAAAAATGACATAAATACTAATAATTTATTGAATATATGAATATAGCTGATAAGGCTGATTGAGGACTCCAAAGTCTTGAAATTTAGAAAATTCGAAGAGCTAGTCAACCATGCAAGGACTATTTTTTTTTTTTAATCTTTATTTATTGAGAAATATTACAATCTGTTTCAAAATGAACAATAGTAATAGTGATATGGGACCACATTCATACAATATATACAGTTGGACTATTAGGTTGACACTGTTTGCACTTCGTCATGTTTTTACTTGGTTTTTAATACTTCTTAACTAGGTATTTAATACTCATTAAAAAATATATTTCAATTCGCATAATGCAAATTAAATGGGAAGAAAGGAAGATTGTTTTGGAAAATATGAATATGAAACGACGTACCATTACAACTAATCTCGCGCAACAGAAATAACTGCAACTACACGCTGTGCTATATATCAAATGTGTATTATAATAGAGACATATTTAAAAAAAATACCATTTATTTATCTTATATACATATATAAGATCAGGGTCTTATATTCTTGATAACATAATAACCTCCATGTCCAGGTCATGTCAAGGGATCAGTTGCTCACAATGGCCTTAATGTCCCTTCTGTCAAAGAAAAGGACCTGCCATCCATCATGCAGAGATTAACTCAACACCGTAACACGTATTCTTAGGTATAAGATTATTTGTCATAAAAACAACCACTGGTATTACCAAATATTAGAGTTGATAAACAAAAATGCTGATTAAGAAAAAAAAATACTTGAACAAAAAATGGAAGAATTTCATAATTAGCGAATTATTAATAATAGGATGAATAAAAGCGTGACCGTTCTTTTTAATTGTAGATTTCAAAGGAATATAAACATTTTAATCGTATTAAATACTTACAAATACTTAATAAACTCTTTAGAGCATTCTATAAGCTTCTTTAATCCCATTCGGCTTATTCAAAAAAAGGCTTAATTTAGATATTGATTTAAAAGACAGTGCCAACGAAATTCTTGCAATTTTAAGGCATTGCCGGAAAAAAAAAAAAAACTATTACTGAAGCAACTCTTGAAATTATTTTGAATATATCCCGGGCGACCATTATTGGATATTGATAAGGTTCTGCAGGAGGGTGTAGAGTCAAATCCTTAGTCAAATACTTGCGAACTACCAGGAAGTGTGGTGTGTCGAATACTGTTATTCGCCTAATAACTACACTCCATGGGAAAGATGAAAAAAAAGACTGGTCCCACACGAACTTACTCCTTAGCTATCAGCAAAGAGGTTAGACATTTGGGAATATTTATTGAAAAACCCTACTAATATGAGATTTTACCTGAAAATTGTCACCTATTATTAAAAATTAGTTTACTGGCGAAATACCCACGAGCTATGTCTAAATTGCAGTCAAACAGCTTTTCCGGTTACTGCAAGGAGGCAATGTGAAAACAAAAATTCGTACTATACGTTCTTTGGAATTTTGAAGATTTTTTTTATCACTCATTACAAATTCGTTCCTGTTTATTGATATTCATTTCAAATTCGTTCCTGTTTATTGATTCTAAGTGGAATTTGAGCGTTATCCTGCATTGATAAACAGAAATGAGTTCTATTGCAACAAGAATAAAGCTCGTCCTCACACATCCAAACGAAACAAAGAAAAGTTTAAAGAACATCATAGGTCCACACTCCTGCCTTATCAACCTTATAGTCCGGTCCTCGCATCATCGGATTACTAATTGTTTTGATCTATAACCATTTTCATGAAGAGGAAAGATTTGATAATTTTATGGAAGTTGCGGTCCAAGATTTCTTTGATGGATATACCAATGAATGGTATCAGCTACTTGGGTAATATGTACTCACCATCATTCTAGATTTTGTTTCGTTCTGAAATATGCAAAATTACGTGAGTTAATAATTTTCAAAGAAAACGTTAATTCAACAGGGAAGATGATTTAATAACTCCAGAACCAGCTTAAGACTCAATAACGGAACTGATATTACTTAAACTCATGGCATAGATAGTTAATCTAAATTAGTTTCATAATTCTTCATCCAGTCACTTTTGAGATATTTCAGTGTAAACATCGCGAAAAACGAATATTCACTACTTATGAAAATTCACATACACAAAAGTACTATGTTCTTAAAAAACGACTTTTTCCAATATTTAGGTTTATGCTACTATGGCTAATCGGACAATGGTGCAGAGATCCTAAATTTTGCCTATTCAGATCTTATTAGTAAAGGGGACAATGCTCGGGACAACCTTTTTACGTCCCCTCCGAAGGACTACAAAACTAAGGATTTTTAACTCCCATTAAAAAATTCTAGGGCTACCTGCAGGTTTGAAGTCGCGACCTTAAGCATAGAAAGCTGTTATGCTAGCCACAATGCTATGGGTGACCTCCGTTTTGTTTTGATATCTACAAATTTACGAAAATTAGAAACATTTCCCCAACATATGTTTCCAGCCGCGAAGCTGACTTAAAAATGGCTGCAACACTAAAAGTATTACCCAGAAAAATATGTTATCTACACTGCTATGGTCACGAAATAAAAGAGAATAACTGGTAAAAAAAACAACAACATAAAATCATGTTGAGCGGCAAAATTAATTAATCAAAATTGGACGATTTCAAATAGATTGACACACATGCATTTTTTTAATTCGCGTTAAATATATATATAAACATGTTTTACGATCGTATAAGCTACAAGAGAACACAGAGAGCAAACACGTTCGGGGAAAGCTACTACAGGTAGTCTTACAAGACAAAAAGGGAATGTACGAGGAAAAATAATGGTGGGTGAATCTTTTCTTCACTACTTTCCCTTGAGGCTCCCTCAAAGATATGCACGAAACGTATCTAATACCAACTGAAAAAGGAATTTCCGAGGCTCTATTCGACGCACGTTGGCAAAAGATAAATTTAAAACAACTCTGTGAGGATAGTAGGGTAAAAGAACATATAGACTTAACTGCATCGTGAAAGTTAAATAGAAAATCCGTCTTAAAGGACAGGATTGTTCCCGAGGGAAATTCAAATCGCTTTGGCATATAATTTGTGTTTATTTATTTCCTTCTCCTAGATTTGAATAAAACATAAGGTACTGGGTATTGGACTACGGACAATGGAGAACACTCCTTACAACTTAGGAAAAAGTAAATATAAGTATGATGATAAATAATTGGTTCTTAATTCTTCCAAAAAAGTTTATTTTAACCAATAATTGTCTAGAGCGTATGTTTCAAGGGGTTTTTACCTCTTCAGGATTTACTATACAATATTAAAATAAATAACGTGACTTACCACACACACAAACCTTGTGTGACTCCGGGGAACTTGTATTTTCGGTTTTAATCATTCGATTTACACGACCTCAATAAATTCTCTTGCTATATATTTCATATAAGAGGTAAATGAAAGTAAAATTAAGATGAGTGCTCCACACATTTTCCCTTACTTGAAATAAATTTAAGACGTTTGAACTCTGTAGGAATGCATTCCCTAGAATTTTACTTAGTTTCCATGGAAACATCTGGAAATTGTTATATAACACAATTACTGAAGGTTATTATTATTACATATAAATTATGTATTATCATTCTTCTAATTTCTTGGTTAAAATTCACTGTAACCCCGTTAAATACAGCAGTAAACAAAAAATTATTTAATTTCATAAAATAACTTAAAGTTTATTAGACAGAAAATTTAAACATTCAGAGAATAGAGGAAGCCCACAAGTTAGAACTAAAATAACTCTGCCATCAATCAACTCAAATGTGTCCTGATTTATTTCGTATCAATTAATCTTTCTACTGCTTGTAGCCTGACGTGCCGTCATGTTTACATGACGAACCGATTTTTAAAGACTTTAAAAATAAATAATTTGTTTTTCTCTGGCGCCACAGGCCGCGCTGCGTAGCATCATAGGATTCTACACCGCGATTCTCCATGATACATTAGGTGGTAAATTCATTGCATATGCTTATTTTTGTGAGTTGCAACCAGTTGGCTAATGGGTCTTACACATCGGTGGGGTGGCTTTAAATGAATCACCTGTTAATTATAAGCTTAAGAAAGTCCGGAATTGGAATAAAAACACAAAATCTTCGGCTTTGTAGACAGGCCAATGTATTACCACGCGTTGTCATCCAATAAAAAAAAAGTATGGTGATCGCAAAACACGAATTTTAATTACCTTGTTAACCCCTTTAAAGAACGTTTAAACTAAATAAGAGTTAAAAAAAAATAATGTACGTTCCGATGTAAACGTATGTACGTAAACACTAGATATCATTATATACAACAATTTCATAATTGTATGCGCTTTTCATCACTTTCCAATACCTTATACAATTATGGATATAAGCTAACATTTTTCTTAAAATCTTTTCAATTGTATATTATACATATATATTGCTACTCTTATGTTAAGAAAAAAAAAAAAAAAAAAAAGAGCCGTTATGAAAAAATCGTAAATCGGTGCGAAATGCGCGAATAAAGCGGTTCTTCTAGTTTCCAGATTATGTTTAAAAACTTACGTAACGTTTAAGACGTATTTTTGCCTTAAATATAAAATTTCAGTTTATTACGACTGTTTCGGGTTCCGAAAAGGGAATTTCATTTTCATTATATAGATGGCTGCACTGCCACCTAGCGGCCTGTTTAATTAATTAGAGCGCCCCTAGTGGCCATAGGAAGAAACAGAGCGTCCCTAGCGGCCGAAAAAGAAACTGAAATAGCAGGTCCTGGCTGGTTGTGCCAGACAGTCAGCTCTAGATTTTGTTTTCTTCATGTAGCACCACCCTTTTACCATGGAGTACAGAATTTAGAAGAGCCGACCCCCTGGCCAAAGGGGAGGAGGAGAGGAGGAGAGCAGAACAGGTTCGTTCACCTTCCAGAGCATCTTCACCATAAGATTACCACCACTTAAGATGTCACACCTTATACTTTGCAATAGTTACTAACCCGAATAATACCTGGCAATCAAATTCTCATGTAATTCTCATATAATGTGTTTCTTTTATCTAGGTCCAGCCTTCTTTCAGTCAGTTTCAATTTTCATACAGTCCACTTCTATACTAAAAGGAGTGATCACCTTAACATTTAGTTGGAGATGATTACTCTAAACAACAACGTTTCGGTTTCGTTATAGATATATCACGCATGCACACACACACACATAACGACATTATAGAGCGACTAGGTTATTTGAACTTAGGTATTGTAAAACTTGTACAACGTGTACACTCTCACGATACGAGGAGACATTTATGAAACACCCTGTATACGTAAGTGACAGTAATTAAAGCTATAAGTGTCCCTATTTCTATTTTTTATTTGCGCTATGTATTTTAAAAATTGCTTAAGTATAAAAAAGCTGCAAGTCAATTAATATTTATGAAAAAAACCTGCTATTATCATTTTTCTTGTAAATTAGAATTTTTACTTTTTCTTAACATACATTAAATGGTAGTGAACTTTAAACTTTTCTTATTTCATATACTTTTTTCCCAAAAAATAAGCATATTTGGATCTTTAAATATGTGTTACACAGGTGTATGGATCAAGAGATCTCTTAAGTTAATGAATGGCAAGTCCTGTTCTTAGTCAGAAGGGGCATTAAAGACATCCGCTATTTACATTAATGACCTCCCTCTCCATATTAATAACTCTAATACCACATCTATGCTGACGATTTCCGAATATATCTTTCCTTCCCATCTTCCGACCTATTACCAGCTACAAAAAGACTACAAGAGGACTTAAATAGAATAAGTCACTGGGCTGTACTCAATAAGTTAAAACTAAATGCTGACAAAACAAAAGCAATTGTAATAGGATCCCATCACCTCCTGAAAAATATTCCACATATCCCAACCCTGTACCTAAATAGTAATCCTATAAAGTTCCACCCGACTGTCAGGAATCTGGGAGTAACCTTCGACCAAACCCTGTCCTTCAAAAATCATATTTCCGAAATCTCTCGCCGTGTCTTTTTAACCTCAAAGCGACTGTATTCCCTCCGTCACCTATTCCTTATGAAACCCGAAACGTCACCTCTCTAATATTTCCCCACTTCGACTATTGGTATACGAGATACGACGGTGTTTCAGAGGATCTCGAGGTAAAAATAAAACGCTTAATTAATTCCTCTGTCCATTCTCGTTGTACACGCTCCAGGCCTTCGGATTTATACAGCACGGCCCACCGAACTGCACATTTTGACAGATCCTTTCTCATTCGATCCTCAATCCGGTGGAATTCTATCCTCCCATCCATCCGTCACTCCAATTCTCTTTCTACCTTTAAATCCCGCATATTTAATACTTAACGAATATTCAGGCTCAATAGAATAGTACATAAGCTTTCTTTTTATTTTATTTTTTTTTGTTTACCTTGTTGTGATTGTTGTTTTCTTCACACTTAAATATGTCTAGTTTATATGATCAATTCTTAATTTGTTTATATGTATTTAATATACTTTAAGACTCCAAAGCACACTTTGTACATTCTGTATAATTTATTCTAACGGGACATGTCCCAGGATTATAAAGAATTTATTTATTATTATTTATTAAGGTCATAGTCAACAACGAAGTTTTAGACAAATGCCAATGTTGCTATTATCTGTTTTTAGCAAAGTAGGACGTTCTTGCAGGGAAAACATTATGAAAAGGAGCACTGCGACAATCTTAAATCTAGAGTTCTTGTAAACCATTAGGAGTCTGGTAAGCTAGAATACAATATTTTCCATCATCTAAAAAAAATAAAACAAAACATTGTACTTTTGACAAATGGACAAGGAAAAAATAACGGAAAGAAAATCACAAGATGAATGCCTGGCCGAAAGAAACAACATTAAACGCGAGCACTACTAAGCCCAAAGCAATACTTTCCTTTTTCTTCCCTAATGCCCTAGATGTCAAGAAACAAATAGGCCATTAGGGAAGAAAATAATGACTCGAGGACGTATCTTAGGGATGAAAAACCTCTCATTATCCTTCTAAAGAATCCCCTTAAGAGTCTGGTTCAATTACTCAGAAAATCTTGCAAGAAATTGGGCTGAAGGTAAAGGAATGAGATCTATCCTGAGTTCTGCTCGGGCTGAGAGATTGGATGAAGTGGGCCTAGATTCCTGAGGCGAAAATGTTTAGCGCGGACGAGAAGCGTAAGCACGTAACGGCAATTGAAGCTAAGAGGACAATAACTCTGCCGGGGCAAACCCCAAGGCGATACTCCTCCTAACCTTGGAGCACCCAACTTATTTCTCTCCACTAAACCTCTATGTCTTCACTATATATATATATATATATATATATATATATATATATATATATATATATATATATATATATATATATATGTGTGTGTGTGTGTACTTGAATAACTATAAGTTTAATTAAAAAGGATTTTAGAATAATATTAACAATCTGGTGAGCATAACATACGTCTTTCACTTACCATTGTTGAAATAAATTTAAGAACTTATAAATAAAGTTAGAGATACAAAAAAAGAAAAGAATAAATTGAGTTTCGATAAAAATATGTGTTTTATAAATAAATATTATATTTATCTAGACATTCAGTTTTATCGTTTCGTTACTCTCATTTTACTTTTACAATTGCGTATAATATATATCTTTTTCAGCTTGAAATTGTGCAGAGAAAGATTATTAAGGTAATTTTGGGTATCAATAAGGTACCCCCATCAATTAATATATTCTCGGACCTTAATGTAACGTCTGCAAAAAAATTATACATGGTCTCAATTATGAAGAAGCTGTATTTTAGACGGGATGAGCTAGTCGGGAAGATTGACCGCCGTTTTTCTACAAGACTGAAAAATTACTTTAGCTTAGTTGTGCCAAGACCAAAACATACCTGAACGACACACCAGACTTGTTATTCCATTGCTACTGTGTACAACAATATTCCTCCAAATTTTCAATTTTCTCACACAAATCCTCCAAAGTATTCAAATTATTACTAAAATGTTAAAATGTAGGCGAAATCCCTCAGTGAAGAGAAGATTGCTGAATTGTTGAATCCAAATTACTCATCGCTATAGACATGTCCTCAATGCCAGCCTGCGTCACTCATTCTGATATTTATCCTGTATACAAGTATATGTATTCTTTATTGACTTTTGATTTTGTCAATTTCTTACTGTGTACTATGTTATGTATCTTTATATTGCTTATCATGTAATTCAATATTGTATCTATAATAATAATAATAATAATAATAATAATAATAATAATAATAATAGGCTTAGCGAACCCGAAGGTTCGATGCCGATACCACCAAGTTCCGCCTACACAGACTCGTCCAATGTTCACCATTCAAGCCCAAGCCCCCGAGATCAGCCTTAACGCGATCCTCCCATCTCCGCTTCGGCCTACCTTTCGGACGCCTACCAGTCGGATCAGCAAATACCAACTTTCTCGGAATCCGCTCGTCATCGAGCCCAACAACTTTACTCGCCCATTTGAGTCTCCGCGATGCAATCAGCTCAATTATATTCACAGGATGCAAGTTCCGTAATTCCGCGTTGTGCAACCTTCTAAACTCCCCAGTGGCCTCATCTCTCTTTGGACCAAATATTTTACGCAATACCTTATTTTCGAAAACCTTAAGCCGTTGTTCATCCTTCAAAGTAAGCGGCCACGTTTCACATCCGTAAAGAACCGTCGGAAGAATAATAGTTTTATAAATTCTTATCTTTAAGTTTTTAGATAGAAGCCGCGAACTAAGTAACTTAGCAACTGAATAATAACACGCATTTCCCACCTTTAACCGGGACTTTATTTCTTCCTGGATTTCATTTTTTCTAGTTATAATTGAACCTAAATACTTGAATTTCTCTACGTGTTCAAAAGTATGACCTGATACATCAATATTACCAAGATCGACACCGTTTCTGCTACTAATCATATACTTCGTCTTATCGGTATTTAATTCGAGTCCTATTTCTTTACTGGTTTTTATTAACACACTTGTATTTAGTTGTATGGTTTCCGTGTCTTCACCTAGCAGTACCAGATCATCGGCATACCCCAAAACCGGAATCTTGTCACCCATATTTAAGCCTTTCTCATTACACATCACCTTTTCTATGACATATTCTAAAGCTAAATTAAATAACACAGGTGAAAGGGAGTCACCCTGTTTCAAACCCGATCGAACCTCAAATCTCTCGGAGTAATTATGACCGATTCTAACTTTATGGAATGTTTCCGACAAACACATCTCTACTAGGTTTACTAACTTTCTAGGTATTCCCTGTTCAATCATGATATTATATAGCTTCTGACGGTCTATTGAATCATAAGCCTTTTTAAAATCGATATAAAGTTGATGGACTACACCGTTGTATTCCAATTTTTTCTCTAATATTTGACTTAAGGAAAATATTTGGTCAATAGTCGAGCGATTCCGCCTAAAACCACATTGGTAATCTCCGATAATATCCTCAGCGTATTCCGTGATTCGACTAGTTAGAATTGACGAGAATATTTTATAGCATACTGGGAGAAGAGAGATCCCACGATAGTTGTTACAATCCGACCTCGGTCCTTTTTTGTGAATCGGAATAAGTATTGATTCTTTCCATTCATCGGGCATTTTTTCAGTTTCCCAGATTTGTTTAACTAAAAAATGTATTTTGGAAACGCCCGCTTCTCCACACGCCTTAATTAATTCACTCGTGATATTATCATTTCCTGCAGCCTTATAACGTTTTAATTTCCCTATCGCCATTTCGACTTCCTCTTTACTCGGTGCGTCTATCCATGGTTCAGCGCTCTGATATTCAGAGAGAGGAGATTGATTATTATTTTCCGTATTTAAGATGCCGTCAAAGTGTTGTTTAAATTTATTTAATATCTCAGAAGGATCCGCAATTATATTGTTATTTGCATCTTTAACCGCATTCAATAGAGGTTCAAATCTTTTACGTGATTGGTTTATACCTTTGTACATCTCTCTTACGTTATTTTCGTTTCTGTGTTTTTCTATTTCTATTATTTTGCCTTTAAGATACTCTCTTTTCTTATTTTTTAAGAGTTTTGAAGTTTCATTCTTTACTAACCGAAAATAAGCCACATTATTATCGCTTGGATTATTTAAGGAATTCAGTTTAGCGGTTTTTCTTTTTTCGCACATATTTTGACAATCCCTGTCGAACCAAGGTTTGTTCTTTTTATTTTCGATTTTTCCAAGACATAAATTACCGACCTCTTTAATATTATCCCTGATCCCTTCCCATAATTTGTTTACATCTTCGTGTTCCTCGTCTGAAGATTCCAAAGCTTCGAACCGATTTTTTACTTCTATCGCGAACTGTTTTCTAATTTCGAGGTTGTTCAATTTAACTAAATCAAAATTCTCGGGACGAATATAGTTCGGTGTTCTCTTTTTTGTATTTAGTTTTTGTCGAAGTTTCGCGATTACTAATTCATGATCAGAACCGCATTCTGCACCTCGATACGATCTCACGTTAATTATGCTACTTTGCCATCTGTTTTGTATTAAAACATGATCGATTTGATTCCGTGTTTGTCCATCCGGCGATGTCCGCGTATACTTACGAATATCCTTATGTTTAAATGTAGTACTTTTGATTACTAGGTTTTTCGAAATGGCAAAGTTTATTAGTCGGGTCCCATTATCATTACTATATTCGTGCAAACTTTCTTTACCGATTGTAGGACGATATACTTCTTCCCTTCCAACCTTAGCGTTCGCGTCGCCTACTATTATCTTAATGTAATTTCGCGGTAACTTATCGTAAACCGACTCTAGTTTATCATAAAATTCGCATTTTATGATTGATGATTGATTTCGCATTCGATATTGTATCTACTTGCCTTAATTTTATATCTTGAATATATGAATTTGTCTTCCTTATTGCTTTTGGTTTAGTCAATTACAGTCTATTTCTGTATACTGTTTAACTGTTTCTTATAATTGTTTTTTGTATAAATTAGGGATTATGTAATTCAATTTTATATTTGCATGCCTTAATTTTATATTTGCATGCCTTAATTTTATATCTTGTATATATGTATATGTATTCCTTACAGCTTTTAAGCTTAGTCAATTACTGCTTCATACTGTGTTACTTTCTTTATAATTGTATTTTATATTCCTTATGTATTATATTGTTTTTGCTGTGTAGTGTGTTACTGTTTATTTATAATTGTACTTTATATTTCTTATGTATTATATAAATTTTTTTGCTGTATAGTGGAACTGTTTCTTTATAAAATTGTGTTGTATTATTTGAGTATTGTGTTGTATCATACTATATACTGTTACTGTTTGTTATTGTACTTTTATTGAATTGCCGCAGGTGAACTCCTTTCTCACACACGGGCTCGCCTTAGTGTGATAGTGACTTCTAATATATGTAATATGTCTGTGTTTTGATTCAAATAAAGAAGTTTTTAAAAAAAAATATACACAATACAATGTTTTTACTAAAAGCTTTAGCTAGCCAAAGGTATATTATAAACCAATATTATTTTTCTTAGGTTCAAAAACAACCAAAAACACGGACCATATACAAACCAGTATGACATTACAACACCATTTGGACAATGTACAAAGCTGGTGTAAGAAATGGAAGTTAAGAATTAACCATGTTAATGTTGTTATGTAACAACATGTTACATTTACACTTAGACGCGGAATCTGCCCTTCAGTTTACATAAACAATCACCCTTTGCCGCAATCAAATACAGTAACGTACTTGGAACTAATATTAGACAAAAGATGACATGGAACGTCAAGACAAAAATTAAAACACTAAACTTTTGACTTAGACTGTTATATTCAACACTACATAGACGTTCTAAATAATCCACCAGACAGAAACTCAATGTTTACACTTATTTATTAAAACCAATATGGACCTACGCTTACCAGATATACGGAACTGCTTAAAAGGCACACCTATGAAAAATACAAACCTTTCAATCGCAATTCTTAAGACCGGAAACGAACTCACCACCATATGTTTCAAACAATACTCTTCATACTGACTTACTTATTCCAACTACAATAGACCACATTCGATTCACTTACAAACGATTTCACGACAAACTTAATGGACATAGAAACAAACGAACATACAAATACTAGAAGATCCGAACTTGAAAAGATCTGCAACGAGCTGATAACAGAATGAAACATATTTTAAAACAAATTTAGTATATTAGGAAATATGTTAAGAATGGGTTGCCTGAAAAAATCCTGGACAGACTATTTTTAATTATTGTTAAAAAAATTATTTTTAATTAAATGTTGCAACATCATAATAATAAGATTTTATATGGGATATCAAACTTTCTTATATTCAATGTCCGATTAAGTGCGGCTGTAATGTTGGGTCTTTTATTATTACACGATATACTCAACTCGGATCTCTCTGTCACGCATTTCCACTCGCGTTAAAATTTAATCTTTAAAATTCGGCAACCCAGATTAGGACCAAGTTTTTTTCAGGCAACCCTATATCAATGTGTTTGCAATAAAACAACGCTTTTATTGATATAATTTTTTTTCTATTATCAAGCCGGTGTAGATAACTGATATCGACATACCCGCTTTTACCTGACAACCGATAGAGTTTGTCCAGAAAAAGATTAGGCAACCCAACGGCAGCACATTCTATACCTTTGATACTTAAGTTAGGGTAAAAATTTTCTTATTATCAGATGTTGCAACATTTAATTAAAAATATTTTTTTTGTAAATAATTAAAAATAGTTTGCCCAGGCTTTTTTTAGGTAGCCCATTCTTAACATATTTTCTAATATACTAAATTTGTTATAAAACATGTTTAATTCTATTATCAGCTAGGGGGAAATCGTTTCAAGTTCGGATTATAGACTATAAACATGGCTACAACAGACATACCATAAAAGACTCGGCATGGACTGAAAAACAGTTGGATGAGGGACCTCCTAGCCTGAAAAAATAGTCTGTTTTTGAATGCCAAGAGATGCACCACTGGGTGCTGTCTTCATCATGCCAGCCCAAGCTATGTTTTTTAAATATAACTCATTTGCTAATTGTAACTTATACAGGTGCAAATAGAATTATTAAGTGAAAAAAAAAGAAAGAACAAACATTCCCTAATATTCTATTACTAGCAGGTTGGATCACTTTTCCAAATTTTTTTTTCTGTACTGGACTGGTTATAAAAAAAAATATTAGTGCTCTGGTTAAACAGAAAGTAAAATGGCTATATTACAATGATGGACGTGAAAGAGTCTTGTGAAGTAAATCAATGATTATTTTAGGTGACATATCAATGTTCCTTTTATCAGTTGTTCTCAAGGCCACCGTCTTTTCAGGCATCTCGGAGAAATATCAGGGATAGATGAAGCGGGTTTGAGTGGACTGGTAGAAAACTAATATTATCTGAGAAACTACAAAATCTCATAGCCCTGGAAGAACATCATTTAATGTGTGGTCCAAGGAGTATTTTCTCGGTGTACTTACAGGATCGTCAATATCCTACCTCAGTTCAGGACAGACTATCCGCATTTGGTGAAATTCCTGCTTAGCTTCTTATTTTATCTCTGACCTCTTCTCCTTATTTAATTTTTTTTTTTTATTACCTTTTCGAGATGGGTGTCCGAAACGTCGGAGTCTGGGGCCCGGTGGGGTCGGTGGCCTAGGAGGACCCTCCCCCTCGGCGTCAGCTGCAGCCCGCCCAGCCCGCAGTCCGCCAGTCTCTTGTCTTCGTCCCGACCTGCAGGTAATTATAATTAATAATGATTTTAAAAAATAATATCCAATATAATTTGTATGTTTAAAAAATAAAGCTAAATGACATTATATAACAAAAATTATTTCTTTCGTTTAGTTTTGTATAGTACAATATCATAAATGCTGCAAAAAAGTAGAATAGTCTCTTAATTAAAAAATAAACAAAGGGTACAATATCTATTTATTAAATGGAAGAAAAAAAAACATCCTCAATGTTGAATAAATATAAAGAAAAACATATCTCAGAGCGTGTTCATGCTGCACGCGTTTTGGGGACTAGGGTTAGGGTTAGGGTATTGTAGTAGGTGCTCAACCTCTTGGTTATTAGCACCGAATAAATTTGTAGTAACAGATTTGTTTTACTCTTTTTTCTTCTTTTTATTTATTTATTTTTCCTTCTATTTTTTTTATTTTTATTTTATTTTATTATTTATTGTTTATTTATTTTTTTATTATTCTTTTGTTGACACATTCTGAATTAGTGAATTTATTCCAATTTTTACTTTATTATTTTTATATATATTTTTTTATTATTACTATTATTTTTTTTTCTTTCTTTATTTTTTTTTCTTATAGTTCCGGGAGCAGAGAACATTCTTTGACGAACCTAATCAGTGAACTAACTGTTTCACTGGAGTCTCACTCAACGATCTAGCTAGGTTAAGTTTATCCATTTGTACATGAAATTTGGGGCAGTTCTCAATTATGTGTTTTATTGAGAGAGGCACTCTACACAAGTCACACATTGGTATGGGCTGCCTGAGGATGAGATGGAGATGTGTGAGTCTGCTATGTCCTATGCGAAGTCGCGCCAAAGCACTTTCCTCGCGGCGATTACTTCGCAATGATGTATTCCATGGATCAGGCGATTGCTTGATATTTCTTAATTTATTGGTGTTGTCAAGTTCCGACCACATCTGTTCCCATGCCTGATATATTTTGACCTTAAGGTAATTTTTTACGTCTTCCTTGATGTAAGTTGGGTGGATTTGGACGTTTGACAATGCAGCTTCTTTCGCAGCCCGATCCGCTTCCTCATTGCCATAATTCTTAAACATTTATTTTAGAGCGTTTGCAATTTTTTATAGTTAAATTTACTCATATAGCTGAATATTGGGTATGGGTAAGTAAGAATTTAGAGGGATCACCTGTAGTAGGGTGGCTGGCATAACAGCCTTCTATGCCAAAGGTTCAAACCCGCAGATCGCAGTTCAAAACCGAGTTATTCGGAGGGGAGGTTAAAATGTGCGATTTCAGATACTTGTTAAAGATTTCTATCTTAATTTAACCTAGATAGGTAAACTGTAGAATTCCCACTGTAGCATCGTCCGATTAGCCATAGTAGCATAAAGTAGACGTTAAATAAATAAACAAAGTAAAAATTGAGACGTTGATTTCCAAAAGGTACTGAAAGACACTTGTTACGAAAATTAATATTTTGATAAATTTGTATTCTCATACTTTAGTTTTATTTCAAGCTTCTATTTGACTCTATCTAATAAACACTCGAGTCCTTTAAACACGAACATCAGAAATGCTATTATTTAATATAAGTAATAATTACTGTTTAGTTTCGTTCCAAACATACAAAAACATTTCATTACACATGGTACAAAATAATAACCTAGACTCTAATGTAAAAAGAATCAAATAAGTTGATTTAATAACATAGTAATGACAGATTTTTGAGCTTCATGTTAAATTCCACAGAATAGATATAGTACCTTATAATAAAATCCTTCTTAAAATCCTTGACGTTCCTTACTTTATCAAGAAAAAGCTCATCCATAAAGACCTTAATGTCCCATGTTACGGAATTAGTCCAAACCAGGTATTAATCATTCCATGAAAAACTCCATTTACACTCTAATCCCCTAGTTTCTACCCTAACATCATCTTCGATTCCTGATAATCTTCCGAGGCGTCTTAAAAGAAAATAGCCCAGAGATCTTCTAGTTTAGAATATTATTAGAGTGCTGTCAATGGGCAGCGCCTCTACATGTATTTTATGTCAGTTTACAATGTCGATCACATTTACTTGTTTATAATAATAATAATAATAATAATAGGCTTACCGAACACGAAGGTTCGATGCCGATATCACCAAACTCCGCCTACACAGACTCGTCCAATGTTTACCGTTCAAGCCCCAAGCCCCTGAGATCAGCCTTAACGCAATCCTCTCACCGACGCTTTGGCCTACCTTTCGGATGCCTACCAGTCGGATCAGCGAATAACACCTTTCTCGGAATCCGTTCCTAACCAAAACCCAACAACTTTACTCGCCCATTTGAGTCTCCGCGATGCTATTAACTCAATTATATTCACACGATACAAGCGCCGCAATTCCGCGTTGTGTAACCTTCTAAACTCCCCAGTGGCCCCATTAATCTTCGGACCAAATATTTTAAGCAGCACCTTTTTTTTGAAAACCTTAAGCCGTTGTTCGTCCTTCAAAGTAAGCGGCTACGTTTCACATCCGTAAAGAACCATCGGAAGAATGTCAAAGGCAGCGTGACCGAGCGGTCTAAGGTGCTGGTTTTAGTATATAATGATACATTTGTAAATATGTTTAAATTTAAAAAAATCTTTTTAATTGCCATGCAGGTGATGGTGGACAATCCCCAGGGAGTCTAAAATTATGTTTTCGGCCAACACCGCCTTATCTTTGATATTGACATCCAGGACTTCTAAAAATATCCTTCTGATGCAAAGGATAGCTCGGCGAGACTTAAATCATAGACTTCTTACGGATAACTATCTCTTGCCGAAGGTCTCGCGGAACTTTTCTTCAGAAACAAGCCTGGAAAACTCACAGGCAGGTACGTCTTCGTTTCTACTTGTTGATGGAAAAACAAGGTCCTAGAAACCCTAGCGGCATTGTCATTGAAAGCAAGTGAAGACGGAGCCAGGAGGAATCAACCGATGGTCACAACTTCAATACATGAATATAATTATATAAAAAAGTTTCGGGACGACAGGATTTACCATAGATCAATTTTTTTAAATAATCAAAAAAAAAAATTTGACTTTATCATCATTATTCTGTATATATTGTATGAATGTGTACTACATCTCTATTACTACTGTTCATTATGTAACAAACTGTAATATTTCTCAATAAAAAAAATAAAAAAATAAAAAATTCAGTTGACAGACAGACGGAATTAAAAAAAGTTTGTGTTCTACTTATCTTGAACAGTAAGTCATCAAATTTTGAGGGAGATTATTTTTTTGCTAAGTCGATTACAATGATTTAAAAAATAAAAAAACATTTTTTTAAAAGAAAACTTACGTTAGTGTTAAATATTATTTATTTTCTCTAATATGTAACAGCTATATATTAAAGCATTATATGAGATTACACAACAAATACATTAACCTCTTAGAAGGGTGTGTTCGTTGTGTTTAGTTATATTTTAAAATTTTATGCTTGACTAAACGCTAAATTTTCCGGCATTTATAAAAAATAATTGAATTTTTATAATAAATCATAAATTTTAAATAGAAATAAAGAGAGCATCTAAACAGTAAAGAGGGAATTGTAACAATAATAAAAGGAGACTATAAAAAGTAGCAATATAAGAAATTAATCTGAAAATCTGACGAAGCTTTATTATTTTTAATTAATCTAATGGAATCTTGGCTTGCCCAAGACTATTCTCAGTCTAATAAAAAGTTAATAGTTCTGGTTCATTATTTAGAGAGAACATCAAGTTATAAAAGCAACTAATGACTTTCCCCATTGAATTATTCGCAGTTAAATAGCTCTTAATACTTTAATATACCAAACGAAAGAGTCCATATTTTACTAGTATATAAAATACCAATATCTGATCTCAAAATATTATAACTACTATTTATATAGAGTTATAAATATAAAATTTTAGTTTCGTATAACTTTTCGTTTTCGCGCGAGACTTACCACACACACACACACACACACACACACACACACACACACACACCCTCAATCTCTCTCTCTCACACACGCATATATATAAAGATACAAAGAGAAAGACCTTTTTGCGCGAATTAGTTATTTAGACTCTGAGGACCCTAAAACGTTTATTTCCGTTGAAAACTTGAATTCAAAATTTTCATGATCGCAATACTTTCCCTTATTATATATTTCATATATAGGTAAGTAAAAGTACAAATGAACGATGATCAATTTTAATCAATAATTATTTTATTTAAAAATCGACTATTTAACACGTTCACGCCGGCGCGACCCACCCGTCACACCTGAATGTTCGGTGGGGCGGGGTAGCCCACTGTTGGGTATCACCCCGGTAAGTTGGGGCATCACGGGGTAAGTCACTTGTTTGTAGAAAAAAAGTTTATTTTATTTTTTCTTAGAATTATATGTTGTAGGAATCAATAAGCACAATGGTTTATTTATTAAATATTTTATAACTCTCAACATCCCCCTCAAAGGACTCAAATCGGTTAATTTCACTTGATTACTCTTCTTTAAGAATTTTATTTAGCTCTGCGTGATTTCTTTTCATACTTTGTATTCCCATAATATGATATAAGAATATAATATATATAATAATAATATAAGAATCATTTTCATAATCGATAATAATATAAGAATTTTTTAAAAAGTGTTTCCATAATTACTCCTACTAGTCCTATTTGTATGTTAAAACTGTTACAATCTCGCATTTAGCGCGTTGGAAGCCTGGAACTGTTGTTATCTCGTATCAAAGACGTTGGAACTTGCAACAGTGTCTCCCCGCCCCACGAAAGTAAGCAGCTAACACAGTCCCGCCTCACGTGGAAAAACATAGATATTCGCCCCGCGTAATACCTGGCGGCTCCGACTTTCACTTACCTCAGTTATTAATATCAATTTAAGAATTTTTAAACAAATTAAGAAACGAAAATAAATGGTTAAAGAATCATTTACATTTGATTTTTAAGAAAGATGTTTAATTAAATAATATGTTATAATATTATCTACGATATTCAGTAAGTTTTTTTGGCACTCATCACTCCGATTTAGAACTACTTGGAGCGTCCGGCGACGACAGCGCCATCCAGTGACCAAGCGGTGAAATAATTGCATTAAAAAATATTTTTCAGTTTTCCCTTTAATTCGATATCGAATTTGTTCAACTTATATATTTACCCGTTTTATATCAATGTGACAAGATGATATGGTTATTTTTATAGAATATACAAAAAAAAGGTACTTTAGAGGAAGAAAATTTAAAATATCTGCATTTAAGCCCCATCAGACTATTACAATCAGAATAAAACCTACATGATATTACAGCTCATTAAATTTTACATCGATGTAGCGAGTTTAATCAAAATCGTTAAAGGCGTTTTTGAGAAAATCATAAAAAGGTGCTAAATGCATGGGATAAAGTAAGACCCTCGGTCAGCCGATATTAGTGAAAAAGTTGCTGTAACATCTCGGGGTATAGTAGTCTCAAATATGAAATTTCAGTTTCGTACGACGGACGACGGAAATGGAAAATTTTCACCATTGCAATACTTATATATGTTTTATATATAGGTAAGTGAAAGTAACAATGAATGCTACATAAACTAATAATGATAAAATAAAAATTAAGATTCCTCTTTGGCAAAAAAAAAAAAATCAAGGTCTCAAGTTTATCAAAGACTGAAACAAGTGTTTATAAAAAGGTTTTTAGATAAGAAATACTGAACCAAAACACACCGTCAAGTCTAGGTAACAATCTATGGTAATTGGGTAATAGGTAATGACGTTGGCAGAAATATTAACGCTTCATAACAGAGTTAGTGAGTGAATTTATGGACTTCACCACTTCAACATAGAGCACCACAATCGAGAAAGAAAATCCATGTATTCTTTTTCCCTGACATTGTTTTTATAAATGATTTCAATAAACACAAACATATTTACCGAGAGACGATCAAACACTCAATCGGAACTTTATGAATATTAATAGAAGGCTTAGGGAAGACTTAAATCCGTTTGGGATACAAAATAGCCATCTGTATTCACCTCAGCTCCCTATTGAATTAAATCCAAAACCTGACTCACATAATAAACGCTCCCGACGGGAAACATTCCTCGTGCGGTGATAAACCATAAATTAATTGTAAGAATATTTCATAATTTTTTTTAAAGAATATCCCTTGTTAGTTTCAAGATATGCAAGTTTTAAATGAACTTTTTTATTATATGTACTCTTCTCATATATATATATATATATATATATATATATATATATATATATATATATATATATATATATATATATGTATGTATGTATAAACTCGTAGGGTTGTGTTTTTTACGATGATGTGAATTGTTGTAAAGGAAAGAAATGCAATTACTAAATTCATAAAATTCCTGCCTAAGGCTCAGATATTTCCTTGTCGCATGGAAGAATGGTAACGTATTCCCATTCCTAAAACCAGCTAAATCAGGAAGCTTTCCCACTACCGCCCTGTAAGTTTGTTGTATAGCAACTTCCTGCCCATTTAAACCCGCTTATCCGGGACCTCTCCTCAACATCTATTCCTGACAATCCACCGACTTAAAAGAAGATGGCCAAGAGACCTCTTACCATAATTTGGACATTGGAGTTCTACCAATGGGTTAGTTTCTTTAAAGGACACTCATGTGTTTTAATCTTATATCAATCCCATTTACTTTTTGTGTTGATTCAATCAATACAGTAGTAATTTTATATAAATAAAAAAATCTCAAATGAGAATAGAGCATTCCCTGTTCCGGCTTCAAAATGAAGTAAGCAATAGTTTCCATAGGAATAAAGAAACAGTTATGATAGCACTTTAGTGTTCAAAAGCGTTCCATTGTGTGTCACATAGTTTACATTTCCAACAACTAATCAACCTGGTGTACCCTAAGCAGTTATATTCCAATATCAATTTTTTTTAAATATATATATCCCACAGAAATATGGGAGTGAAAGATTCGGAAAAGATATCTAATCCCATCCGTCACACATTGTGTTCCACAAGGAGCCGTATTGTATTCAATATTGCCTTCAACTGCACTGGTAAAATTGTTGGAAAAATAGTGTCAGCTTTTGCCGATGATATTGCTGTCACCAGTTCAAATGCCAGCAATGCTGTTAAATGCTTAATTTAATTAATTAAGCTAATTCGGACAATATAAATGAAATAGTGTTCCAGAAAGGGAATAAAATATTACCAACCAAGTTTAAAATTAAGAACGTTATTAACAGTTTAAAATTATACTGATAATGCTTTACAAAATATAATTAAAAACTACATGGATAAAAGCCTAATCCTCGTTATTTCATGGTAGTCCAGACTTTTTTTTCTAATTTAAAATTTACTAAATCATTTTTAAGTGTTAGTTTATATATATGAAGACCACTTCTATTCCTTCACATTGATATATTTATTAATACAAAACTTTTAATTAAAATTTATAGTCGTCAGTACATAACTTTTTGAAGTTACTAACATACTATTCAAAGTATTTCTTACTATAAGACGCGTTTAATTTTTTATATAATACATTTAATGAAATAGAATTAAATAAATTACTCCATTACAGTGTGAATAAAAAAAAACTTTTGTATTTAAAACAATAAATCAATCTAGATCAAATACCACCTATTTAAATATATATTTATTTTGTGTGTGTGTATTTGAGTACACACAGTTCACACGAACTAGCTGAAAATCAATATATATATATATATATATATATATATATATATATATATATAATAATTAAAAGTCCCAGAATAACCTGCTCAGTGAACACCTCCAACCTAAATTCAATGTACCAGGCTTAAAAACTATTGGGACGGACTTAGCAGACGTTGTGTGGGAAGGAGGATAATTCCTCCTAAGAAGTTACAGTTGCTAAAACAACTTTAACAGACTGCGAGGGCGGAGGTTTACGCAAGGTTTAGAAAGATTTTAAAAGGGCAGTTTCCACATCAAGAACAGATGTAATCAAAGATTCAAATAAACTGTAACAGTTTATCTATAGTTGATCAACCGATTTTATGAATAAAATAAAAATAAAAACCTATAAACAAAATACAATTAATTCAAAATACTTTAAATTTTACTTTTAGGTTTAATTTTTTAGATTAAACAGCTGACAGTGTGATACCAGGGGCAGTTTGTTAATACTGTAAATAGGTATGAATGTGATCAAGGTTGTTATTATTTTCTTTATATATATATATATATATATATATATATAATATATATATATATATTATTTATTTTATTTTATTTACATATATCTCTTTTCTTATTTATTTAGTCTTTATTAATCATTCTTGTAATTTTTATTTTATTTTATTGTTATTTTTTTCATTTACGATGTACATATGTGATGAATGATTTCTCCTAGCTGTAATACTCATTGCCCCAGTAAGTGACAGATTGTATACTCTTAATAAATAAATAAAATCATTTAACGTCACTTTATGCTGCTGTGGTTATTAATCGGACGTTGCAAACCTGGGAGTCCATAATTTTGCCTATCCCGGTTTAATCAGGATATGGATCTTTAACGAGTACCTGACATCACACAGGCTCAGAAAGAAGGAAGGCATAACCAAGGAGTTTTTACTCCTTTAAAAAAATTCTAGTTTCATCTGCCGGGTTTGAACAGCGACCTTCGGCATAAAAGGCCTTATATCAACCACTACAACACAGGTGGCCACACCAACTGTGATGAAGACCGGCAACGTGGTTTCTAAAGTCAATTAGTACAAATAGTTTTAAGCACAAAAAGAACTAATTTTACTATTTAGAAGGATATTCCCAATTTTTATATTTCAAGGACTGTTTAATTCTTTTATATTATAAGTAAGTCGCCACTCTCGTCGATTCTGAGTTAAAAAAAGGAATTGGAATTTCTATTAACTAGGATACGATTCAAAATAGAAGAGAGCCACCATTTTTGACCCGAATCTCCTTAGAAAAGGATACTGAAATGTTTCAGTGGTAACTAGGATTACCAAACCAAAAAGGAAACATATTAATATCGAAACTCTTTTCCAGATGCAACAATCGGCCGGAAATAGCACAAGTCTAACTTTCTAACGTACGAAAAGGACGTTTTACCTTAAGTGTAATATTAGCTTTATTTATTTGAATTTTTTTTAACTTCAATAAACAAGTTTTAAAAAATAAATTGATATGTATTCACAAACGTTGTAAAAAATATATCAGGCTCATAACAGATTTAAAACCGACTTATGCTTTGACAGATGACATATAACTAACTTAATGTTAATCATCAGCCAATTAAACAATAAACTAAGTTGCTGGTGTCATGGGAGTCACGCCCTAACAAGGTTTACAAACATATAATCAGCTATGGTTAGATCGAACCCCACCACAATCGCTTCAGAGGACCGATTTCCAAGATTATGTTGTCATCGGAATTAGATTATTTGAACTAAATCTGGATAATTTATACATATTATAAACTACAGTATATTTAGTTGAAATCAATTAAGGGTGTAGTCATCAAAACACTTAATTAAGTAAAATTTAATATTTTAAATTAATTGAAAATGAATTAAAGAGTTTTGATGACTTCACCCCTTATTAACTTCTCCTCAATATCTACATACAGTCGACCAACCTTATAAAATTAAAAATACTATATAGTTTTTGTTAGTATGATTTTAATAAAAAAAAAAAAAAAAAAAAAAAAAAAAAAAAAAAAAAAAAAAAAAAAAAAAAAAGATAGATATTTTCAATAATGAACTCTTGTAATCGCCCCAAAAAAAAATATATATCCCTCCCGTTTTAAATTTTGAGGGCTTACGTTTCAAGATACGTAGAACGCGAAAAAAATATTTTAAAAAATCCGTTTGCCCGGATCCCCCGTTCCCTACACGGCAACTAATTGGCGGAAAACTATTGGACCAATTTTTTTTTTTTTTTTTTCCTTTGGCACAAAAATACCAAGGCATTCAATAATGTTCCCAACAACTAGACGTTGATATCATATTTTTAAAATTCCCGCTAATTAAATTAACTCCCATAACTCAGTTATTTTTGAAGATAGAGAAAACAGTTACTAAAGTTTTTTAACAAAAAAATCGAGAGTAATATTTTTTTAAATAAAAAGAGAAAAAAAACGAGACTTGACTTATTTATAACTCAGTTATTTTTAAAGATAGAGAAAAATATTTATAGTATTTTAGAATCAGAAAAGCGCGCGCGATAAACGAAAAACCAAAAATGCTAAAAATTGAAATTGTGCCTTGATATATATGCTTGTAACTCCGTTATTATCGAAGATAAAAAAAAATTATATAGAGTTTTAAGATCAGTAAACCTTACAGAAAAAAAGAAGTTGATCTACATATTTAAGTCACAAATTATAATAGATCTTATCCTACTGAAGCTCGGTTATAATTAAAGTTAGAGAAAAATCGAAAAGATTATTGAGATCAAGATGATGACCGCAAACGACAAATAGAGAAAAAAAAATCTTATATGGTCAAGCTGCAACTTATAAGAGATGTGATTCCCTGGTAACTCGGTTATTATTGATGAAAGAGAAAAAATGTAAGGTTTTCTGGAATCAGGCAATTTTATTTAAATTAAAATCATAATAAAATATAAGGAAATAGTAACGAAATCTAGTATAAATGCTTTCGATTTATTATTTTCAATAATATAAACCAATTGTCATAATAAAAAATTGTCCACCCCCCAAAAAATAAATTTGAGGGCTTTTTAAGGTGCGTAGTACCTGAATAATCCAAAATAATAAACTATTTGATCTTAGTGCTATTTCATAGAGAATTAAATGTCCTACAAAATGAATTATTGAAATTAGTTCAGAACTAGCAGAGATATAGCGTTTTGAAATTAACAGTGATGATATGCTCCTTTCCTATGAAATATTTATTGCTTTCCATATTAGTTAATTACCTAAAAACAGCCATATAAACAGTTATACCCTAATATAGTTATTTGGAAATAATAAACTACTGTGTAATAATTTAAAGTGTTTTTTCTAAGGAATAGTAAATTATAGGATAAAATAAAGAAGATAAAAATAAATAAAATTGGGAAATTGATATTCATCACAACAGAAAGTTTGGATATATAAATACAACACACCCACAGCCAATCGAACGGGTATTAGGAGAGGGAGAATCAGATAACATAGGATTCCCTATCGAGTGGCTATTCAACTAATTATTCTTTTAATTGCCACAGATTTCGCAGAGCAGAATTATTTGTCTCTAGATCTTTAATTTATAGTTGCAGGTCCGCCATCGACCCTCATGAACCTTTTAAGTTTTTAAAAGCAACATTTAACTTCAATCCCTCTCCCGAGCCATTTCTTGTATTGTTAATGGTTTTCATCCCAGCGCTCCACTGTTTTCAGCTAAAGTGCTGTCTATTTGTTAGTGAACTAACTTAAATGCTAAACGTTTTAGTTGAAAAATTAAAACAAGAGACGGAATGTTAATTATGTAATTCCAATGAATTACCAAGATAGCCGAATATACATCAATATAATTTGATATTTACAACTCTGTTTAATTATATTTTTTTATGGTAATATCGGAGAATGCAACTGTCTCATGTGGCCGACGCAGTCGCTCTAGAGTGAAGAAAATTGAGAGAGAATAGATCATAAGGAAACTGAAGAAAGAAACATTTTTTATTGTGTAATAATACAACCTGCCTAATTAGGATATTTTTAATAGTGATAAAGTAAAAAATCATACTATATTCACATAATATATACATAACAATAAATTTAAAAAATAACAATACAATCAAACAAAAAAGAATCAATAAAAATATGTACAAAAGTCACTCATACCTATGTACAACCCTTAAGCATACAGCACGTGAGTGGAGAATCTAGCCAATGCTAGAACTCCAATATACATTTTTACAAGAAGTTCGAGGCCACTGTCGTTTCAACCTTCCTGAGGATGGTAAGGACGTGTAGAGCTGGATAGGGATTGAGCTAGCGGATTAGGGTTAGGGATAAGGTTCTAAAGGAATTTAGAGAATTTTGATAGTATAAGGTCTAAAATAAATAGAATATATAGGTCGTAATGTTGTATGGCTTGTGACATTGTAAGGAGCATGTATATTAGCATGTATAATAGGTAAAAGGAAACTAGCAGAATAAAAACCATTACATTTTTTACTTTCTCATACCTTGGTATAAAACGTGCATTGAACGAGGATCGGATAAGGAAAGATCGGTCGGAAGCTACGGTTCGATGAGGCGTTACATACAGGTCTGAAGGACGCGACCGAATGTTGGATAGGTGGCCTTTACATTAATTTTTACAACTTTGTAAAAACGATTTTTTTTCTAAAATTTTTCGCTTTTCATCATCTATGTTATTGTTCTTATGTTCAAATAACCAAAATCTACATTAAAAACATATTTTTGCTCTTTCCTCCTCTATTTGGTTGACAAATTAGTTTCACTTTTATATTAAGCCGTTTTTTATCAATCCTAATAAGATGATATGGTTATTTATATTAAAACAGCACATTTTTCTTCCTTATCTTTTTTACTTTCACTTACTATAAATAGTAAGGGGAAGTATTGCGATCGTGAAAATTGTTGAATTCCAGTTTTCAACGGAAATACACGTTTTAGGGTGCCCTGACTCCAAATAACCAAGTCCTGCAAAAAGGTCTGTGTCTGTGTGGTAACTCCCGGGTGGAAACGGTAAGTCCTATGAAACTGAAATTTCATATTCAAGACAAATATACGCCCGAGACAAAACCAAAACAAAATTACAAAACCTTTTATATCAAAATGAGCTTACCAAAAGATCCACTTTATACTATGCATTTTGCACCTTTTTTCGATTTTCTCGAAATTGATCCCGACGATTTTGATTAAACTCGCTATATCGATGTAAAATATAATGAGCTTTAATATCATGGAGTTTTCATTCTGATTAAAATGGTCTGGCAGGGCTTAAATGCCGATATTTTACAATTTTTTTTTAAAAGTACCTTTAATTTTGTATATTTTATGAAAATAAATATATTATCTTGTTACCACCGATGAAAAACACATATATATATATAAGTTGAACGAATTCGATATCTAGCTAAAGGTAAAAACTGAAAAAATGTTTTTTTTAATGCAATTTTTTTATTTTGAACATAGCAACAGTAATATACACCTATAATACACCGTTGGAAAGCTAAAGCTTTTAGAATAAATATTATCTAATGAAAAAACTTGTAAAAGTTAATAAAGAGTGATGAAAAACCGATAAAACTGATTATTTTAGATAATAATATAATAGATTTTTTAATAAAACACATGTTTCTATAGAAATTCAATTCAATTAATTCTTCAATGGTTTCACGTATTTTAATCTCTAACTGTATTAAAAAATCCTTTCATTGATTTAAAAATGGAGGTAAGTGAAAGTCGTGTGTTGCCCGCACCAGAATTTTATTTTCATTGTAACACAAATTGTCACATGTAGTAGTCAACGTTTCGTGGCTTTTTCCCCATTATCAAGACTTTTTTTATCTGTACATTCTAATTTTCTATAGCTCACAGCTACATCTGCATATAAAGTTGACTGATGATATGTTTAATTTTTGTTGAGCCAACGAAATCGTACTTCAGAGGAAGAAAATTAAAATATTTCATTTTAATCCTTGCTAAACAATTTCAATCAGAATGAAACCTACATCATATTAAAAGCCAAGATATTTTACATCAATAAAACGAGTTTAATCAAAACAGTTAAAGTATTTGTGTTATATAATGTGTATGCGTATTTCCGTTGAAAACTGGTATGCGAACATTTTCACGATCGCAATACTTTAGCTTATTATATATTTTAAACAACTGTACAAGTAATTGTTATGGACATAGTAATCTGACATGAAATACATGTAGAGACGCTACCGATTGGCAGCACATAGGTACGTGAGAGTAAAAATTAGAATCTTTTAACAATAAATAAAGGGAGCCCGTGGCTGAAAAGAGTGCACGGTCTGTCGCACCACTGAAAAGAAAAAAAAAGAATGGTTACCACGGCGACAAGAATGTTTATATTAGCCGTTTATTATCAATACTAATAAGATGATATGGTTAATTTTGTTGAGTCAACGAAATCTTAATTTAAGATCATATGATTTTACTTTTCACATTAACCTTTTTGGTTAGTAAAAACTTTAAAAGGAACAAGAATATTGTATTTATCGTTTATTTTCTTAGCATTCTGTGTGAGGTTAGGGTTAATCTGCAATAATTAAATGAAATGTAAAATTTGAACTGTCCTCTGAGTTGCTCCACTTATTAAAAGTATATCTTTATCCTTTCAATTTTAGTAAAAGTAGAATTATACTTCGCCAAATGTCGGTCTATAACTACACTATTATTCAATAAAATGTTAAATATTGGGCATATTTTATCAATTATCTTACATGACTTCCAATGTCCGAATTTTGCATAATTGTAATATATAATAATTATTTTGGGTATTCTTAGATTGAATCACAGTAAACATGCTATGAAGTTTAGCAAATTGAGGAACCCTAGCATCAAAGTTTAGTAAAAGGGGTACTCACTACGTTTGCTTTAGCACCTTTTTTGTGCTATACTAAACGCAGTGAGTACCCTTAATATATATAAATAATATATATAATATATATTATATATATATATATATATATATATATATATATATATATTTCTTGCTAAACGATAATGGGTTTATCAGAAAACCAAATTAAATTTTATTCGTTTGGAATTCACACAGTGATACTTTTAATTAATTTAAGCAAAAACAGCCATGGAATTAAGGGTGGAATTCGACCCTGCTGTTAATGTAAGTAACCCTCAACGCCATTTGCCGGTTAGTTAGCCAATGAGGGATGGCTGCCTGAGAACAAATCACATTTGGGCTTTCATCGTTCAGGCATAATAAGGTCTAATCAGGTCACCCCTTTCATTACCAGCCAATAAGGTCGATGAGGAAGGGATTTAAACGTTATTTTTTAACTCCCAGTACCTTGTCAGCGATTAAGAACAAACTCCTTATTACTTTAAAATATTATAAATTGTAATAGTTTTTAGTAATTGATAATATTTTCAAATATATACAAAGCTAGTGTGACCTTACTGAAAATACTTTAATATACTCATGTGTAATATATATAATGTCATAAGGTAGAAAAGTCAGATTTAAAATTTAACCAAGGAAATTAGTAAAAAATAATCAATGATCTACGTTAAAGGTGCCGAAAAAATTTACTTGAAGAAAAAAAATTATACTATCGGGTTGATTATATAAATGATAAAAACCATATAGAGTTAAAATAAATGTTTTTTTTTTTAAACAAGAAGTGAACTAATCACTTTCAATTCTAAACCGTGGATGAATGATATTGCTTTTACCTATTCGGTTTGAAAAAGAAGGAAAGACGAAAACAAGATTCATCTATTAGCTAAGTTTAATGCCTTTAATTCTTATAGGAAAAATAATAATAAAAATTTTGAATGGTAAGAGTAGGAACATTATTCATATACTGAAAAGGGGTTACCTATAGAATGGTAGTTAGCATAACAGCCTCCTATGCACAAGGTCCCAGTTTTGAACCCGAATGGTGGCCCTAGGATGTTTTAATGGAAGTAAAAAATCCTTAGCTATGCTGTCCTTCGGAAAGGACGTTAAAAGGTGGTCCCAGGCCTGAGCGACTAGTTAAAGATCCCAATACTAATTAAACCTGAATAGGCAAAATGTAGGACTCTTACTGTAGCATCGTCCGATTAGCAACAGCAGTATAAATGAATGTTAAATAAATAAGCAAACAAATAATATAAACAGGAAATGCGTTTTAAACGGTAAATTATTATCATAAAACGAATTTTACAATAATAAAATAAATAGACAAAAATTTATAGAAGATAAGCCATATTAATATTTTCTTCGTTCTATATTACTTAAAAAAATGCATATAATTTATTTTATTTTGTTTAATTTAATATCAGTTTTGTTTTGTTTAAAAAATATATAGGGAAACCTATTTTCTGGCGGATGGGATACAACTCATTCTGTGATCTGTAATAATTACAAAGAAAGAAGAAAATTTTAAAAATAACTTTTATCTACAAGTCAGAATATTATGTTGTCATACATTATGTAACAAAAACAATTATAGATCGAATTTATAATAAAATCTCCAAAAAACAATTAATTCCTAAATTTCTCAGGAATACGTTATAATTTTATAAAGCTTCACTAATCACATTTAAAATTCCTTCAACATTGTGACCCAGCCCAAAAAGTTTTTGAAACTTTTATCAAAATAGCTGAAACTGTAATACTAAAAAAATATTACGACTGTTACACTAAGAGGTAATAAGCATTCGAGATATTTCTCCTTTGGTTTAATATCGTAACCGTTCAAATAATATATTTATCCGTTTTTTATCAATGTTAACAAGATAATATGCTTAATATATTCAAATCTATGAAATTAAACGTACTTAAGAAAAAGACAATTTAAAAAAACTGGCGTTTAAGCCCAGTTAGGCTATTTCAAAAGGAATGATGCTTATATGATATTAAATCCTATTAAATTTAACGTTGACAAAGCGAGTTTAATCAAAATCGTTAGAGCCGTTTTTAAGAAAACCGTAAAAAGGTGAAAATGCATGGTACAAAGTGGCTCTTTTTTTAAGCTGATTTTGTTAAAAAAAGTTGCTGTAATACCACGGGCGTATAGTTGTCTCAATATGAAATATCGTTTCGTGCTAGACTTTTCACACACACAGACCCTTTTGCGGGACTTGGTAATAAGGTAGACAGGTTCCCTAAAACGTGTATTTTCGGGAAAAACTGGGAATTCGAAAATTTTCACGATCGCAATACTTTCTTTTACTATATATTTTATATATAGGCAAGTGAAAGTAAAAATTTACGAGTTTTTCATTTCGGTGGCAGAGAGCTTTTAAATCGGCATTAATTCCCTTCCCCAACCCGCTCTCCCTGGACCGAAAAATGTGGTGTATAGATGTGAGGTATAGCCAACACACCTTATAACCACCGTCCAATCCAAAGCTCCCAAGATCATAACAAATTCTGTTAACTACGCCTACTAACTTTTTTACCGAATTCGTTCCCATTTGAATCGCCGCGATGCTACCAACTCAATTAGAGTGACAGGGTTCAAGCTCCTTAATTCCGCGTAGTGTAACCGTCCATATTCACCCGTGGCCTTATTCCTCTTTCGTGCAAAACCTAAACGTACTACCTTGTTATTGAAAACCTTAAAGCAATGTCTGACCTTCAATATAAGCGAACACAATTCAAATGTACACAAATGTATATTATAATATAATTATATCTACTAATCATAGTTAAAACGAAAACCGAGTGAAAAATGAGCATCATCTTTTTATGCCAAAGAGGATCTTCACTGCACAACAGTAAACCCGCAGTTAATTACCTAAAAATAATCGGTCATAGAGCAGACAGCTGAGCAGAATAAATTGCGAACCCAAGTGATGTCAATTTACGCCGAGGTTTGGTCATAGGGTTCGGTAGTGAACCCTTGGACATCAAACAGGAAGCGACGCAGGAACTGGGGTTGACACCCCTTTGATCTTAAGTGCCGTCCGCGACCTTTCTGTTGAAGCTCCTTATTACCGCCATCATTACTGCTGATGAGGTAGTTTACGGTTCTATCATAATTACAGTTAAATAATAATCAATAAATCAATACTTATTGATATTAATGATTATCGTAATGTTACATTTTTAATTTCACTAACCTATATATGGAATATATAGAATAGGAAAGTGTTGCGATCGTGAAAATTTTTGAATTTCAGTTTTGAACGGAAATAGACGTTGTAGGGTCCCCTGAGTCCAAATGACCAAGTCCCGCAATAAGGTCTGTGTGTGTGGATGTGTTTGTGGTAACTCCCGGGCAAAACTGAAAGTCCTATGAAACTGAAATTTCATATTTAATACATTTATACAGCCGATATGTTACAGCAACTTTTTCATAAAAATCAGTAAACCAGAAGAGCCACCTTACACCATGCATTTTGCACGTTTTTACGTTTCTTCTCAAAAACGGCTCAACGATTTTGATTGACTTGTTATATCGATGTAAAATTTAATACCTTTAATATGATGTAGGTTTCATTCTCATTTAAATAGTCTGACAGGGGTTAAATGCCGATAGTTTAAATTTTCTTCCTCTAAAGTATCTTCAATTATGTACATTCGAAAAAATTAACCATTTCATGTTGAATAATCTTATTCAGCCCCTTTTGAGCCTTCTCCTAGAGCTCGCTTACTTCACTCAAGCTATGAACGCTCCAAATGGTCCCTATTCGTATAATGATAGCCTTATTAACAATCCGACGTAAGATAAGGACTTCAATCATTTAAAAAAATGATGGACACCATACATGAAAAAAAAAAAAAACTGACGAGAAGACGTGCTGCTCGTCATGTCATCATTATTTTGTTTCATTATTCTATCCTATTTGGCTGATTGTCACAAACTGCTGACAGGTGCAAATCAATAAAAAAAGTGAGAAAAAAAAATGTTGTTAGCATTGAATAAAAACCGCTAAATATATAAGTTGAATGAATTCTATATTGAACTGAAATCGAAAAGTGCAAAAGTATATTTTAAAGTAATTTTTCATGTATTATTTGGAACAATAATACAAAATTTAGGACTCCCACTGTAGCATCGTCCGATAATGATTTAAGCATCAAGTGGCGTTAAATGAATTAACAGACCGTTTTTGAGAGGAATTTATTAAAATGGTCATGTGGTCTGAATCTATGTCAACAGTACTTTACCGGGTTGGTGATTGTCGCATTATTACCATTATTTTAAGACGTATTCCAGACGAAGATAAAAATATTCAATAACGACTACAGAGAAATGTGGTAATTGATGGTGGAAATGTGAAAGAGCTGAGAGACAGAAACATTTTCCTCCGAGAACTAATCGGAGAGGGGGGGAAGTAACAATAGTGGCGACGAGCGTGCCTGGTATACTCATTTAGCTCTGGCCATTCCTTCATTAGCTTTGGCCTCAGATAAATGAAATAATACCGTTGCTAATAACTGCGCGCGCTAAGAGTTTAATTAGCTGCTAACTAATTAACCGAAGAGGGCGAGCGAGGGGGAACCACAGCTGAATGGCTCCCCTGGACCCTCTTGGACCCCGGCCAGCCCCAGCTAATCGTATCAATTACTGCCCGGGCCAGCTCAGCTCTTATCGCCTTCCACGAGCAACGGACTCTCCCTTTCTTTTGTCTTCAGCTAGCATTTATTTAAAAAAAAAAAAATGTGAAATTAAATGGATTTTTTGAAATTGTATTTTAAATAGAGTGCAGTAGGAGTAATACACTTTTAGGATTTAACTCAAATAGTTATTTGGAACGCTGCTGAATGCCCTATTTGTAATAAAGGCGAACCCGAAGATCTTAATCATTTTTTGTTGCAATGCCCTGTTTACTCCGCATCCAGAAATAAATACTTGAGGTCATATATTGAAAATATGTCAGACAATGACCTCACAATAGAACATTTGTTGCAGATAGAAAATAAAAAGAAATCTGATAATTTATTTTATTATGTTACAGAATGATTAAAGCTAAGACGTTTTTATCTATCTATTCAAGAATAATTTCAATTTAAGCACATTATCAAAATAACAATAATTGAATCTGTTATAGTATTTATGATTTGTTTAATATTTCTATAGTTACATTTTATTTTACCTTTTATCATGTATTTATTTTAGTTATGGAAGCTTATTTTGTATAGTACAGTTCTAATATATGTATTTGATTTATGTTTAACTGATTTAATTTTGTAACCAGGTAAACCTCCTAACACTACGACATCATATAGACCTATCAGCCTACTCCCAATCCTTTCAAAAATATTTGAAAAAATCTTCCTCAAACGAATATTACCTTTATTAGAATCCCACACTATTCCTTCCCATCAGTTAGGATTCCGTTCCCAACATTCAACCATTCAGCAAGGGCTCCGAGTCGTTGACCATATTTCCTCTGCCCTTAAGAACAAGGAGTACTGCTCGGGTGCATTTCTGGACATAACGCAAGCATTTGACCGAGTGTGGCACCCGGGATTACTCTTTAAGCTCAAAAACCATTTACCCCAATCCTTATACCTAGTCCTCCGATCCTATCTATCAAACCGCTCCTTCCAAGTTCGCTGTGGTGCAGAATAATCCAATTATTATCCAGTCAAATCCGGTGTTCCTCAGGGCAGTGTCTTTGGACCTATCCTCTACAATATATACACGACTGATATTCCTGTTTGCCCTAATACCTTCCTAGCAACGTACGCTGATGACACCGCTATCCTTTCCTCTCACTTAGATCCCGAAATTGCATCTATAGGCCTCCAAACGCACCTTTCTCAAATTGAAGACTGGTGTAACAACTGGAGAATCAAAGTCAATCAATCCAAATGCAAACATGTTACCTTTAACCTTCGAAGACAATTCTACCCTCCAGTTCTCTTTAACTCCGTTCCGCTTCCTTTCTCCGACACAGTCCGGTATATTGGCTTCCTTCTGAACAAATGACTAACTTGTAACCCGCATACTAGACTTAAACGACAAGAACTTAATCGACGATTTGGACAATTATACAGACTACTGAGCAGAAATTCTAAACTATCTATCGAGAACAAACTGTTAATATACAAGACAGTACTGAAACCTATCTGGACCTACGGACCTGAACTGTGGGGGACAGCCAAATTTTCTAACATCAAACGCATTCAATCCTTCCAATCTAAAGTCCTCCGAACAATAGTTAATGCCCCTTATTATGTATCCAACCATACCTTACACCGCGACCTAAATATTCCATTTATTTTAGACCTTATACCATTAAAATTCTCTAATTTTCATCAGAACCTTATCCATCAACCCAATCCCCTAGCTCAATCCTTATCCAGCTCCACACATCCTTACCATCCTCCTAGATGGTTGAAACGGCAGTGACCTCGAGACCTCTTGTAACATGTATATTGGAGTTCCAGCATTGGCTAGATTCTCCACTCACGTGCTGTATGCTTGTGAATTGTATATAGGTATGAGTGACTTTTATATATATTTTATTGATTTTGTTTTGTATATATGTATATTGAATTATTATTATATATATTTATTGTATTGTATATATCGTGTCTATGTAGTATGAATGTTATATACTTTATCACTATTAAAAATGTCCTAAATTGGACAGATTGTAATATTATCAATAAAGAATTGTTTAAAAAAAAATTGTAAAACTCAACTTTATTCGAATGGGCTAGCACGAAAACAAATAAAGAAATTTATTTTTTAATTATATTAAATAAAGAACAAACATGACAACTCGATTTAAGGATGACTTGGGGCCCAAAATATAAATAGAAATACTCTCAAACAAGAATTCAAAATACTATAGTCTCTTATATATAGCATTTTTAAGTCTAATTCAACCTTTTCAAAGTCAAATTCAACCTTTTCCAAGTCAAATTCAACCTTTTCCAAGTCAAATTCAACCTTTTCCAAGTCAAATTCAACCTTTTCCAAGTCAAATTCAACCTTTTCCAAGTCAAAATCAACCTTTTCCATTTCAAATTCAACCTTTTGCGATTTCAATAAAATAATAAAAATAAAATTAACATGATTTTATGTTTTAATGGTTATTTTAATTACACCTTGTGTTTTTAACACTTGTGGCTTGTTAAATGTTCCCAGGGGCCTTTCTACATATAATTAGTCACGAATATAATAATAAGTATAACCGATACTTTAATTTTAAGACATTTGCGATACCAGGTCTGGTAGTCGGATTAGCGGGATTCGTTTTATTTAAGTTTTATAATCGCGGGCGAAAATATTATCAATAGAGGTTTATTTTAACTTTTTCGTATTTATTGGATAGTAGGCTCAGCAGATGCGTTCCCAAAGGTTCGTTACCGATTACACTATTAATTTTAATCGCGCTCGCTCAAATATGGGTTTATTTTAACTTTTTCGTATTTATTGGATACAAGGCTCAGTAGCTGCGTTCCAAAGGTTCGTTACCGACTACACTATTAATTTTAATAGCGCTCGCTCAAATATTGTTTTATTATGACTTTTTCGTATTTATTGGATACAAGGTTCAGTAGCTGCGTTCCCAAAGGTTCGTTACCGATTACACTATTAATGTTAATCGCGCTCGCTCAAATATGGGTTTATTATAACTTTTTCGTATTTATTGGATACTAGGCTCAGTTGCTGCGTTACGATGGGTTCTTTCCCGCCCAGTCTGTTAATTATTCGTGCGCTCGCTCAAATATGGGTTTATTATAACTTTTTCGTATTTATTGGATACTAGGCTCAGTAGCTGCATTTCCAAAGGTTCGTTATCGATTACACTATTAATTTTAATCGCGCTCGCTCAATTATGGGTTTATTATAAATTCGTGTTTCTTTTCTATGCTAATTTCTGTATTTGTGTTTCGGGAGTTTTGTTAGTGAATGTGTTAATGTTTTTTTAGTCAGTTGGTCTAATGTATGTTTATTTCGAGTTTTTTGTAACTTTTCATGTATTGGGTTACCGCTTATCCTTTTTTCAGGATAGTAAGTTATCTTTTTGGTTAATGTTTTGGAGTTTGATAATAATCTGCTAAACAGAACGATTTTATAAGTCCATTCTTATTTGATAAACCTCTACTTGAGTTAGCGTAATTAAAATTAATAGTATAATCTGTAACGAGTCCTTGGTTACGCAGCGACTGAGCCTAGTATGCAGTAAATACGAACAAGTTAAAATAAACACCTTCTTGAGCCAGCGCGATTAAAATTAATAGTATTATCGGTAACGAATCTTCGGGAACGCAGCTACTGAGCCTAGTAGCCAATAAATACGATAAAGTTAAAATAAACTTCTTCTTGAGCGAGAGCACTTAAAATAAATTGAATAATTGGGATAGCACCCCCCGCAACGCATCAGCTGAGCATAATAGCGAATAAATACGAAAAAGTTTTAATAAACCCATATTTAAGCGAGCGCACGAATAATTAATAGAATGGTCGGGATAGCACCCCCCGCAACGCATCAGCTGAGCATAATAGCGAATAAATACGAAAAAGTTATAATAAACCCTTATTTGAGCGAGCGCGATTAAAATTACTAGTGTAATCGGTAACGAACCTTTGGGAACGCAGCTACTGAGCCTTGTATCCAATAAATACGAAAAAGTCATAATAAAACAATATTTGAGCGAGCGCGATTAAAATTAATAGTGTAATCGGTAACGAACCTTTGGGAACGCAGCTACTGAGCCTTGTATCCAATAAATACGAAAATGTTATAATAAACCCATATTTGAGCGAGCGCGATTAAAATTAATAGTGTAGTCGGTAACGAACCTTTGGGAACGCAGCTACTGAGCCTTGTATCCAATAAATACGAAAAAGTTATAATAAACCCATATTTGAGCGAGCGCTATTAAAATTAATAGTGTAATCGGTAACGAACCTTTGGGAACGCAGCTACTGAGCCTTGTATCCAATAAATAAGAAAAAGTTATAATAAACCCATATTTGAGCGAGCGCGATTAAAATTAATAGTATAATCGGTAACGAACCTTTGGGAACGCATCTGCTGAGCCTACTATCAAATAAATACGAAAAAGTTAAAATAAACCTCTATTGATAATATTTTCGCCCGCGATTATAAAACTTAAATAAAACGAATCCCGCTAATCCGACTACCAGACCTGGTATCGCAAATGTCTTAAAATTAAAGTATCGGTTATACTTATTATTATATTCGTGACTAATTAATGTAGAAAGGCCCCTGGGAACATTTAACAAGCCACAAGGGTTAAAAACACAAGGTGTAATTAAAATAACCATTAAAACATAAAATCATGTTAATTTTATTTTTATTATTTTATTGAAATCGAAAAAGGTTGAATTTGAAATGGAAAAGGTTGAATTTGACTTGGAAAAGGTTGAATTTGACTTGGAAAAGGTTGAATTTGACTTGAAAGGTTGAATTTTACTTGGAAATTCTATAAAAATCATCAGAACTTAACATTATACAGAAACTGAATACATAGCTTACATACACCCATTCGTACTAAGGCCTCAAAGATTTTTCAGCATAAAAAAAACTAACATTCAGAAACTACCATCACTTCAATCAAAAAATATAAACTCATCACGACAGCTCCTTGGTACGTAAATAACAAAACCCTTCATACGGACTTACATCAACCAACAGTTTACCAACCCATACGAATGCCTTATTCACATTGTCATTAAAAACTGCACGAATAGGACAATAGACTTATAAACGACATATCAATAGCGGAAATGTCTGCTGGAAGAAGGCTGAAAGGAAAGCGGATGACAGACATATGTTAAATTAAAGCCCAGGACGGGGGGTGCTACTAGGCACTTTTCTTCCCCATGTCTGCTGCTGAAGTTTTACATAGCATATTTGCTAACGGTCAGATAGATAACTTCTGAAACAGGTACAAAACGAAAAAATATGAAGATAAACAAAAAAAAATATATATATATATATATATATATATATATATATATATATATATATATATATATATATATATATATAAACTGGTATAGATATTAAAAAAATAATTAAGTGAAAGAAAGTCAATTTAAAATTGTACATCAATTGCTGTTTTTATAATGGTTTTCAGGTTGTCTAATGTACCATAAAAAGCCGGTAGCATGCCTAGTGAAACGTTGATAAGAGAAGTTGAAGACACGGTCGACATTTCAAGTGCGAGGAGAAGTTAGTAGAGGATGCAGTCATCGAAACACTTCACATTAGTAAACTTAATTTATTGTCCCGAATAAATGTACGTCTCTTATATTTGTGTTGCCCATTTCCTCAATGCAGGTTCAAACATCTCACAAATTTTAAGTTGTAGTAAGTATCTTTGCCAGTGCATCGATAGTCTCCTGGTCGGATAACAAGATTTGTGGCAGCGAATAGATTATGAGTCAATATTAACCTAGGGTCAGTCTGACCCCGAGGTCATGCCCCGAGGAAGACCTCCGTCCGATGTAGACAACGATGTCCTCAGACGTACAGTAGAAGGAAACCCCTACCAAACAGTTAAAGGACTCAGCACAACTAAATACAATTGCATCTACCGTTTCCAGACATTTAAAGTGTATTGGGAAAGTAAGAAAGCTCGATTAATGGGTACCTCATGATCTCACTGAGCGGAAGCAATCGAAACGCCATGATACCTGCGTTTCTTTGCTTGCGAGGCAAAAAACCGAGTCTTTCCTTGAAAGATTAATTACCTGCGATGAAAAATGGATCGCATATGACAATCAGCGTCGGTCAGGGCAATGGTTGAACATCGACGAAACACCGGAGCAAATGCCAAAACAGAATTTGCATTCCAAAAAATTGATGGTTACACTATGGTGGTCCAATGCTGGGATAATTCATTATTTCTTTTACCTAGAGGTAATACCATTACCTCCACAACTTACTGAAAAAAAAATTGACCAAATGCACCCAAAAGTATTAAAAAAAAAACCTGGATTGGTAAATCGGAAGTGTCCTATATTTTTAGACGACAACGCTAGACCCCATGTTTCAAAACGTACCGTGCAAAAATTGAAAGAACTGGGCTACAAAGTTCTTCCGCACCCAACATAGTCTCCCGACTTGTCTCCAACAGATTACCACCTGTTCAGGAATTTAGACAACTTTGTCAAAGGAAAACATTTTGAAAATGATGATCAAGTGAAAAGTGCGTTTTTAGATTTTGTTTCACTTCAAAGCTCAGAGTTTTTCATTTCGGGGATAAAAAAAGTTGGTGTCACGTTGGGAAAAATGTGTAGAAAAAGAAAGTAAATACTTCGAATAAAATTATCTTGTTTTCATATCGTATTTTAAATAAAAATCCTTTACCTTGAAAACGGACATTTCATATGACACAACCCAATATAATCTGAATTTTTCATGCTGTTTGATTGACAGTACAATTTTATAAGCATGCTTCTCTGGTAGCGCCGAGGTAATGAAAACGCCAAAGTTTAGGTGTCTCCAAATAGAAAACTAGTTACGAAAGAAAACTTAAATTTTGTATAAAATCCTAACCTAAATACATGAGAGGATACATCGAAGCAAATTTCATAAAAATCTGAGATCCTATTATTTCTGGATGAATTTGCATGGAATAACCCAAATGTAATACGATTTAAAAATTCAATTTTAGATACTTAAAATATTTTTGAGAGCTGACATTTTAGAAATAACAGGAAAGGAAAGATGATAACCCTGGATAGAAACGGTAGCAGAAGATCAAAAGAAAACAATAGAAGACGAGCTTCGGATAGCCCCTAAACGGCCGCCAATCCTCTCCTTCTATGAATACATTTTCCGAATATACGTATTCCTCCTTATACAATAGGATCAGTCGGAAAAAATAAAGACGAGCTGACTCACCTCTAAAAAAGAAACATATTTTATCATATCTTCTTGAAAGATGTTTTACTTTAATTATTTACTTATACATATTAATCTAACACAGGTAGGAAGTTCACTTTTATAGTAGATGCTCTTATTATACTTCTTCAAACAAATTGAAAACTCTTTTAAATGAAAATTCGGCGAGTAAGTGAAAAAGAACTAGAATATTGTGACAAATATATTAAGAAGCCATTGTTTGTTCTCTAATAACAATTCATTTATTTTATCTTCAAATTTTGTTATTGTATACCTTTATTTAGTTTGGTTTCATTTTATGTAATTTGACATTTCTTTTGTTTATATTGTAAGGATGGGATCCTTTAGCGATATTATTATTGTCCAGTGTGACAAACTGTAATACATACAAATCAAAAAATAACAATTCAAAACTAAAATGTCCTGAGACCATCTTACTCCTTACTTTCTTAGTATATGGTAGTCCTCCCTACAGTGCTTGAGGACAGGCTAAAGCAAATTATGAACATGTTTTTATGATTTGCCTTCAACACTCCGAAGCGATCTCGTGTGACCCATTTATACGGCAAGGTAATGTGGCTCCTCCTGCCACTTCGCAGACAATATTTCCTAGGATCATTCCTTTACCAAACCATTAACACTAAGCTCCCTCCTTATATCCACAGTCTTCTACAATTTAAATCGTCAATTCACTCCCTGGAAATAAGGTCTCGCCATTCTGACCTTAACATTTCTACACATTTATTTTTTATTTATTACAAAACAAAAAAATTTGACATACAATTTAATTTGCCATCTGCATTTCCTTTGCAATAAGAAAATTTGTGGACTGCTGAAGCAGCGGCTCATCACAGCAGAGTTCGTTAAGTGATCAGCTTATCTCTTGGGCACCGCCTGCGTAGTCGTCGGGGTGGGCTGTAAGGATTCGTAGAGCATTTTAATGTTTCTGGAAGAGGGTTGGTGTTGCATGTCAGTCTTTGGAGGAAGTTATTGTATTGTTCTGTAGCAGTGGCTGAAATAGTCGGAATGTTTAAGTCGTTATGTATAACGTCATTTGTTACGTAGAACGGTGCGTATTCTTTGGATACTTGATGCTTTAGCATAGTTCTATCCCGTATGTCCAGATTGGTTTTAGCAAAACTTTGTAAAGAGTTAGTTTGTTGGTTAATGATAATTTAGAGCGTCTGTCAAGTAGTGTTCACCCTTAACCATAAACCTTCTCCTCCCATCAACTTTAATAATATTCCTATTCCGATTTCCGGCGAAATTCGATATTTAGGTATTCACTTGGACAAAAGACTGACCTGGAGTACCCACATTCGACAAAAACGCAAAGAACTCAACAGACGATACGGTCTTTTATCTAGATTTTTACACATAGAACAACAACTTTTGATCATTCCTTTCTTGTCCGCTCTGCTAATCTCTGGAATTCCATACCCACTCATATCCGCCATGCTTCTTCTCTATCATCATTTAAGTCCCAACTGTTGCAATACCTCCTGTACACGTATTCCCAAACAGACGCTCACAGCAAATACGTTTTATATCAAATATCAGATTTTGAATGTAAAAAGGAAATATTATTTATTGCTCACACCTAACTTAATTTATTAACTTAAGTTTTGTTCAGCTAATATATGCATCTGAAGAAGTTTATTTATTTTATTCTTTAGTTTTGTTGTATAGATATATTTCTTTTTTTATCACTTCTTACACCATTGTAAATAAGAATTAATCATGATCATTTGGTCTTTTGGACAGATACATTGTATACCTCAATTGTATATATTTGCTGTTCTTAAGGGACTATGTCCCAGAATAAAGATTATTTTTTATTCTATTATTTTCAAAAACTCGGAGGAATTTACGAATTTTTTATTGTCAAGTGGACACGAGCGCAGCTGGAGTCTGAAAGCTCAAATATGTAAGCTCTAAAAAGTTTTATAATAGGATTAAGTATCGGAAGCCAAAAATGTGGTAGAATTTTCAAAAGTAATAATAAATAATACAATACAAGATTTGATGATACAAAATTATAAACATAAAGAAAAATGTTTCAGCAGTAGCGATCTATTAACAATTAAGGAAAAACGCGTCTTTACAAAAAATCATTTCCTCCTTATATGATACAGTCATAACATAGTTAAAAGCACAATATAATTGATTTTCAGATCAAACTAAGAATTTTTTAACATTTTTTTTTAAGTTTTAAATTATTTATTGATATTTAAAACTGTATTGTACAACACTTACTAATAGGCTAAAAGAAAAGAGGCATGAACAAGACATGTAGAGAAGCTACCCATCCGTAGCACCCTACAAATACTCTGAACTAGAAAGTCTCGAGACCATCTTCTTTTCAGACGCCTCGGAGGATTTTCAGGAATGGAATATGAAGCAAGAATTGAAACTAGTAAGTTAGAGTGGGAGTAGAGTTTGTCATGAAACCATTCAAGATACCTGGTTTGGGCCTAATCAGCTACAAATTAATATATTAATATTAAGGTCTTTATGGATGAGCTTGTTCGTGACAAAGTAAGGAGCGTTGAGGATTTCTCGAAGGGTTTTTGGATTGCAAGGACTGAAATATAAATATTTACAGTGCAATTAGAAGACTAAGGCAAGCCTGTGTGGGGAAAAGGAGTTCACCTGCGCCAATTCATTACCTCATTGTAAGACTTTTAGCGACCTGTATTAATTCTCTCCGGTTCAGTTCAGTTTGTAAATTTAAAATAAATCCGTAGGTATTTACAAGGATATAAGTCAAGAAATAAATGTTGATGGCAACAAACACAACAATAAAAGGAAAGAACAAATGAAAAGTTGAATCCTCTAAAGACGGGCACTTTTTGTCTTAGCTGTATTCTTAGGTCATCCATCTTGGTAGCATCTCTATTCCTTTGGGCTTACCCTGTCATCTCTTTTTTTCCTTTTTTTTTTCAAGAGGCGGCGTCTGGGAGTAGGTTTTATCTAAGGATTCCAGAAAAGTCTTATATATAAAGGAAACAAAGCCGCATTTCCTTCATATATTTTAAAAAACATTTCTTCTTTATATTTTTTATTTTATTAAACTGATAACGATTAAATAAGCAAAAGGCTCAATAAGACAAATTATTCACCAGATTTGAATTTATTCTTTAATAAATGATTTTCATACTATATATAGTAAGAGAAAGTATTGCAATCGTGAAAATTTTCGAATTCCAGTTTTCAACGGAAATACACGTTTTAGGGTCCCCTGAGTCCAATTAACCAAGTTCCGCAAAAAGCTGTGTGTGTGTGTGTGTGTGTCAACAATGAATGTTTTTAATCGACCAACTCCCCCCCCCCTCTTAAACTTTGAGAGCTTACGTTTCAAAGATTAGTTGTTTTTTTTGAGATATATTACAATTTGTTACAAAATGAACAATAATAATATTGATATGAGAACACATTCATACTATATATACAGAAAATGATAATAATAGTCAAATTACATAAAATAGAAAATAAATAAATTCATTTACATACAATAAAATAATAATAAATAAAAAACAAAACAACAACCTATAATTGAGATAAATAAAAAGTTGGCAAATAAATAAACATCATACAAACAATCATAACTATATACAATTAAAAGATTACTAGAACCCGAAAAACGGAAGAAAATATCCGTTTTTCGCCGTCCCCGGTATTTCTTCGAAACTACTGGACCAATTTTTTTTTTTTTTTTTTTTTTATTTTTTTTTTTATTTTTATTTATTTTTTTTTACACCAAAATATAAGAGCATGCGACGATAATCCTTACGAGTAGACGTTGATATGAGCTGGTTATTTTTAAAATAGCGGCCGAATAAAAGTGATTTAATTCAATATTTCAGTTATTTTTGATGATAGAGCCAAATTTTATAAACCATTGCCTGTGCAGTCAAATTAAAATGTTTTACAAAAAAAAATCAAGGGTGTGAATAGGTTAAGTACCAGAAACAAATACGGATTTGAAAAAAAAAATTCTTAGTTTACATAAAATTCTATTTTTTATGACATACTACATTGTCGATAAAATTATTGTAGTGGCTATACCCACTTCTCTCACTCACTTACTTGAAATGACCTCAATCCCAAGCAGACAGTAATCTTCTGGAATCCACTTGCAAGACAATATTGACATCTCTATAGCAAACAAAAAGGGATTTTAGTTCTACTAAAACGATTGGTTTCTATATTGGATATCTATGTTCTATTCTAGAATATCTATGTTGTAACCATCGACTATAACCTATAACATGATGCGACAATAGACAGAAACAAGAAAACCTTCAAACATCCATTTTATTATTTAACGCCCATTTTTATGACGGTTTAATGAAGATGAAGCCAGAGGGAGGTGTTTAGCTGAGAAGAAAACTGTTGCATATTCATAAGATAATAGCCGAAGGCTAAGCTGGCCATTCATTTAGCCGGCTACTCCCCCTCCTAACCCCCCTCTCTTATAGAAACAATTTAAATTTCAAAAGAGGGTCGCACAATTCGCTCAGACCAAGGTTTCAGGATCGTTCTCAATACCGCTTTACAACAAAGATTACGACTACTTTTAGGGGTTCAAAAATATGAGTACCAGAAATAGCCGAGGTCATTAAGGTACAAGGAAACGTAATCTTAAATAGCATCATCTAATTATATGATAGTTATATATGAGTTATATTAATATAATAGTAATCTATGAGTTATTATCAGATTCCCAGTTTCTTTTGTAGCAATATATATATATATATATATATATATATATATATATATATATATATATATATATATATATATATATATATTATATGTATATATATATATATATATATATTTACTGGACTATTTTGAATTATATTACTTTTATTTCATGTCATATTACTCTAAAAGGACAAGTCAAAAAAGTAAAAAAATAAAAAATAATGTATAATTATTACTATTAAAAAAATATAAATTGAAAATTTGTAGCTGGAAAATCTTTTAGTTTTTTCTAGGTGTGTCGACTAAGCTGTGAATGTAATGTTTCTTGAAATGGCAGACAACTTTTTTTCTTTTAATTTTTTAAAATTTATTTATATTACTATTTTTTTTATCATTCTTTTTCCCTCCGATTCTCTCCCGTTTTTCTTTTGTTTTTTAGACAATTTTAATCGGCTACTAAATGTCTTACATGGCATATGTTGCTTAAAACACATCATCAGTGTATTAACTAAAAATAACATATTCATTAAAATAATATTTCGAAGCCCATTAAAATAGGCTAAAAATGAACTGGATTAGGGACCTCTTTTATTAATTTTTTTTATTGAGATATATTACAATTTGTTTCTATATGAACATTAGTAATATGATCCCATTTACACAATATATACAATGATAAAGTCAAATAAATAAAATATAATATATATACAAAATAAGAAAACAAACAACAACCTATAACTGAGATAAATAGAAATAAATGATATATATAGAATTAAATAATAATAAATATAAAACAAAACAAATCAAAACATTAACCTATAATTGAGATAAATAAAAGTTTGCAAATAAACAAACATCATTCAAACAAACCTAACTATATACAAAATATACAAGTGCTATAGGGACCCCAGACTGGGCTTTACCCTCCACTTGTGGAGGAAAAAGCGGAATCCAAGAGATCCTAGACCCTCGCTCTCAGCCGCGTCACTAGTTTGTTAAATTTAAGTCGCAAATTAACACCTACCTCCATGGTATATAGAACATTTACCCAGCAAGTGTACATCTTTCCGAAACGTACTCTACTCTAATAATATAGGAACATCTATTATCGTCAACATAGTTTGTGACGGACAGGTTCAAAACGAAAAATAAAGTAATGTTAAGTATACTAAACTTACTTATATACCTTAAATTAAAAAAAAATAATGGGGTTATCTGTAGCATAGTAGCTTTCTATTCACAAGGTCACGGGTTCGAACCCGCAGGTGGCCATAGGATTTTTAATGGGATTAAAAAATCCTTAGCCATGCCGTCCATCGGAGGAGAAGTAAAAAGGTGGTCCTGAGCCTGTACGATGTCACGTAATCGTTCATTCCCCATCCTAGTTAAACCTGGGTAGGCTAAATAATGTCTCACACTGTAGCATCGTCCGATTAGCCACAGTAGTATGAAGTGCTGTTAAACTAACAAACAACTTAATAACTTCACGCTCATTCATAATTCATAATCTAATTATTTATAATTTTTATCACATAAGCGGTACTAATATAATGATGCTAAACTCATTTCAGTATTTTCTATATTTAAAAAAAGAGTTAAAGAAGAATTTCTAGAAGGTCTATTACTTAAAAGCGTGCAAGCAAAATGTTAAATTATTATTAAAAATAATAATAATTTTTAACCTTAATTAACCAACCAAATCGAAATATATTATTAAAAGTATTATTGTTAAATATTTGAATATTTATTTATTATTGAAATTAGAGAAAAAAATTGCATTTTAACGCAGGTGCCAATTTTCTGTACAATGGTTACTAAGCGGCAAAGGGCGAGAGATAAAAGGGCTCAAGATAAGATGCTATTTTATAAACTGGTGCCCTAGCATTACCTCAGGGCTCAAAGGAGCTCGGAACAGTCTATCATAGGGCTACAACCACCTGTTTCTTCTTTATTCCCGCTTTCTATCAACTTAATATCCTCAACATTAGGTAATAAAGGGCTTTTATAAATGGAAGGCCTGAGACCGAACATATTTTTCACATTAAAGGGTTATTTTTTGTCTTCAGAACTTAAGGAAAATGAGCTCTGGGGAAATAGCTTCATCAAAAATTCTATTCTGAAATAAATTCAAGAACTACCTAAGTAAACAAAACTTAAAAATAAACGACCATCTTTTGAATCCCATATCATAAGATATAATGGAAAATCTTAACAGTAATCTGAAGTATATGATCTATAAACTATTAAATAAATCATTAATTCGTAATTCGAAAGATTCAATCATTGTGTTTATTATTTTGATTTAATGGCCAATAAGGCAAATAACTTTCTTTTTTTTTCATTTCTTAATTTATTGATATTTACAACTATATTAGTTAATACATCAAGTAAATAAGTTGTGAGATAAATGAAATGAGGAGAGACTGCCCATTGCCAGCAACCCGGTATGTAATCCAAACAAGAAGGTCTCGAGGTCAACTTCTTTTCAGACGGCTCGGAGGATGGAAGAGGAAGCTAGGATTGAAACTAGTGTGTTAGAGTGGGAGTAGAGTTTGTAATGGAAGGGTTGCTACCTGTTTTAGCCAAATTAGTAGCATAAAGAATATTAAGGTCTTTATGGATCAGTTTATTAGTTAAAAAGTAAGAAGCATTGAGGATTTTACGAAGGATTTTGGATTGTAGGGATTGGATACGGAAAGAATTTGATGGTTTTGCAGAGCCCAAAATGTATACTCTGTAAGTCCATATAGGCCGTATGATAGTCATGTAGAGGACCTTTTTGTAGTTAAGTGGACGATTACAACGTTTTTCTATAAATACATATGGAACATTAAGGTCATTATGAATAAGTTTATTCGTGACATTAATAAGAAGCATTTAGGATATCGAAAAACGTTGCTTTATATATATGTATATATATATATATATTGACTTTTAAAACTATATAAGAGAATACAGACAGTTAATGTGAATAAAATACAAAAAGGCATGAAAAACATTTAGAGAAACTTCCCAATTTAAGCACTTTATAAATATTCCATACTAGAGGATCTCGAGGCCATCTCTTTTTCAGACGCCATCTCCTTTTCAGGAATTGAAGTGGAAGAAATGATTGAAACAAGAGGAATAGAGTGATAGAAAAATTCAAATGCAAAAAAAAGATTTTATTTTTTTTATTTTATTAATTGTCTTAATACATTAAGTTTACTAGATCCAATCAAATAGTGTTTCCTATTCAACTTTTTAACAAGCTGGATATAACCAGGTTCTATAAACGTAAATATAAAGGTTATAAAATTCACTTTTAAGTAGTTAACATAAATCAATTACAACAATGTTACTGGTGGTGAGGTTACCAGTAGCATGGTAGTTAGCATAACAGCCTCCTATGCAGAAGGTTCCAGGTTCAAACTCGTAGGTAGCGCTACGATTTTTTAATGGGGGTACAAAATCCTTAGTTATGCCGTCCTTCGGAGAGGACGTTAAAAGGTGGTCTCAAGCCTGTGCGATGTCAGGTACTCGTTAAAGATCCCAATTCTAATTAAACCTGGATAAGCAAAATTTAGGACTCCCACTGTAGCATCGTCCGATTAGCAACAGACGTAAAATAAATAAACAAATTATTGTGGCGAAAGTGACCATATAGGATTTGGTGTCAAGTCTTGACGGTCACTTGTATATAATAAAGTAATAAAATTGTGGTGAAAGAAAAATAGAGGAATGAATATAGAATAAAGTACAGATAAAATAGTTTATTTTAAACTACTAGACACCCCCTACTGTTTCGCCCAGAAGAAATTTTAATGAAGTGGGATGTCATTTATGTTTTATATTTTTTACGTTTGGCCGATTAAGAGTCCGAATTTTGAATTCATCGTATCAAAAAGTTAAGATTAGAAATAAAATATGTTTTTGTTTTAACTTTTTATAACGTATATTCATTATTATGTTTCATCACCAGCATAAATGGAAATCATGAATTGTTCAATAAATCAAAATTGGTTCAGTTTATTTTTAAGAGAGCATAGATTAGATAAAATTAAATTGATTGAAATGAATGTTTTTTTTGAAACTATAGAAATAATAAAGGCCTCTATCCTATTCCGTTAACTTCATATTTCAAACAATTTGATAGGTTTAATTTTTATATATATATATATATATATATATATATATATATATATATATATATATATATATATATATATATAGAGAGAGAGAGAGAGAGAGAGAGAGAGAGAGAGAGAGAGAGAGGGGAGAGAGAGAGAGAAGATAAACAAAAAAAAAAAAGAGCAAAGTTGATGAAATAAGTAATGCGCATAATTAATGTCCCAAAATATTTAATAATTCGATAAGTGTAATAGTCACTAGGGTTCGAATACAGAAAATTAAAGAAACATCTCATAAAGACCGAAAATGGTTCAATTACGAAAAATTTCCAAGTTCTCAGCTCGGAGACATAATAAATTTATCAGATCCCTAAAAGGATTAGCGATTAAAGAAACCAGTTGGAGCTGAAACATTGCGACGTCAGTAACACTGTTCAGAGATTAAAAGTTAATTTTCGCCCAGCGGATGAGTTTGATTATAAGCCGATTCCCAATGCAAGGATTAACTAACTAAAGGCTTCCCTGCTTATATTAAAAAGAAATGCGATGAAAAAAAGAAAGGCCAACTATGTCAAAATATTTTTTATATAATCTCTGACTTTCTTTTTTTTTTGGCTTAAACAAAAAAATATTCTTCATTCTGATGATATGATAAATTTTTAATATTTATACTATTATTTCATTTTTTATAATGTATAAACTCAATAATATTTAAAATATCTATGTATGACTGATTCAGAGTTTTTGCTTATTGTCACGAAAAGTGCAATTAGCAAGAAAATATGTTATTTAATAATGTCAATTTATCATTTTATTAAATCATCAGCTGAAATGAAAAACATAAATCATAATTAGTCAACTGTAATGGTTTGTAATTTCAAAGTGAAGCAAGGATAACGGAAATTTTAATTTTCCCATATTAAGAAAAGTTAATTGCTATGTATATATTAACAAACTACAGAAATAACAACGGTTTCCAATTTTATTCGGATTTACTAGTCTGCTGTGCTCCGGGTCCTGGGTTCGAAACCCGGCTGTGGCAGAAATATTATTTATTCTGTTAATTCAGTCGGGGGGCGACCCTAGACCTAATATGGAGACCCTACTAGGGTAGACCCAGCCTCTATAAAGTGGGTACCCAAATTAATTGGGGAAAAACCTGGCGGCTGAGCGTGATTAAGGCCTAATCACCTCATTGCACTGCCGTTGCCCTAGAAACAGTACGAATCTCTATATGTACTGAGCCCAAGACCCTTCATGAGTTGTAGTGGTACAGGTTTTTTTTTTTTTTTTTTTTTTTATACTATTTTATATTTCAAATGAACGGTTTAATTTGTTCATGAAATAGTATTAAATTTGAAATAATTAATAACGACGTTAGTTTACAATTTATGTTGTTAGTCAAATTTCGTTTACCTAATATTGTTTCTAAAATATTGCGTACTAAATGGAATTACTTTCTTCCATGCACGACCCTGTATGACGTAGTCAATATTTAACCTCTCTCTTTTTCAATAACATTTATTCATAAGTTTATGACATGTATAAAAAGTAATTAGCTTATACATAGTTTAAAATTTGATGAATACAAAAAAATCTGGTGCAGTCAACACACGACCTTCGTTGTTATCATTGATTGAAGAATTTTCAAATACAGTTAGAGATGAAAAGGAGTGAAATCTATAAAGAATTAATTAATTGAATTTCTATAGGATCATGAGCTTCTAAATCTACCAAATAATACTATCTACCTAATATTGTTTCTAAAATCTTGCGTACTAAATGGAAGAATATGACTAGCACGATCCTGTACGACGCGTCGAATTTTTCCCGTTTAAAGTGTCAACAGGACAGTAAAAAGTAAAATTCAAAATCATTAATATTAGAAATAATAAAATGAATTTCTATAGGAACATGTGTTTTATTAAAAAATACGAGTATATTATATGATTGTCTAAAACAATCAGTTAGTTTTATCGGCATTTAATCATTCTTTATTAACTTTGACAAACTTGTGTGTAAGATAGTATTTTTTCTAAAATGTTTAGCTTTCCAACAGTAAATTATACATTTAAATCACTCATAGTTTGTTTGTTTATTTAACGTCACTTTATGCTTCAATGGCTAATCGGACGATGCTACAATGGGAGTCCTAAATTTTGCCAATATAGGTTTAATTAGGTTAGGAATCTTTAACGAGTACCTGACATGCCACAGGCTCGAGACCACCTTTTTACGTCACCTCCGAAGGACGGCAAAACTAAGGATCTTTTACTCCCATTAAAAATATCCTAGCATAATCTGCGGGTTCGAACCTGTGACCTTTGGCATAAAAGGCTGATATGCTAGCCTGCTGCAGATGATCCATCTTCAAATCCAAAAAAATGCATTAAAAAAATATTTTTGCGGTTTTCTCCTCTTGTTGGATGTCGAATTCGTTCAATTTATATATTTACATGTTTTTTGTCGATGATAACAAGATGATGTGGATATTTTTATAGAATCTACAAAATGCAGTAGTATTTCAACTATCGGCATTTGAGCCCTATCAGACGATTTCAATCATATAAAAACTACATGATATTAAAGCCCGTTTAATTTTTTCATTGATACAGCGAGTTTAATCAAAATCGTTAGATCCGTTTTTGAGAAAATCGTAAAAAAGTGCAAAATATATGGTGGCTCTTCTGGTTAGCTGTTTGATAAAAAAGTTGCTGTAACATCTCGGGCGTATAGTTGTTTTCAATATGAAATTTCATATATATATTATATTTATATATAATTTCATATGATATTTCATATATAGCTAATTGAAAGTAAAAATTGGCCTAAAACTGTAGAGAACCATAAAAAGTAGTAACAATTAAATTGAGCAAGCTGTAATATTCTTGTGCTAACGAGAAGCTTAACGAATTATAGGGTAGATTTCAAAAGTGTGTTAACATTTAGAAGAAGACAGTTGGAAGGGTAGCAATTTAAATGTTTGATAAGAGCTGAATAATAAATATTAATCAACTAAGCAAGGGCTGCTCCCGAGGCCCGAATTTCCCGTCAATGGCCTCATCCAATTTCACCTGCCCCCCTCCATAATTTAAACCACCCTCTCCATTCCCGGTTATTCTCTACCAGCTAATATCTGACCAATGGATTTTCATGTATCAATTATTATTACGATTAATGAAATTACTATTTTAAAACGCTACAAAGAATTACACAATGGCTTATTATTTCCGAACAACTATATTAGGGTGTAATTGTTTACATAGATTTTAATAGAAAATTTACTAATATAAAAAGCAATAAATAATCCAAAGAGATGTGGTATATCACCACTCCTGATTTCAAAACGCTAATTCTCTGCTAATTCTTAACCAATTTCAATGATTATTTTTTCATTTTGTAGGAAATTTAATTCATTCTCTAATAAACCGCACTCACATCAGAAATTAAATAATTTTGGTGTTTAATTGTTATTTAGGAAAGACAGATAAAATAGGCGGACTTTTTCTTTTTATTTAATTTTTTATCTTTTATCGCTCTTACCTCATTCCAAAACACATGTTTTCTCCATCTCCAAAAATAACAGCGTTAAGGGCGTATTTATGGTTAAATTTTAATTTTTTTAATAATTATTCGCGGTTTTTCGGTTAAAAAAAACAATAATAAATCTTCAAAAATAACTGAATTATTGAATCATATCAGTTTTTATCGGCACCCAATTTAAAAACTTATCAGCTGATTTCAACGTATAGGTGTTTATCAACATTGAATGCCCTAGGATTTTTCTTGTAAATTTAAAAATAAATTGGTACAGTAGTTCCGGAGAATGCCGCGGAAGGCTATCTTAAAACGTAAGCTTAAATTTTGAGGGGGGGGGGAGAGGGATAATTTTTCTTATTTGTTTGGTCGATTACAAAGATTCATCATTAATAAATAATAAACCAACAATGATCATAACAAGAACTGAAACTCCGCTTATTATAGACAAATAAAAAATGGATTTTGTAAATTGGATCATCTAACACAGTTAGGACTAATGGTTCGCGTAGTCTATTGCCGATAACCCTCTGAGGCCCCTGAAAAGACGGTGGCCTCGAGACCTGCTAATGAAATAAACATTGAAGGGCTTCCGATGGGTAGCTTCTTCACAACAGTTTATCAAGCCAATTGTTACTTTTTTCACATTTACTTGTATTTTTTATAAAGTTGTAACTATCATAAAATAAATTAATATATATATATATATATATATATATATATATAATATATATATATATATATATATATATATTTGTAAATTATAATCATTAGTTTATAATTTAGAAGTAGATAGTGTCACTATTTATCATAGTGACAAAGTAGATCACAAGTGTTTTTGGGTAGGTTTCATGTGATCTCTTACTGTTAACTTCTCGATAGAGTAGAAAGAGACTTTTTATTAATTTTTTAATTCTTGAAGAAAGTAGACTTTAGACGATTCTAAAATAATAGAATAATAAAAAAATAAAAACATGTGATCTACCTTGTCACTATGATATTTTTATTTTTTCATCTTTGATAGGAAGATAATTTTATTTATACCAATAATAATAATAAAACAGAAATAAACATATTCCTGATATACGTTTAAGGAAAGAGGCTGACCATTAAATATGATTTTAATCTCCAAAAACCTAAAAATAATAATAAAGAATATTATTACTTTAATCCAAACAGATTAAAATTATTCGAAAAAATAAACCATTCGGGAAAAATTTACAACTTTTTTTTTTTTTAACAAGTTAGATTGATTCATGAAAATTTGATGGCAATATCGGGAAACATTGACCGACACATACAATGCCCCAGGGCTCAAGATATAACACGGCTTCCGATATTACACATGACGTTTAATATTCCCCTAACCTACGAAGCAATATCTCAAACTATATTAGACGTTAATAGGATAGAAAAACTTTGTATACATCCACCGGTCAATATTTTTCCTTACATCTTATCATAATTGATGATCTTAATAATTTACCTTCATCACATTAATGTGATAATAATTATAATTATGCAGTTGGTAAGAAATATTCAAAATCAAATCCTAAAAACTCTCATCTATCTTATCAGGCTTTCAACTGTTAAATAAAGTTAGAGTTAAAAAAAAATTATGTTGTTTCCTTGGTAAAATATATTTTAGAATAAATGGTATAACAATAAAAAACTAATACAAATGATTATGCAGTATTCGTCATATTACATTACCTTCCACAACTTTGTATACAAGATAACATTTTTCCCAAATCTGTAGCTTTCCAACGGTACATAATACATTTATATTCATATTCAAATAAAAATATGTATTTTTTTTAAATTACCTAAAAGAATATGCATGCTCATTTCTCCTTTAGTTGGTTATCAAATTCAATCGGTCACCTAAATAAGTGAAAAATGAATGGTCTAAAGTGGCATATCTAGCTAGTTTGGAAATTTTAAGTTTTAAAATATCAGGCATCCACGCAAATAAAACCTGAAATTTCAGTTTTATAAAACATATCTTTTCGAACCTGCCCTTACTACACAGACCATTTTGATAGATTTGGTCATTTGAATCCGTCAGTGGACCCTAAAACGTGAATTTCCGATGAACTAGAATTCGAAATATTTTCGCGATCCCAATACGTTTTCTTCACAACATACGATATTTCATATATAATAATAATTGAAAGTAAAACGCAATAGTGTTACAAGACATATATCATGATCTTTAATTATAATAATGTGAAAGTCTATTTATTCACCTGGAAAGAAACAAAAATTGAATTGAAAATAAACAAAAACGTTTTAGAAATATACGGAGAAGGTATTAATAAATATTCAACTTCACGAATAAACTATTAATAATAATGTACCATATACGATCAATTGAAAACATATACATATTTTAAACGCATTTACAAAATAAATTCACAAAACACGTTTTACAGAAGGCCCGAAAAACAAAAGAATTAGAAGATAATCCAAGAAGAAACGAATAAAATTATTATTTGGCAGTTCTTTTTTATTTTTTTATTTATCTGATAATTAAAAACCTATTGCTACATTGAGACATCAAGCTATGAATTTGCAGTAAACTACATAGTCTACTATTTTATATTTAGTTCCTAACATTTCCGACTCATTCAAAAACTAAATTAAATACAATTTAATTTTTACAAAATTAAATATAAAAAGCAAATGCATGAAGGTTTAAGTAAATTAAAAACCATATAAGGAAAACTAAACTAAAAACTATATAAAGAGACATCATCTGGTCATATAACATAAAATTCAGATTATAAAACGCACGTGGAACATCAACACTTGAATTACAACTTAAGGGGAACTCACTACGTTTGCTATAGCATGTTATTTGTGTTATATTGCTAAACCCGTCGAGTTTCTACAGTTATTTCCTGTATAAAATTGATGGGTTTAGCACAATAGCACAAACAGCATGCTATAGCAAACGTAGTGAGTACCCCTTTATTAAGTAATACATTGTACAACGTCAGCCGTACGGTAACAGTTTAACTTATACTACTCTTACAAAAGCGTTTTTTTTTGTTTATTAATGGGAGAATAATTAAATGGAATAGGCTTTTAATACACGGAAGAGACTGGCAAAGTTAAATAGTAAATTCACTACACATAAACTAAACACAACAGTACAAAAAGCTTTACTTAAGGTTATGAAACCAACTGATCAATAAAGTGCAGATGTTATGTTGTGCCCCTTCAAACCAGGCCCACCATAAACACGTACCATCATTCAGCAAAAAATATAATATGAAGTATTTATACATAAATATATAAATTTTACACAAAAACATATTTGTAATTAACAAAAATTAAGAAATTTGATGTCATTCGGGTATAAAACTGCATAAAAGAAAAATATAATATAAGTTGTTTATTTTTTAAACAAACCCTTAATTAGTGCAAATGTTATGGTACGTGATATTTTTTTTTGCAAATCTAAAATTGATTTGTCAGAATGTCATATATTTTACTGTTTGTAATTTATCCAACAATACAATCGTGGTCATATAAATTGCATTATCTACGCTAAAATTTCTTATAGTAATGAATTTGATCCAATCGAAATTTTTGTATTTATATCCTAGAATTAATGAAATAAACATATTTAAAAAAAAAAAAAAAAAAAAAAATATATATATATATATATATATATTATATATATATATATATATATATATATATATATATACGTTTCTTAATTCTTGGTTAGTAGTTTTAACTACTATCAGAATAATTTTTTTGGATTATGTTCAATTTCAAGCATTATGCTATCAGAAACAATTAATAATGTGAGATCAACTGAAGTGGAAACATTTCAAATCAGCAGTGGTCTTAGTTTAGATAATTAATATTATCATTTATTTTACGAGAGAACTTCTATATTTTTTTCATTGATTTTTACTTAAATTTCTTTAATTTTAAATATATAATATTTTTAATACAATAAGCATTATGTCAAAACATGTGGTTATGTTTAATTTTGGAAACATTCATTTTTATTTTATTGAAAGATGCAATTTCTATTTCTATTTGAGTTGATATAGTTTAGGCAACTTTTTCGGTCTTTTTTTTTTTCATTAAAATATAGAATAATATTGATAAATATTAAACTCATTAGCGAAGAAATAAACATGCAAGGGGAATATGAAACAGAACCTCTTTCATTCTTAGTTCGCAGAATACAGTTACGCCAAGATATCACTAATCTAACACTTTTTCAACATTGTCAGGTATTTTTATTGTATTCATATCCCAAATGAGTATTAGCGTGTCTGTGGTCTCCAAATAGCTTATGGTGTGCCCGAATCGTTAACTACTGGCATAGAAGATCTCTATTGAGAGTAATATTGTTTACATAATTATAACTCAAAAAATATTGGCTAGAACATTTTACGTCAGTGTTTCCTTATGTTTATCTGAATATCTGTGTAATCTAGATCCAACAGAGATTAAGAAAAATAATGTTTAATTTCTCCCTCAGTTTTAATATTATAAATCCTAAATACCATTAGTATAGCGGATTTATTTGTTCTTGATGAGTGTGTCTCATATCATTCTTCTATCTAATAATTTTTAAGGAGAGGTGAGGTATTAGGTCGTGTATAAAATACTCGAAAATAATGTGTTGGTATTTGTCTTAACTAAAATGTATTTTCCAAACTTGTTGATTTTATAAAAATTATAATGACTGAAATTGTGTCAACAGTAAAACATACAAATAGTATTAATAACCACGGCTTAAAGTTGTTAGGAACCTAACAGCTAAACGGATAATATCAGGCAAAGGTTAATTTTTGTAAATATAATTTACAAGGGTTCCTGCTAAAAGCGTTATCACACCCAAAAGGGGAGCTAACTTCATCTAATGGTTTAGTTTGGAATCCAATTAAAGTTTACAAAATGTTTTATCTCGCCTTCCTGGTGCACCAATAAACTTGCGATAAGTTTAAGTGGACTCGTTGATTTTTAAGGGGGCTACTACTAAATTTGACGTTACAATGAATCGTTATTGTGAAAAGATAAATTGGAGATAAGTATTCAATACAAATTATTTACAACGAAACATAGATAATACAGAGAAAATAAAAATCTTTTATATATTATTTCCTTCATGTTATCTTTATTTTCTCTTTGTATTTCTAGGAGATTCTCGTATTAGTCTGAGAACCGAACTTGAAATGATCTGCACCGAGCTGATAATTTTTTTTTTTTTTTTTCCGGCTAATTCAATGCACTGCAGCAAATTATTAGGCTTATTGTGCGCCGTCCAATCTACTGTTAATACAGGGCTAGCTAGCGCCTTGGTGAATCTGACTAGCCTGTGGGGGTTAATCAGTTCGCGCAACTAAGGATCAGGGATACGGTCGACACCAAAATGGTAAAACCGTATCCTGGCAATCTCTGGGCAACTGCATATCACATGAAATGCAGTTTCATCATCCTTCTTGCAGAATCTGCAGGTCGGTGAGGCCACCAAACCCATATTATGGAGCTGCTTATTAAGTTGACAGTGTCCTGTGTATAGTCCTGTTACCCTCCTTAGGGTTGTCCTGTCCATTGAGAGTAGAGTATGACTTCTCTCTTTGCAGGGTCCATCCAGAAACATCTTGGAGTGATGCTGCTTATCGGTATCCCTCCAGTATTGCCTGGATCTATAATCAGCAGCCGCCTTAATCAGACACCTTTGGCATTGCTGAGGCTAATTCCACACACAGAGTTGATAATAGAATGAAACATATTTTATAACAAATTTAGTACATTAGAAAGTATGTTAAGAATGAGTTGCCTAAAAAAATCCAGGAGACTATTTTTAATTATTTAAAAAAAATATATTTTTAATTAAATGTTCCAACATTATGATAATAAGAAAACTTTTACCCTGACTTAAAGTATCAAAGGTATAGAATGTGCAGCCGTTGAGTTGCCTAATCTTTTCCTAGACAAACTATCGGTTGTCCACGAAAAGATTGGAATCGGTTGGAGTTGAGGACAAAGATCTGAGCAATATTGACTTCATTTTTACTAATTTACCTAGCTGAATGTGTGTATTAGTGAAAATGCTGGAATTTCTGAATATATATAATAAGACTTCTGAAGATGGGAGAATATCCCGAAACGTCATGCTGATGAAATAAAAAATTGAGTATTTATAGAAGAATTTATTCAGCCCGAAATCTACCTTAATAATTATATAAGATCTTCCGTGGTTTAGAATTTATTGATATAATAAAACTATAAACATTTCCTATTTGTCTCAGTTTACGTAAAACATTAAATTTTTGTTTTAAGTCTTTAATGAAGATTCCCACTCTGCATGTATTTCTACCGACATTTTTGTCGTTTCTTAATGAATCCTCTTCCTTTTTTTATTTTATTTATTTTTTAAATTTTAGATCTGATTAAGAAATAGAAAATTTCTTCTTAGGGCAGATGGGCTACTGGAATGAAAATTTTAAATATGACTGTTGAAGCTTATTTTTTGATCAAATACTACTCCTAAATCTTTTATCTTACTTGACCTGCGTAAAATTTTATCTTTAATCGAAAATATATTTTATTTCTTATAAAAGAAAAGAGCAAACATATTTTTTGTAATGTAATTTTGGGTTTTTCGAACATATGAACAGTGATATAGATGTATAATATATATGCCTATAGGTCTGGTTCGCTGGCGGTAGAGTGCGCTGCCGAAAGGAGGATGGTCACCCGGTCATATTTATCGACAAAGCCCAGGATTTGGACGTCTTCGGCTGACTTCTAGGCTCCCGTCTACCACTGGCTCTGAACTGGAAATGATTTCGCCATCTGTCTTACACCTTTTTTCTCGATACAGGCATATATATTTAATAATTTTCTTTTTGCCAAGTTTATTTCGTTTTCATATATTTACGGATATGAATTTTATTTTTAATGTCTTTTTCCTAATAGTAGTTATATTATTTTTATTTCAATTTTTTGTTTATAATTTGACTTATCACTTAGTGACTCTAGCGTCTTCCCTTCACATTCTATTTCCTTCCCCATTTCCTTTCTCACATGTCTAATGTCCTGACAGCCTGTCATGTCAACGCCCAGTCCTTACCTGCCCATTTTGACGAATTCCTTCAATATTTTACCAAAAATTTTTACCACATTATCGCAGTATCCGAAACATGGCTAAAGCCCTATATTCCTTCCTCTTCTGTTTCCCTCCCTAATTACTCCTTTATCCGCCATGACCGGATTGGCCGGACTGGCGGAGGTGTCGGACTTTATATCCATAATAGCCTGAAATCCCGAGTCCTAGATGTCTCTTTCAATTCCGATTCTCCTCACATCGAATTCCTTTTCGTCGAAATCTCCTACAATACTAACTCTCTCCTCTATGCTGTGGTGTACCGACCCCCTTTAGTACCTTTTGATTCATCCCTTGAATCTATCCTATACAACCACATCCCCCTATATGAAAATATCATAATATGTGGTGATTTTAACACCAACCTCCTTTCTGACTCCATTGATAGAAATTACCTGGTTAACCTTTTCTTCTCTCTTCACCTGTTTATTGTTCCATATGCTCCAACTCATCACACTCACCATTCCGACACCTGGCTTGATCTAAATATCATTGATTCCGCGCAAAACCTTCTTTCCGCTTCTCAACTGCCTGTTCCATTCCTATCATCTCACGATCTTATCCAAATTTCATACCATTTCCAAACATCAGCGTTCCTTCCCAAAACGTCAACTTTCCGAAACCTAGATAATCTCACCCGAGAAAATATTGCACCCGACTTAGAAACCATGAATTGGAACAAAATCTATACCTGTTCGGGCATTGATTCAATGGTTGACATTCTCACTTCCAATCTCCTCAGTATCCTAGACAAACATGCTCCACTCAAAACCCGTACCTTCCGACGCCATCCCGCTCCTTGGATGAATCCAGAAATAAAAGAATTACAAAAGAGGCGTGAGGCAGCCCGCAGACGCTTTAGACGTACAAGACTAACAGAGGACTATCAAGCGTGCAGGGCACTCCGCAATCTGACTCAAGCGACAATCAGACAGGCAAAAACAGACTACTTTCACGCAGCCTTCTCCTCCACCCCCGATTCCAAGTCAAAATGGCAACTCCTTCGCAAATTATCACTCTGCAAATCATATTCCTCACCAGTCTTTCAAGTCTCACCCGATGAATTAAATTCTTATTTCTCATCCATCTCCTCTGATAATTCCACACCATCTCCTCCCAAGTTTTCAACAATCCCATCATTTAACCCTGATAATTTTTATTTTTCCGATATCTCACCAACTGACCTTATATCCTCTATCATGAAATCCCATACCAGCTCTATAGGATTTGATGGAATACCTGTCAAATTACTAAAATTATGCCTTCCCGATATCCTACCAATTCTTCTCTTTATATACAATTTTTCCCTTCAAAATTCCGTATTCCCTAATACTTGGAAAAAAGCGTTAGTTCATCCTATAAATAAAACCTCAAATCCTACATCCCCTAAAGACTATCGCCCAATTTCCATTTTATCTAACCTTTCCAAACCTTTAGAAAGAATAGTCCAGTCACAATTGTCTAACTTCCTCGAAAAATCCGATGCTCCGATGTGAAAAAAACTTCTTGATGCTCTTCAATCCGGTTTTCGACCCGGCTTTTCCACTCAATCCGCTCTACTCAAAATCACTAACGACATACATACCGCCATTGACGAAAAGAAACTGACAATACTAATACTTCTGGACTTCTCAAAAGCTTTTGACTCTCTTGATCACTCTATCCTCTTTTCCAAACTACGGTCTTTATCCTTTTCCAATAGCTCTATTCATTGGTTTAAATCATTTCTCTCTAATAGGACTCAAGCCGTCACCATCCCTAACCATCCTCTATCTTCCTTCCTTGCCCTTTCGGCAGGTGTGGCCCAGGGTTCCAGCATATCTCCGATCCTTTTTAATTCCTATATCAATGATCTTCCCAATTCCATCCATCACTGCTCCCATCACTTATATGCTGATGATTTCCAGATCTACTTATCCTTCTCTCCCTCTGAGTCTCATGTAGCATTTGCCAATATTCAGGCAGACCTGGATAGAATCTGTGCCTGGGCAACCCTGAATAAACTTAGGCTAAATGCTATGAAAACTCAGGCGATTCTTATAGGTTCCAATTCCCTCCTCAGATCCCATACTACATTTCCGAGTCTAACCCTTAATGATCAGCCAATCACCTTCACTTCTTCTGTCAAAAACCTCGGTATTACCATTGACCAAACCCTTTCCTGGAAACCCCATATTGCCCAAATCTCCCGAAGAACAATAAGTACCCTCAAATTTTTCCATCGCTCCCGCCATTTTCTTCCACTATCCACCCGTAAGCTCCTTGTATCCTCACTTATTTTCCCCCACTTTGACTACTGCTGCGGGGTATATGGTGGCCTCTCGACTGTGCTCGAGGACAGGCTAAAGCGAATTATGAATACATTTTTAAGATTTGTCCTTGGCACACAGCAGAGGTCCCATGTGACCCATTTATACAGTGAGTTAAAGTGGCTCCTTCCCTCAAACCGCAGACAATATTTCCTTGGATCATTCCTTTACCAAACTATCAACTCCCAGCTACCTCCCTATATCCACAAACTTCTGCAATTTATATCGTCCGTCTGCTCGCTCCAAACAAGATCGCGCCATTCTGACCTTTATATTCCTGCCCACAGAACAACAAGTTTTGAACATTCCTTTCTTGTCCGCTCTACTGCTCTCTGGAATTCCCTACCTACTCAAATCCGCCATGCTTCTTCCCTACCATCATTCAAGTCCCAGCTGTTCGAGTACCTATTGTCATCTCAAACAGACGCTCCACAAGCCTGAGTTTTCAAATCAAATATCTATTTAAAAAGAAAATTTATTATTTATTGTTCATGATTCTGTATCGATCAATTATTATGAATCAGTTTCAATGTTAAGTTTTGTTCAACATATCAGAAGTTAGTCACTTATTTTACTCTTTTAGTTATTTTACTCTTTTGTTTTATTGTATCCTACTTTTCTTCTTAAAGCTTTGTAAATAAAAATGAATTATAATCCTTTGGTCTCGTGGCCAGACACATTGTATATATTAATTGTACATATCATATTGTTCTTAAGGGACCCAGTCCCAGAATAAAAATTATTTTTCTATTCTATTCTATAATATACTGTTGGATAGCTAAAGATTTTTGAAAAAAAAAAAATATCATATATACAAATTTTAAATAATTAAGAGATAAAAAGACTTAAACATATTACTGATTATTATACGTAACAATTTTATATAATTATATTACTTGATCTAAGACATATGTTTCTAAAATAAGTGAATAAACTTTTTATTTAATTAACTTTAAAACTTTTTTCAACTTTAAGTTTTTTTAATAATTTAGGTAAGTAAAAGTCGTGTGTTGCCCGCTCAAGATTTTTGTATCAGGAACGACATTAAAATTGTTTGAATATTGTAGAGATAAAAATAATAAAATCGTAAAAATAAGAAATATGCGAGGACGGGGGTCGAGGGATAAAATTTAGAGTTATAGGTATTTTTTATACAAAAAAAAAAGTTTCGTGAAAAAAAACTTCTGTATAGGGATACCAGAATTACCTAGTGGTATTAAATTACCTTAGGACCTATTCTCATACCTACCAAATTTACATAAAAAATTTATAAAAATAAGTTCAGTCATTTCGGAGGAGTATGACTACAAACACCGAGACAGGAGATTTTTACTTTCACTTACTATATATAGTAAGGGGAAGTATTGCGATCGTGAAAATTTTCGAATTCCAGTTTTCAACGGAAATACACGTTTTAGGGGTCCCTGAGTCCAAAAGAGCCATTTTATACCATGCATTTTGCACCTTTTTTAGATTTTCTCAAAAACGGTTCCGACGATTTTGATTAAACTCGCTATATCGATGTAAAATTTAACGGGCTCTAATATCATGTAGGTTTTATTCTGATTAAAATGGTCGGTCAGGGCGTAAATGCCAATATTTTAATAACAAAATTCTTTCTCTAAAGTACCCTTAATTTTTTTTGATTCTATAAAATAACTATATTATCTTGTTACCACTGATGAAAAACAGCTAAATATGCAAAATGAGCTAATTTGAAAATCAACTAAAGGAGAAAACTGAAAACATATTTTTAAAATGAATTTTTTTTTGTTTTTAAACATAAGAACAGTAATATACATGTATGATATACCGTTGGAAAGCTAAAGATTTTAGAAAAAATATTATCTTATACTCAAGCGCTTAAAAGTTAACAGAGAGTGATGAAAAGAAGATAAAACTAACTGATTATTTTATATAATAATATAATAGAGTTTTTAATAAAACACATGTTTCTATAAAAATTCAATTTAATTAAATTTTTAATAGTTTCGTATTTTTATCTCTAATTGTATTTGAAAATTATTTCATTGATTTTAAAACTTGAAGTAAGTGAAAGTCGTGTGTTGCCCGCACCAGATTTTTAAACATTATTGTTGTTTTAAAAAAAATAAATATGAGGAAATAATTGAACTTTTATCATCGTAATTTTTGATAACACTCTTTCTTAACGTAAGCATCTACTTAATACAGTATATTTTCCTTAATTAAGTCTCCTAAGCTAAGCCTGTTAAGTATACTTAGTGTTGCCAGGAATATGTTGCCTAATATAATCTAAGATTCCCTGATTTAAGTACTGAATACACCCTAAGTAATTTGTAACTTTCCTTCCCTTCCTAACAGGATAAGATTAGTAAAGTATAAGGGCAAAGGTTATCCGGATAAAGGTTACAATGCTTCTAACACTAAAAGCATTTCCATGCCACTGTTACAAACAACTACTTATCGTAAGCACCGTAACTTATGGTTATTTTGTTTTAACAGAGCAAGTAACTAAATGGTTGTCCTTTAAGCTAAAATTTATATTTCAATGAAATCTTGTCATAATAATAACACTAAAATTTAAACATTAACTGATGTCTGAGTATAACATTACTGACGATGAAAGGTTATTTTATAAGTGTTTCCCTTCACAATAGAGAGACATTAAATCGTAAAAAGAAATAAGCAAATAAACGTCTATAGAAACATAAATAAATTTAAATAACTAGTTTCATAATAATAATAATAATAAATCGAAAGCAATGTATAATTACGTACTAAGCGTTCTACACTATTTAAGAAAATGGGAAGCAATATGGGTGAAACGATATAATTAGAAAATTTTAACAATTCCACAACTCTTTCAAATCGTAGTTACAAACTAAGCAATGAAATAATATTTTTTATTTATTTATTTCAAATGTGATATCTCAGGTTTGCTTTGTGCGATACTACGGTTTTACTTTAATATTTGCAAAGCGTCAAATGATTTTCAAGCTTTTAGTTTCGTCGTAAACATATGACATTCCACCCTACAGTGCACTTCAAAAGTATTCCACTTGTCCCGGTTGAACAGATCCGCTATCAGACTCCTACTTGACAAACGTCTGACATGGAATCCGAACCGCCTGGCACTTTCGCTTACTTCAACACTTACAGGACAGACGCTCTAACCTTCCACTTATCTACAAAAGGCTCATATATATCACAATCATCTCACAGGCCTGTCTGGACTTACGGAGTTGAGCTTTGGGATTCAACTAAACTATCAAATTCTTCCTGTATTCAATCCTTACAATCCAAAATCCTGCGAAAAATCCTTAATGCTCCTTACTTTGTCACGAATAAACTAACCCATAAAGACCTTAATATCCCATATGTTGCGGGTTTGGCCCAAACCAGGTATCAATCATTCCATGAGAAACTCTACTCCCACTCTAATCCACTAGTTTCAATCCTATCTTCCTTTTCCATTACTGACAATCCTACGAGGCGTCTGAAAAGAAGATGGCACGACAACTTCTAGTTTTGATTACCTAGCGAAGTCAAGCTAATGGCCATTTTCTCTTCATGTATTTTCTCCGTTAGCTAATTTACTTGATCTATTAACTAATAAAGTTGTAAATTTCAGTAAATAATAATAATTTGAAAAAAAATGTTGATATCATTACTAATATACTTTTTGTCGCAAACCTATACCAAAATAATTATACCTGTTTTAATTCCTAACACCCTGCCCATGTACGCAACCCATTACACCCACACATTTCTGATAAAAATCCGAGGCAAAAGAAAAGAAAATGACAACGAGACCTACTAATCTTAATAAACATTGTGCAACCGCTAACTTCTTTCACGCCCATAATTTAAATTCTAACTTTTACTTGTTCTATTAACTAAATATAAATTTGTAAAAATCAATAAAATAAAAAGAATAAAACTTTTGATGATACTAATTGGGATCACTTGTAGCTGGGTGGTTAGCATAACAGCCTCGGATGCTAAAGATCACGGGTTTAAACCCACAGGTGGTCCTAGGATTTTTTAATGAGAGTAAAAAATCCTTAGTTATGCCGTCCTTCGGAGGGGGCGTTAAAAGGTGGCCCCGAGCCTCTGCGATGTCAGGTACTCGTTAAAGATCCCTATTCAAATAAAACCTGGATAGGCAAAATGTAGGACTCCAACTGTAGCATCGTCCGATTAGCCATAGCAGCATACAGTGGCATTAAATAAATAAACAAACAAACATGACACTAATTAATGATTCAGAAGCAGCACACCATGGACTGCTGATCTCCGAGTCCTGAATTAGAAACCGGCTATAGCAATATAATTATTTATATATAATACTCTCCTAGAGTTTACAGTATAAAAAATGGGTATCCGATGAACTGAGGGAATAACCTGGAACATAAGCGTGATCTTCCCCTAATCGTCACATTGCATAACCGTTGTCTAAGAAATTGTAGGAGTCTACTAGGACTGTAATGAACCTAAGTCCCGTAAAAAGGTTTTAATGGTAAAGGTAAGTTATAAATTCCAGACTGAAGTATATTTTATTACATTTTAATCTCCACACCTCTCAAAAAATAAAATAAAGAAAACGTTTAAGAACGTAAAGAAAATGGAAAAGATAATTTAAATATTTCTGTCGCATAATATTTAATTTGGTATCTAGGGATCATGATTGTAATGTAATTTTATTATTATAAAATTACATTAACTAAAACATGAATACACTTTGAATCGCATCTAAAAAGAATGGAACTCTTTTATTCAATTTAGAGTCGAGCAGAAATAGCTGATAATGTGAAATTCAAAAAACTCTCAGAGAATTATAAATAGCCGAAGAAGGCAAATCCGATAATATTGAGAGGAGCCGGTTGAAAGTAATTTAATAAAGCATAAAAGGAGAAGGATATCAACAGAATAAAATCAAAGCGAATAATAGGTCCTTAAAGGAGGGACTTGAGGCGTATCATAGCTCTAAGGAATAAATTGTAACACCCACGGCACCGATTCGTTTGAAGAAAAAATTGGAAAAGGTCAACTGAAAATCCATGATTAAGTTATTAGTCCGTGGGAGGATATACTCTCAAAACTAGTTTAAAATCTCCTGCAGAACACATATCACACACATTTCACGAACCAACCATCGTAATCAAACAATCATCAAATTATCTCTTCATAGTTCTGAGTTTTCTTTTGGTTCAATATTTGTAAGATATATATTTAGCCTTTTCACAAAAGAAGTATTTGATATATATTTTTATTTATTTACTTTTACACATCACAACGTTTCAGCCTCTAGGGCCATTTTCAACCATCTGTAACAATTCAAATTATTTTACGGCGTTTATACACTTTTTACAACTAATGTCAATATTTAAATTAATTATTTTATTTTTCATGTCTTTGTTAACAAAAAAAATGCTTTACCTACCATGCATATATATATATATATATATATATATATATATATATATATATATATTATTAGCAGTGGCATAACAATAATTTTAAAAGTATATGATTTTAAAAGAATCATAATATATTGCATCTATTATTTAAACGAAAAAGAAAAAAAAAAAAAAGGAAAAATCTATTTATTCAAAAAAATTATTTGTATTCACTCACCAAACATTTATCAGCCGTCCTGTGGGTGTTCTTACAAACATGTGTTTTTAAAATTATAGTTTGGACACTGCTAATAATTAGGACGACACTACTTATGAAGCGGTGAAAGAATATATACATAAATATGCATAGTAGGTATTACATTTTTTAAAAACAAAGACACGATTAATAAAGTCATTAATTTAAATGTTGACATTAGTTGTAAAAAGGATATAAATGCTATAAAAAAAATTATTTGTAACAGATGCTTGAAAATGGCTCTAGAGGCTGAAACGTTGTGATGCGTATAAGTAAATTAATCAAAAAATATATCAAAAACTTCTTTATTGAAAAGGCCAAATATATATCTTACAACCATCAAGTCACTCATACCCAAATTCTTCGTTTTAGGCATTTAAAAAAAAAATTATATATATATATATATATATATATATATATATATATATATATATATATATATATAGATAGATAGATAGATAGATATTTTTTGAGAAATATTCAATTCTTTCCCATATGGGACAATAAAGGACAAAGGTAATTCTATTAATTTTGGACCCACATTAATGACTTAAATAGGGAACATGTGTTATAAAATATAAAGAAATTTTGATATATTTGGTGCTAAACGTTTAAATTACTATATTTTCTTATTTTAATATATATTATTGTTTTTAGTTGGCTACACAATTTTTAAAATTGACTTTTTAATATTGTAAGAAAGAATAAATAAAAAGATTTTTTTAATTTTCATTATTGACAAATAATTTGAATTGTAGGTCAAAAATGTATGATGGACGGCGAGATTGGATAACTTGCTAAAGGAATGACGCAAGGAAATACTTGCGACGATTGGAAGGGTTAAAACCACTTCAACTCGCCAAAAATGTGGGACACGGAGGTGTACCTAGGAAGTCCGAAGATGAATCGCACAAAGCAGTTGATTAAGCGTTTTATTTTTACCTTGAGATCTCAGGAAACACAATCGTATACTGTACAGCAATAGTCGAAGTGAAGAAATATTAGAGAGGTGATCATTATTTTTAAGTTTATTAAGTTCTGCAGCACAAGGGACAATGGTAATAGTAATAAAATACTTCATTCACGTAGAATTTAAATAAAATAGAGAGAAAATAATGAAAAATACAAAAGTAAGATAACATCATGAACACATGCATACATCTATACAATATAAATATTAATATTTGCAATAATTACCAATATCACCTGTCATATTTTGTATTCTTCTTCAACAACAATCTTTATTGAGTAAAATTACAATCTGTCCCAATTTGGACATCAATAGTAGTGCTGAAAGATATCATACATACTACATTCATACAATATTTACACAGCATAAAATTACAATAAAATATATACACAATAATGAATCAATACAATAAAGTCTAGAAATCGCTTTTACCTATATATAGCATTTCCAAGTCAATTGTAACCTTTTCCAAGTCAAATGTAACTTTTTCCAAGTCAAATGTAACCTTTTCCAAGTCAAATGTAACCCTTTCCATTTCAAATGTAACCTTTTCCAAGTCAAATGTAACTTTTTCCAAGTCAAATGTAACCTTTTCCAAGTCAAATGTAACTTTTTCCATTTCAAATGTAACCTTTTCCAAGTCAAATGTAACCCTTTCCATTTCAAATGTCACCTTTTCCAAGTCAAATGTAACCCTTTCCAAGTCAAATGTCACCTTTTCCATTTCAAATGCTACCTTTTCCAAGTCAAATGTCACCTTTTTCTTCACTTCTAGCCTCAAATATTCCGTTTTATTTATTTATTTATTGAAAAATAATTAGTTTAATTAACATTATGACTTTTTTAATAATTTTGGCATATTCTATCGCTATCTTTTTTGTTTTTTAGATATTTGGTATCAAGTTCTGTTTTTTACTAGCTATATTTAAAAAAATTAATTATCGTCTATTTAGTTTTAAGATAGTTATTGATTTTGAGTTTTTTAGAGGGGAGGGGTAGTTTTTGTGAATAATTAATGTGTTTTCGGGTATTATAATTACTTTTTTCGAGCTGTATTTTTTATCGCTCGCGTGCATGTTATCTCGCATTTACTTTTAATGTTTTTAATTGATGTAGGAGTTGATAGTTGAGTTTTCGGGTATTATAATCACGTTTTTTGAGGTTTATTTTTTTATCGCTTCCATGCAATTTAACTCGAATTTATTTTTAATGTTTTTTATTGATATAGGAATTAATTAATGTGCTTTGGGGGGTTATGATTACGTTTTTCGAGCTGTATTTTTTATCGCTCTCAATTATTTTAACTCGAATTTACTTTTAATGTTTTTTATTGATATAGGGATTAATTATTTTGCTTTCGGGTGGTTATGATTACGTTTTTTGAGCTGTATTTTTTATCGCTCTCGCTTATTTTAACTAAAATTTACTTTTTATGTTTTTTATTGATACAGGGGTTGATAATTGTGTTTTCGGGTCCTATAATCACGTTTTTTGAGGTTTATTTTTTTATCGCTCCCATGCAATTTAACTCGAATTTATTTTTAATGTTTTTTATTGATATAGCAATTAATTATTGTGCTTTCGGGGAGCTATGATTACGTTTTTCCAGCTGTATCTCTTATCGCTCATGCGTATTTCAACTTGTATTTACTTTTAATATTTTTATTTTTATAGAAATCTATCCTTGTGTTTTCGCGGGGTTATGAAAATGTTTAAAAGCTTTTTTATTATCACTCGTGCGGATTTCAACTCGCCTTTATTTTTGATATTTTTTTATTGATATTGGGATTGATTATTTTGTTTTTGGTCCTCATTATAACGTTGCTGGAATATACATCGTTTAGCTTTTTTTTTTAACTTTTTTTTTTAGAATTATTATTTTATAAAATGATTAGTTATAGTTCCTTTTCTAGCGTCCTGAGTAAGTTTTTTCAACTAAATATTTTGTAAAGGATCCGCTTCCTAACTTGGTCTTACAATTATTTGATAATTTAATTGAGGAATCGTTTATTCTATTTTCGGGTGTTCTGATAATATTATTTGAACCAAATTTGTTATCGCTTTTACTCATTTTAAGTTACTGTTCCTATTTCATAAATATTCGATAGAGGGATCGTTTATAGTGTTTTCGGGAATATTAATAGAGTTTATGACATTTTTTTATAGCTAGTGCACATTTTAACTTAAATGAAAAGTGATCTAGAAGAATGCGCAATCGCGATGTAACGTCCAGATCAAAAATGTAACCAGATCCTGCAAAAATACAATACATAATTTTTACATCAAATTATAACATGATATCTATGGTAGGTAGAAATTCCCAAGCGCATAAAAGAATAATGTTCAAAACACGTTATGAGAATCCCCTAAAACCAAAACAAAAAAGACCACTGCAAATGGAAGTTGAAATGAGAGCAAGCGACAATAAAAACAGCTTGAAAACGTAATCATAAGACCCGAAAAGATAATTACAAACCTCTATAACAATGAAAAGTATTAAAAGTAATTTCGAGTTAAAATAATTGAGAGCGATAAAAAATACAGCTGGAAAAACGTAATCATAGCTCCCGAAAGCACATTAATTAATTCCTATATCAATAAAAAACATTAAAAATAAATTCGAGTTAAATTGCATGGGAGCGATAAAAAAATAAACCTCAAAAACGTGATTATAGGACCCGAAAACACAATTATCAACCCCTGTATCAATAAAAAACATAAAAAGTAAATTTTAGTTAAAATAAGCGAGAGCGATAAAAAATACAGCTCAAAAAACGTAATTATAACCACCCGAAAGCAAAATAATTAATCCCTATATCAATAAAAAACATTAAAAGTAAATTCGAGTTAAAATAATTGAGAGCGATAAAAAATACAGCTCGAAAAACGTAATCATAACCCCCCAAAGCACATTAATTAATTCCTATATCAATAAAAAACATTAAAAATAAATTCGAGTTAAATTGCATGAGAGCGATAAAAAAATAAACCTCAAAAAACGTGATTATAATACCCGAAAACTCAACTATCAACTCCTACATCAATTAAAAACATTAAAAGTAAATGCGAGTTAACATGCACGCGAGCGATAAAAAATACAGCTCGAAAAAAGTAATTATAATACCCGAAAACACATTAATTATTCACAAAAACTACCCCTCCCCTCTAAAAAACTCAAAATCAATAACTATCTTAAAACTAAATAGACGATAATTATTTTTTTTAAATATAGCTAGTAAAAAAACAGAACTTGATACTAAATATCTAAAAAACAAAAAAGATAGCGATAGAATATGCCAAAATTATTAAAAAAGTCATAATGTTAATTAAACTAATTATTTTTCAATAAATAAATAAATAAAACGGAATATTTGAGGCTAGAAGTGAAGAAAAAGGTGACATTTGACTTGGAAAAGGTAACATTTGAAATGGAAAAGGTGACATTTGACTTGGAAAGGGTTACATTTGACTTGGAAAAGGTGACATTTGAAATAGGAAAGGGTTACATTTGACTTGGAAAAGGTTACATTTGAAATGGAAAAAGTTACATTTGACTTGGAAAAGGTTACAATTGACTTGGAAATGCTATATACAAACACACACTCAGACATACATCACATTGAGTGGAGAATCTAGCCAGTGTACTATTGACTTCATAGTATTAATATAATTTTGAATGTTTATGTATAGCTATATGAAAAATATAAATTCTTAGAAGGAATAAAATCTTTGGGACGGTATATTAATAGAAGAAATAAAGTAAATCACTAGTAAGAATATTTTCATTAAAATATTGTTTTATTGTATGCGAGTGTGAAATATATCCCAAAAATAAGAAGGAAGGGCTGGATACGATTGGTCTGGACTGTTGCGTGATGATAAAGAAATAATGTAAGAAAGGAACCCGTCTTCAGGTAAAGGAAAGAGGATTCGTTTTCAGGAAAATAGAATGATGTGATATTTTACCACGTTTGTTAGAAGATGAAGAAATAGTAATATAAAAAAGTTGATTTTTTTAATAATATGATGCGATAAATATTAATTGATAAGTAAACTAGGTTTGTAAATTTACTTTCTTTTTTTTCTTAAAATATCGTTATTTTGTAGTCTTGTTAACACGGATCCATCTTACTATTGTTTGTTTGTGTATTCTTAAAACCTCACATTATGCTACAATGGCTAATCAGACGATGCTACACTGACGATATCCATGTTAATTAGAATAGGAATCTTCAACGAATACCTGACATTGCTCAGATTTGGTACCATCATTTTACGTCCCCTCCGAAGCACAGCACATCCTTCTCATCGGTGAGAGTGCGAAAGATAATCGCTAACATTGAAAGAAAAACTGTGAAAGAGATTTGAGAAACTGGTATCACTCAAAATAATTGTGATTTTAACCAACGATCCAAAACATTCTGTTGAACGTCACACAAAAACATATTTTTTTCCCTCAAATCTGAAATTGTACAATACTGCATCTCGGGGTCTACTCCATCTTTAGGACCTTCCATCTCTGACAATATTCGTATATTAACAACATAACTCCGTAAAAAATTAAAAGATGCATATTTGTCACTTTCTCATAATTTATCCTATTTTCTGTCTAACCATAGTCATCACGAAAAACTTGTTAGGGACGAAAGATCCTGAAAATGGGGTTTACTCCGGAACGTTGAGATGAATTTATATAAAAATCTTACAATATACATATGGTCGAGTTGAGATTTGGGGTTCTACTAAACCATCAAATTCTTCTCATATCTAACTCTTGTAATCCCAATCCTTCGTGAAATCCTCATCAACGCTGCTTACTTTGTTATAAATAAAGTCACCATAATGCTCTAATCTAAGTTACTTTGCTATGACCAATGCACCCGTACCAACTCGTCAGTCGTTATCCTCCCTCTTACGGCCGAGCTCTCGTTCGGGGCTGTGACCTTTAGATCACGGCACTATCTGCCGAACGTCCGGGGAACTTTATGTAGTAATTTTATTATTATATGTAGTATTACATATAACCTAAATATTGCATTTGTATTATTAGTTTGACAATGACCCTAACGGTCGAAAAGCCTTTATGTTACAAAATAAATAAATAATCTAAGTTTCTATCCTTGCTTCCTCTTCAATTCCAGATAATCCACTAAGACTACTAAAAAGAAGATAGTCTCGTGACCTCCAGTTTTAAATTGCTTACTCGACTGCTGCTATTGGACAATTTCTCTAAATGTTTCTATTTGTATGTTCATATTATTTTTTCCTATGGCATATTTACTTTTGTATTACCATATACAGTTATAAATTTCAATTATTAAGAAAATATGGGAATGGAAGAATATATAATTTATTATTAATACACACGTTACAGGTCTTCCATCAGACCACACAAAACAATGACGACTACTTGTTCTTCCAGTACTTTCTTCCCTTCTTTAGGCATTTAGGCTTTAGGTCCAGTTTTTTCGGAGATCACTTCCCACTTGGAATCAATCTGAGCTCTTTCCAGATCAATTTATATAATTAGTAAATTTTATATATTTATATTTAATTTAATTTTTGTTTAATCCTTCCCTATCCCTATCCTGTTATTTTTCTCTCTTTTCTAGACAATTATAATTTATATAATTACAATAATAATTATGGCTGGAAAGTATACATAGAGTTTTAAAATATATATATTTTTTAAAATACAGATCCCCTTCCTTAGCGGGTGTAAAATTAATCTTCAAAATTTATTTTCATCTTAAAAGGATATTTATAGTTCGATGATAATCAGATAAAGTTAAAATTTATAAAATTCTAAAATTATTCCGACATTTCAACAGCGCTAAATCATACAAATATAATTAAGAATTGATCTGAGAATGGAGCTAGAAGAGAGCGAAGATAGAAAGGGACGAAGCGATAAAAAGTCATTATATCGATATCGCTATTAGAGCCGATTGGAGGAGATATTTCCTCAGCTATGGGAAACCAGTGAGGAAAAGCGATGAGTAAGTACAAGATAGGGGGAGGATTGTAGGGGAGTTTTGTGGGGGGGGGAGTCTTTGGGGGTTGGGGTGGGGGGTGCGGTCGGCTCGATAATTGGACAGTCCGGCACAAACACTCCACCTCTCAATAAAGTTGATAATTAACGTCCCTCCTTTGCGACAATGGGCTCTTCCTCCGGGTCCCCTTCCTGCGGTTGTTCCTTCCTATAGTTTTCCCTAATAGCGTAAGATTCCATTCAAGACCATTATATAATGACTTAATTATAATAGTAGTCTTATTTCATTGGAATGACACTGATAACGTACAAAATTAGCTGTATAAACATAGTAAGAGGGCTGCGTCAAAAAAAACACAAAAAAAATCAGTTCGGATGTTTTTTGCTAATTCCTTTAAAGTCACTTTATTATATACAAGGGAGCGGCGTGGTCTAGTGGGTAGAGCGCTAGTCAACTGTGCTCCGGGTCCTGGGTTCGAGTCACGGCTGTGGCTTCATATTATTAATTCTGTTATTTTAGCCGGGGAGCGATCCTGGGGTATAGAGACCATCCTGGGGCACAACCCAATAAAGTGGGTATTCAAAGATGGGAAAAAAAAGTCTGGCTGCTGAGCGTGATCTTGGCCGAATCACGTCATTGCACGGCCGTTGGCATAGAAACATTACGAAACTCTACATGTACTGAGCCCAAAACTCTTCATGGGTTGTAGTCGTTAAGATTTTTTTTTTTATTATACACTATCGACTCGGATGCAATTTAAATGTGGTGTAATTTACGATTAAAAAACCTCAGTTTGACCAATTAAGGGTTTATCACATTGGGATTATGAGTTCATCGTGACGAAAAGAGCACTTAGCAAAAAATATCATGTTTATTATATAACGTCTATTAATTCTTATATTTAGTCATCAGAAGAAATTAGAAAAATAAATTAGTCAAATATTGGTTTCATTTATTTGTTTAGCACATTTACTTATTGTACTATGGAAATTGTACAGTGGTAAATTTTAATAAAAGAATTTAAAAAAAAATATATTTGTTTGTTATGTTTAACGGTTTCTGTTTTATTTGGTTAGTAAAATCATGTGGCTGGAAATCCCAAAGACTTAATGAGGGAATATCGATGTTTTTAAATTTCTCTCAAAGGTTTGATAATTTCTTAAAACTTATATATTAAATACAACAAACATTTAAATAAAAATTGCTCTTAAATTGTTAAAATAATAAAGGTGATAATATATGGTTCCTAAGTGTGTAATTATTTAATAGCATTAAAAAGATATAATAGACTTTATGCTGCCGTGGATAATCGGACGATGCTACAGTGGGAGACCTAAATTTTGCCTATCTAGATTTAATTAGGGTAGGGATCTTCATCGCAAAGACTCAAAACCACTTTTTTATCCTCCTTCGAAGAACAGCATAACTAAGGATTTTTACTACCATTAAAAATCCTCGGACCAGCTGTCAGGTTTGAACCCGCGACCTTAGGCACAGAAGGCTGTTATTCTAGCCACTACACCAAGGGTGACTGACCGCTTCCAGTGTGTCAACCATGTCAATTTTTTATTATATAGAATAGTTTCAGGGCTACAGCCGGAAGGGTCTTATGCAAAAAAAAAAAAAACATCCCCTTGAGCAGAGATAGCCCTACCTGGGGAGTAAGAGAAAACACCTCCTAGAAGATACACATACCACTAATCCTTCGACAGTTTAACCACCATTTAACAAGTAAAATTATGTCTAGTCTCTTGATCTAATTATGTATGATCTTCTTCTTAATAAATTTATTTTTTTAAATCATATCTCAGTAAATTGGATGAAATTTAGATAGAACTTTGGAAAGGATTTCGATTTCTATTCCTCAACAAATTTAATGACTTTGGTTAATATAATTACCAATGGCATCCCACAGTTTTCAGCCATCTTTTAGATAAGTAATAGCATAGCACTCTGTTTAGCTGTTTAAAACAATTTATCCTCAACGTCAACAAAAAAAGTGAAATAAAAATCTCAAAATATGTAAAAAAAAAAAAGTGTAGTTAAGAGTAATATGCAGCCCAAAATACCTAAAAAGGCCTAGAATTAATGAATTACTTAAAAAAAATCATAGAAACCTTGTCTTAGAATTGCAATATCTTTATGAAAATCATGTCTAATGAAAATATGTACTCCTACTCTTTAAAAAGTATGTACATATATAATATATATAAAAGACAAAGATAGGAATATTCAAAATTACATAATAAAAAAAATTATTTTCAATTTAATGAAAATGTTGAATTAAACTGCGGTATTAAAAATGTCTTCAACTAGTAAATCAAACGTATTAAATCAACACTATTCTGAAATAAGAGCTACGTATACTAGAAGAAATTACTTCAACTATTCCGAAGCTTGAGAAAATGAAATGTAGTTTAAGTTAAGAGAATACAATAACAACTTGTATTTAAGGAAGCATTTCTATATTACACCACATTTCTACCTTATATTAAGATATTCTAAATTTTAATTAATTTACTTTGAGAATAATAACCTACAATTCATAGTATCACAACCCTCTCAAGTCTAAATTATTAACCAACTGCAAGAAGCACCAAATGAAAGATCAAATAGCAAAGAATTAGAAAGGATTGAGACTAGGTGAATATCTGTTTCTGAGGCGTTGGCTTGGATCTCACACTAGATTGTCTTTAATTTCCCGCTCCTAAGCTCCAACCCTCCACTTTATTTCGGGTCTTGATGATGGCCTTGGCGCTGTCTCTATGGCCCTGTTTAAACAAACTTCTGAAAATGTCATTAGAACACCCTTCCCCGCCTACATTCCTTGTATTGTACTGAAGCTTTTAAAAATCCCATAAGGTCCTATAATAAAGATATCTCGTACATAAAACCATTCCTACTCGCCTTAATCGACTGAAAAACAGTAAAGAAGGTACTTTGACAGACATTAAACAATCGTCATAAATCATAAAAATAACTATAAAAAACATCGGAAAATACTTTTATTATTTTCTAAAAAATACTATAGCGATTTTAACAAAAAAAAAAGTTTTATAGTATAATTAAATTGTATCTGATATCGGTTCTAATAATCATAGAAATTTTCGCTGTAAGACAAAGGCTTAATTTCGGATCTTAATGAAGGTCGTAGCGAAACAAACTTCTAAAAATGTCATTATAACATACTTAAAAAAAAAAAATAATAAATATATATATATATATATATATATATATATATATATATATATATATTATATATATATATATATATATATACCAATGTATAATTAAATTTTATCTAACATCAGTCCCAATACTCAATGAAATAGTCAGACAGAACGTTTTCAAAACGTCTGGCTCTAAAGTACGTTAGATAAGATAATAAATTATTATTGCACAAAGTAATGATTTATAATATTGTATTTGAAATAGTAGAGCATTTTTTATAGTTATAGTGGGGGTAAAAATAAGTAATTCAATAATGGGGGAAAAAAAAAACAATAAAAGATTTACATACAAATCAAAGAATAATTATGTTACTAATTTAAAAAAAATAACAAACTAAGAGCAGCAATTTAGATGTATAATATACCTTAGAAAATATAAAGTTTTAGCAAAAATATTAACCATCATATTAATTCTTAGACTTTAATACACATTAAAAACATATAACATTAACTTAGGTGAAGTTGCACATTATAATTTATTTTTATTATAAGAAGTATAATGACTGTCTGCATTAAAACTAAATATAATCATTAGTATTTATTAAATTAAAAAAAAATGGAGGGATTTTCATTTTGTTTTCACATTTAACAGTAAGACCCAAGAGGTCCTCATAAATCAAATGCAAATGAGAAAGATCTGATTTGATAGCATATTAGAGCTTACCAGTAGAGTTGAAACATACAATGAAACTAGATTTATTCATAACATTAGAGTAAAATCACTGATAGGTAACACAGGTTTCAGAAAGTTAACAGGTAGTATATAGTAAATATAATAGAACACCAAGTCTTTTGTTTTTCCTTCTCAATCCAATTTGATCATTATACATAAAACTAATTGAAAATAATTAAACGAACCAAATTGAAATTGAAATAGCATGCATTATGCTATGCACTATGCTATTTATGAAATGAAATGCATTATTTAATAGCAAAACTCTCTTCCAAAAATAAAGACTAAATTTTAATAATAATAAATTCTTTATTCATTCTAGGACAAGTCCTTTCAGAGTGATATTACAGAAAAATTAAATTAGAATTTCAGTATCTTAGAGTAAAAACGCAAACAAAAACAACAGAAATAACATAGAAAATGAATAATAGTAACAAATTAATAGGTAGCTTCTAATAATAATTTAGAAAAACAAACAACAAACTAGACAAGAATAAAATAAAATATATATGTTTATATATACATTTTTTTAAGTTTATTTTGAAGGATATAATCATCCAGACTTTCATTATTACCACACTACTGCACATCTCATATTGACATGCACAAAAGATTAAGAACATCATTCCAAAACAGTTCGGTCATATACTAGAGGTAAAATATGTGACAAGGCATGCTCTATGTTGAGCATTTATAAGATATGTTTTGTTCTGATTATGTATGAACAACTGTACCTTTGTATATAATTAAGAAAAAGATTTTCAGCCTGTGCAAGCATCTCACTTTTGCCGCTAAGTCCCAGTTCTGTGACTGACACCTTGGGACAAAACAAAACCACCACTTTTGATAAACCAGGCTTTTGTTTTGAAGTCCTTCGTTGCTTCTCAGAGGGTTTTAACTTTCAATGATTAAATTAATTTAGTTCATTTACAAGTTGAACAAGTTCTTTTTCCAAAGAAATACAGTCTTTTAAATGTTTCTTGAAAGAAGTTGTTTATGCAATTTCTTATCTGAAAGAATGGAAGTGAGAGGAGGAAATACAAAGGAGAGGCAGAGACGAGAGATAGTGGAAGGTATACAGTAAAAGAAAGTGAGCCGAGATGAGGACCCCTATCGCCGCCACTGAACTCAGGTCCTTATCTAGGGTCCGCATCTTTTGCCTTCCTCACCTCCCAAGTATCTGGGGTTAGTATCTAGGCATACAAGTTCCTATATTTCTCAAATCCACGTGGCCATTGCGTCCTTACCACTGCAATTAAATATTCATTAATTTTACAGCAGTATATCTTTGATAAAATTTCATCTTTAGGATTAAGGTTATTTGTTGGATTTTATTATAATCCATCATTTGGACATAATACTTCAAGTTCCCTAATGTTGAATGGAGAATTTTGTGAAGCGAAAATTGGATCATTATTACTGATGAAACACATTTATCATCAGCATAGTAAGGATAGCGTTCGAATAGATTGGAATATCAATTGTAAACTGTGTAGAGTTTTGGGTCAGTGGTACTGCCTTGAGAAACACTAGGTGACTGAGAGAAAAGAAATTAATAGGCTATTAAAATATATATTCAAAATATTATTATCAGTTTAATATTCTCTCATTTAATGTTTTGTATCACTTCTTTTTTTATTTCAAATAGGGCAGAAAGGACGGATTATCCTGTAGAAAACCTTATTCTGTACCGAATGAGAAGTTCAAAGTTTTTCTACAAGACTAAAAAATTACTATAGCTTAGATGTGCCAAGACCAGAACATACCTGGACGACACACCAGACTTGTTATTCCACTGCTAATGTTTACAACGATATTCCTCCAAATTTTCAATTTTCTCATACAAATACCCTATAGTATTCAAATTATTACAACAATGTTAAAATATGGGCGTAATCCCTCAGTGAAGAAAAATTTTCTGAATTATAGAATTAAAATAACTTATCGCTATAGACATGTCCCACAATGCCAGCCTTCGTCACTAATTCTGATATTTATCCTGTATGCATTTATATGTATTCTTTATTGATTTTTTGTTTTGTCAATTACTGTTTCTTACTGTGTAATGTGTTATGCTTCTTAATAATTTTTTATTATGTAATTCGACTTCGTATTTACATGCCTAAATTGTATATCTTGTATATATGAATTTGAATTCTGTAATGCATTTGGTTTAGTCAATTACTGTGGACTGTGTTACTGTTTATTATAACTATTTTTTGAATTAGTTGGGTATTATAATTCAATTTTGTATTTACATGTCTTAATTTCATATCTTGTATATGTATTCCTTATAGCTTTTTAGCTTAGTCAATTACTGCTTCTTACTGTGTACAGTGTTACTGTATATTTATAATTGTATTTTAACATTCTTTAAGTATTACATTGTTTCTTAATGTGCATTGTACCACTGTTTCTTTATAAAAATTGTGTTATATTTTGTAATATTATTTAAGTATTGAATTGTTTCTTTCTTTGTACTGTGTAACTGTTTGTTCTTGTAGTTTCATGATATTGCCGCAGGTGAACTCCTTTCCCACACAGGGGCTCGCCTTAGTGGGATAGTGACTTCTACTTGCACTGTAAAATTTCTGTATTTTGATTTAAATAAAGAAGTTATTAAAAAAAATGTGTAAATCCGTAAGAGGCTATATAGGTAATATTATTTATTAAGGATAAGGAAAGTACTCTTTAAAGTTACGGTTATGCAAGATTTATTCTGTTTAAATGTATTCTCATTACTGAAGCTGGATAGAACAAAATTAAACTGAAATAATAATAAATTAAATTTTTGAGATACCCTTACTGAGCTATCCAGATGAAGGCCTAAAATATAGACCGAAACGTCAGCACACAAATGTTATACGTTTTCTACAATAATTAGTGTATTTTATGTAGTGACCTCGCTACCAACTTTTCCATTTATATAAGAGTAATAGTTCCCTCGATTATTAATAGATTCTGTTATTTAAAAAAAAAAAATTTTTTGCTGTTTCAATCATCACCTGGGTTCTCATATACATCATATTTTACAACTGAAAATTTGATTTTTACTCATTATTATAAATAAATCAAATAAAGTCTAATAAAAAGTTATAATTAAGAACTCAACGTTACTTGAATCAATTGGCTATAGTTTCTGCTGTCATTGGCAGTTCGAGTTACAAGATGTTGTTTGGTATTAATTATTTTCTCTCGAACTTTATTTTATTCCGATTAGGACTAAGCTAAATAATTGAAACTGCAGTTTTGCTCGTTACATAACATCAATTATTATTATTAAGAATACTTTGTACCGTTGAAGATTAAACGTATGGTTTCAACAACCAACCTTCCATACACACACCCTTTTATTATATAATAAAAAATATATAATGCATAACTTTAGCAATATCAGCATATAAAGTCCGCATTAATATTGAAATGGGGGCAGAAGATATGCATATATATGTATTTTATATATTTTTGATAATATCGGAATATATTAGCCGTGTGTGTGACACTATGCTTGGTACGTAACGTCAAATATTATTAATACGTAAAATTTATACCGTCAAAGATTAAACTTAAGGATTCAACACCACCTTAAATATTCACACACCCATCTATTCATAGAATACTACGTATCCAATACATGCCGCAAACAATGTCAGCATATAAGGTCTGTATTAATATTGTAACGGGGCCTTAAGATATACATATAAATGTATATATTGTTGATAATATCAGAATACATTAACCGTGGGTGTGACACTATGATACATTAGGCTATTTAGCGATATCTGTTCTAGGAGATGGCTACGAGAACCGGTGGGTGATCTAGGCCCATCAGCGTGGGTAGAACTGCTATTTGATTTTACCACGCGCCATAGAACCATCTGGACACTTTATATCTGCGTCTTCATAGCATAAGGCCTCAATGATGAACATCAAATTTTATATAAGTATGAAAGCATAAATATGACAGAATTTACATATGTAAATATTAAATAATACATAAATACATATGTATGTATTCGATCTGATTCTAATAATCAGAATAGGAAAACTGCAAATTACATATTTAAAAACGCTGAAAATTATTACACAATGGTTTATTATTTTTAAATAACTATATTAGGGTTGATATATAATAATAATAATAATTCATTATTTATTCTGGGACAAGTCCCTTCAGAATAACATAACAGGAAATAAAAAGGTGGACTTCAGACTAGAGTCTAAGAGTAAAATGGCTGAAAAACAGAAAAGAATTAAACTAATAACATGAACAAACAAAATAACTTAAAAGCTAAATTATTATAAAAATGTACAAACCAGAAAAATAAATGTATTTTAACATGAGAACAAAAAATTATAAACAAAAAAAAATTTAATCAGATAAAAGAAATATATATACACATATACACACATATGCATCTATGTATACAGTTTTTAAAAACAAAGGAAATTACTATTCTTCTTTAAGCATTAATATAATTTAATCTTGCATCTTTGAAAAGATAATAATTTCAAATAATTGCTGCTGAATTTACCGTTGAAAATGATAATTAAATAAGTAAATCTGTTTAATATTATTTATTAGTTGATTATTCTTGAAATTAGCATCTACTTGGGATTATTTAGAAATTGGATTGATAGGAAATGGATAAATAGACGGGATTTGAATGTGGAGAGAGTTTGGGAGTCACGGATATTAGGAGGAATGGAGTTAAACTGAGTTTTTGCTTGGGCGTGGCTCAGTAATGCCCTGATGATAGCTCACAAGCTTGAGCCGAAACGTTGGCAAAATTAAAAAAATTACTGATTCCTGATTATTCCACCAACAATAGTTTCTACAGTCGACTGTACATCCTCAATAAACTTTCTCTTTATGTATAAAGTGGCTCTTCTGGTAAGCCGATTTTGATGAAAAAATTGCTGTAACATCTCGGGCGTATAGTAGTCCTAAATATAAAATTTCAATTTCGCTGGCCTTTTCTTTTTTGCGATAGGCTTACCACACACAGACCTTTTTGCGGAGCTTGGCCATTTGGACTCAAGGGACCCTAAAACGTATATTTCCGTCGAAAACTGGAATTCGAAAATCTTCACGATCGTAATGCTTTCCCTTACTATATATTCATTATATGTGTAAGTGAAAGTAAAATATGGACTGGAAAAGAATCAGCTCCAAAACATGGGTGACTTTAATCCTGGACTCACTGGGCATTTTACACAACCATCTATATTAAGGGTAGCCTAGATTTTTAAATTTTCCAATACCGATTTCAACGTAATTAATATGACTAAATATATTTATTCGGAAATATATCTCCAACCCCCTTTCCTTTTTTTTTTCGTTAAAGATTGTCGTTAATATTGATTAGTATGCTGTGTGTTCATAGCAGCTTAGTGAAGTTGAGCAGCCCACCTAGTTGGGAATTTCTCTCCCTCTCTTAATAATAAATTCCATATATTGAAGATAACAACATTTTACGCACTGACTTAAAGAAAACGATCAATATTACATTCAAAGGAATGAAATTAATCTGACCAATTCCTGATCCTTGGTCTCAAGATCGAACTTATAATAGGAGTTTGCAGGTGGAGAGCAAGTGAACCTAATAATACAATGGTGGAACTGGAACGTTTGGAACTAATAAGTAGTTATAACATTCCGTAACTTTAGTTCACGGTGAACTAGTTCGCTCAAAGACGGATAGAACAAGCTATGTAAGGTGATACAGAACATAAAACAATCAAGGGTTTGAAAAACAGAACAAAGATAACAGTTAAAGGAAGCAGGATTTTGTGAATATGATGTATTGGTTTATTATTTTCAATAATCAACCTTTGTAATCGACCAAAAAAAAAAAAAAAGAAATTACCCCTGCTCAAAATTTCAGGATACGTAGAATCCGAATAAAAAAAAAAATCCGTTTGTCCGCCGTCCGCGGTATATCTCCGAAACTACTGGACCAATTTTTTTTTAGTTCGCCACAAAGATACTAGTCCATTCAACGATTATCCTAACACCAAGATGTTGATATCAGCTGATTAGTTTTAAAATGACAGCCGATTAAAAGGATTTTATTCAATAACTCAGTTATTTTTGAAGATAAAAAAAATTGTTAGTTTTTTTACCCAACAAAACGCGAATAATTATATAAAAGAGAAAAAATAAAAGAAAAATAAATAATATTTTCACATAAATACGCTCATAACTCAGTTATTTTTGACGATTGAGAAAAGTATATGCAGTTTTAGAATCAGTAAAGCGCGATAAAAAAATAAATAAATAAATAAAAATTGAAATCTCGCTTATATATACATTTGTAACTACGTTATTTTCAAAAATAGAAAGAAAAAATTAGTATTATTTTTTAACCAAAAAGCCGCGAATAATTATATAAAGAGAAAAAAAGAAAAGAAAAAAAAATAGGAAAATAGAAATCTCGCTTATATATACTCTTGTAACTACGTTATTTTCGAAGATAGAAAAACATTCATTATCGTTTTTTAACCGAAAAGCCACGAATAATTATATTAAAGAGAGAAAAAGAAAAGAAAAAATGGGAAAATTTAAATCTCGCTTATATATACATTTGTAACTACGTTATTTTCAAAAATAGAAAGAAAAAATTAGTATTATTTTTTAACCAAAAAGCCGCGAATAATTATATAAAAGAGAAAAAATAAAAGAAAAATAAATAATATTTTCACATAAATACGCTCATAACTCAGTTATTTTTGACGATAGAGAAAAGTATGTACAGTTTTAGAATCAGTAAAGCGCGATAAAAAAAAAATAAATAAATAAAAAAAAAATTGAAATCTCGCTTATATATACATTTGTAACTACGTTAGTTTAAAAGATAGAAAGAAAAAATTGGTATTATTTTTAACCAAAAAGCCGCGAATAATTATATAAAAGAGAAAAAAAGAAAAGAAAAAATAATAGGAAAATTGAAATCTCGCTTATATATACTCTTGTAACTACGTTATTTTCGAAGATAGAAAAACATTCATTATCGTTTTTTAACCGAAAAGTCACGAATAATTATATTAAAGAGAGAAAAAGAAAAGAAAAAATGGGAAAATTTAAATCTCGCTTATATATACATTTGTAACTACGTTATTTTCAAAAATAGAAAGAAAAAATTAGTATTATTTTTTAACCAAAAAGCCGCGAATAATTATATAAAAGAGAAAAAATAAAAGAAAAATAAATAGGAAAATTGAAATCTCGCTTATATATACTCTTGTAACTACGTTATTTTCGAAGATAGAAAAACATTCATTATCGTTTTTTAACCGAAAAGCCACGAATAATTATATTAAAGAGAGAACAAGAAAATAAAAAAATAAAAAATTGAAATCTCGCTTATATATACATTTGTAACTACGTTAGTTTAAAAGATAGAAAGAAAAAATTGGTATTATTTTTAACCAAAAAGCCGCGAATAATTATATAAAAGAGAAAAAATAAAAGAAAAATAAATAATATTTTCACATAAATACGCTCATAACTCAGTTATTTTTGACGATAGAGAAAAGTATGTACAGTTTTAGAATCAGTAAAGCGCGATAAAAAAAAAAAAATAAATAAATAAATAAAAAAATTGAAATCTCGCTTATATATACATTTGTAACTACGTTAGTTTAAAAGATAGAAAGAAAAAACTGGTATTATTTTTAACCAAAAAGCCGCGAATAATTATATAAAAGAGAAAAAAAGAAAGAAAAAAAAATAGGAAAATTGAAATCTCGCTTATATATACTCTTGTAACTACGTTTTTTTCGAAGATAGAAAAACATTCATTATCGTTTTTTAACCGAAAAGCCACGAATAATTATATTAAAGAGAGAACAAGAAAAGAAAAAAATAGGAAAATTTAAATCTCGCTTATATATACGCTTGTAACTACGTTATTTTCGAAGATAGAAAAACATTCATTATCGTTTTTTAACCGAAAAGTCACGAATAATTATATTAAAGAGAGAAAAATAAAAGAAAAAATGGGAAAATTTAAATCTCGCTTATATATACATTTGTAACTACGTTATTTTCAAAAATAGAAAGAAAAAATTAGTATTATTTTTTAACCAAAAAGCCGCGAATAATTATATAAAAGAGAAAAAATAAAAGAAAAATAAATAATATTTTCACATAAATACGCTCATAACTCAGTTATTTTTGACAATAGAGAAAAGTATGTACAGTTTTAGAATCAGTAAAGCGCGATAAAAAAAAAAAAAATAAATAAATAAAAAAAAAATTGAAATCTCGCTTATATATACATTTGTAACTACGTTAGTTTAAAAGATAGAAAGAAAAAATTGGTATTATTTTTAACCAAAAAGCCGCGAATAATTATATAAAAGAGAAAAAAAGAAAAGAAAAAAAAAAAAAAAAAAAAATTGAAATCTCGCTTATATATACTCTTGTAACTACGTTTTTTTCGAAGATAGAAAAACATTCATTATCGTTTTTTAACCGAAAAGCCACGAATAATTATATTAAAGAGAGAACAAGAAAAGAAAAAAATAGGAAAATTTAAATCTCGCTTATATATACGCTTGTAACTACGTTATTTTCGAAGATAGAAAAAAAAAGAAAAGAAAAAAAATTGATATTTTTAACATTAATACGCTTACAACTCAGTTATTTTTGAAGATAGAGAAAAGTATGTAGAGTTTCAGAATCAGTAAAGCGCGATAAACAAAAAATAAAATAAAATAAAATAAATAATAAAAAAAAAATAAATAAAAATTAAAATCTCGCTTATATATACATTTGTAACTAGGTTATTTTCAAAGATAGAAAGAAAAAATTAGTATTATTTTTTAACCAAAAATCCGTGAATAATTATATTTAAATAAAATATGACATGTCAATAATACAATGAAAATGAATAGACACTTTATTAGCATCAAAACAATTATCTTGAACTAATGATTGACGTTATACACTCGGTAACGACAAACTAAACTTTGCCATTCACAAGTAGATAGCAAATCAGGGTTCCAGGAGATCCCAGATCTATTTTCCAAACAATTTTTGGACCAAATGAAAAATAAATCATTGAACTTGGTTTACAACTTTTTTTTTTTTTTTTTTTTATTGAGAAATATTACAATTTGTTGCATAATGAACAGTAGTAATAGAGATGTAGTACACATTCATACAATATATACAGCCAATAATGATAAAGTCAAATTACATAAAATCGGAAATAAATAAATTCAAATATATACAAAAAAAACAACAAGAAACAAATCAAAACAACAACCTGTAGTAGAGATAAATACAAGTTGGGAAATAAATAAAAATAATACAAGCAAACTTAACTATATACAATATATACAATCAGCCAAAGGAACCCTAGACTCGGCTGCTCTCCCCACAAGTGGGGGGAGAAGCGGAATCCAAGAGATCCCAGCGCCTCCCACTCAGCACTTCACTGGTGTATGCCAGTGGAGGCCGAGCCAGAGCGGAATAGCCACAAACATACAGTACATGAGTGGAGGATCTGACCAGTGTCAGAACTCCAGATAAATGTTTACAAAACGTCGCGGGGCCACTGCCGTTTCAAACTTCGAGGAGGATTGTAGGGATGGGTGAAGCTGGAAAGCGATTGAGAAAGAGGATTAGGATGACGAAGAAGGTTCTGATGGAATTTGGAGAATTTGGATGGTACCAGGTCTAAAATAAATGGAATATTAAGGTCATGGTGTAGGGTACAGTTGGTAACGTAATAAGGAGCATTAACTATTGTTCGGAGGACTTTGGATTGGAAGGATTGGATACGTTTGATGTTAGAATGTTTAGTTGTCCCCCATAGTTCAAGTCCGTAGGTCCATATAGGTTTCAGTACTGTCTTATATATTAGTAATTTGTTGTCGACTGTAAGATGAGATTTTCTGTTTAGTAATTTGTATAACCGGCCGAATCTGCGGTTGAGTTCTATCCTTTTAAGTCTCGTATGTGGGTTCCACGTCAGTCTTTTGTCTAGTAAAAAGCCAAGGTACCGGACTGTGTCTGAGGAAGGAAGCGGTATGGAATTGAATTTAACTGTTGGACAGGATTTACGTCGAAGGGTGAAGGTGACGTGTGTACATTTGCTTTCGTTCACCTTAATTCGCCAAGCCTTACACCAGTCTTCGACAAGGGAAAGGTGCCTTTGAAGATTTAGAGATGCTACTTCAGGATCGGAATTGGATGATAAAATGGCTGTGTCGTCAGCAAATGTTGCCAGAAAGGTATCGGGATCGGTAGGGATATCGGCGGTGTAGAGGATGTAGAGGACGGGTCCTAAGACGCTGCCTTGAGGAACACCGGCCTCAACAGTATAATGTTTGGAAAATTCGGAACCACAGCGAACTCGGAAGGAGCGGTTTGATAAATAGGATCGGAGGATTAGGTATAAGGATTGAGGTAAATGGGTTTTGAGCTTAAAGAGCAATCCCGGGTGCCACACCCGGTCAAAAGCTTGAGCTATGTCCAGAAAGGCACCCAAACAATACTCCTTGCACTCAAGGGCAGAGGAAATGTGATCCACAACTCGGAGTCCTTGCTGAACTGTGGAATGTTGAGAACGAAATCCAAACTGATGCGAAGGAAAATTTTTAAATTTATCTAGGATTCGTTTTAGTAGGAGCTTTTCGAAAATTTTTGAGAGGATCGGAAGTAGGCTAATAGGTCTGTAAGATGACGTGCTGTTGGAAGGTTTGCCTGGTTTTAGGAAAAGGATGATAGTTGAATGTTTCCATAAGAGAGGAAAATAGGTAGTGCGTAGGATACTGTTATAAAGATATGTAAGGAATGTAATGGCTTTCTGTGGAAGTTGTCTTAAGATCTGAGGCGTGAGGAGATCATATCCAGGGGATTTACGGAGAGGAAGCTTTTTAAGAAGATATTTGACCTCAGAGGGATTAACTGCTTTAGGAGGTAAGGAGAGTGGTATTGGCGAAGTAAGGAACTGTTCAACTGTTGAAGTATGGTTTGGATTCAACTCAGGATGAGGAGTGAAAACTTTGGAAAGGTGCTGTGCAAATTCCTGGGCCTTATCCTTGTCAGAAGCAGCCCAGGAACTATCACCGCGCAGGAGAGGATGGGAAATCGTGTGAGTATTCAGGATTCTCTTCGTGACATTCCACAGAGAATTGTCACGAGTCGAGAGAGAGGAGAGGTAGGAATTGTAGGATTGGGAACGAAAGGACGCCAACTCCCGCTTTAATTTTCTACAATAAAAGTTATAAGAGCGGCGATCTTCTGGGTGGCGGGTGCGTTGCCATAATGTTCTGGCTCGGCGCTTGGTGTTGATGAGGTCCGTCAGGTGTTGTGGTAAATGGCATTTGTAAGGAATAATTTGGGATTGTTTAGGAAAGGAGGCAGTCCAGGCAGCTTGTTGAATAAGGTTGTAAAGGAATATACGGCATCATCAAGGTCAGAAGGGGTTTTGAGAGTTACTCTGAGGTCGATATCATTGGTGAGGATTTCGCGGAAGAGGTTCCAGTTGATGGGGCCTCTGATGAATGACGGTGGGAAAGGTTTCGGAATAGGAGTCATGGATACATTTAGGATTAATGGACTATGATCAGAGGATAGTTCATCGAGGCGAGTTACGGAATAGTTCAGGGAGCCTAATCCGCTGTGGATGAAGAAGTCGAGGATGTCTGGATTACGGTTAGGATCTGTTGGCCAGTAGGTAGGGGAATCGGGAGGTAGGAGATTAAGGCGTCTGGAGTTGAGTGCAGACTGCAATGTCCGTCCACGAGTATTTGTGGTTCTGCAACCCCATTGTTGGTGCTTCGCGTTCAAGTCTGCACCCAGAATAAAGTGATTCCCCAATGAGTTGAGGAAGGAACCAAATTGGGTAATAGAAATAGAATTTTTAGGAGGGCAGTATGCTGATGCGATGACTAGCGGAAAGGAAAAGGTCTTGATTATAATAGAGGTGGCTTGTAGGAAATCGTGGGCGGGGAGTGGGTGTAAGTGATGGGAGAGGGATCGGTTGACAATGACAGCAGTACCGGCATGGGCTTTGCCGTCTGGATGGTCTGTCCGGTATGTTGTGTATTCTGGTATTTTGAAGTACTGTTTAGTGGTTAGTCTAGTTTCAGTAATGAGTGCAACGTCAACATTTTTGTCTTGGAGTAAGGCTGTAAGTTCGTCAGTGTGAGTTCTAACACCATTCGCATTCCATAGGAGAATAGATAAGGAGTTAGGTGAGGTCATTTATGGATTTTTTAAGTTAGGAATAAGATTTGATACAAGATTCGTGAGGATTGTTATTAGGGGCATGACAAGGGATTTGATTTCGGAAATGAAGGATGTCATCAGACTGGTAAGATCTGTGGCATTTGAAGGAGGGGGAATATGAGAGATTTGTTGTGGATGAGGATTTTTAGGACTGATTACGTTTTGAGAAAGAGGTATTTGTGGAATGGATTGAGGATATTGAGGTACATTTTGTAGTTCCGGCAGGGCCTCGGCTTCAGTACATTGGTTCCCACCTCCAAGTAAGTGGGCAAATGATACATTGGCATCGATTAATTTTGAGGGTTCTCTTCTAGTTCTAGCCTGTCTTGTTGTTTCATCCAGTACTTGGGGTTTTTGATACCTGGTCCTTAGTTCCTTATAGATTTGGCATCCTTTGTAGTTGGCCGGGTGGTCCTTGAGGCAATGAGCACATACAGCGGGTGTTGACTTTGGTTTTGTACATTCCACAGACTTGTGCTGTTCACCACATTTCACGCAGCGTGGTATGTGGTGACAGTAACTTTTGGTATGACCATACGCCTGACAATTGTAACACTGAACAATTTCTCTCTTTGTATAAGGTTTTTCGACTCTAACACTTGTATAATACAGTCTTTTTAGATCATAAATTTTTTCTACTCCTGCTAATGGTTCCAAGTCAGCGAAGAATAGAGGCAGTTGAACTCTATCTTTTATGACATTAGTGACTTGTCGCACTTTGTAACCCATCTCCATGAGTTCTTCTTTGATAGCGTCAACTGGTGTTGAAGGGTGTAGATTTCTGATCACAACTCTAAGAGCTCTCTCTTGCCGTAGCTGATAAGTGTGAAAATCCGCTTTAGTTTCAGTTAGGTATTTCACAATTTTTCTATATGCCTCGGCGGTGGTCGGTGATATTTTGGTGTCATTGATTCTACTCATACAGTAGTAGCTGGTGGATTCGGTAATCTTGTTTAATTGCGCACATAACAACTGGAAATTTTTAATATTTTTGACAAATATCGGTGGAGGCCGTGGTTCACTGGGTGTAGGAGCAGATTCCATGTTTTCTTTTTCATTATGTAGGATTTGAAAAGGATTTGGGGTGAAAAACGGAGATTCGTCAGTCATCCCCTGTGACGATGTGCCAGGCTGTGGTTCAGATTCTGTATTAGAACCTGAAGGGGTTGCTTGTTGATTTAATTTCTTATTAGTATCACGGCGGGGTCTTTGTTTTATGGAAGACGTGATTGAACCACTAGATCTAGATCTTTTAGTTGATGCTTTGGAGGACATCACTTGGTGAAAATATCGCATTTCATGTGAAGAAGATAATAAGAAAATAACTAGATGTTGGTAATAAAACAATAACTAAAGAAAAGAAAACCAATCCCGGCCTTGCCGAGCTATTGGCAATCAGCTGATGTGAAGAGGTTACCCAGCATTCACTTTACACCGTAAATTGTAACAAAACTTACTGTTGTTTGCTCCAATATTTACTGCTGTTGTTATCCTGAAGTCTGGTGATGTTTTCAAGATTGCACTGAAGAGAATTCAAACTGAAAAAGCATGAAATCCAAGAGCCGATTTGAAAGATGACTGCTATACACATGCGCATGCGCAGAACTACTGGTTTACAACTAGCTTAGATATTGCGTTTTGAAATCAGTGGTAGTGTTATGATAGGATGCTTTGAATTAGTGCTATTCATATTACTTAATTGCCTATCAACAGCCTTATAAACAGTTATACCCCAATATTGTTATTTGGAAATAATAACCCATTGTGAAATAACTTGCAGCGTTTTTTTTTTTTTAATTTAAGTTAAGAAACAATAACAACACTAACCATCATCCAGTTATTTTATTAATGTGTCCCGAAAAAAAATGAAATGGGATTATTAAAATTAAAAAAATAAAATAAAAATAATAACTTTTCTCAGACCTCGATGATTTTCAAGCATACTTCCTGACGCTGGAAATTCAGCAAGAATTTCTGATCCTTAAAGAATTCAAGGCTTCCGTACACCCTAAGAAAGAATGTTTAATAAGCTTAGCGACAATATTTATAATACGTTACGAATAATTTAACATATAATTTGTTTATGCGTAGGGCCTATACACCTTATTATTATCCAGTACAAGAAAAAAAAAAAAAAAAAAAAAAAAAAAATAAAAAAAAGAAATAATTATACGATAACAATATATAGGATTTTATATTCAAAATTATCCTCACTAATTTGAAAAACGCATATTTCTACCTAATGAATTAACCGTTCTTACTTTATTTTTTTTTTATTTAATTTTTTTCTACTCTACGATTTAAAAATAATACAACATTATTTATCTAGCCATAAGGCAGTTAACCTTTTATTTTCCATGGGTAAAATCCTTAAAAATTGCTTAGAATGAAAACCAAATAAATAAAATTTTAAATGTAACATAGTCATCAAGTAAGAATTATTTGCATAAATATAAAAATCAATAATAAATGATGTTTCAAACTATTATGATACTTACGATAGCAGAAAGATGACAAATAGCTCTGCACTTACCTGAAAACCAAATAAAATAGTTATTAGTAGTTAAATTAAATAATAAATTATAAAATATCCAACTAAGAATTGTATTTGTTTGATGCCTTAGAGTAATTGCTTATGATAAATATCCTCCATAATGGTTCAAGATTCCAAAAATGATTTACGAAACATTAATTACATAATTTGTTCAGTAATAAGGACACAAAGCTATTATTGATATCATTAATACTCTATTAGATGTTTTTACACAAACGTTAAGTCTGAATAGATCGTAAAAGCCCCAAAGGAACTAGACCGAAAAAGACACCATCTCTTTTATTGCAGGTCATAAAACTACTATTCACTAATGCTGGTTAAAAAGACTATAAACATTTCTAAATGCAGTGGTCTAAGCGACGGTAAAGCTTTTAACCACCATTAAGTTAAGTAATAAAAAATATATTTACTTATTGAATTCCTCAATAATAATAAAGAAATTCTAAAATAGAACGCTGCATTTAATACGTTTTTATCTTTTTATCAATATGGCTCTCTTACAGATATTTAATTATGTAATCATTGATCCCCCAATGTTTACTTTCACTTAGATACATATAAGTATTGCGATCGTGAAAATTATCGAATTCCAGAGTTTAACGGAAATGCACGTTTTAGGGCCTCTTGGCCCAAATAACCAAATCACCCAAAAAAAAAGGTGTGTGTGTGTGTGTGTGTGTGGTAAGTCTAGCAAGAAAACAAAAAGTCGTAGAAAACTGAAATTTCATATTTAAAACAAATATAGGCCCGAGATATAGCGGCTACTTTTTCACTAATATCGGCTTACACAAAGCTCTGCTTTTATAACATGCATTTTGTAACTCTTTAAGATTTTCTCAAAAACGGCTCTAACGATTTTTATTAAACTTGCAATATCGATGTAAAATTTCATAGGCTTTATTAAGATGTAGGTTTCATTTTGATTGAAGTCAAAACATTTGTGATGCAGTGGTTAACAAGTCAGGCGGCAGAATTTTTTGAGGAGGGTATTCAAAAACTGGCGCAAAGAGACAAGTGCCTCAAAATTCATGGAAATTATGTAGAAAAGTAGATTAAGGTACAGGCTTTCATGTTAAAATAAAATTATTGCGATATCCTTGGACGTTTTTTTTTTAATTCCGAAACGGTACTTACTTAAAGAACATGCCTCGTAACTAAAGAAGAAAAAAGTAACATAGACTTATAATATACCGTTGGAAGGAGAAAGATAATACTGATTATACCTAAAAACTTAACCCTCTTAACTCGGTTACACTCCATTTTACAAGTAATTATGTAGAATAAACTTAGACCACTACTTCATTTTAATTTGCTTTCTTTTTTTTGTTTAAGTAATATTAAAAACGTATATTTTTCTGTAGTTTTCTTATAAAATATCACCAAAAATAGATCTAATTATGATAAAATTATCAAGATGCATGATAAATAAATGCGAAGTATACCTAATCATTTGAGCAATATGCAATGGAATTAGTGGAACATTCAGATGTTATTTCCCATTAAACATACAAACATGAATCTATTATCCACACTAGTAATTACTTCAAAATTTACCATATTGTAGAAAATTATTAAAAAATAAGTTTTTATTTTTGCGTGTTCTTTAATGTCCACTAATACATGTAAACCGAATTTCATTACAATAATTAACTCGTTTTTCAAGTTTTACACATATTATTACGATTCCAGTGTGTACGTTTTAAAATAAAAACCTCGACTTTTATAATTAATTTAAAAACTATTAAATTAACTTCAATTTGAAAAATATTTGAAGTTAATTTCAATTAATCTTACTTAGATCCCGAAATTGCATCTATGGGCCTCCAAACGCACCTTTCTCAAATTGAAGACTGGTGTAACAAGTGGAGAATCAAAGTCAATCAATCCAAATGCAAACATTTCACCTTTACCCTTCGAAGACAATCCTGCCCTTCAGTTCAGTTTTACTCCATTCCGCTTCCTTTCTCCGACACAGTCCGGTATCTTGGCTTCCTTCTGGACAAAAGACTAACTTGGAACCCGCATACTAGACTTAAACGACAAGAACTTAATCGACGATTTGGAAAATTATACAGACTACTGAACAGAAATTCCAAATTATCTATCGAGAACAAACTGCTAATATACAAGACAGTACTGAAACCTATCTGGACCTACGGACTTGAACTGTGGGGACAGCCAAATTTTATAACATCAAACGCATTCAATCCTTCCAATCTAAAGTCCTCCGAACAATAGTTAATGCCTCTTATTATGTATCCAACCATACCTTACACCGCGACCTAAATATTCCATTTATTTTAGACCTTATACCATTAAAATTCTCTAAATTCCATCAGAACCTTATCCATCACCCTAATCCCCTAGCTGAATCCTTATCCAGCTCCACACATCCTTACCATCCTCCTAGAAGGCTGAAACTTCAGTGGCCTCAAGACCTCTTGTAAGATGTATATTTGAGTTGTAGCATTGGCTAGATTCTCCACTCACGTGCTGTATGCTTGAGAATTGTATATAGGTATGAGTGACTTTTGTATATATTTTTATTTATTTTGTTTTGTATATATGTATATTGTATTATTATTATATAACTTTATTGTTTTGTATATATTGTGTGAATGTAGAACTTTATCACTATTAAAAAAGTCCAAAATTGGACTGATTGTAATATTACTCAATAAAGAAATGTTTCTGAGAAAAAAAAAAAAAAAATTTAATAAAATCAATTAAACGTGTATTCATTTTCGTTGGAAACATATATTTAGATTAAAAAATATAAATATATTAAATTGTTAATCAGTGATAACTTTATTTCCTGTTCCTCACTTTACATTACCTTTTACAACTCTGTGTATCAGATAAATTTTTTTCTAAAATCATTCTTTTTGCAACGGTATATTATATGCCTATGTTACTGATCTTATTACCAGTAAGCCAAAACAAAACGTTAAAAAATAGTTTCGCTCTTTTGTCTTTAAGTTCGTCATTAAATTCGTCCAACTTGCATATATAGCTGTCCGTCATCAATGTCATTAAGATGATATGCTTAATCATTTAGAATGTAAAAACATTAAAGGTAGTTTAGAGGAAGAAAATTAAAAATTTCCGCATTCAAGCCCTGTCAGACTATTTTAATCAGAATGAAACCTATCTGATATTAAGACCCATTAAATTGTATATCAATATAGCGAGTTTAATCAAAATCGTTAGAGTCGTCTTTGAGAAAATCGTAAAAAAAGGTGAAAAATGCATGGTATAAAGTGGCTTTTTTGGTCAGCCGATTCTCATGAAAAAGTTGCAGTAACATTTCGGGCGTAATGTTGTCTTATATATGAAATTTCAGTTTCGTACGACTTTCGTTTTGGCGCTAGACTTACTACACACACCCACACACACCTTCTATGGGGACATGGTCATTTGGACTCAGGAGACCCTAAAACGTGTATTTCCGTCGAAAACTGTAATTAAATTGTTTTTCTTCCTTACTATATATTTCATATATAGGTAAGTGAAAGTAAAAAGTAATATCGAGTTACTGGTAAGTAGCGTGAGAAACTGTGACAAGTGCAAAGCGTTAATGTTGCTATATTATTTAATCTAGCAATCATATATTTCTAACGAAACTGAATAAACTTTAAATTGTTTTCAACTTGAAGTTTATAAAATGGTTCTTAAATATATTTTAACATCTTAGGTAAGTGAAAATCGTGTGTTGCCCGCACCAGATTATTTTATTCTTGCTTTAATTTAACTTGTTTCGATAAAATTGAAACCACAGACTCAAACAAGACAGGCACTAATGACAGCTTTAAGGAGAAATAAGACAATAAAGGTTGGATTTGGAAAAGGCTACATTCGGTTTTTGAAGCGGAGACAGGCGAGGGGCAGGGACACAATAAAAGCGGGCGTTAGAGAGTGCTGATGCTACACCAAGGGCCCCACTTGCTGCCTCAGCAACTTGAACCTAACAACTGTTACCTTCATCCAAGGCTGTATCAAAGTCCATGACAAGTTCCTGTCCTTCCGGCCTCCTCTAAGGGGCTCTGTATGGCATCCACTTCACCTCCCCCAGGCATCAGGCTAGGGGTAAACTAACACCGGCTAAATATAATTAAATTTCAGGGTAAGATATAATATCTTAATAATAACACTATGCATCATATAATACCAGATAGATATGTCCTTTCGACGCAACGTGTTTAGATACAGAAAGGTGGGCTAGATTCAGAATGAACAATATGGCGGATAATTCTGATTATGTAGGTCCTTGGACTTATATACTGGGCTGTAGTTCAGTCCGCTATTGAGGATTTTAGAATGTGTATTTTCAGTTTATTTAATTGCTTTGAGGTATTCATTCACAGTGTTAAACTAAAAATCTGGAAAACCTTGTGGGTTTGTGATTTAAAAAAATGATGGTAAATTATCAAGTAGAACATTTCACTGAATGGATAAAGTTTTAATTGCTTAATTGCTAGTATGATTAGGCATAATAGCAGAAACTATGGACTCGAATAATTCAAATAAAATTATAAAATACGTGGATGTTGAGGCTTGTGGGCCTGTGGTTGATTTAAAGATTCTTTAAGATGTCTAATCTCATCTCAATTTTTTTGTTTTGTTTATATATTTTTGATAACAATGTAGGCATAAATAAGTGATAATTTGTACATCATGTCCTATTATTAAATGCACACATTAAATATATTCCCGTAATCAATACTTCAACTTTGTAATAAAATGAAATTTATTTGGAGATTTATCCGCACACAAGACTGAAAAGACAAGAAACTGCTCGCCGCTTTCGATTACTACAACACTTACTAGACAGACGCTCAAACCTTCCACTTAACTACAAAAGGCTCATCTACATGACCATCATAAGGCCTATATGGACTTACGGAGTTGAGCTTTGGGGCTCTACTAAACCATCGAATTGTTCCCGTATTCAATCTTTACAATCCAAAATCCTTCGTAAAATCCTCAACGCTCCTTACTTTGTCACAAATAAAATCATCCATAAAGACCTAAATGTTCCATATGTTGCTGATTTGGCCCGAACCAGATCTCAATCCTTCAATCCCAAACTCCTTTCCCACACCAACCAATTAGTTTCAACCCTTGCTTCCCGTTCGATTCCTGATAATCCTCCGAGGCGTCTGAAAAGAAGATGGCCTCGAGACCTTCTAGTTTAAAATAGTTACTGGAGTGCTACCGTTGGGTTGGTCCTCTACAAGTCTGTCTCATGTGATTTTTCTTTTAGCATATTTACTTGTTGTAATATAAATTACAGTTGTAAATTTCAATAAATAAAAAAAAAAAAAAAAAAATTTGGAGATTTATCCTTTTTACACCATTATTTGTTCTTGTAAAATACTATATTGCGTAGTAATTATTATTATATTTAACACTAGTTTAATTCTTACTATATAACTGCACCCTATGCGTTTTTCCTCGTTGAAATGAAATTTTTAAGGAAGTATCAATTTCGGAAAGAGGAGTTAATGAGTCTTCCTGAGAGACGAAATAAGTAAATGGAGCAGATAGTTTTAGATATAGAACAGAAACTCAATTTCAAGCAATAAATATTTATTTACTTATAAAGAAAGAAATAAACTTATAGAACACCCTAATCTATAATAATAATGTTTTTAAACAATTTATTCTAGGACTATGTCCTTTAAAAATAACAAAAATTTACACTAAAAATTGATATTTCTGTCTGGCCAAGAAAATAATAAAATTAATTTTTATTAAGAATACAATATTGACTCATAGATAATATTAAACAATTGATATATGTACTGTTTGTATAATACCTAGGCCACTCATAAACTCAGTTCTAGAAACAAAGAACTCTCGTGATATTCAAAGAGTTTTAATAGTTTTAGTTGTTTCAATAAATAAGATTGCTAAATAATCACATGATTAATTAACTATTACCATTTCTGTTCCTTATTTAGAATGTACTGTATATGATAATTAAGTAAGTTCTAAACTTATTTTACTTTATTTTCTTATTTTAAGATACTATGTGTTATAAATACTGGGTCATTTCTCCTCAGAGAGAGGGCGAAAAAGTTAAGTCACCCTTGTGGCGTTTTATAGGGACTGAATCACTATGAAGAAAATATAAACCATCAGCATGTCCAACATTAACTAATAATGCATTAAGAATGTCTAAATTTATTGGTTAAAGTAAAAAAAAAAAAAAAAGGGAATTTAATAAATATATCGGACATCCATCAAACGCCCAATAAAATCGACATTTTCCAGACTTCGGTGTTTCACTGTAACATATATATATGAAATACACAGTAATCGAAAGTAAACTTTTCGAATAAATGGGTCTCCCGAGTCCAAATAACCAAGCCCACAAAGCTATGTGGGTGTGTTCTGAAATATTTAAAACAAGTACATACCTGGACTGTTACATCAACTTTTTCACTTGATTCGACTAACTAGACAGAAGTGCACTTTATATAATGAATTTTATACCTACGATTTTCTCAAAAACGGTTAATATAGATGTATATCAATAATAAAGTTGGTATATTAGTTCAACGCTTCAGAAAAAAATTACTATTAATCGCATATAAATAGAATAAGGTAATGCAAAATGAGAAAGAGACATTAACTAGAGATTGTTGCATGATAACCACTACTATTATTATATTGTTTACTCTGAAATAAATTTATTTTTACATTTAGTTAATTCGAACTTGATTTTAAGAAGTGAAGGTAAGTGTTGTTACCTTGCAATGCACTACTCTATCTACCAATTATTTTTGAATATAACAAACAGTTAATTTTACAGATAAATCGTTATTAAATTATTATACACTTCAGGTATAAATATAATAGATATTTACTTCTTTAAAATATATATATGTATAATATGTATAATTATATATAAATTATATAATAATATGTAATAACATTTATTATTATATATGTTTATTTGATATATGTATTATATATTTATTTTTATTTATGTTTATACTATTTATATATATGTAAATTATTGTATAAGTAAATTAATGTTCTGTTTTTTTTCCACTGTATAAGCATTATTTATTGAAAACAATTAAATTCTCGAAATCGTAATATAAAATTGTTTATTCATTGACTGAAACCTAAGAACAACACAAACTTAAATTATCAAAGTCTGAGAACAGATAAAAATATATATATATATATATATATATATATATTATATATATATATATATATATATATATATATATATGCTCGATCACTTTTACGTATCACAACTTTTAAAGTCTTAATATATTTATTTATTTAATATCCTGGATAATTTAAGATTTTAAAGTTCTTTTATTACTGAAACTTTTGATAGAGTTTCCTTTGATCTTTTCATGTTAATAAAAATGCTGATTGCCCTGCTGATATTTTTTTAGACTGTAGTGTGATTAGAGCCCTGATTTACTTTCATTAAAAAAATACAGTACTTTGTTATCTGACCCATTCTGATACTTTTCTTTCACGTATGGTGATGACAATTGCTTTAATATTGATTAAAGATTTTAATGATCCACTTACTGTATCTTTATACTCTAATGCAATCACACATCAAAGACCTTGAACAATAGTTTCACAATTAGAGGATAAACATAAATCACATCAAATAAACTTAGTCTTCCCGTCAGTATGCCAGTATAATTTCATCACACTCGGCTTGCCTCTGTAGAATAGATCCAATATGCATGATTCCGAGTAGGCAAATGTATAACTTGGAATCGTCATATAAGTCTGAAACGACAAAAACTGCTCACTGATTTAGGCTACTTCAACACTTACTAGACAAGCGTTCTAATCTGCACTTAGTAATTGTTAAGCGTAACTTAGTAATTTATATGGCAATTATAAGGATATTCTAGACTAGCATAGTTTAGCTCTGGGGCCATACTAAACCATCAAATCCTGTCTGCATCTATCTCGCATCTCTGCAACCAAAATCCTGCACAATATTGAACAAACTCATCCACAACGACCTTAATGTTCCATATGTTACTGTTTCATCAGTCCGAACCAGATACCACTCCTTACATGAAAAATTTCATTCCCACTCGACCCCATTAAGTTTCAATGTTTGCTTCCTCTTTGGTTCCTCATAATATTACGAGGGGAGTGAAAAGAGTATTACCGCGCGAAATCTGGGTTTAAAATATTACTATGAGCCTTTAGTTTCTGAGTGAAGAGTGCAGAGTTGTTTAGTGAAGAGTACCAATGGGTAGTTTCTTTACACGTTTTTTTTTTCACTACTTAGTTACCATATTTACTTGTGATATCAAATACAGTTATAAATTTCAATAATTAATGATAAACAATTAAAAAATTAGTGTCAATTACTTTCATTGCAGGAAGTCACAGGAGAAGGTTAATTGCTCCAATAAAAGAAAACATTATAATTATATTGGGAGAGAGTGTGGAAATGAAAACAATCAAAAATGGGACAAGTAAAACTTAAATCAAAGAATTTTTTTTCTACCCCAGAAATATTACAAGTAAAAAAAAAAGATCTTATATTTTACTAATATAAGATCTTATATTAGTAAATACTACTAAATACTAAATATTAGTAAATACTACTAATATTTACTAGTTGACCGTGAAATAAACATGAGCTATGAGATGGTTTGGGTGGCGGTTAAATAGATTAGAAAATAGTTTTAAAAAAACAAAAAACAACTCACTGTTTTACTTTTTGACATCCGCTGCAGTTCTTCCATTCCAAGCAAGAATCAACTCAAGTACAAGAAAATTTTGAAAAAAAAATATTTATTATCTAAGGTGACTTTTGTTTGATGCCTGATTATAAAGAACCCAAAAGTAGGTCGAAACGTTGGATAATAAATAGTCCCTTTCTACTTTTTTTAATCTTGACCGCTACCAAAGTCATCTCTTCCTTTTTATTCATAAACATCTACCCATATTTAGAACCTTCAAAAAGCATTCTGGGTATTATTATTAAATATAAATTACTTTGCACACTTGAGCAGGTAAAAAAATTACCCTTTTACTTTCACTCACCTAAATATGAAATATATAGCTATAATACATATTTTCGAATTCCAGTTTTCAACGGAAATACACGTTTTAGGGTTCGTAAGTCCAAAATACCATGACGCGCGAAAAGGCGTGTGTGTGTCTAGCACGAAACTTAAATTTCATATTTAAAAAAAAATATACGCCTAAGATGTTACAACATTTTCATAAAAATCGGCTAACTAGAAGATTTTTAACGAATATACTAAACATACTGCTCTAACGAGGGATCGCTTGTAGCTGGGTGGCTAGCATAATAGCCTCCTATGCCAAAGGTCACGGGTTCCAACCCGCAGGTGGTCCTAGCATTTTTTAATGGGAGTAAAAAGTCCTTAGTTATGCTGTCCATCGGAGGGGACGTTAAAAGGTGGTCGGTCCCGAACCTTTGCGATGTCAGGTACTCGTTAAAGATCCTTATCTTAATAAAACCTGGGTAGGCAAAATTTAGGACTCCCATTGTAGGGTTGTCCGATTAGCCATAGTAGCATAAAGTGACGTTAAATAAATAAACAAACAACGATTTTTATTTAACTACCTAAATAAATGTAAAAGTTGACGGGCTTTATTGATTCTATTGTGATTCAAATATTCTGAAAGGGCTTAAATGCCGATATTTTAAATCTTCTTCCTCTAATGTAACTTAAATTTGCTAGATTCGAAAAAATTACTCATTTCATCTTCTTAGCATTGATAGAAAACAAAGAGCTGAACAAATTTCATATCCAAATAAAGGAGAAAACAGAAAAATTGTTTTGATACAATTTTTGTGCTTTTGGACATAAAAACAGTAATATAGGAATATTATAATACATTTATAGAATAGAAAAATATATTTTTATTCTGGGACTGGGTCCCTTAAGAACAATATGATATGTACAATTAATATATACAACGTGTCTGGCCACAAGACCAAAGGATTATAATTCATTTTTATTTACAAAGTAGGATACAATAAAACAAAAGAGTAAAATAACTAAAAGAGTAAAATAAATGACTAACTTCTGATAGGTTGAACAAAACTTAACATTGAAACTGATTCATAATAATTGATCGATACAGAATCATGAACAATAAATAATAAATTTTCTTTTTGAATAGATATTTGATTTGAAAACTCAGGCTTGTGGAGCGTCTGTTTGAGATGACAATAGGTACTCGAACAGCTGGGACTTGAATGATGGTAGGGAAGAAGCATGGCGGATTTGAGTAGGTAGGGAATTCCAGAGAGCAGTAGAGCGGACAAGAAAGGAATGTTTAAAACTTGTTGTTCTGTGGGCAGGAATATAAAGGTCAGAATGGCGCGATCTTGTTTGGAGCGAGCTGACGGACGATTTAAATTGCAGAAGTTTGTGGATATAGGGAGGTAGCTGGGAGTTGATAGTTTGGTAAAGGAATGATCCAAGGAAATATTGTCTGCGGTTTGAGGGAAGGAGCCACTTTAACTCACTGTATAAATGGGTCACATGGGACCTCTGCTGTGTGCCAAGGACAAATCTTAAAAATGTATTCATAATTCGCTTTAGCCTGTCCTCGAGCACAGTCGAGAGGCCACCATACACCCCGCAGCAGTAGTCAAAGTGGGGGAAAATAAGTGAGGATACAAGGAGCTTACGGGTGGATAGTGGAAGAAAATGGCGGGAGCGATGGAAAAATTTGAGGGTACTTATTGTTCTTCGGGAGATTTGGGCAATATGGGGTTTCCAGGAAAGGGTTTGGTCAATGGTAATACCGAGGTTTTTGACAGAAGAAGTGAAGGTGATTGGCTGATCATTAAGGGTTAGACTCGGAAATGTAGTATGGGATCTGAGGAGGGAATTGGAACCTATAAGAATCGCCTGAGTTTTCATAGCATTTAGCCTAAGTTTATTCAGGGTTGCCCAGGCACAGATTCTATCCAGGTCTGCCTGAATATTGGCAAATGCTACATGAGACTCAGAGGGAGAGAAGGATAAGTAGATCTGGAAATCATCAGCATATAAGTGATGGGAGCAGTGATGGATGGAATTGGGAAGATCATTGATATAGGAATTAAAAAGGATCGGAGATATGCTGGAACCCTGGGCCACACCTGCCGAAAGGGCAAGGAAGGAAGATAGAGGATGGTTAGGGATGGTGACGGCTTGAGTCCTATTAGAGAGAAATGATTTAAACCAATGAATAGAGCTATTGGAAAAGGATAAAGACCGTAGTTTGGAAAAGAGGATAGAGTGATCAAGAGAGTCAAAAGCTTTTGAGAAGTCCAGAAGTATTAGTATTGTCAGTTTCTTTTCGTCAATGGCGGTATGTATGTCGTTAGTGATTTTGAGTAGAGCGGATTGAGTGGAAAAGCCGGGTCGAAAATCGGATTGAAGAGGATCAAGAAGTTTGGATTTTTCGAGGAAGTTAGACAATTGTGACTGGACTATTCTTTCTAAAGGTTTGGAAAGGTTAGATAAAATGGAAATTGGGCGATAGTCTTTAGGGGATGTAGGATTTGAGGTTTTATTTATAGGATGAACTAACGCTTTTTTCCAAGTATTAGGGAATACGGAATTTTGAAGGGAAAAATTGTATATAAAGAGAAGAATTGGTAGGATATCGGGAAGGCATAATTTTAGTAATTTGACAGGTATTCCATCAAATCCTATAGAGCTGGTATGGGATTTCATGATAGAGGATATAAGGTCAGTTGGTGAGATATCGGAAAAATAAAAATTATCAGGGTTAAATGATGGGATTGTTGAAAACTTGGGAGGAGATGGTGTGGAATTATCAGAGGAGATGGATGAGAAATAAGAATTTAATTCATCGGGTGAGACTTGAAAGACTGGTGAGGAATATGATTTGCAGAGTGATAATTTGCGAAGGAGTTGCCATTTTGACTTGGAATCGGGGGTGGAAGAGAAGGCTGCGTGAAAGTAGTCTGTTTTTGCCTGTCTGATTGTCGCTTGAGTCAGATTGTGGAGTGCCCTGTACGCTTGATAGTCCTCTGTTAGTCTTGTACGTCTAAAGCGTCTGCGGGCTGCCTCACGCCTCTTTTGTAATTATTTTATTTCTGGATTCATCCAAGGAGCGGGATGGCGTCGGAAGGTACGGGTTTTGAGTGGAGCATGTTTGTCTAGGATACTGAGGAGATTGGAAGTGAGAATGTCAACCATTGAATCAATGGCCGAACAGGTATAGATTTTGTTCCAATTCATGGTTTCTAAGTCGGGTGCAATATTTTCTCGGGTGAGATTATCTAGGTTTCGGAAAGTTGACGTTTTGGGAAGGAACGCTGATGTTTGGAAATTGTATGAAATTCGGATAAGATCGTGAGATGATAGGAACGGAACAGGCAGTTGAGAAGCGGAAAGAAGGTTTTGCGCGGAATCAATGATATTTAGATCAAGCCAGGTGTCGGAATGGTGAGTGTGATGAGTTGGAGCATATGGAACAATGAACAGGTGAAGAGAGAAGAAAAGGTTAACCAGGTAATTTCTATCAATGGAGTCAGGAAGGAGGTTGGTGTTAAAATCACCACATATTATGATATTGTCATATATGGGGATGTGGTTGTATAGGATAGATTCAAGGGATGAATCAAAAGGTACTATAGAGGAGAGGGTTAGTATTGTAGGAGATTTCAACGAAAAGGAATTCGATGTGAGGAGAATCGGAATTGAAAGAGACATCTAGGACTCGGGATTTCAGGCTATTATGGATATAAAGTCCGACACCTCCGCCAGTCCGGCCAATCCGGTCATGGCGGATAAAAGAGTAATTAGGGAGGGAAACAGAAGAGGAAGGAATGTAGGGCTTTAGCCATGTTTCGGATACTGCGATAATGTGGTAAAAATTGTTGGTAAAATATTGAAGGAATTCCTCAAAATGGGCAGGTAAGGACTGGGCGTTGACATGACAGGCTGTCAGGACATTAGACATGTGAGAAAGGAAATGGGGAAGGAAATAGAATGTGAAGGGAAGACGCTAGAGTCACTAAGTGATAAGTCAAATTATAAACAAAAAATTGAAATAAAAATAATATAACTACTATTAGGAAAAAGACATTAAAAATAAAATTCATATCCGTAAATATATAAAAACGAAATAAACTTGGCAAAAAGAAAATTATTAAATATATATGCCTGTATCGAGAAAAAAGGTGTAAGACAGATGGCGAAATCATTTCCAGTTCAGAGCCAGTGGGTAGACGGGAGCCTAGAAGTCAGCCGAAGACGTCCAAATCCTGGGCTTTGTCGATAAATATGACCGGGTGACCATCCTCCTTTCGGCAGCGCACTCTACCGCCAGCGAACCAGACATATTTTATTTTTTTCTCCGACCTCTTCTGCCTAGCGAGCCAATATAAGCGCATATTCATCGGAGACATCTCCTCGCTGAGATAGATCCGGTGGGAATCGTTTTCTTGCCACCCAATATCCCTTGTTGTGAAGTCTCTCTTGACTTTTCTGCACCTCACCAGCTCGTCGCGCATCGATTGCCTTACAAATCGGGCTATAACAGAAGGCGGTCGCGGGTCATCCTTTTTTGGCCGGCGTCTCTCCACCAAGTCCAGGTCCTCTGCAGTGACTTTAATTCCCAGGCCGGCCGCCACGCTGGTCACAAGGGCCGCGGGCGTTTCCCCCGGTCGCACTGGGATGCCTCTTATTTCAACTGATTTACAGAGTAGACCCTGCTCGGCCTTATTAAGGCGGACCTCTAGTTCGCTCACTCGTGATTTCAATATTTTGTTCTCACTTGTGACCTCCTCAAGGTGTTTTGTCTGACCTTCGAGGTGTTTTTCTATTTTTGTGAGGCGGTCATTGAGCTCGAAACTTAGTTCGCCATATTTTTCGAGCGAAGATTTAAGGCTTTTGATCTCCTCATTAACCTCCGTTCTGAAGAGATTAACCGCGGCAAGTATATCCGCTACAGACGGATCGACGATCTTTGGAGGACTAGTCGATTTTTCCCCGCCTTGGCCCATCTTTTTTCCCTGCTCACATCCTTTACACAGCCAGGGTTTTTTTAGTGCTTTCAGAGTCTCGATCTCCTTATCGTTTAAATTACAACACTTGCCGTGGAAGATTACACGGCATTTACCACAGCTGATGTTTGCTTTATCGTCCCTGGTGATGGTGTTGTCACAGATTGAACACTGTACCATTTTTGTAGTTTTATATTTAATAAAAAGAGAGAGAAAAAAAAAAAAATATATATATATATATATATATATATATATATATATATATATATATAAATGTAATATGTATATATAAATAAAAAGATTGTCTATTTTAAAAATATTTACTCACAGCCGAAGTATTTGTCAACGAAAGTGAGAGTCCTTGTTTAATCCTCCGACGTCTAGGGATTAACTGCCCCACTACTGCTGGCTGCTCCGTAACTCACAATTTCTTCGACGTGTTTTAGTGAGTAAATATATCTAATTGTCACTGAGTACACCGATAAACTGTTTTAAAAATAATCAATCAAACGAAAACAAAAATGTTAAAAAAAAACAAACAACAAAAAGTTCTAAAAATTATGGGTGTAACATACAAAGGAGCTATCAGATGTTGTCTCGTTGCTGTCTCGAGCCAGACTGGAGTATACGTTGTAAAGCTAAATAATTTAGAAAAAATATTGTATTGTACACAAAACTTACTAGAGATTGATGAAAAGGGCCTAAACTTAAATGATTATAGTGAATATTTTTTTATTATTATGCCATTTATCTTAAACATATGTTTCTAACGAAACTAAACAAGTCTAACTTTGCTCTATAGTTGTAAAATTGATTTTAACAATCGGGGAAAGTGAAAGTAGTTTGTTTCCAGCACTAGATTTTTTGTTGGAATAGTACGATTCTAAGATTTTACTATGGAATAAAATAAGGTGTATTCGCTTTTGTCCTTAGATCTTTTTCTCCATAATGATATTGATAGGACTGGCCTAAACTGGAAGTGAGATACCCAGGCTTTGTTCTCTATAAGGGCGAAGGCAGACAATAGTGACCTCCCTAGCCTCACTAAACCTGGATGATATAGCAGCCCTAAGAACTGGGTCGCCAAACGCTCCTAGGGCTCCCAGGTGGAAAATGTTTGGTCCCAGCGAGGGCAATTAATAAGGGACATTACGGAGCTCCGCGATTCTCTATACGGTGTATTGTACTGGCAGTTTCATTTCCCGGAGGAATTCGAATTTATCGTTGAAGTGCATGCCTGAGGTTCGGAACCTTATGTTAGTAAATGAATTAGATCATTTTGACAAGTGCAAATGCTGCGCATAACTGGTTTGTAACACTTATCATACATAAGGAAATATATATCATATATAAGGTATCACTTTGAGAGAATTCGTTAATAAAGTTGAAATAATTAAGAATGAAGAACAATATGGATTCTGATTACTGCTGCCAAACTTTTTACATATATAGCAATAATTGAATAAAAAAAGCAGATACTGTAACTAAATAGTTGACAATAAAGTAATATAATATAGAAAAAAATATTTTAAATCTAATATATAAAATTCTCGAGTCAACGTTAATTTATTAATTTTATATTCATATTAAATAGGTCTGAGAACCAACTACTTATTTTTCATACCCCTAAGTAATAAGGGTTGTCCACTCCTAACATTACTTTTACTTTTTGGACAAAAATGTATTTTATTATTTTTTTATAATGTTGCATTCAAAAATACATAAAACCCTAAATTTTCACCCTTCTATCACCAGCCCCTAGTTTATAATAGTCATTTTAGTAATTTAACCATTTTTCATCCCGCTCGATGACTGATCAAATATCACTTGGTAAGTTATCCCCGCCAGAGGTCTGCCGGTGTCACTTCTCAGACAGCAAACTGCATGGAGTAAGAATGGGACCGAAGCCGGTCTTCTCTTTCTTTCGCACAATAAGCCCTCTCTCACTCCAACTACAGTTTTTGGCCATTATTATTGTTCATGCATCAAGCGTAGCGTAACCTTTACAATTATCATTTTACTATCTCAGTGTAACTCATGTTTTTCACTCGGACAATTATACGTGGCATGCTCTCGAGTGGTTAAACCATACAGTTGTTTGTGTAACCTAAAGGTGGGCTAACATATTGTTACACTATAATTGAAATACCACCAACATGGTAAATCATACAAAAAAAAATTACATTACACTACAATAATTTTTAAAAAAAATAATTGAAATTTAATTTAATTGGTAATGTACTACATACCAGCTTAATTTATATAATAAAACAAAAAAAAAAAAAGAAAGCATTGAGAGATTAATATTGTTTGTTAGTGTTTCTTTCGTAATTAATTAATCACATATATATATATATATATATATATATATATATATATATATATATATATATATATATATATATATATATATATATAAACCTGTACCACTACAATCCATGAAGGGTCTTGGGCTCAGTACATATAGAGATTCGTACTGTTTCTAGGCCAACGGCCGTGCAATGAGGTGATTAGGCCTTAATCGCGCTCAGCCGCCAGGTTTTTCCCCAATTAATTTGGGTACCCACTTTATAGAGGCTGGGTCTGCTCCAGGAGGGTCTCCATATCCTAGGGTCGCCCCCCGAATAAATTAACAGAATAAATAATATTCTGCCATAGCCGGGATTCGAACCCAGGACCCGGAAGTAGATATAAAATGCCGATTCTGGCGCAGGGCTTCGGTGCAAGATGGCGGCGCCCATGGTTTCCCGCCAAAACTGGCCTTTATTGAACGATCGTTCGCGATCTATCCGTCGTTCGTGATATAGTCAATCCAGCCTGACCTCATATTGTCAGTTTAATTTATCGATTAAATATTCGATAGTAGATAAGAAACAGGCGAGCTGGGACACTTTTTTGAGGAGCCAATCAGATGCCAGCATTTGGTCACGTGACCTATGGCGGGAGATTTGAATTTAAATTTCGACCGCGACCTAACCTTAACCACGCTGGTTCGCGCCATCGACCTAACCTAAACCACTAAGCCACGCCCCTTTTTAGTCACGTGACCCTTCATCAACCTAACCTAAACCACTAAGCCACGCCCCTTTTTGATCACGTGACCCCTGTTTGAGGGTATTAAGTCTTTACAAAGCATGAGTCTACCCGACGTCCATTTTCTTTTCCCTACGTTTTGAGCTAATTTAGTATTTATAAAGCATGAGTCTACCCGGCCGCAAGTTTGTTTTATGACGTCACAATTTACAAAGCCTGAGTCTACCCGGTGTCCGTTTTCTTTTCCCTACGTTTTGGGCTAATTTAGTATTTATAAAGCATAAGTCTACCCTTCCGCCATTTTCTTTTATGACATCACAATTTACAAAGCATGAGTCTACCCGGCGTCCAGTTTCTTTTCCCTACGTTTTGGGCTAATTTAGTATTTATAAAGCATGAGTCTACCCGTCCGCCATTTTCTTTTATGACGTCACAATTTACAAAGCATGAGTCTACCCGGCGTCCAGTTTCTTTTCCCTACGTTTTGGGCTAATTTAGTATTTATAAAGCATGAGTCTACCTGGCGTCCATTTTCTTTTCCCTACGTTTTGGGCTAATTTAGTCTTTATAAAGCATGAGTCTACCCGGCGTCCATCTTCTTTTCCCTACGGTTTGGGCGTGTCGCGGTCGAAATTTAAATTCAAATCTCCCGCCATAGGTCACGTGACCAAATGCTGGCATCTGATTGGCTCCTCAAAAAAGTGTCCCAGCTCGCCTGTTTCTTATCTACTATCGAATATTTAATCGATAAATTAAACTGACAATATGAGGTCAGGCTGGATTGACTATATCACGAACGACGGGTAGATCGCGAACGATCGTTCAATAAAGGCCAGTTTTGGCGGGAAACCATGGGCGCCGCCATCTTGCACCGAAGCCCTGCGCCAGAATCGGCATTTTATATCTACTCCCGGAGAACTGTAGACTACCGCTCTATCCACTAGACCACGCCGCTCCCTATATATATATATATATATATATTATATATATATAATTATAAGGACAAAATTATAATAAATTTAAAAAAATTAATGTTTGGGGTTTTGTTATTTTTATATTCCCTCATCGTTCACAGCGCTCGATGCCTCTTTCACTCATATACCACATCCTTACACACTTATAATTAGTTCGTTTTTTTTTTACACTAGAAATTTCCTAGAAATAATTTATAAGACAAAACAAAGTTTGTCGGGTCAGCTTGTATTTTTATATTTTTTGCTTCTATGAACCAAATAGAATAAACAACGGAGGAGAAGGACTATAAAGATAAAAATTAAATAATAAACTTTAAAAGTTCGGAGGAACTACAAGAAGTAGTGATATACTACTATAAAAAAATAAAAATAACCTGTACCACTACAACCCATTAAGGGTCTTGGGCTCAGTACATATAGAGATTCGTACTGTTTCTTGGCCAACGGCTGTAAAATGAGGTGACTAGCCGCCATCAGGCACGGCCGCCAGGAGAGTCTCCATACACTAGGGTCGCCCTCGTGCCGAATTAAAAAAATAAATAAAATTCTGCCACAGTCGGGATTCGAACCCAGGACGTGGAGAACAGTAGTCTAGTGCTCTATCCAATCGACCATGCTGCTAACTATACTACTGGAAAAAATAATATAAATAAAATGATACGTTGAATTGCCTACAGCTAGTTTTAAATTAAAAATATCTTGTTTTACTAAAAATATTTTTAAAATGGATATCACTGGCAATGACTTGTAGTAGCATGACAACTAAGGCCAATATTTTTGCAGGAAAAATAGAGGATTAACGGCTTTGAAGAATACACAGGAATACAAAGCTTATAACTAGTATTAGGGAAAGAAATGCAGAAAGACGATAAAGGGATTGGGGACTTGGCTAATACCTTGGAGGGGATTGGTATTTGGGGTAGGCCGCCATTGAGAGCACTTACCCCACAATCCGGCTTAATTCAGGGGGGTTTTAGTTAGTATGTCTCATCAACGCCTATCCACCGTCCAGCCGCACCTAATGCTCATGGATTACAGTAATGTTTGGTAGGTAAGGAAGCTGGTGTGATCAGCGGGTACTATCTTCCATTTGTATATATTATAGGTGAAAATAATCAAGTGTCAGTCTTTTTTAAATATTTTAATTTTGCTGACGTTTCAACTCAAGCTTGTGAACCATCATCAGGGAATTACTGAGCCATGTCCAAGCATAAGCCATGAGTTTTACAAGCCTTACAAGCTTGAGCCGAAACGTCGGCAAAGTTAAAATATTTAGATAATCAAAGACTGACTCCTCCTATAATAGTTTTTACAGTCGACTAAACATCCTCAATATCCTCGATTCGATGAATGCTTCTAAACAGAACACAATATGAACAGTCTCGTGAATTTCTACTCATCTTATGATCAAGTAGTTAAATTCAAGTGGAGCATTCCGACTAACCCATCCTATTAGTATGAAACGGTTCATAAAAATCATTTCTAGATACAAAGTTGTTCGCCAAATATTCTTAGAAATATAATAATTTGATTTTCTACCCCACCAAATAACATTTAACCCTTTGCCCCAAACTGATGACTTCTTGCCTCATTGTATCCTTTAATTATACCCCTCTAATACCTGTAGAACAAATCCGATAAATAGGACTCCATCTAGACAAACGTCCTACTTGGCATCCTCATACGAGACTTAAACGACAAAAAACTGCTCGTAGATACCGATTACCACACCACTTACTTGACAAACGTTCAAACCTTCCAATATATTACAAAAAGTTCATTTATGTTACCATCATCAGACCCATCTGGACATATGGAATCGAGCTTTGGGGGTCTACTAAACCACCTAATTCCTCTCGCATTCAGTCCTTACATTCCAAAATCCTAAATGCTACTTATTTTGCTACGAATCATCCATGATGACCTAAATATCCCATTTGTAGCAGAACTATCCAGAAACAGATATAACTATTATAAGTCCAAACTCCCAACCCACCCAAATCCCCTTATATATCATCCTCATTTATTCCTGACAACCCTCCGAGGCGATTTGATTGTGCTACCGCAGGGTAGTTCCTTCACAAGATATTTTCACGCCTATAAATGTAAATTATCCATGTAGCATTTATTATAAGTACAGTTGTAAATATCAATATAATTTTTTCAAGAAAATTTGCATATCGTGGTGCATTTTCTCTTACTTTATTTGGTACCAGTTATTTTTCTGTTCGTTCACATAAAGTAGATATAGTTCAGATTTTCTGATGAAAACTATAGATAACAGCAAAACTCCCAAGATGGTGGAAAAACTGAAGATGAGATATGCACTGTGGGAGGTATATGCTATTGTTTAATATTTATATTCTCAAATAATTTTTGTAGGTCAGATCTTTTGTTGAATTATAGGTATTATGCCCTAGATCCAGGTGAGAGTCAAGAAACTTAAGCAAATGTCCGAAGCTATCAGAGATAAGCGATCTTTTATGAAATAAAAAATCCCAAAGTTATAGAATCAGATTGATCCATCAACCATAATAATAACCCATTAATCGATAATAATAACTTGTTTAGCACTTAATTATAATACCTAAGTATAAAAACCTCCGGAACTACCTCTAAAACTACCTCCGATATCCTTGAAACAGCTACATAGGATTCAACGTCCAGGCAAAAGAACCCTCATCTGTAGTTACGACACAATTACCAATACCAGGGTAAGTATATAAGCAATCATAGCACTTCCTTTGAACGCTCTTTTCCCATTCCTTCATCCCCTCAACAATCCTTTGCTACATCTACCCACCCCCAGGTCCTCAAGAATAATTACTCTTGTTATAACATTACTTGTGTCAAGCACATTATTAAGTGTGATTCATTAACTCAAGAGATTAATTAGGTAATTAAACGGACATAGGCTCGTCCTTTTTGAGAAATATTAAAGAGACAAAGGGAGGCTTAAATATTTAAATGTTAAGAAAGTTGTTATTAAGAATTACCATTTATAATACCATGATTAAAGAATCCATGTCATTCTATGACTGTGCGATAAATGAAGACGCCATAAAGCGGTAATTTTAAGATTTTTATTTTATTCTTCCATGCATTCTAAACTTTTTCTTTTAATTGTTTTAGGTCATGATATGAACTTCGATGATTAGGATTTACTGTTAGAACAAGATTAAAACCCATATTATGTAAATAACTATTACGTAATTGACATATAACATATTCCATAATTAAATAAAATTTAAATTTTGTTAATAGATTTTTTTTGTTTAAACAAAATTAAGACGTTTATTTCCAAAAGGTACAAAAGAACATTTTTTTCGATTCGACATTTCCATAATTAAATTCATAAATACATACTTCCTTATTATAGTGCCATAAATAGATAAATTGTCCTTTGAATATTTATTTTCTTTATGAAGAATAGATAATCAATATAATTAACCAACAAAGAAAAATATTTCTCAGGGGGAGAATAAGGAAATATATATAACTTAGTAATTAACGATATACGGACGTTAGTTATCGGTATTGTTGAATGAGGAAGGTTATAGTGACTGTTATCAACTTATCGAGCGTTATATTCTTCAAAAAAGTACTATATCCCTTATATTTCTTTCCAAAAATTACTATATCCATTTTATATTGTTTAAAATTCATCGTATAAATGCAATGGTTTGGAAAAATGAGTTGGTAACACGCTTATAAATCAACTTTAGATTTTAATTTTTTAAAAACCAAGTAAATTTATTAAGTAATAAACAAATGACAGATTTTTGCGTTTCCTGTAAAATTGCCTAAAGTGGATATAGTACCTTTTGAAAATCAACATCTCAATTGACATTAGAAGATTTTTTTTTTAATTTTTGTTAGTTTTTGAAGTATAATATTTTTTGTGTTGTATTAGAGAAGTAAAAAATCTCTGAACTGTAAATTATAATTAATAATGATCCTTTTCTCTATTTTCCAGGCATATTATGTATTTCCATTGTTCAAAACAGTTATTCTTAAGGGACTCAGTACCAGTATATTTTTTTTTGCTCTACTATTCTACATAACAATTTAAAAAAAAGTGAAAATAATGTCTATTGTGCATTGCTAATGATGAAAATTTAACAATGCCCCATGAAATCAATCAGTGAATGGTAATGGAAGCTTATAGGTCGGGACTGAGATGGTACAGGTGGAGCTGGCGCTGACCGGGGCAATATATATGGGGCCCACCCCCCGGGCGATATATTGCCCAGGGGCCCTGCTTTCAGCTCCTCTATAGAATAATAGTCAACAATAGTCCTCCTTATATCGAAAACCCCACGCCGGGCTTGGTCGTCCAGCAAGCTCAGTCGTGTTTAAACGGCGTTTATCTCTGACGACAGGCAATTGCTGTGGACCTAACTATTGATTTATGTCTGTCCAAAAATTAAATAAATTTTAACAATTGTTTTCCATTCGAGAAAGACAATACAATCTGCCACAATTTTAACAAATCAGTTATTCAATGATGAAACATCAACCTGTAGTAATGTGCCTTACAACATTATATAAAAAAAATACCTGTGCCACTAAAACCCATGAAGGGTCTTGGGTTCAGTACATGCCAGTATAGAGATTCGTACTGTTTTAAGGCTAACAGCCGTGTAATGAGGTGATTAGGCCTTAATCACGCTTAGCCGACCGGGTTTTTCCCAATTAGGGTACCCACTTTATAGAGGCTGGGTTTGTCCCGGGGAGGGGGGAGGGAGAAGGGAGGGTCTCCATAAACTAGGGTCGCCCAGGATCGTCAGATCACCAACCTACTTCTACAACATTATGTACAGTTATAAATAAAAAATAGAAAAAAAATAAAACTGAACCAGGGCTACAACAAAATACCATACAAATATCACGAAAACGTATGAGGATAAAGACAATCAAAAGCAAAAAAAAAAAATCTGGTAATTTTTACATACCTCCGTTGTTAAAAACAAATTTAGAACTTTTGATTAAAGTTAGAACTGAATAGAAGTTAAAGAATTACAATAATTTTGAATTGATTTACAATTCAGGAGGAACAATATAGTTTTAAGAAAAACAGGACTGCTTAAGATCAAATTTATAAGTTGGGGCAAATCTTTCAAAAGCTTATTAAAAAAAGAAAGAACTGTCAGTGTACTTTCAAGATCTTACAAAAATATTTGACAGAATCAAAAAAGAAGACATCCAACAAGCTCTGACAAAAACAGATGTTGACTGGAGACAAATAACTAACTAAGGTCTAAATGAGAATTTTTGCTTGGGATTTAGGTGTTCATTAATAGATTTCGCCGATGATATAGTAGTCTTAGCTAGCAACGACAGAGATTTGATTTATAACATAAAATTCATCCAAAGACTAATGTGGAACCCAGAAAAGAATAGAGTAGTGAAAATTGGCAGGATTCCTTGGCGAGAAATCAGAATAATAAGAAGAGATAGACCCATCACACAGAGTAGGTGCTTCAAATACCTGAGAGCCCATTTGGATGAGAGCGAACTCATTGACAATAAGATTAAGGAGCGAGTGAACGCTGCAAGAAATATGTTCTACACTGTAAATAATAATAACGACTTCCTAAATAAAAAAAAGAGGCCTCTAAGAACACCAAAGTGAAGGTATATACATCTAAATTTCTGCCCATATTAACCTACTCCTCACAGTCGTGATAAATAACCTCCAAGCAAAGAAGCAAAATTAAAGCTTCATGATGTTGTTGATGAGGTTCCCCAGAAAAATCGAGGTAAAAACCGGAGAAAAAAGATACGGAGCAAACAAAACCCTAAGGTCAAATCTCGATGTCGAACCGGCAGAACGAATCATAGTAGAACAATGTCTAAGATGGTTCGGACATATATCAAGAATGGAAAACCATCATCTTGCCCGATGACATGCAAGGCTAAAATGGATGGAGGAAGATATGTAGAGAAATACCCCGACACACTTGGAACGATGGAGAAAGGCATGCTGTCGCGAAGAGAGGACTGAAATAGGATAAAAGAATTGGTTAAGGATCAAAAAGTACGGTCCAGTCTCTAGAGAAATGCACCTAACACTGCATAAGCGGTAGACGAGGATGGATTATGATGATGATTTAATGAAAACATGTATTTCAAATTAAATATGAAAAAATAGAAATTATTACCCGCAACAAACATTTAATTTTATACGCTTTTCATTACCTTTTTCAAAAAAAAAAAAAAAAAAAAAAAAAAAAAAAAAAAAAAAAAAAAAAAAAAAAAAAAAGTTTGCTCTTTCCTCCTTAAGTTGGTTATCGAACTTTTTCATCATTGCAAAATAAATCAATAAACCTAAAGACAATTAGGGGGAATGAAATACAATAAACATTTAGGTATCCCGGAATATGGTATAGGATAAAAGTGAGAAAAATCCTTGGTTATGCTGTCCTACGGATGAAACTTGATATGGTGATCCTGAGCCAGTGCGATGTCAGGTATTCGTCGGAAAGATCCCTCTTCCAATTACATCTGGATAAGCAAAAATTAGGACCCCCACAGTAGCATTTTCGGATTAGCCACAGTCCCATAAAACTGACGTTAAATCAAAAATAAATATCATACAATATATGAACAATATGTCATAAACAAACATGAGCATAATACAATGATCTTTTTTTCCACAACATAATAATCATAGGTTGTTAATATACAAGAAAAATATATACATGGCATCCTTTCAACAAACTATAAAAAAAGAAAAATAAGTCTTAATGAATACTTCTTTGAAAGTAGTTGACGCAAGTCACCCTTAATTACTGAAACTTTAATTTCGGTTTTCCAAATCAGGCCACTACTTCATCCAACCAGCTACTATTCACTCTTGATATATTGAAAGCTATCCGTTCCAGATCTAAGCCTTTCGGGAAAAAAATACCGATAGTGATCCCGAGAATTGGAACTGAAACATTGGCCATTACATGCCAAGGTTTTTCAAACTCTATCCTACAATTTTCATAGTTTATTTTTACTTCCATCATTCTATGTTGATAATATACTTGTAAATAAAAAAACATTTATTGTTTTAAAACCTTTTTTATTTTTTAAATAAAGCATGTATTTGGTTCTCAAAAATATTTATAGCTTCTATTGGCAAATCCCCAAAAGAAATCATAATTGTTTTTAAAAGAGAATGTGAGAGGACTTAAAATGTATGAAATGTCATAAATGAAAAAGTCCACACAGAGGAAACTATGGGATTTAAGGCCTGATATTCTGTAAAACAATTAAAATACCATAAACTATTAAAAAATTTAAGTTCTGAAAACGAATCTTAAGCAATTTAGGAACTTAAATCTGAAGAGCCAATAAATAGCGAAGAAGTAGAGAGACTTTAATAAATGTTTTCCAGAAATTCAAATACTTATAAATGTTCTTTAATAAGCTATATAAAATAAATTTAATATAGCTAGTAAATGAAAGAAAAGGAAGCTGAAAATATAATAAGGTTGTCGGCCTAAAACTAGGGAGTGTTCTAAAAATAATTAACAAAGATAATTTCGATTTTAATCGGTAAATATCTAGATACTTCAGACTATAATCATCCAATTGACGGACAAAACGAGAAAACTTTATGATGAAAAAAAATCTTTACGTTCCAAGGGCCCCTGAAAGTAGGGAACGATGATAAAATAATGAAATATTTTAAAGCTAGTTGTTTGAAAGAATTAAGGATCTTAAAGCTTGAAAACGGACCACCAGATTTTTGTCTAATAACATAGACCTATTACTACCTAATTTAGCAAATACATATAATTGCCATATAGTGCGGACGTAAAACTGTTCTTATCCGAGGGTAAAACAGAAATACGGAGTATCCTGAAAGTTTGGGGATATTCAACAAAATTGGTCAACCTGAAAAATCAGGAACTTAACAAATGTTTACTATCTTTTAGATAACGTCGCTAATTATTTTGATGAAACACTTAAATATCGAATAAATTAAAAAATATATTTCCTCTTTTCTCCTTAGAGAGAAATCAGATTGCATACTTGCCGTTTTTTATCTAATGCTAATTGGACGATATAGTTAATGTTTTTAATTCACAAAATTAAAGGTACTTTAGAGGAAGACAATTTAAAATATCGTCGTTTAGGCCCATTATATGTCCATTTTCTTTAAATCTACAATATTTAAGGAAATTATTAAAATAAAAATATTGACATTTAAGCCATTTCGGACAATTTTAATCAGAATTAAACTAATATGATATATGATACATCGATACAGCAAGTATAATCAAAATCGTTGTTAGTACAAGGTGGCTCTTCTGGTTCAAAAGTTACTATAACAAGCTGTCTTCTGGTACGTGAGACCAGAAACGAAAATGCAATCCATTTTACAAAATTTTTAGTAAGCTCTATGCAAAGCATTTATCATGGTAAAGCAAAAAATACACGTCTGCCAACTCAAAACAAATGGATTAAAAAATTGCATCCGTTAAAAAAAAGAATACCACTCTTTTCTAACATAATTATGGTTACTATCATAGAAACGGCTCATCCTAAGAAGATAATCGTTATAAAGTAAATCATCAAGTATTTAATAAGCTTATATTTGATTAATAACAGACATTTTTATGTCATATATTCAACGATATAGAGGTATTACAAAAAGGAAAATTGTAATCCACCCGTTTTGGGTGGCAGACGTGTATTTTTTTTTATTCATTATTATTTTTTATTTTCTGCTTTACCATGATAGATGCTTTTACATAAAACATTCTAAACATTCTGGTAAAATGGGTTACATTTTTCGTTGCTGGCTCACTGACTGTTTAGTTCCACATATTTTATCGTTTTCGTGCTGGACTTACCACACCCAAAAAAAAATCTAAACCGTGTATTTCAATTGAAACTGAAATTTTTTACGATTACAATATATTTCATATATAGGTAAGTGAAAGTAAAAATTGCTAATGCTTTTAGTTTTGAAGCCCAATTAAATCAGCTGCGCAACTTGAATATGTGCTGAGAAAATCTCCTATCAATAACATAAGGTAGCCATTTTAAGATTACTCATTACTTTACTGTTTCTGCCGTAAAGTACATAAAATTTTGATTATTTGAAAAAAAAATTCTAGAAATCATCAGCAATAGACCAAAACGGTAGAAATGTTTATTCATTACCGAACAGAAAACATAAATGCTTCCATTGAAATAGAATGTAATATATTTTGAAATTTATTTAAAACACTAAAACCAAACCGGTGCACAGGATACTTTTAACCACCGAATGTATAATAACTACCGGGAAACTTAAAATTTTTAAAATGTAAGTAAAATGATTCAGCAATTAGGAAACATCAAGTATCAAGTGTAATTTATAAGAATAAATTATAATATGATGTTAAACATAGTATACTTAAGGCTGAGAGCTGAAGTATCCCAGATAAGGACTTTCTAAGAGCACGGAATGCGAGAAAACGGTAAAATTTCCCAAGAGGGCCTCCGTTTTCCCAAGTTTTCCTCTAATTATCTGTTAGCCCGAGCTCTGGGCCTGAGGTTTAGATAATGAACTCCTAACGAAGCTTCCCTTGCTTACGTCTGCCGTTTTTTGGGGCTAAGTTTTTAGAAAAAAAAAAACATTTTTTTTTTAAAACTTCGAAAAAATATTGATCGAAAAATATAATCAGTGAGCTGTAATTTTTAGTTAATTGTTTCGGTTCCAATCAGTCAATCCATTCTAAATCGTTCAGACCTTGCCGCTCGATATTTTTGAATTTTCATGATTTTTCGACCAGTTATTTTTCTACCATTTCCTGAATATAAAACCATAATTAAATTTGTATTCTGGTCAATACATTTAGTGTTGCAGCCGTTCTAAGCCAGTTTCATGCCTTAGGACAGGTGTTGGGATAGACTTTCTAATTCTTGTGATTTTGTAGATTTCACATCAAACAAACTAACAATCAGATAAGGCATGCTGTCAAAATTGGAGAAATTCATTTTTTGCGATGTTTACACGGCAATATCCCAGAAGAGACCAAGTGAAAACTAATACTGATTGCCCATCCATACGATGAATTTAAGTTACATAAATTTGGTTATTGAGACTAAGCTAGTTCCGGAATTATGAAATTTTCTTCACGGTTAAAATAACTTTTGTTGTTTTTTTTAAATATTAACTCCGTTAATTTTGCATTATTATACCTCTCCCAAAAGCTAAAGCAGTTGCTAACTTTCAGTAAAACATTTTACATTTCGATTCCTTATAAATAACCTCGGTTTCATCAGGGATAAAAGCAATAAAATAATGGCATTAGTATTTCTTCATGATTAGGAAAAACAATAAATCATGGATATGATAAAAAATGGATATAATCTACTGATTTTTCTAGTCATGATGAAAATCAGTTGAAAACATTTTTATTATTGGAACCAAAATAGCTCCTAAACGTAGGTCCTAGCCACAAATTTTATAAAACAAAATATATACTCCATTAAATTTCTGACAAGAAAACTATCGTCAAAGGTTCAATTCAACAACATCAATAGAGATATTGCGTTTCAAAAAAGCCCAAAACATTAAAAAAACATTTAGGCTAAACATGACTTTTTTATTAAAAAAAATAAAAATAAAATAAAATCCTAAACAGTAGTTCCTAGAGACAAATGTTACGTACGAAAATAAAATTTAAATTTTCAATACAATTTTAATTGAGGTCCCAGCAATAAATTTTATAGGACAGAAATATTCTGCATTAAAATTCTGAAAAACGACTCGTCAAATTTTCGAGCAATAACAGAGCAAGAGCGTATCAATCTGACAGTGAAAAAAGTTGCAGCCAAAGACAATATCCATGACCAAAAATGATTATAACTTTTATTTACAAAATAAAATATGATAAAGTATTTGTGCAATCGATTCCGGATGATCTTTGCTTTGTAAAAAAAAAATAATAATAATAAATAGCTATAAAACAAAAATCTGGTGCGGGCACCACACGACTTTCGCATACCTTGACTGTTAAAAACTATTAAATATACTTCAAGTAATTAGTTTATTCCCCATTCGTCACTTTATATTACCTTTTACAACTCAGTGTATTAGATAATATTTGTCCTAAAATCAGTCTCTTTCCAACGGTATATTATGCGTCTATATTACTGTTCTTATTATCAGTAAACCAAAAATTACGTTAAAAAATAGTGTTGATCTTTTATCCTTTAGGTGGTCATCAAATTCGTCCAACTTGTATATTTAGCCATCATTCATCAATTTTATTAAGATGATATGGTAAATCTTTTGGTATTTCAAAATTGAAGGTAGATTAGAGGAAGACAATTTAAAATATCGTCATTTAACCCTCTCAGACTATTTCAATCAGAATGAAATCTATATGATATAAATGCCTATTACATCAATATAGCGAGTTTAATCAAAATAGTTCTAGCAGTTTTTGAAAAAAGATCGTAAAAAGGTGCAAAATGTAGGGTATAAAGTGGCTCTTTTGTATAGGCGATTTTGATGTAAAAGTTACTGTAACATCTCGGGCGTATAATTGCCTTAAATATGAAATTAAAGTTTCGTACGACTTGTTTGTGCGCTAGACTTACCACACACACACACACACACAGATCTTTTTTCGGGACTTAGTCATTTGGACTCAGGAGACCCAAAAACTGGAATTCGAAAATTTCCACGATCGCAATACTTTCACTTAATATATTTTTCATATATAGGTAAGTGAAAGTAAAAATTATGCTAATAATAACTTAAAATCAATTAATTTTGTTAATTTAAAACCACCTGTTTAATTTTCTTGTGAGTGTAGCATATAAAGGAAGATGTACTGTAGTCATCAGTTTAATTTATTTAGAGATTTTTAAGTAGATATTGTTTTGTTGGGTATCGCTGTATTTTTGGGGAGTTGTAATCATACATGTGTAGAATATATTTTAGGGTACCGAGGATGCTTATAAATTATACGAATGGATACATTTTGGATTCTTTCAAGTTTCCTATAATTTGTTGAGGTTTGGGCAAGTTGAACTCCATAGGAGTAAGCCATATGCGATCTGAAAACGAATTATCGATTTATATTTGGTTACTTTATTTTGGCAGCAAATGGAACACAATTTTATTCTTGAAACTAAATTGGGACTATCGCTATTATAAAAATATTTACAAAACAAATAATACCTCGACTCGATACGATAAGTGCTTATAAAGTCTGCAGAAGAAGCAAAAAAAGCAAGCTTCCACGTATAGTGAAACATATATTACATACATAACTGTTAATAATCTACTAAATAACAAATTGTTTTTGGTAACAATGATTTATCAAATTTCCAGAAATTATATTGCTTTGTAATTTATGATGCATCAAGCGTCCATCATCCTGAAATATAGCAGAGATCCCAGACTAATATATAATAAATCCAACCTATACGAGGATAAAACATCCTCTTAGCAGATTTCTTTAATAGATTTCCTCGCTAGCTGGCTCCATAAGCAATAATTTACTGCTTCCAGCGTAGGATTATTATCCAGTGAGGTAACCACGATCTGTCTTCCGCGTAATTACTGGAACCTTTCCAGACACCTTTTTTTCTTAAATTATGACATATATTTTACATTTTGTAGAATGGAAATTCTGGAGATGTGGAGCTATGAATTAAATTCTTAACAATTACAGTTTAAAAACTAAACAAGTGTCATCAACCATTAAGAATTTTTTTTTTAAATATACACAATAAAGTATCTTCTATAATTTTAAAACAAAACCAACAACAAGTAAATTTTTAGCACTTAATAAAAGAGAGTACATAAATTACAAAAAAGAAAAAATCTAGTGCGCGCAACACACGGCTTTCACTTACATCCGTTATTAAAATCAATTTAAGAATTTTTTAAATAAACATAGAGGTAAAAATACACTATGAAAGAATTAATTACATTAAATCTCGGATGGGATCACTTGTAGCGGGTGGTTAGCATAACAGCTTCATATGCCAAAGGTCACGGGTTCAAACCCGAAGGTGGTCCTAGGATTTTTAATAGGAGTAAAAAATCCTTAGTCATGCCGTCCTTCGGAGGGGACGTTAAAAGGTGGCCCCAAGCCTGTGCGATGTCAGGTACTCGTTAAAGATCCCTATCCTAATAAAACCTGGATAGGCAAAATTTAGGACTCCCACTGTATGCATCGTCCGATTAGCCATCGTAGCATAAAATGACGTTAAATAAAAAAACAAAACAAACATTAAATCTCAATAGAAACATATATTATATAAAATAAGATATTATATTATTATCTATGACAGTCAGTTTGTTTTATTGAATTTTCATCACTCTCTACTAACTTTTACAATTCTGTGTATAAGATATTTTTTATAAAATCTTTAGCTTTCCAACAGTATTATATACCTATTTATGGTTTTTGTGTTTAAAAAAAAAACACCGAAATAGCAGTTTCTTTTCTCCTTTAGTTGGATGTCGTATTTGTTCAAATTATATATTTATGGTTTTTTTATCAGTACTAAATAGATTATAAAGGTATTTTTATAGATTCATAATTTAGGTAATTTAGTGGAAGAAAATTTAAAACATCGGCATTTAAGCACTGACAGACTATTTTAATCAGAATTAAACCTAAATTATATTAAAGTCCATTAAAGTTTACATAGATATATGGAGTTTAATCAAAATCGCTAGACCGTTTTTTAGAAAATCGTAAAAGGTGATAAATGCATGGTATAAAGTGGCTATTCTGGTTAGCTGATTTCGATGAAAACGTTACTGTAACATATCGGGCGTATATAGCTTTTTTCAGCCAAATTCATAATTTTTTCAGTCAAATTCATAATTTTTTCAATCGAATTCATAATTTTAGATTAATATTTAACACATCGCTGATGCATCCAGGGTCACCTGTGGAGTAGTGGCTAGCATAACAGCCTCTTTTAAAGGACGAAATAACCATGGATTTTAACTCCCTAAACGCAAATATAGGGCCATTTGCTGGTTTTGAACTTGCAACCTTAAGCATAGAGAGCTGTTATAGCAAGCCACTACTCCACAGGTGAACCTCTATGCATTCTAAAAGGTGTTAAGGACCAATATGTCCAAGGTCACGGGTTTAAACCCGGCAGATTCAAACACTATGTTGAATGCATTGAGGGTCACCTGGGGCGAAGTGGCTAGCATATCAGCCTTCTATGCTTAAGGTCGCAAGTCCAAAACCAGTAGATCGCCCTAAAGTTGTGCGCCACAGATGACTCTTAAAAGATTTAAAAAGTGGAACTCGGAAAAGATCCCTATCTTAAGTAAACCTGGATAGGCAAAACTTAAGACTCCCGCTGCACCGTTGGATTAAACACAGTAACATAAAGTGACGTTAAATGAATAGACAACAATAAGATTTAATAAAAATGTTATGTTCTTGGTAGGAAAATCTCGTTAAATTGAGTGTATAAAGAAATACAAGAAATTATGAAATTGACTGAAAAAAATATGAATTCGATTTAAAAAATTATGAATTTGACTGAAAAAAATTATGAATTTGACTGAAAAAAATATGAATTCGATTTAAAAAATTATGAATTTGACTAAAAAAAATTATGAATTTGACTGAAAAAAGCTATATATGTCCTAAACATAAAATGTCAATATTGTACGTGTTTATTATCGGAAGGCCTGGGGGGTTCCAGGGGACTTTTAATAATAATGAAACCAAATAATGGTGGTTAATACATGTGGTAATGATGGTTAGTTAATCTTAGTCTATTGTACACATCTGGGGTTTGTTTCTTCCTTTTCTCCTTCGCCCTATTCTTCCTCGACCCATGGGTATATAGGCGGGCACCAATGATTTACTCCTCCATCATGAAGTAAGTATTTTCAACTGCTTTATCCGCTTCATCTTTGGGATATCCAGGGACACCTCTGTCACCCGATTCTATGAAGAGTTGAAGTGGCTTTACCCTTCCTACCGTTGTAGGTACTTCCTGGCTTCCTTTCTCTTCCAAGTTCTCCAATCCCGCCGTCCTTCTTACATAACAGATATGTTTCTTTTCAAATCCTCAGTCCACTCTCGCCACACTCGCGCACGGCCTTCGGACATGTATATGATGCCCCATCGAACTGCAGCTTTCGACAGATCTTTCCTAATTCGATCTTCATCCTTATGGAACTCTATTCCTTCTAATATCCGTGACTCCAATACTCTTCCGACATTCAAATCTCGCCTGTTCAATCATCTCCTGTCCCTCCAATTTCCGAGGAATCCTAATTAGTTTTCTAATTTCAATTAATATTAATCACAAAACAGATAGAAGCGTTTATATACCCATTAAATTTTATGTTATCTGGTGTTTTGCTCTTATTATATTATTAGTATATTGTTAAAAAACAAAAAACACTGAAATGCTTTTTTAATGAAAATTGTATATAAGTACATATTTCTTATTATGTTTATTATCTAGTTTAATTTTCAATATTATTATTTAAGACTGCTTTTTAATCCATTTTTTGTAATTTCTATTGTTTCTTTGTATTCTTTTTGTATACTCTAAGACCTTAAAGTTTTTATTTTGATTTTCCTGTTATGTTATTCTAAAGGGACTAGTCCCAGAATAAATAAAGATTTATTATTATTATTATTATTATTTTTAGTGATGAAAAATCTCTCTTGTCATGTTGGGCACATGTGCTTACTTCACTAGTGTCTCTCACTTAATTGCAGACCTGCATGGGGTCTTGCCATTTCCTGCAAATTGTGGCAGATGGTCTTTTTCTCTGGCGGCCAATAGATTGCGTTGTGCTCTTGGTGATGACAGTGTCTGCTAGATGGCAGCACTCAAAGTGTTCACAGACCCCTATTTCCTTAACAAACGACTTTCGTTTTCGTGCTTGAATTACCGCACACTCACAAACACACAGGACTTATTCCGGGACTTGGTCATTTGAACTCAGAGAACTTTTCCTTACTATATATATCATGTATAGGTGAGTGAATGAAAGTTAAAAGATTGACCTTAAAATAGCTAAGTAAAGTTATTTGTTAGGTAAGATATTCTGTTTGTAAATTTTAGATAATATACACAAACAAATGCATAGAGTAATAAATCGCGATCAATTTACCCGTAAATTTAAATGACATAAATCACTCTCAAATAATTCCCCCCCCCCCAAAAAAAAAGAAAAAAGAAAAATAAATAAAAAAAAGAAAAAAAAAACCCGATAGTAACTCTATTAAACCTGGATAGGGGAAATTTAGGACTCCCACCCACTGCATTGTCGTATGATTAGCCACAGTAGCATAAAAATATGTTAAATAAATTAACAAACAATTTCAAGTAACCAAAATCTATTAATGTTACTTTTAACCTCTTTACTGCGAAAAATATCTTTATTCCTCGGCATTATAAATCCCCTAAGCCCTGTATTTTTGTTTAGTTATTTTTTTTTTATAAAATATGCTTCTGAAAAATTAATAATACTAAAGAATTTAAAAATGTAATTATAAAATAGTTTTATCCAGCGCCCAATCCACTAATATTTTTGTGATATTTATATTTCCCTCTAAATCAGGACACTTGATAATATTAAGGCTTCTATGATAACCTTTTACTCTAGATACCGTTATTTATCAACTTGGATGACCATTCACCAACACCAGGTGCCCTCTTAAGACGGAAAATAACCATAAGAGAAGAGAAGAAATGGTTTCCTGCAACCAACACCTGCCTTCTTCATGAAATAGAGAGGTCGAGACCTGAAAATACGACTTGGTCCTGTACAAAGCTTGACCAACAGCCCGTATTCTCACAAATATATTACCTATTAAATACTAAAACAACATGACCTTCGTTTCTACGATTCAACAATAATATTTTCAAAGAGCATACACGTTTTTTAATACATAGTTAAAAAAAAATTTACAACTCCTAGTGAGAAATTGAATTGTCCTTAAAGCCTCAATTTTCTTAATTTTTTAATTGTATTTTCTGCAGACCCTTCTTAGACCTTGAATAGTTCGTTTGCCCTTCATTACCAAGCGACAGTCTAAAGAAGATCCCTAATAAATTTATGAGTTTTATTCAATTTCGGAAATCCAACCACTAGGCTAATTTTGAAATTTTAGATAAATTTATAAATGTAACTAGCGGACTCGTCCCTCCTTCGCACGGTAGGCATTTGAATCAGGCGTAATTTATATTTTTTTAAATACCTCTCTGACTGATTTAGAGTTTATTGTAACAAGCTTTAAGAGTTTATTGTAACAAATAGTGCAATTAGCAAGCAAATATGTTTATTTAATAACGAATATTCATTATTATATTTAATCATCGGCAGAAATGAAAAACATTAATCGAAATTAGTTAAGTTTATTTTTGTTTGCATTAATGTGAGCCAAAGATAACGAAAAATTTAATTTTCCTATATAGATAACACTTCATCGCTATGTATGAATTCACAAACTACAGAAATAACGCCGGCCCCCTATTGTATTAGGTTTCCTAATATTTTATATTTCAAACGAACTATTTTAATTACATTTTGAAAGTTAAATTAGGTTTTCATAGGAATCCTATCTAGTTTACAGTGAAACATCTCTTTTCATGAAATAGTATTAAATTTGAAACAAGTTTATAGATTTATAACAACTTACCATTTATGATAACAATCTATTTACAATTCGGTACGTAATATTGTTTCTAAAATCTTCCATAGTGATTGGAAGTCTATAACTTGCACGATCCTGCACGACCCACAGTGGGCCAAATCACTAATTTACTGGACAAAAGTTTGGAATTTTTCAGTGCTGCTCCTTTTTATTATTAGTTGGTAAGACCCTTAATACTAATATTTCCAACCATAACGTGTTTACAAATAAATAGTAAATGAGTGAATCATTCCTGTTCACACTAGTGCCTAATAACGGCAGTGGAATTATCTTTATTCAATGGTCATTTATTGTGTTCAAGGTGTATTTAGAGCAAAGTCTTTTTGCTTTTATTTAACAATGGACATTTCAGAGACAGACAAGACATTATATTTCCAAACTCGTTATTAGATATAAATTGCAATCCCACTTATAGAGTTAATTTAGTTATTTGTAAATGTAGCCCCAATTCAATAACGAAAGACTACATAACCCCCAAGTTACCACAAGGATTTGTTTTACATCAATTCTTCTAGTCTTTAGATATTACAAAGAATGTTTGCGATTTTTAGCGTTTTGGGTGATACAATATTTTTTTAAGACACAACACTCCGAATCAAAAGTTTTACAATCTATAATTTCAAGAATTTCCTAAGTGATATAAAGTTTTATAACTATTAGCAGGTTTTAGCAACTCCGAGCCATAATTGGATTTTTTGATTATTTTCCCTATTCTGGGACTTCAAACGTAAAATATAGGGAAGATTTAGATTTTAGAGAATAAATTTAATCGTTTGACTACTCTACGCTCGCCAATCGTGTAAAAAAATTAATTAGTTTTTTATTTTTTTTCTTATAATTTTTTTTAATATTTTTTTTCCGTAATCTGGGACCTCAATGGTTAAATAGGACAGGTTTCAGAATTTTGTCCACCTAAATCGGTCATATTGTCCACTGTGCGACGGTGGTGACATTATAACCTCCCTCTTTCCATTTTTATAATTTTATGAGCTTACAAAAACTTAATACTAAACTTGTTTTGTTTTTTATTGCATATTAACTTTTCTAAAATCTAGCGCTTTCCAACGGTATATAATACGTCTATATTACTTCCTTATATTTCAGGAATAATTTTTTGATAACATGTTACATTAAATTAATATTTTTATTCGAAAGAAAAATCAAACGCAATCTATCTTTAATTATAAACCTTTAGGAAATAATGCGCTTAATGATAGTGAATACCATGTCAAAATCTGTCTTTTGGTTTAGAAGTTCGCGAAAACAAAATCGCGTTATCATTTTATATATATATGGTGATAAAAAGCTCCACTTTTTTTTCAGTTCATAATAGATTAACGTAGAAACCTCAAACAAGAAACAAGAACAGAATTTTAAAACCAATTTTTTTTTTTTAAATCATCCAGAGTATTAAAAACATAACATGACATATAACTGAAAGATTATCAATAAAGTTCACTGATTATTTTTCTGACTAGAAAATTAAAAAAAAAAAAAAAGATTCAGTTTTCAAAAACTTTATCATAGTTTTAAATTACTATTTTATCCACACACACACTAATCTATGAAATTCCACTTATGTGGAGCAGGCGAAAATTTTGTTCAAAATATCAATAATTCAAATTTCATCTTAATATTATCAGTTTAACATTATTTTTCTTCCATATTTTATTACTCACACCTTATTGCTATTTTCCTTTTAATCGTATTGGTTCTCATCTTGATTTTCTTAGCCCTGATGAAGTGCCATAATGTAGGCCGAAACGTCGGCACAAGAGAATAAGTTATCTTATTAGTGTGTTTTATTTGAAAACCACTCCCCTTAACATCATATATTCTTAACGGTGAAAGTTGATTCCATTATTAAAATATAAACTATTGAAGTAAAATGATACGAGAAATAATCATAATTTATCTTAATATCAATTTCTAGTATAGAAGAGCATAATTATTCTAAATAAACAAAATTGAAACTATCTCTTATTTTTTTATTATTTTATTTTTTTTTACATTAAAAAAACATTTATAAGTTTCGAGGTCCATAATGCCTCATCTTCAGAATAAAAATATTCCATATGGAATTAATATAGGTCAATTTTATCACATATGTTTATTTCTATAAGTCAACTATGTTCATCATAATAATTTGGTCATTACTTAGCTACAATTACTTTTAATATCACATATATCAAATTGTTTTCTATCTTAATTATTTAATTTATCTAACTTACGATATAAATATAGAAACAAAGGCTTATAAACATCATGATGTTTTTGATGGTTGTTTGTTTTTTAACAGATTAATAGATGCCGAGAGAAATCATTTGAAACACAATTTCCTTTTGAGTGAAGGAAATAAAGAAGTCAGTAGCCAGCGAGGAAAAAACACTGACATTCCGATAAAAAGTATTGGCAATGGAAGCTCCTAGACAACCTGACGGCCAATGTATCTCTTCGGTCAAACTGAAACAAATCGGATTTCGATGAAAAACCTGTCAAGCCAATAGTGTTTACTTTGTTCGAGCATTCTTAAGAAAAAAAAAATTGCTGTTTTTTTTTTTTTTTAATATAAAAGAGCAGATCAGAGTGAGAAGAAATAAACCCGTTAATATTTATTTTTCTTTGAAAAAAAATTGTGATAAAATAATAACGCGAAATAAGAACACGACCTGTGAGGGAAGATTCTCTAACTGAAATTACTAACTTTGAGTTGTGAGGCTTGACAGGTAAGAAAAGGCACAAACTTTGGCTTCCCTTGACTCTTAACTATAATTCCTTTTCTCCGAATCACGAATTAACTCTGAGATTTGGAACTTGACAAAGTACTGCTTGCAAAAGTGACACCGTTCATTAATTAAGAGAAGAATGTTCACGCTTAGTCATATCATATTATATGCATATATAATATTACATAGAATTAATAATAAGTAAACTAAACATAAAAAATATAAAATCAACAATTAAAATATGCCCTAGGTAGTATTGTGTCTGTGTCTCTAATCTAGACGTACTAAATTTCTAGGGACTTCTAATAAAATTATCAGTAACATGTTTAAATAGTTTAGAAGCATGCCTATAATCAAAGAATATCGATTAAATAAAGAAATAATGATGGATTTAAAAAAAAAAAAAAAAAAAAAAGTTTATAGGAAACCAAAATGGATTTTTCGACCAACAACCGAATAAAAAATAACTATTCTGTTATCAACACTTATAGGTGTGACAAATGAAGTACTGGAGCTCAAGCATCTAAAATATCATTAAAAATAATTTTTATTAAATATTATTAAAAATAACTTTTTTTAGGAATGGAATTATATACAATAGCACTTTGGAAGTAGAACGAAGAAATTCCTCAATTTTAGAGACGAATAACAAAGAAACTTAATCTGAATCAGCCAGAGTATTCTATAAATTTAATTATTTATTTTTTTATTTTTACGTAGAGAAATTCAAGTATTTAGGTTCAATTATAACTAGAAAAAATGAAATACAGGAAGAAATAAAGTCCCGGTTAAAGGTGGGAAATGCGTGTTATTATTAAGGTGCTAAGTTACTTAGTTCGCGGCTTCTATCTAAAAACTTAAAGATTAGAATTTATAAAACTATTATTCTTCCAACGGTTCTTTACGGATGTGAAACGTGGCCGCTTACTTTAAAGGATGAACAGCGGCTTAAGGTTTTCGAAAATAAGGTATTGCGTAAAATATTTGGTCCAAAGAGAGATGAGGCCACTGGGGAGTTTAGAAGGTTGCATAACGCGGAATTGCGGAGTTTGTACCCTGTGAATATAATTGAGTTGATAGCATCGCGGAGACTCAAATGGGCGCGTAAAGTTGTTGGGCTTAGTGAGGAACGGATTCCGAGAAAGTTGGTATTCGCTGAACCGACTGGTAGGCGTCCGAAAGGTAGGCCGAAGCGTCGATGGGAGGATTGCATTAAGGCTGATCTCGGGGGCTTGGGCTTGACCGGTGAACATTGGACGAGTCTATGCAGGCGAAGTTTGGTGGTATCGGCATCGAACCTTCGGGTTCGGTAAGCCTATTATTATTATTATTTTTTAGAGTGCTGCCACTGGGTAGTGTCTCTACATGTTTTTCATGACAGCTTTGTATATTACCATCATATTTACTAGATGTATTTTTATTTAATACAGTTGTAAATATCAATAAATATGTTTAAAAAAAAAAAAAAAATATTATTATTATTTTTTTATTTTTCCTTATCCCCATTATCTTCGAGAGGGAGACTATGACTTAGTTACAGAAAAGTATATTATACATCTATACATTACTTCAATTATGTAGTAAACCGAAAATAGTACTTTAAAAATATATAGATATATTGTTTTATCCTTTAGCTGGTTACAGAAATCGTTCAAATTATGTATTTACATATTTTCGGTTTATGCTAACATGATATGATATTTTTTTTCGAATCTACACAATTAAAGAAACTTTATAGGAAGAAAATTTGAAATATAGGCATTTAACCCCTGTAAGATTGTTTAAATTAAATCAGAATGATACATACATGATATTGAGTGCCATTTCATTTTACATCCATATAGAGAGTTTTAATCAAAATCGTTAAAGCCTTTTTTTGAGAAAATCGTGTTATATACAAAGTGATAGAGAGTTCATAAGTTTACGGGCTTAAAATAACTTTATTTTTTATGAGATATGGATATTTATAAGCTAAACTTTCCAACGGTATATTATACGCCTATGTCACGACTTATATTTCAGGAATAATTTTTTTATTGACAACTCTTATAATGGGATATTACAGGAAAAATAGTGAGATTTGTAAAAAACTTTCTGCAAAGAAGAACTTTTCAAGTTAAAATCGATGATGAGTTATCAAATACATATATTCAAGAAAATGGGATACCGCAGGGATCAGTCCTAAGCGCTACCCATTTCCTAATAGCAATAAATGATATAGTAAACTATGTTCAACATCCAGCCATCTGTACATTATTTGCTAATGACTTCACAATACTGATAAAAAACAAATCTCATTTATAGAATGGAAAATGCAAAACATACTTAAGAACCTGGAACATTAGTCCTCAACTTCTGGTTTTTGTTTTTCAACTACGAAAACCAAATGTGTTCATTTCTGCAGGAAAAATAAATGTGCAGTAAATCCTTTACTAAAACTTAAGGGAGAAATATTACCGTTTGTTGAAAACGCACGTTTTCAAGGGATGTGGATGGAAAGACGGCTAAAATATACATATCATATAAAAAGACTAAGAACAGAGTGCTTAAAATTATTAAACATTATCGGGCTATTTCAGGAATGAACTGGGGAGCTAATATAAAAACACTTTTTACCCTTTACAGAAGTCTGATCAAGAGTAAACTAGAATATGGATGCGCTGTCTACAACTCTGCTTCTGAAAGAACTCACAACCAATTAAATACTGTACACAACGCAGCAATTAGAATATGTACTGGGGCCTTCAGATCTTCCCCCGTTGAGAGCTTATACGTAGAAAGTGGAGAACCAAGCTTAAAGCTAAGAAGAACTTATCTCACCCTCTCCTACATCTCATCAGTTGTTTCTAGAGCGGATCACCCAAATCATGATATTTTTATTTTATACACCTTCAGTAAAGAATGCTCTGAATGATGATGAAAACCGTATCAAAATCCGTCTTGTGGCTTAGAAGTTCACGGAAACCTAAATCGCGTTATCATTTTATATATATTTTATATAATAGCGAGGGGGAAAAAAAGTGTGAGAATGAAATACTAGAAATGCACCTTAAATACTCCAGCTATCCAAGAACAGCGGATAAGGTAGCCCTTCCCCTTTGAAGAGTTGCACTTCAGCCGAGTTGTTTCACCACCATATCACCACCATATATCGGAGAACTGACATTAAAAGGGGAAGCAGAAGAGGCCCTAGACGAGAGCGAGCTGGATGACAATAAGCCACTACTGAGGGACTTCACCCCCTCTCCCCACTACCACTAGCAGTAACTTAGCCATCAAAGACAATTGTATCCGAAAACAATAGCCACTTGGAGTTGAATTAGATTAATCTGAGGGAGAGGACTGGCTCCCTCCACTCAATGCTATCGCTACAATTGCCCCAGCTCTTCTGCTCAACTAAATATGCCGGTTGGGAGAAGCCTTCCCGTTAATGGGTTCCCTCTACCTGGCGACATTCAGCTCTTATAGTTAAGGAAATGAATCCTCCAATCCTATTTAATAGACAAGGAGGCTCAAATACGAGAAGCAATTCTGGATCTACTATCCAATTTCCATCTAAATGATCGTTCTGTTCATACGAAGGATGATTGTGAGCGATTCTGGGGATTTCGTTGTATGCGAGCTTCAAACGGTGCTGATTCGAATTCCCCAGAGTTCGATATTGAGATGGATATGTGCTGTCTTGGTGTTACTTGCATTGAAAATTTGAAGTTATTTTTACGCTGCAAATTATTACACAATGGTTTATTATTTCCAAATAACTTTATTAGGGAATATCTGTTATTGTATCTGTTTACAGGCAATTAACTGATATGAAAAGCAATTAAAAATGAACAAAGGAAAATGAAATATCATTGACTTTTTTTCATTTTGTAGATATACATAGATTTTTTTTTTTTTTTTTTTTGGTGTCTATGGTGCTTTGGTGATTCTAAAACTCTGTACAACTATAAACTCTGTGATTATTCTGTATCTTCGAAAATAAGTGAATTATATATTTATGCATAAAATATCAATTTTTGTCTTTGCTTTTTTCTGTTTTTTTCTAATTATTCGCGGTTTTTGGTTAAAAAACACTAATAATGTTTTTCTTTATCTTCACAAATAACTAAGTTATGGGTGGATTTATGGGTAAAATTATTTATTTTTTTTAACTATTCGCCCTTTTTCTTGGTTAAAAAAACTTAAAGAAGGAAAGAAAAAATTCTTTTTTTGTCAATTTATGCTGCTGTGACTCATCGAATGATGCTAAATTAGGATAGGGATCTTCAAAGAGTACCTGACACGCATGAGATGCGAGATAACCATATACGTCCCCTCCGAAGAATGACATAACTAAGGATTGTCTAGTCCTTTAAATAATCTTAGGACAATTTGCCGGGATCGAGCCCGCAACCATGAGCATAGGAGACTGTTGTGCTAGCTACCCACAAGACCAAATTCTTAACCTTTTTTTTTTTTTTTTTTATTTATTTATTGTAATTTACAACTATATTAAAGAACACAATAAGTAAATATGAGGAATGAAAAAAAAAAGTCATGAAAATGTCTTGAGAAAGAACTACCAAGCGGTAGCACTTCACTAACTATTTTAACTCAGTAGGTCCCGAGGCCAACTTCTTTTCAGTCGCCTTGGAGGGTTATCAGGGATATCTAAGGAAGATAAATTACGGACAAATGGATTTGTATGGGCAGGGAGTTTAGAATGAAAAGAGGAGTATCTATCACGGGCTATGTCTGCAACAAATGGGATGTTAGGGTCATTATGAATGAGTTGATTTGTAACAAAATAAGGAGCATTCAGGATTTTGGATTATAAGGACTGGATGCGGGAGGAATTAGATGGTTTCGTAGAGCCCCAAATGATGGTTTCGATTCCATACGTCTAAATAGGTCTGATAATAGTGATGTAAATGAGTCTTTTGTAATGTACTGGAAGTTTTGAACGTTTGTCTAGTAAGTGTTGTAGTAATCGATATCTTCGAGCAGTCTCTTGTCGTTTCAGTCTTGTGTGAGGATTCTTAACCTTTTAAAATTTCTTGGGGGCGATCTACTATCTACTTAATTACTATATACTATCTGCTAAATTAAGGTTGTAAATAAAAGTTTAAATAAGCGATTCTTTACATTTTTTCCCACGAAATACTGGTCTACATGAGTCTTTCGAGGTATGGTTGTTATAATGGACAAGAAAGAGTATCAGAAGGCCTCGACAATAGCGTATTCAGGCAAGGAAGAGAGATTAACGGAGATGACATTTAATGATTTAGCAGAGAGGACTGGTTAGGACGGATTACACTCTGTGTGGTAGAAACACGCCAGTAGTGTGGGTTAGGAGAGAATTCGCCCTGCGTGGTAGTAGCACGACAGTAGCGTGGATAAGGAGAGAATTCACCCTGCGTGGTAGTAGCACGACAGTAGCGTGGATAAGGAGGAAATCCGTCCTGCGTGATAGTAGCACGACAGTAACGAAGGTTGAAAGGAGGCAAGGTAGAAGAAGGAAGAGAAATAAAGATAGACCACATTATGATACAAAGGCAAAGTTAATCTGACCTAGGGAGATACCACTTGGGTGATCTGAAGAGTTGAGCTAGCTCTTGGGGATGTTAGTCATCCATGTCGATAATTTACAGTGAGAGCTGTGCTAGCGGACTTAGGTCTTGGTCCTAAGTCAAATTACCTTGAGTGCTTTATTTATTCTCATACAACAGTTATATAGATATAAATATTTACAATGACACTAATTAGTAACAGTATACAATTTTATAGGATATAGCGTCTTCTTATATTTGGCCGGTAAGGTATGTGGACGCCGCTAGCGCTATCTGTGAGCGAGCGTGTGTAGCATCCGCCACAAGTCTTATAAATGTGCTACTTGAACAGGTAGTGAATGACTGTCATGGTTAAGTAGTGTAAGACGTACCACTTCATTTTTTATTTAAGAGGTGACTTTAAGACAAGGCTATTAAGGAACAAGGAGCGAACACAGATTGGGTTTCGACTGACTTCGAGATGAATCAGAAAAATACGGAACAGTAGAATGTCTGACAATTTTATTTTTTGTTAAGTATTATATGAAGTGATGAAGGTTATAAGAAGGATTTTGGACTATAAAAAAATTGATATGAAATAAATTCGATGATTTGTGGGAGCATGAAAGCTCGATTCCGCAACATGTCTTTATGATTTTCATGTAAAAGAGCCTTTTGTTTTAATTATCTGTTTCATAATAAAAATTATTACATTATATTTAACCAAATGTAGGAGAATATTTATGAATGAAATGATGTCTTTTGGCAAAAGTATGAATAAAAACATACTGTACCATTGCATCAATAATAGTAACAATAGTAAGCAATGATAAAGCTTACTTCATTATTTATTCCTAAAGATAAAAAACTATAGAAGTAAATAACAAACGAATTTTTTCATCCATTACATAGCTGATCTCAGGACACTGAAAACCCAGGGATGAACCCATTATCAAAAGACCATGTCTACGACATTATCTGTGAAGGTAAAGGCGCACAGATAGGGGACTCTCAAGAGGGCAGAACACTGGCAATGACATCCAGTTACATGACCAACGCAGCAAAGGGTTCGACCTACCTCCATTTCTGATCCGTAACAACCTTACAGATCGGTTAGGTTACTTAAGGGGCATAATTACCAGCTAAAAAAACGTAAAACAATCATGGTTAACACAGTAATGTTAACACGAATAAGGCTATTTTTCCATAATGGATAAGTTTAATGAGAGACTATAATTATAAAATTAAGATGGAACATAAAACTGGAGGTTCCAATGTTTTCTACAGACTTGTAGCTTAAATAAGTCTAGAGCAAAAACGAAAAGTCGTACGAAACTGAAATTTCATCACATCTACATTTTAGCAAAAATCGACAAACAAGTTTCACTTAATATCACACATTTTACAGTTTCATAAAAAGTTTCTTCAAAACGGCACTAAATATTTGTATTAAACTCGATTCATCGATGTGAAATTAAATACTTTAGAGCTGCTTCTGCATGTTAGCATCAACCAGGTATCATTTTAATTGAAATGGTCAGATAGGGCTTAAATGCCTGAATTTGAATTTTATTCCTCTGTCGTACATTTATTAGATTAAAAAAAATTCTTCTTCCTCGTACTTCTCAAGATCGTTACATTCGATGACAAAATCGGCTTAACAGAAAAATGCCTGAAAAGCTAAGACGAGAGAAATGAATAAGTTTAAATGTGGGAAAAGCATTATGGAAACTATCGACTGCACTAGTATAGGATGTCCATAAGGACGACCCTCTAACAATAGTCCTCGAACATAGACTTAACGTTGAAAAAACCAAAGCAAACGTTTTGGTGGAACAAATAAAAGCAAACAGCAATAAGACAATAAATCGAGGAAAGAAAAGAATAAATAAAGACAAAGCTGGTGATAAATTTAAAGGAAGCTAAAAAGATAAAAATGAACTGTATTCTCACTTTGTTCAGCAAGAACTTAAAGAATATCTTACATATCTCAAAAAGAAAATAAAATATACTTATTTGAAAAAATCACCTTCAGGAATCTATCAAATATCAAATGAGCTTCTTATGAACATGGTGTGCAAAAACTAAATTGGGGCTTTTAAACTTTTTAACAAAAGTTTGAAACACAAATTATTTATATAATTCTTTTAAGAACCCGATCTAATCCAAATTAAAAAAAAAAAAATGGTAAGTCTAAATAAGTGAATAGCTACATACTAATCAGCCTCTTAAGTTGCCTAGGATAACTCCTAAGCTAGAAGGCTAGTAAACTGAAGGAATTGCATATTTACTGAAATACGTTTTTTAAAAATAATGCTTTTATGTCGTTAGCATTGATAAAAATTAAATGGGTAGAAACATAGATGGGTAAAGAAATCGAGTAATTAAATTACGATGTTACAAATTTGTTCTGTAAAGACTTTTATTGGCATACTAAGGTCATTTTAATTTAATTACTCGATTTCTTTATCCATCTATTTATATTTTTATGTTTTACATATTGACATCCTCTGAAACAGTAGTAAATAAAACATTTGTTTCAGGTTCCGAAAGAAAAATGTAAATTGACTGCAATCTCGCGGTCTGTTACGCCCCCAGTGGCCGGAGAGAAAACTAGAGTGTGTTGCAGGTTCTGGCGGGGTGAGCCACATCAATTTTCTAGTTCCTTCGTTCTATTAATTGTACCAATACTATGGAGTAGAAGACATTCAAGAAGGATCCCCTGGCCAAAGGGGAGGAAGAGAAGAGGAGAGACGGTTCATGATCAAAGTTCAAAGCTAGATACAGTATCTTCACTATCTCAGGTTTCCACAATGCAGCCACTTAATTCAATATAACCTCTCATCTAATTTTCAATAGTTAGAATTAAATACTAGCATACTAACCCAAGTATCAATCCCGGTCACAAAATGTAATTTTTGTCAGTACTCAGTCGTTTAATTTCCATTCAGTTCCATCATTAATTTACTTAGTTTTCTATATTTTCATACAGTCCACTTTTCTCAAAGGAGTTATCATTTTGACATTAAGTTTGAGGTAATTACCCCACACAAACTTGTTTTCAATGTTATTATAATTGTTAATAATTCATATAATGTTTTTTCTATATTCGTTTTAATTGTTCATTCATATACATATATATGTTGCTATACACTCATTGTACTCCTTTTGTATCTTTTTAGCCCAGCTAATGGCCCACAATGGAGATCGAAACGTTGTCAGACAATAAATAATACTTTATTTATTTATTCTGGGAAAAGTCAAGGAAAGGACTAATTTAACTAGTTCAAAGGATCTGCCCAATTTTCATATTTTAAGGACTGTATTATTTTTTATTTTTTTATTCTAAGTTAAAGACCCCATTCTCGTTGAAAGGATTCTTAACAATTGGCATATATTAGTAACTAGGATACGATTCAAAATGGAAGAAATTCAAGAGAACCGGATACTCTCCTATTTATTACTTTCCTGGGTACTGGAAATGTTCGATCGTGGTACCACTACTTAAGCCGGTGAGGAAAGGAGATTTAACAGAGCACTATCGTCCGATCAGCCTTATTTCGCACATAAACAAAATCTTTGAGAGGCTGGTCCACAACGAACTGATTAAACACTGGGATGAGAAGAAAAAAAAAAAAAAATATATATATATATATAATATATATATATATATATATAATTTAATCTGGAAAAAATGTTTCAATCAAAACCCGAGGGTATTTTTTAAACTTTTTTTCAAATCTAACTTTATTTTAAATTTCCTTGAAAGATTTTAACAACGGGGGTAAGTGAAAGTCGAATAAATATTATTTTACCTTTTAGTTGAAGACCTTCTATATATATATATATAGGTATATTAATACAAATGCTAGATAGAAACGGCTAGAGTGGGAAGGCTTCCAAAACAATCAATATTAATATAGAAGGTCGGAAGGAAATGGTTCGTAAGGAAGATAAACTGAGAGGAATTAGAGGACTTCTTGGCTAGGAGGAGTTATAAATCTTCAAGGGTTGCTCTTGGTGAAAAATCTACATTCATAGCCCTCTCCACTCGTAGGAGTTCCTTCCTTTCAGGGGAGCTTCCAGTCTCCTCTATATCTTCTTCGTCCATCCCTCAAATAATTTTAATGTGCCAACGGCAGCATTGTCCCTTTGCCGTTTGTCACTATATCATCTGTGGTGAATAGAGCGAGAAATGGACTCGTTTAAGAGTTAAGTTCATAATAAGGACAGATTTATTAATGGGAAATAAATCTAAAAACTTATGACTGGGTTAGTGTAAGCTTATGCTCCATTCTGTACTATATACGTTTCAGATATCAGAAGCAATAAATTCTTAAACAAAAATAATTTCTTGAAAAGTTTTTTATTTTTTATTTATTATTCATTTATTTACAACTGTATTGATTAATACATCTAGTAAATTAGCTGTGAGATAAAACACATGAAAAAGACATGAAAAGTAACTGCCCATTGGTAGCACTCCAATAGGTAATCTAAACTAAAAGGTCTCGAGGCCAACTTCTTTTCAGACGCCTCGGAGGATTGTCAGGATTGGAAGAGGAAGCTAGAATTGAAACTAGTGGGTTAGGGTGGGAGTTGAGTTTTTCATGGAAGGATTGGTATCTGGTTCTGGCCAAATCAGCTACATAAGGATTATTAAGGTCTTTATGGATGAGCTTATTCGTGACGCAGTAAGGAGCGTTCAGGATTTTTCGAAGGATTTTGGATTGTAAGGATTGAAGACGGGAAGAATTTGATGGTGGCAGAAGGATTACCTTTGGTAGACTTGAAAGTAAATAGAATAAACTTTATCTCTATAGTATTTCATTTTAAGCTTCAATATTTTAATTAAATGTAAGATATTTATTTGAAGTTAGAAGCTTGGCAAAATGTTTACAGAAAGAAATACAAATCGTCTTACAATGCTTGGTAACTGGGAACTGTTGTTAATTCTATGTATTCTGGAGATTATTAACTGGCTATTGTAATTTCGCTATCTTAATTTACTCGCAAATGATGATGAATTAAATAATAAACCACAAAATGCAATTTTTTTTTTTTTTTTTCATTTCTTCTTTACTGGGGAGTGTTCGGACTACTAAAGTTTGGACAACCGAGATTTCAAATATATATATATATATATATATATATATATATATATATATATATTTTTTTTATTATTATATATTTTTCAGTGGCGCGACAGGCCGAGCAGGCCCTGGGCCTCGCGGTGTGATCTGAGAGATTACACTCGCGTTTTACGATGAAATTCGTAGTGTAGGGTCATCACTCTACGCCTAATTTTGTGAGTGGCCACCATTTGGCTGACGGGTCCTCACACCCGGGGGAGAGGCTGCGAGTGAATCCCCATTTAATTACATCATTATAAAAGCCCCGCCGGGACTGGGATTTCGAACTCGCAACCTGTAGCAATTAATATAATAATATAATAAATAACCTCATATTCAGGCTGGAATATGATATCACTGATGAATTGTGGAAATATCTGATTTCAAGTAATTTTGATTTAATTCAAACAATTAAAAAAAAAAAAAGTTTGAGTAGGAAAAATAGTTCTAAGCTTTTCGTTTTTGAAATGTTAGGCATTAATACGATTTCATTAAAAAAAATTAGTGTTTCTTTATTCATTCAATTTTTTTCACAGTCTTTATTGAATATTTTGTATAATTTTTAGTTCATTTTAAAATTGACGATTTTATTACCTTTTTTGACTATGAAAAACAAATCAAAATAATTAAAAATATTTTGAAAAAAATGGTCCCATTTGTTCACGTTCTAATAATATAGTAACCATAAAGGTTGATAAACTGGGCGTGTAATAAGCAAACGTGCTTCTTGTAGCTCTAGACGGTGTGTCAAAGTGAGAATTGACGAGTAAATGGCTCATAAATAAACATATAGCAACAAAGCAAGAAGCAATCTGGCTCCAGAGGAAGGGCACTATTAGCAGCCAGCCAATCTGGGCAGTAACTGAACCGATACAGCTTCCAGGCCGCTGGAGCGAACAGCCTCCAGCCATCGATACTCCAATGCCCTATCATATGCCTCCTTAGCCTTTTTCAAAACCACTCTCGCTGATAAAGCCAATTTCCGAACCTCAACCTGTTATAACACAAACCATCAAAACTTCCATTATAAATTGAACTATCTTTAATTATAAATCGAATAAGGTATTAAAAATTATTCCTGCACCGAATGTATGAAAAACAGGATTTAGTCTCCATTGTAAGAGGGAACCAGATTCGAAGACATTAAGTACGTATGTCCAGGGAATCAATTGCAAACGCCTTCTCGAGGACCGTCCTGCTGATAGGTCCGGTTGATGGAGTCCACCATAGTCCAGGAGCCACATCTACGGTTGACTTCCTCACCGAACATACATCTAGAAATATTTTTAAAAAATTCTCTGCATCATACTTATTACGGAAATCCACTTTTTGCAGTTCTCAAACTCTTACTAAGCAGCTAATTGATTTGATGAAGTGATCAATTACATACGATTATCTAGAACATCGAACATACGATTAGTTTTAGTTTTAACTAATCTGTTGTTTCAAAAATGACGAAAAATCATTTCTTGGCGATTAAAAGCTCTTACTAATGACCACCAGAAGAGCAAATGTCAAGCGAAACCACGTGGAGGCTGGCGGCCCTCACATTAAGGTGACCCTTAGAGTAACTATTCCAGAGCAAATAGACTTAAAATAAGACTAGAGTAAATTAATAATAATTATAATATAATTGTGAGTTATATGATTTCGTAAATTTATATCTTATAGATTTTAATTTTGTTTTTAAAGTAAAATATCTAAGATTTTTTTATTTCATCAGATAATTTAAAAAAAAATCGTGATATATATATATATATATATATATATATATATATATATATATATATATATATATATATATATATATATATATAATAATAGATTAATTAATAGAACACGTTTTTATTGAAATTCAATGTAATTAATTATTTAACAATTTATTTTCATATCTGAATGCATTTAAAAATTCTTAAATTGATTTTAACAACGGAGGTAAGTGAAAATCGTGTCGCCCACAGGTTTTTTTTTACTTGTTGAAAGCGGCAGAGCTTACAATGGTTGCAAAACAAAAGGTATGAACTTGAAAAAAATTGGCTTGCGGTTTTAAATTAAATGATTGATGTGGGGCTAGAGTTACAAAAAACAAATATTTCAAAATTAAAAATTAAAATTACACATGGATATTTCAAATAGATTTACCATTGTTTTATTGAATTATATTATGACCATGAAAAGTATAATAATTAATTATTAATAAAACTGAGGGTATTTCAAAGGATTGATTGTAAGGATTGGCCCTGGGAGGAATTCCAACAATTTTATGGAACCCTGAAGCCCAAAGTTTTTAAAAAGGGTTGCACTATTGTAATAAATTTGAGCTCAGTGTAATTAATTAAACGTTTATGACATAGTTGATATCTAAATAAAATAAAGCAAATATTATGGAAAAAAATTAATTCTAATTTCAGAAAAGGAAGACGAGTGAGAACTGGAACACTCTTAAACATAATAGCCAAAGAGAAAACAATTTCATTTACCCGCCTTACGAATGCACTTGGGTTAAACAGCCACTCCATGGAAGAATTCTTTTAATGTCTCGCTGTGTTTGTATCGTTTTAGCTAAAGCCTCTTTTACTGCAGATTGTTCAATTCTAAGCCATTTAGGGATTATATAGAGCGAAACTAATTTTAAATTCACCATAAAGATTTTAAACTCATTCAACAGACCGAACCTTAGTAGAGTATAGCCTCTTCTTAAAAAAAAAAATGTAAATCTACAACCGATAAAGGACTTTGGTTGAGTACACATAAAGATTCGCACTGTTACTAGGCCATCGGCCGTGCAATGAGGTGATGAAGGCGATATCACGCTTCTTCACCATATTATTTCTCCTATTTTCGGGTAACCACTATATATCAGCTGAGTGCGCCCCTCTATACCAAAGGTCACCTCACGGCTGAAATAACAGAATAAATAAGTGTTCAGCTAAATGTCGAAGAGACTTGTTCTCTATCCATTAGACCAAGTCGCTCTATCAAGTTTTGTAGTAAGAAGCAAATTTCTTTCTTGAATCTTGAACCTCGGTGACACCACAATTTTCCTTCACGAACTGTATGAATATAATTGAGATTGAAAACATTTAACTCGAATTATAATATCACCTAAACATGGCCTATGATCAATCAAAAAACAAAAAAATTAAAAGTAAGTAACACTTATTTGAGATTAAACTATAGAACAATGCTGAGACTATAGGAAAACAAGGAGCAAAAGAGCGACTAAATGGGTATCGAATTTAAAAGATGAAAATTGCTTTTTCTGCTTTTCCGTAGTTTTGAAACCTTCACTAAATAATGATATGAGATTATGATATAAATTCATAAATTGGTAATTAATTTTTTTTTTTAAGGAGGTATGCAAAAGAAGAGCAGGAAAAACCCTATTTTCGGTAATAACATTTTATATACCTGCTTTAGAAATTAAAAAATACTTTCTAAATCTCGAATGAAGCAATACAGTAAGACATCTTGAGTATCTATATCTATCAGAGTGTCTATATGCAACACCATGCCGCACTATTAAGTTTTAAGGAGGAAATGTTTTTCCAATTTTTAGCACCACATAATGAAGGTTGAAAATGTTTAAATCGAATCAATATATAGACTGAAGTTGATTTTACTTATTTCTGATAAAGCCATAGATCAATGATAGAACTAGAGGAAGGAGGGGAAGGAACAAAGGAACTACTTGTAACAGGCACCAAAAAGAGTGAGAACTTTTGAACTATATCATATTTAATGAAGAGATAACAATTGTTTTTTTCTACTTTTGTTGTTTTAAAACCTTCGCTAAATAATGATACGATTTTTTTAAAGGTGGAAAGAAGGAAAAAGAAGAGCAAGATAAACACTATTGTCGGTAATAGCATTTTATATGCTTGCATAAAAAAAAAAAAAATAGAAAAAACTAACAAAATCTCGGAAAAAAGAACTTCAGTAAGACATATTGCTACTAATTAGAACATCTGGAGTATCGATATCGTTCAAATCTTACTCCAAACTTATCGCAAACAAAAATAATTAAATCATAAAATCCTCACTTAAACACAAATTCTCAATAGAAAATTAATTCAGTTTTTGTAGGTATTACTTATAGCGTAGTGGCTATTATAACAGCCGTGCATGTCCAAAGTTGCCGGTTTAAACTAAGGGTGGGCATAATCGAATGATCGTCATAATCGGATTATCGGACTTCGATGATTTAAATAATCGAATGATTAATATGCTTTCTGTGGGGCAATATGCCAAAATTCCGGTCTCTAAGCTGAGCCTAGGTGCAAATGTGCTTATTATTTATGCGATGAGCAAAAAAAAAAATTTTTTTTAGGTCGTTCGATTTCTCCTTGTAATCCCTCGAATAACGTTAAACGATTCAGTTCGAATGATCATTCATTTATCCAAACCGATTAATCCTATAATCGATTAATTAGAATGATTGAAATAATCGAATGATCGTCATAATCGTCATTCGATTATGCCCACCCCTAGTTTAAACCTGTAGGTGGCCCTAGGATTTTTTAATGAGAGCACAAATCCCGTACTTCGCAGGGGACGTAAGAAGATGGTTCCGAGCCTGTGCGATGTATGATACTCGTTAAACATTCTAGATAGGCAAAATTAAGGACTACCACTGTAGCATCGTCCGCTTAGGCGCAGTAGGGAAAAGTGACGTTAAATAAATCAACGAACAATTTAGTTTTTGTTTTAATTATTTAATAATAAGGATCTTTTTTTTCCATAGCCTCTATAAAGTTAATATTTAACTACAATTATAGGCTGAAAACAATGCCGATCATAATATACTGTACCAGAGAGCCTTTAAGGATTGTAAGAGTAATGATTTATTATTATTATTATTATTATTTATTTATTTAATATTTTCTGTAACGTATTAGGCTTCACTTAATAAACGGTGAATAAGAATAAATCGACTTCTGATATTTTACACACCAAGAACAAGAAATTTATAGCCATAAAGCTTACAAATCGTTTAACTCAAGTTTATCGTTTTTACTTCGGCAGTTTTATAGCCCTTAGCAATTTTATCACTCAATTTAGTTAGAGGGAAAAACTCCCGATACCGAAGCTAAATCTGATTTCATCCTAGGGAAAATATAAAAAAAAACCGTCATCTTTATCGCTTATTGGGAAAGACATTTAAAAGACATCTCGAGCCGAAAATGATCAGTCCCATAAGATGTTAAAAAATTCTCCGGGAGTAAAAATGAGGGGAGGTATCGAGATGTTTACGAGGGAGTGGGTAGATACCGGCTAAGTGATTCGGTAATTATGGTGGACTCTAATGGTGATGCCTCTTATCTAGTGAGGCGGGAAATAGTGCTGTCCTTATCTGCTTCATTTCCTACAGCTCGTGATGGCTGCTGTCTGCCGTGCCTCGGAAGGTCGGAGGTCAGTCAGGGCTTAGCACCCAATCAGGGGAGCTTACTAACTAATAACAAGGGTTTACTCCAAGGTAAACTCATCTGGAACAACATTAAACCAAAAACAATTATACGCTTATTGATAAAACATACGGCCGTTATAACCCCATTTGAACCTCAATATTTAATAACTATACGAGGTGAGTCATATTGAACTTTCCAATTTCAAAGAGGTGCATAATAAAAACAAAGCAAGATGCAATGATAATTATTTTATTATTCAAAATAATATAGAATGCAGTTTTATTGTATTATGATTTGAAAATTGCATCTTGTAAATGTCTACCTTCTTTGTCCTAACACCGACGGAGCCTTTACCGTAAGTTTTCCATGACTCTGTAAATGATATTTAGAAAAATAGGTTTAATTTATTCAGTGATGGCAGCCTTCAGTTCATCGATAGTTCGAGGACGATGCTAGTAAACCTTTTCCTTGAGGTAACACTACAGAAAAAAAATCGCATGGGGTTAAATCATAAACAAAGAACCTCGCAAAGACATAAGACAGCCGTGAAACATTTGCCTTAAAGGTTCTATTGAACGACGAGATGTATGGGGAGTAGCACCATCTTGTCATAGCAACTGCAAGTCATGGCGCGTCTAACGGCGGACAGTGGAAAATATGACCGATTTAGGTGAACAAAATTCTGAAACTTGTCCATATTTAACTTAAAAAAAAAAAATTATAAGAAAACATTAGAAAAACTAATTAATTTTTTGACACGATTGGCGAGCGCACAGTGGTCAAACATAAAATTCATTTGCTAAAATCTAAAACTTAGTAAACTCTACATATTACATTACATTTGAAGTCCTAGAACGCGGGAACAATAATACAAAAAAATTAATTATAGCTCGGAGTTGCTGAAACCTGCTAATTGATGTATTTTATATCATTTAGGAAACTCTTCAAATTATAGATTGTAAAACTTTTATTCGGAATGTTGTGTCTAAAAAAAAATATGTATAACCCATAGCGCAAAAAATCACAAAAATTCGTTGTAATATTTAAAGACTAGAAAGACTGATGAAACAAATCCTTGGGGTAACTTGGGGGTTATATAGTTTTTCGTTATTAAATAGGGGCATACATTTACAAATTGCTAAGTTAACTCTACAGATAGGTTGAAAAGAAAAAGTACTTTGCTATAACACCTTAAACACAATTTATGACCATATAATAAAGATAAACCCACTGTAGGTAATTAGGCAAGGTATGGCGGGAAATATCAGTATTAAGGAACTTTCCAACTAATAATAAAAAGGTAAAGCACTGAAAAATTCCAAACTTTTGACTTGACGTTTGTCCACCTAAATTGGTGATTTTGCCCTGTGTGCGGCGCCATCACCACCCTCCCACTCCCACCAGTGTTCGGGCAATGACCTTGTGAAATCGAAAAGTTCAATATGAATCACGCAGAATCAGATTTCAGACTATATAAGACGAAAAATCCTCCATGTAATAAATTAATACATGACAAAATCACAATAAACCAAAGGTTTCCAACAAAAAATATTCGAAGACTCCTTAAATAATCATTTAAACGACAAAGACCCTCTCCTAAATTCTAAAAATCTAAATGATAAAATATTACATATATCATTTGATAGTGCGAAATACCACCGCTATCGAAACTAGGTATAATAAAAATGGCCAAGTAGGGTAATCGCAAAGAGAAAAATGCTACAAATTATACAATGGTTTATTGTTTCCAAATTATTATATTAGGGGTTTTACTATAGCTGTTTAAAGGTCATTAACTGATAACAAAAACAATAAATAATTCAAAGTAAAATGGTCCATAAACACTGCTAATTTCAAAACGATATATCTCTACGATACTTCTAAACTGATTATAATAATTCTTTTTTTAGTTTTGCAAATAAATAACCATATATAGAGGCAAGCTTACTTTTTGTCCTGATCTTAAAACTTATAACATTTTTTCTCTATTTAAAAAATGAACTGAGTAATAGACGTATTTGTGGGTAAATATTTTATTTTAAATTTAGCGAACATCAATTGTGTTCATTGATAATAAATAACCGTATCAAAACATGTTCGAAAAAATAAACGAAATAATCCACGTTTCTTTGATACATATTTATTGAAAGAGGTATTTTGTTTGAAAAATCCATTTACATAATTAGATTGAAAATTCAAAGTGATTTAGAGCAGTGTGTGGACGTCAACAGGAAATAACATAATCTGGACGTAACCTTATTCAAGGATACAGGAAAGTTGATAGATGTCAAAAGCCTCGAGTTTTCCTCTAGCCTGGAGCGAAAATTTGATTTGTACCCCGCATCTACACCAATTACCCACCCATCAATAATAAATCTACCATAATTGTATCAATAATTTAATAAAAACAAGGTGAAATTAGTTAAAAATTGTTTGCGTTTTGGGTGATACATAATTTTCTTGAGACACAACACTTCGAATCAAAAGTTTTACAATCTATTATTTGAAGAGTTTCCTAAATGATACAAAATACACCCATAAGCAGATCTCACAAAGTCCGAGATTTTTTGTAAGTTTTAGATTTTAGCAAATAAATTAGATGTTTGATCACTGTGCGCTCGCCAATCAGTCGAAAATTAATTAATTTTTATAATTTTTTCATATTTTTTTCCGTAATCTGGGACCCCAAAGGTTAAATAGGAACAAGTTTCAGAATTTTGTCCACCTAAATCGGTCATATTTTCCACTGTGCGGCGGAAAAATGTTTTTTTATTCGTTTTGTGAGTTCAGTAGTGAGCGGGGTAATTTTTTATTTAGTCAATTACTAAGATTCATTATTGAAAATAATAAACCAAAAACAGTCAAGGAAGCAATTTAAAACTTGAAGGCATATTAGCTAAAAATGTAAGCAATTTAAATAATGAGGTAGAGTAGTAAGACAGCCTTTTAATTTTAAAATTAAATAATCTTTGAACCAGCAAGAATATTTGAAATAATTCGCGTCAGACATGAACACGTTCACGCCGTGGTGACCCTTGACTGTTTCGAGGGACGGGGTTACCAAGCGGTGGGTCACGCTTAACTATCCTGTGGGGCGACGTGCATCCCAGGTGAGTCACTTGTTTTTAGAAAATAAGTTTATTTTATTTTTTCTCAACATTTTATGTCGTAGGAATTAACAAGCATAAGAGTTCATTTCCTCAAAGGACACTTATCGGTTAATTTCACTTCATTACAATTCTTTAAGAATTTTAATTATCTGTGCGTGATTTCATTTCATATTATTTTTCCCATAATATAATATAAGAATATAATATATAATAATAATATAAGAATCATTTTTAGTTATAAAATAATAATATAAGAATGTTTTTTAAAAATATTTCCATAATTATTCCTTCAAGTTATATGTGTATGTCAAAACTCTCACTATCTGGCATTTAGCGCGTGGGAAGCCTAGAACTGTTGTGATCTCGCATTATATACGTTGGAACTTGCGACAGTGTCGCCCCGCCCCACGAAGGTAAGCAGCTAACACAGAGCTGCCTCAAGCGGAAAAACGCAGATATTCGCTCTGGGGTGAACGTGTTAAATTAGAGAGCTGAGTTTGTGTAAGGTCGGCTTGAAATACTCAGAAACTCTTCTAGGATATATTAGAACATAATTTTAATCTGTGAATACGTCAATGCGTTAATATGCTAGAAGAAACTTGTAGAAATTTCGCTAAAGACGGAATCAAGCATAGTTAGTGATCTTTACTGCTTAGAAAGCTTGATCAATTAGTTCATATAAACAGAGCTACCTTAGAACTCGAAGGGGTTGAAACTTGTTTAAAGACAGTAAATAAATTTTTTTTTTTTTTTTTTTATTTTATTGAGATATATTACAATTTGTTTCTATATGAACATTAGTAATAGTGATATATGATCCCATTCACACAATATACAATGATAAAGTCAAACAAATAAAATATAATATATATACAAAATAAGAAAACAAACAACAACCTATAACTGAGATAAATACAAATAAATGATATATATAGAATTAAATAATAATAAATATAAAAACAAAACAAAACAAAACATTAACCTATAATTGAGATAAATAAAAGTTTGCAGATAAACAAACATCATTCAAACAAACATAACTATATACAAAATATACAAGTGCTATAGAGGGACCCCAGACTGGGCTTTTCCCCCCACTTGTGGAGGAAAAAGCGGAATCCAAAAGATCCTAGACCCTCGCTCTCAGCCGCGTCACTGGTGTGAATCAGTGGAGGCCGAACTAGGGCGTAATAGCCACAAACATACATTACATGAGTGGAGGATCTGACCAGTGTCAGAACTCCAATTTAAACGTTTACAATACGTCTCGCGGCCACTGCCGTTTCAATCTTCGAGGAGGATTATAGGGATGGGTGGTACTGGATAGGGATTGTGCTAGAGGGTTAGGATGATGACTAAGGTTCTGATGAAATTTGGAAAATTTGGATGGTACCAGGTCTAAAATAAATGGAATTTTAAGATCGTGGTGTAGGGTAGAGTTGGTAACGTAATAAGGAGCATTAACTATTGTTCGGAGAACTTTGGATTGGAAGGATTGGATGCGTTTGATGTTAGAATGTTTAGCTGTCCCCCACAGTTCAAGTCCGTAGGTCCATATTGGTTTCAGTACTGTCTTGTATATTAGTAATTTGTTGTCAACTGTAAGATGAGATTTTCTATTTAGTAGTCTGTATAACTGGCCGAATCTGCGGTTAAGTTCTTTTCTTTTAAGTCTTGTGTGTGGGTTCCACGTCAGTCTTTTGTCTAGTAAAAAGCCAAGATACCGGACTGTGTCAGCGGAAGGAAGCGGTAGGGAATTTAAATAAACCGTTGGACAGGATTTGCGTCGAAGAGTGAATGTGACGTGTGAGCACTTGTTTTCGTTCACCTTAATACGCCAAGCGTTACACCAGTCTTCGACAAGGGAAAGGTGATTTTGTAAATTAATCGATGCTACTTCAGGATCGGAATTGGATGACAAAATGGCGGTATCATCAGCAAATGTTGCCAGAAAGGTATCGGGATCGGTAGGGATATCGGCGGTGTAGAGGATGTAGAGGACGGGTCCCAAGACGCTGCCTTGAGGAACACCAGCCTCAACAATATAATGTTTGGAAAATTCTGAGCCACAGCGAACTCGGAAGGAGCGGTTTGATAGATAGGATCGGAGGACTAGGTATAAGGATTGGGGTAAATGGGTTTTGAGCTTAAAGAGCAATCCCGGGTGCCACACCCGGTCGAAAGCTTGAGATATGTCCAGAAAGGCACCCGAACAATACTCCTTGCACTCAAGGGCAGAGGAAATGTGGTCCACAACTCGGAGTCCTTGCTGAACCGTGGAATGTTGAGGACGAAATCCGAACTGATGTGAAGGAAAATTTTGAAATTTGGCTAGGATTCGTTTTAGTAGGAGCTTTTCGAAAATTTTTGAGAGGATCGGAAGTAGGCTGATAGGTCTGTAAGATGACGTGTTGTTAGAAGGTTTGCCTGGTTTTAGGAAAAGGATGATAGTTGAATGTTTCCATAAGAGAGGAAAATAGGTAGTGCGTAGGATACAGTTATAGAGATATGTAAGGAATGTAATGGCTTTAGGTGGAAGTTGTCTTAAGATTTGAGGAGTAAGGAGATCGTATCCAGGGGATTTACGGAGAGGAAGCTTTTTAAGAAGATATCTGACCTCAGAGGGATTAACTGCTTTAGGTGGTAAGGAAAGCGGTATTGGTGATATAAGGAACTCTTCAACTGCCGCCGTATGGGTAGGATTAAGCTCTGGATGAGGAGTAAAAACTTTGGAAAGGTGCTGTGCGAATTCCTCGGCCTTATCCTAGTAAATAAATAGGTGTATAATAACATTATAAGAAAAGCAGACACCTGTTAAAGATTAGTTTTTTAACAAAATGGACAATTTTGCCTATTTCTGACGAACGGTTGCGGCAATATCACTGACTCAAATTCAATAACTAAAGTGAGTTTAAGAAAGGAAACTTGACGTTCTTTCATTTCAGCAAAAATGGTCTTTTGTGTAGGAATCACCGTTTTCGAATTGTAAGTGAAAAACTGAAGAAGTGCGAAAAATTCGAGGTTTTTCGGCTCCTAAAAGTAAAGCTCCTAAGAGGTATTAAAACGATTTCCAGCTTTTTACGATTTAGTTCCCACAAACCCCGAATTTTAGCCATATTTTACTAGGCGAACTTTTTTTTATCTCCATCTAATATAAAAAAACTGGGTTATGGGCGTATTTAGGGGTAAAGTTTAATTTGTTTTCCTCTTTTTTATAATTATTCACGATTTTTTTATCATCAAAAAAATTCATAAATTGTTTCTCTATCTTTAAAAATAACTGGGTTATTGAGTCAAATCACTTTCAACGGCCGCCATATTAAAATTAAATAATCTTCTCATACATCAACTGATGTAGCTTTGCGAAGAGACAGCGAAACCAGCAAGAATATTTAAAATAATTTGCGTCAGACATTAAAGTAGAGAGCTGAACTTGTGTAGGGTCGGCTTGAAATACTCAAAATCTTTTCTGGGATTTAATAGAACGTAATTTTATTCAGAGAATACATCAATGCGTTAATATGCTAGAAGAAACTTGTAGAAATTTCGCTAAAGATGGCATCATGCATACCTAGTGATCTCTACTGCTTAGAAAGCTTGAACAATTAGTTCATATAAACAAAGCAACCTTTGAACTCGAGGGGGCTGAAACTTGTTTAAAGACAGTCAATGAATGGGTGTATAAGATTATAAGAAAGGCACCTGTTAGGGAGACTACTCACTCCAAAGAGGTTGGGAGCTGGAAATAGAGGGAACGTATCTCCTTCTATTTATGTCTCCCTCCTCCCTCAAGTAATCTCCTGTAAGCCCCCGCCCCAGTTCACAGTCATTCCAACGTATTATATAAACTCCTGCTATATCCTACCCCCGAATTTTCTTCAGCATCGTCGAAATAAACATATTCAATTTTCCGATAAAACGGTTCGTTTGTGCATTCATATAACGCAATTTCATGCAACTGTAGCTAATTGGACGATGCTACAGTGGGAGCCTAATTAATTTTCTGCCGATTCAGGGTTAATTAGGATAGGGATCTTTAAGGAGTACCTGACATCGCAAAGGATCGGGACCACCTTTTAACCTCCCTTCCGAACTTACGAATTTCAACTCCCATTAAAAAATATTATATATACCACAGGTGACTCCTATTACCTAATTAGTTGTCAATCTGAAGTAATGAATGAACTAGCCGATTACGAAAACGAAAAATCGTAAGGAACTGAAATTTCATATTTAAGATTAACTATACGCCCGAGATGTTATGTCAACTTTCTTTGAACAAAACTAGCAAACAAGAAGAACATGTTATACAATGTTTACCATTTATTCCAAAACAGCTCTAATGATTCTAATTAAACTGGCTAAATCGATGTAAAAGTTATTGGGCTTTAATACCATGTAGGGTAAGATAGTACTGCAAGTAATTTTTCATGATTTTATAAAAAAAAACATATAAACGAAAAATACTTAAGAATAAGTTCATAAAAGAAATAATATGTTCTAAATACTGGTGATAGTACAATATCTCGTATTTCACATTTATTATTTCCAACAGTGAACCTTTGTAAAAAAAAAAAAACGTGTACCACTAAAACCCATAAAGAGTTTTTTTTGGGCTCAGTACATGTAGAGATTCATACTGTTTCTAGGCCAACGGCCGTGGAATGACGTGATTCGGCCAAGATCACGCTCACCCGCCAGGTTTTTCCCTTTTTTTGGATACCCACTTTATAGAGGCTGGTCGTGCCCCAGAAAAGTCTCCATGCCCCAAGATCGCCCCCCGCCTGATATAACAGAATAAATAATATTCCGCCACAGCCTGGATTCGAACCCAGTTCCCGGAGCACAGTAGACTAGCGCTCTAACCACTAGACCACGCCGCTCCCTAGTGAACCTTTGTAATCGACCAAAAAAAAAAAAAAAAAAAAAAATTAAAACTTTGTTTAGTACGTTTCTATTGTTGCCAGTTTTTTCTTCATTTTTTGTTTTATTTTGTTAATCGCGCTTTTATGATTCCAAAACTATCTACATCTTTATCTCTATGTCCGAAAAACACTGAGTTATGGGCGTATTTATGGATGAAATTTGAATATTTTTTTTCATAATAATTCGTGCTTTTTAGCTTTAATGACACTAATAATATTTTACTCTGTCTTAAAAAATAACTAGGTTATTAAATTAAACCACTTTTGATCGGCCGCCATTTTCAAAATAACCAGCTGATATCAACGTCAATGTGTTAGAATCATTGTTGCATGACTGTGGCGAATTTAAAAAAAAGTAGTGTAGTAGTTTCGGAGAAATGCCGCTGACGGCGGACAAACGGATTTTTTTTTTCTTGTTATTCCAGTTCTTCGTATTTTTAAACGTAAGCCCTTTGTGATCGATCAAAGGTTCATTATTGAAAAACAATAAACAAAAAATCATTTCGTTTGTACCATCTGTTTTTTAATTAGCCTATGTAACAAGTCAATTACTGATAAATACTATTTTAAAATTAACATATCCTTTATTAAAAGTCTATTGCTGATAAAACTGATAAATATGTGGGATCACTTGTAGCTGGGTGGCTAGCGTAACAGCCTCCCATGCTAAAGGTCACGGGTTCAAACCCGCAGGTGGTCCTAGGATTTTTTAATGGGAGTAAAAAATCCTTAGTCACGCCGTCCTTCGGAGGGGACGTTAAAAGGTGGTCCCGAGCCTGTGCGATGTCAGGTACTCGTTAAAGATCCCTATCCTAATAAAACCTGGATAGGCAAAATTTAAGACTCCCATTGTAGCATCGTCCGATTAGCCATAGTAGCATAAAGTTACGTTAAATAAATAAATAAACTGATAAATATGTTTATAATCTTAATAATACAATATAATTAAGAAATGTCACTACGAATTTAATAAGTAGATGATCGTTGGAGGCTAGATGTGATCCACAATAGCGTTTCCTGTAAATTAGTAGGACCTATAATTAGGTCCTCCTTTGATGACAGGATGTGGGTCCTATTGGAATAGTATTCTCCGTGCGTGGGAGCTACCTAAATTTAATCCAAATCAGTAATTAGATATTTAATCGATTGTAAATAGATAAATAATATATATATATATATATATATATATATATATATATATATATATACACACATAATATGTATGAATATTAAAAATAATAATGACAAAATTAATTTTCTAACTGAACGTAGGTAGTTAGTGGTTTTCCTTCTTCAACACAGATATGATGAAAATAAATAAACTCCTCCAACTATTTCTAAGAATTAATCTCATTTAGAAATAATATTTTATGAAAAATCAAAGGCACTCCTCAAATTAATGAGTGGGTGGTAGAAAGAGGTTGATAAAAATAGCTAATTCTTGTAAGAGCTCTCTTACTGGCTTAAAAGCTATTATTATTATTATATAAATACTAGTTAAAGTGAAAATTAAAATAAATGATAAAAAAATGTAAAGCAATAATTTTTACAAAACGCAAAAGAACTATTGTTCTATTCTACAAAAACCTCATCTCTAATTATTCAGTTGCTCCCCGATGTTAAGGCTAACCAAAAATCCATAGACCAGGAAACCCTAATATTAACTCACCCTCCTCTAAACTCAGTTCATTATTTTTTCTCTCTCCCTTACAAAAACTCAGCCAAAATGACCAATATGATATCAAGAATTCACAGCAACTACTTGAAGAACTGAAACCCTTAGATATTCCTCAAAATTTCATCTTAGCCTACATAGACGCCGTAAACCTTTTTACCAACATTCCTACTGACCGTGCAATAATAATCGATGAAAATTGGCTGACCTTAGAACCACAAACCTCCCTCAACCAATACTCATACCCTGCATCCCTCTCTCTGTGCTGTAACTCAGGCTACCTATGTTTCCAAGATAAAATGTCTTGTTCCTGATCCCTCCTACATCGTCCACAATAACCTCTTTGACAACGTTGTACCAAAGCTTTCCTCAGATATTTTTTTTTATTATAAAATATGTTGATGAATCATAACCTTTCAATAGACATCCACCGATCTCTCAATTCTAACCATAACCCCATATATAGAACTATCTCCAGCTTCAATATCTCCAGCCCAGAGACCTATCTGACATATACAGCCAACATCAAAAAAATAAGATCATTGAGCCAGTTAAGAATTTCGAGCCCAGAACGTACCACACTTTATGGAAAAACCAAAATGTTCATCTTCAAAGCACAAGAAACCTGCACTTTCTGTGGTCAGTTTATCTTGAACAGCCTGTTTCATGTCCTTCTCTATTGTGAAAAGCTCATGAATGACAGAGAAAGATATTTACAACCATTTTTATCAGGATCCAGTGATGACCAAACAATTCTTCAAATAGACAATATTGAAAAACTGAACATTTTCTGGTTCACTAAGTCGGCATGTAATAGCCTGGATAACTTGAACTGTGAAGTTACACACACCAATTAAGTGTCTAGTTATCTAAGGTTGACTGTTTATTATTTTTCATTGTACGGCGAATGTTTTTAGTTTGTTTTTCAAGTTGTTAATTTTTTTTTTTTTTAATGTTTTATTACAGTGTCGTTTTTCTATTATGTATCAATTAAATGATAAAATGTATTATTTAAATAGTTTACAATTATTATTTTTAAGTTTTTCTCAAGAGCCGAATAAATGGACATTTATTATTAACTAGACTCATGTTGGCAATTGAAGAGATTTATAATTTGAATTGATTTGTACAAGAATGTAAATCTTAAACGAATAAATTCTATTCTATTCTATAATATGTTGATGACCTTTTCCTGATTCTCAACACCAAAACCATCCCACATATCCTGACTCCTTTCAGTTCCTACCATCCTCGACTCCAGTTTGCCGTTGAAACAGAAAACATGAACTCACTTTCGTCCCTCGATCTCCTTATCATCAAAAATCCCAATAATTCTCTATCCACCAAGTTAATTTGTTATAGTGTGTGATTCATTAAATATTGTAATAAACGTAGTCATTCTTATTAAAATCCTCTAAACGTTTTCTAAATTTAACAGAAAATCCGTCAAAACTAACTAATCATATGTAAACCAATAATTAGTCTCTTATCACATATGCTTCAACCACCAGAAGCTCAACCTGCTCAAAAACTACAGGAAACTTAAAAACATAATTATCCATTCGAATAATCAATAACCATATATATAATACATAACCACACTATACAACGATTCGTCCTAACTCAAAAAATCCCAAACTTTGATAAAACGATAACTCTGAAAACCCGTTAGTGAAAGAAATCGGTAACTATAGTAAATCTTCCCTTAAACATTATACCCTCGACAAAACTAAAGAAATGCTGCTAATTTAACGTAAGCTAGTTGTACCTTATATTTTATATCATTTCTTCAGATTTTTTTTTTCATTCTTTATTTTAAGATTACGTTTTTTTTCCTTTTCTTTTTGTACGACTTTTCTTGAAAATAAGAAAGAACGTAGAGAACAATACACAAGTTTTAAAAAATAACTGTTTTCGGTAGAAGAATGTATAGAACATTCTGAATGGTCGGTAAAAAAATCTTGTTATTTTTAATTTCGTAAAGAAAAAGTTTTATTCTATTATATATTCAAATTTTCTTAAAGATATTTTAAACTAAAACTAGTATTGTTCTATTAAGATTATTAATCTTAATACATAAATGAAGATAAGTTGAGATACATAAAATAAGTAGAGATACATTAAATTGTCAATGTGTACCGACATTTTGTTGTGGGGAATCTCGCCTACCACTAAACCGCATCGGCGTTGAATATTGGGTTCTCACTACAAGAAATATCCCGTCGAAATATCTCTCTTGTGGTTAAAATAACACCCTTGGTTATGAACAAAGCAGAATAGCGTAATTTGTATACCGCAGCTCACAAGTGGCAAGTGTTGGTTTAAGATTTTTCAATGTATGGGGAAAAGCTGGGTGAGAACATCTAAAAAATATATATATTATATAATATAATAATATAATATATATAATTAAATTAATCAAACCACACAAGATTGGCTATTACTCCTCACAAATACTGGTTCATATATGTTTTCAATTTATTTGGATTTATAGAAATATTCAGATACAAACCTCAAACATAAAGAAATTATGACATCAAAATCCAGGGTCGAGAACAAGAAATCACACACTTACCTGCAACAAAAATAATAAAAAATTAGAAAAGTGTTTATAGCAATAAACGTGTTAAAAGAAAATACTAAGCATATAATTAAGTGTAATTAAAATATTTTTCTAGAATTTTTGAAATTATCATAGTAAGAAGTTGTGTAGGTGATTAGATAAAAAGTGTAGTTGCCCAAGCGAGAACGCAGTTCAGATTTATAAAACGTCCAACTAAACTAATTACATCCACAATGCTAAACTAATTAATGGTTTAATTAAGTACAGCTTTTAAATTAATACGTTGTACCACCTACGACAATAAAGTATAATCAATCAGTTGGAAAACAAAAATACGGATAATGTATTTCTTTATTGTATAACTAAGAGTAGATCTTATAAACATTATATTTATACCTTTCAGTATAGAAAATGTATTGCTTATTTACATATTCTTAGGCGTTTTGTTATTTGTGTAATAAATTTGGAGAATTAGGAAAAAAACAAAACAAATTTTACAACTACCTATCACAGAATATCAAACTAAAGCACCCGTCCCTTACGCCTTACAATGCAAATCAGATGCAGCGCAAGGGAACAGAGCCTGCAGTTTGCACTGAGCGAAATCTCAAGATGAAAATTACAAAAAAAAAAAAAATAATAATATCCCTGTGTTAAAAATATGATACGGTTATTTTTATAAAATCTAAGGAATTAAAAAAAAAAAAAAAGAAGAAAAATATTACGACACACAAAACTTCTTAATTATGATATAAAAATAATCTGGTGTCCGCAACACATGACTTCCACTTACCTTCGTTATTAATATCAATTTGAGAATTTTAAAAAAAATTTAGAAAGGCAAATAAATTGTTAAAGAATAATTTACATTGGATTTTAATAGAAACACGTGTTTTATTAAACAATCTATTTTATTATTATCTACAAAAATCATTTAGTTTTATCGGCTTTTTATCACTCTCCGTTACCTTTTACAAGTTATTGTATAAGATATTTTTTTTTAATATTTAGCTTTCCAGCGGTACATTATACATCTATATTACTGTTTTAAATTAAAAACAAAAAATGCATAAACAAGTATTTTTCTCTCATTAGTAAGATATCGAATTCGTTCAAATTATATATTTACCCGTTGTTATGTTAAAAATATGATGCAGTTTATTTTATAAAATCTAAGAAATTGAAAAAAAAAAAGAAGAAAAATATTACGACACACAAAACTTCTTAATTATGATATAAAAAATAATCTGGTGTCCGCAACACATGACTTCCACTTACCTCCGTTATTAATATAAATTTGAGAATTTTTAAATACATTTAGAAAGGTAAATAAATTGTTAAAGAATTATTTAAATTGGATTTTAATAGAAACACGTGTTTTATTAAACAATCTATTTTATTATTATCTACAAAAATCAGTTTGTTGTTTTATCGGCTTTTTCATCATTCTCCGTTAACTTTTACAATAGTATGTATAAGATAATATTTTTTCTAAAATCTTTCGCATCCCAACGGTATATTATACATGTATATTTCTGTTCTTAAGTTCAAAAACTAAAAATCGCAATATAAATATTTTTGCAGTTATCTCTTTTAGTTGAATATTAAATTGGTTCAACTTATATATTTACCTGTTTTTTAGCAATACTAATTAGAATATATGGTCAATTTTATAAAATCGACAACATTAAAGGTACTTTAGAGGAAGAAATTTTGAAATATCGGCATTTAAGTCCTGTCAGACTATTTCAATCAGAATAAAACCTACATGATATTAAAGCTTATTAAATTTTACATCGATATAGCGAGTTTAATAGAAATCGTTAGAGCCCTTTTTGAGAAAAACGTAAATAGGTGCAAAATGCATACTATAAAGTGGCTCTTCTGGTTAGCATATTTTGGTAAAAAAGGTTGCTGTACCATCTCGGGGGTATATTTGTCTTAAATATGAAATTTCAGTTTCGTAATACTTTTCGTGTACACACGCACACACAGACCTTTTTGCGGGACTTGGTCATTTGGACTCAGGTATGGATGGCTACATACACTATAACATCTATAATCCGTTGAAAACTGGAATTCGAAGATTTTCATGATCGCAATACTTTCCCATACTATATATCTCATACATAGGAAGTGAAAGTAAAAATATTCTCAAGCAATAATAATTTTGATGAATTGATTACATTTCGTAAAACCATTTACACAGTTTTACTTGTAGTAATCACATGCACATGAGTGTAACACCATCAGATATGCTTGCTCGGGGTGGAAGGAAATGTCATGCCAAGGCACTAACGCAATATTCCAAGCTAAGGGAAAACAAACCACAAAGGCGTGTTTATACGCTAACATGGCAACCTAATGAATTTTTCACCAAGCATTCCTTACCCCGGGAGACCGATGTAAATAATATGCTAACACCTGCCTCCTACCAGCCTGTTGCTTACCCTCCTCTCCTGTATTCTCTTAGCTCTGTCCCATCGGCTGGAAAAAAGGTGACACGAGGAAAACTGGCTGCTAAGGGGTGAGAAAAACAATTCTACCTGAAATACTTCGATGAGACAGAAAGAAAAATACTGACCCTTTTATATGAAAATACATCACTTACAAAGAAACTAAAATTTGCTAATGGTCTAATATTTGAATTAAATAATAACATTTTTCCGTAATCAATATTTATTCTTGTTGATGTTTTAATTATAATGGCTGTGGCTATTATCAACCACACAACGTAAAAAAAAAAACGATTTACCCATTAATGTTATAATAAAGCAAAAATTAATTTAAAAAACATATAACAGTAATAATAATAAAGAAATAAATAAAATATATATTTTGATTCACTTATGAACTATGAGTGAATAAAAATAGTACTAAGAGCAAAAAATTATGGTTTTTATTTATTTATTAATTAAAATAATTAAGTTTTATTTTATTTTTTTATAATTATTCGCGTTTTTTTTTTTTATTTGGTTAAAAAGAATAATTTTTCTATATCTTCGAAAAAAACGGATTTACAAGTTTAACGTCATTTATTTATTCACCAATACAACAATTCACGTTTCGAGGCTTATATGCCTTATCTTCAGCAATTCCTTATGTCTACTCAAAATTGTTATTAGGTCTAAATTCAACTTATTTTTTGCACTTCTCATATGGCGTCCAACTTCCATATTAATAAGAAGAGACTGTCCCTGAAGATTTTATTTAAATTTATATACTCTTCATAATTTGGTGAATCTAAAAATGTATTAATATGGAAGTGGAACAACATATGAAAAGTGCAAGAAAGAAGTTGAATTACATATAATAATAATAAAAGGCTTACCAAACCCAAAGGTTCGATACCGATACCACCATATTCCGTCTACAGACTAGTCCAATGTTCTCCATACAAGCCCAAGCCCCCAAGATCAGCCTTAACGCAATCCTCCCATCGACGCTTCGGCCTACCTTTCGGACGCCTGCCAGTCGGATCAGCAAATACCAACTTTCTCGGAATCCGTTCCTCGCCGACCCCAACAATTATACTCGCCCATTTGAGTCTCCGCGAAGATATCAACTCAATTATATTCACAGGATACAAGTTCCGCAATTCCGCGTTATGCAACCTTCTAAACTCCCCAGTGCCCTCATCTCTCTTCGGACAAAATATTTTTCGCAGTACCTTATTCTGAATTACGTACAAATTGAACGAATTTGATGACCAACTAAAGGAGGTGCAAAATGCATGGTATGAAGTAGAACTATCGGACTACCTATTTTGGTGAAAACGCTAGTGTAACATCTCGGGCCTAGTTGTCTTTAATATGAAATTTCAGTTTCGTACAACATTTCGTTTTCGTGCTAGACTTTTTCATTTTGTAGAAAATTTAATCCTCTATAAAATAGCACTAAGAGCAAAAAAATTATGGTTTTTATTTATTTATTAATTAAGATAATTAGGTTTGATTTTATTTTTTGATAATTATTCGCGTTTTTTTTTTTTTATTTGGTTAAAAAGAATAATTTTTCTATATTTTTCGAAAAAAAGGATTTACAAGCGTATATATAGGCAAGATATCAATTTTGTCCCCTTTATTTGTTTTTTTTTTTTGTTAATTACGCTTTGGTAATTCTAAAACTCATTAGATATTTTTCTCTATCTTCAAGGATAACTGAGTTATTAAATAAAATCACTTTTAATCGGTTGCCATTTTAAAAAAATAACCCGCCGATATCAGCGTTTAGCTGATTATCGTTGCATTACCTAGTATTTTTGCGGAAAATTAAAAAAAAAAAAAAAAAAAAAAAGTTACAGTAGTTTCAGAGAAACGCCTTGGAAAGCTTACAAACGGATTTGTTTTAATTCATAATTTTCGTGATTCGAGTTTTACGCATCTTGAAATGTAAGCCTCCAAATTTTGAGGGGAGGGGTGGTTTTTATTTTTTTTGGTCGATTGTAAAGGTTCATTATTGAAAAACACAAACCAAAATTCTATTTATGTAATTAAAATTACCAATTAATTTAGCGCCTCTACAACACTATTTGCATTGTAATATTCAAATGATTCTAAAATAAATGAATTCAAATCACTAAGCTTTAATTAATAAAAATGAAACGATTGTTTATATAAATGTTTAACCTAATAAAATCGTATTTAAAATTATAATAAATTGGTCCAACTGTTGTTCCATAATTCTATACAATGTTTGTCACAATTACGGTGTTATGTAAATATTTATTTTAATACTTAGTTTAATAATAAATGACCCAGGTCATAGAAGTAATGTATTTGTTTGAATGCATATTCATAATAGCAAAATTGACATCAAAAACGAAAAAATAATCTTTTCAACGTAATTTATTATTTGTATATTTTCATGAATACGCATAAATTGTTTTATAGATATATGAGGTCACTCTCTTTATGCTTATACAATTATTATAGCTTTTAATGGCTATGCGACATCTCTGTATTTTATTTAAAATTTATAGAATAACAAATAATTTTATACAGAACGGAATAACATTATAGAAATTTAATCACAATGAGCATTATATTATGCTTTCACATTAATAATATCTAATACTGTAGCGTTTATTTGTATTTTATGATAACAAAGTTCGTAACTAACAGAGATATATACCTGAGGATTAAGACTGCGTTCATGGAATGTGTCCTATGCGATGTTGTCTCACATAATATAGTTAAAACCCAATCTTCTCCAGAATGTGTAATGACTATCTTGAAATTTAAATAATTCACTCTAACATTTCGTTAAATAATTCATGGATATAGTCTTAATTCATATTAGATACGAGAATTGTTTGAGATGAACATATGTCTAAATTAATTTGATTGTTTGAATGAATAAAAGATTTGGTGCGCTCAACGACTTTCACTTACCTGTATGGTTAAAATCAATTGAAGAAGTTTTTAATTAAAATTAAAAAGTAATTAAAAAATTTTTTTAGAAATTAAAATAACGCGAATTAATTTAATTAAATTTCCATAGATACATGAGTTAATTACAAAACTCAGTTAGCTTTTTCGGTTTGTCATCACTATCCATCGACTATTACAATTTCTTTATAGGATAGTTTTTTGTTTTTTTTTCTAAAATCTTTTGAACGGTATATTATACATCTATATTACTGTTCGTATGTTTAAAATAAAAAATGCATACAAAACATTTTTTTTTTCTTATTTCTCTTTTAATTTATGTACCAATGATAACAATGGTTAATTTCTTTTAAATCTACAAAATTAAAACTAAAAATGTTAGCACTTAGGAGGTAAAAAATTTAAAATGTTAGTATTTAAGCCCTGTCAGACTATTTCAATCATAATGAAACCTATATAAAATTAAATCCTATTAAATTTTACTTGGACATGCTGAGTTTAATCAACATTGTTAGAGTCGTTTTTGAGAAAGTCATAAAAAGGCGCAAAATGCAGTGTATTAACCGGTTTTTTGGTTTGCCGATTTAAAAGAAAAAGTCGCTGTAACACCTCGGGCGTATAAATTTTTCCCCACTTGGTTATTTTGATTCAGGGGACCCTAAAACGTATATATTTTTTAAAAAACAGGAATTAGAAAATTTTACGCTAATTTTAAATTATACTTAATTCAATATTTATAAATTTATTATAATATCTAATATAATAAATTAATAAAAAAATAAATGACCCCGACGTGATTTGAACACGCAACCTTCTGATCTGGAGTCAGACGCGCTACCGTTGCGCCACGAGGTCGTATACCTGCAATGTGAAATGTTACGTACCTGAGTAGTTGCGGTATACGTATAGGTAAAAATAGTATGAGGAATGAAAAAGAGCTATTTCAGCTTTATTGAAATTTATTTAAATCATTTATAAAGTTATAAGATGCATATACTATCAGAAGTAAATACTTTGTAGTAAAAAGTATAAATAAATCTTAACTTCTAATAATATTTAATTTTATTATTTTACAACCATTAAGTTCTAAATTATTAATTAATCCATAAGCATTTCTAAATTAGTTCTAAGCATATTCAAATAAATTTCCAATACAATCTGGAAGAAAATGACAATATTATTACCAAATCGACATACGAGTATATGTGACAGTTGCAGATATAAAAATAAATAATAACTAAATATTTACTTTACTCTATTTATGTTGTATGTTCTTCGTTTATTTATTTAACGTCATTTTATGTTACTATAGCTAATAAGATGTTGCTACAGTAGAAGTCCCAAATGTTGTCTATAAACGTTTAATTAGGACAATGGTCTTTAAAGAGTACCTGTAAACAAGGATCACCTGAGGTTTAGTGGAATAGCGTGTTTAAACCCAGCAGAAGACCTCAGATCTTTTTTAAGTAGCAAAAAATGTCTGGTTATGCAGTCCTACGTAAAGATACGTAAAGTGGAGGCCTCGAGACGGTGCGATTACTGGTCAAAGATTCAAGTTCAACTTGGATAGTCAAAATTTAGGACCCCAACCGTTCAAATGTCAGATTAGCCACAGTAGCATATGAAGTGACGGTAAGTGAATAAACAAACAAACTAATCTATATTTTTTCCGCTCTTTTAAATTTATATGCACTGCAGAAAAACAAAAACCTACAAAATATGATGTCCTGAACGTGAACAGTCCAGAGAGATCGCAAATTAGAAAAAAAAAATTGATAAAAATCCACAAGTTTTTTCAGTTCTTGAACAAATCGCTTTAAAAACAAAAAAAAAAAATGTTAAATAGCCAATTTTTGCGGTGTCAAGAATGAAAAGAGACTTCCGAGGCTCGAGTACAATATATATAATATATATAATATATATATATATATTTAATTAAATTAATTATTAATAGTTAAATATATCTATTTAATGACATTCTAAATTTATAAAAAACAAATCAATTAAACAATAATAACAGGGTAATGGAAAGTTAGGCAGAGTATAAATTGGCTTAGTCGAGATAATTCTCGGATTTGGACCACCTCCAAACAAACACACCGGATTGAAATGGGCCGGTAGAAATAGATCCACATGTGAGATGTCCTTTAGATATTTTGGCGGAACTGGATCAGATGCAATTTTTTTTAGCGATTTTGCTATATTCATAATTTTGGTATATCTCTATTAAATGGACAATATATTAGCAGGTTCATTATTGGAAACAATAAACATTTATTTTCGAGGGTTGTCAACTATTCGAATATCATACGTTACTGTCAGTTTCTTCTTGATTCTTGCCCGAAAGCCCTGATGAAGAACCGAAACGTAAGTAAATACTTGGTTTTCACCATTTTTTACAACTAGAACCACCGCGTCCTTCATATTTAGTATCGAACAAACAAAAAATATGAATTATCAAATAATGAAAACAAAAATCTTTTGATTTTTCTTAATTCATTTCACAGGTTTATATAATAACAGTAGGAATTTTATGTAGTTGGGGAGTCACGGAAAAATAACTCTTGTTAAGGATTTTACTTTCCCAAATAATTAAACATGATGCTTACCAAAACAAAATCTGGTAAGCACAACACACAACTTTCTCTTACCTCCGTTGTTAAAGTAAATTTAAGAATATTTAAATACAGTCAGAGATGAATTGCATAGCTTAGTTAAAGTAAAAATCTGATGCGGGCAACACACGACTTTCACTTACCTCCATTTTTAAAATCAATGAATGAATTTTCAAATAAAGTTAGAGATACAAATACATGGAACTATTAAATTGAATTTTAAAGAAACATGTGTCTTATTAAAAAATCTATTATATTATTATCTAAAATAATCAGTTAGTTTTATCTTTTTTCATCACTCTCTATTAACTTTTAAAAGCTTAAGTATAAGATAATATTTTTTATAAAATCTTAAGCTTTCCAACGGTATATTATACATGTATATTACTGCTCTTATGTTAAAAAAAAAATTTCATTTACTAATATTTTTTCTGTTTTCTGATTTAGTTGGGTATTGAATTCATTCAAATTTATATATTTACCTATTTTTCATCAGTGGTAACAAGATAATATAGTTATTTTTATAGAATCAACAAAATTAAAGGTACTTTAGAGAAAGAAATTTTAAAATATCGAAATTTAAGCCCTGTCAGACCATTTTAATCAGAATGAAACCTACATCATATTAAGCCCATTACATTTTACATCGAGTTTAATCAAATTCGTCGGAACCGTTTTCAAGAAAATCGAAAAAAGGTGCAAAATGCATGGTATAAAGTGGCTCTTCTGCTAAGCTCATTTTGATGAAAAAAAAATTTGTAACGTCTCGGGCGTATATTTGTCTTAAATATGAAATTTCAGGTTCAATATATCATCTTATTGTCATTGATAAACAATAGCTAAATGTACCAGATGAACGAATTTGACCTCCAATTAAATAAGAAAAGAGCAAAAATATTTTTCCATGAAATATTTGTGGTTTTGGTCATTAAAACAGTAATTTAGATGTATAATACACCGTTATAAAACAAAAGATTTAAAAAAAGAAATTTATCTTATACACAGCGGAAAGTAACGAAAAGCCGATGAAAACTTACCTTTTCTAATAGAACACATGTTTCTCTCGAAATTCAATTTAATTCATTCCTCGATCTTTTTACTTTCACTTACTATATATAGTAAGGGAAAGTATTGCGATCGTGAAAATTTTCGAATTCCAGTTTTGAACGGAAATACACATTTTAGGGTCTCCTGAGTCCAAATAACCAAGTTCCGCAAAAAGGTCTGTGTGTGCGTGTGTGTGTGTGGTAACTCCCGGGCGGAAACGGTAAGTCCTATGAACCTGAAATTTCATATTTAAGTGAAAGTAAAAAGGTCGAGGAATTAATGAAATTGAATTTCGAGAGAAACATGTGTTCTATTACAAAAGGTATGTTTTCATCGGCTTTTCGTTACTTTCCGCTGTGTATAAGATACATTTCTTTTTTTAAATCTTTTGTTTTATAACGGTGTATTATACATCTAAATTACTGTTTTAATGATCAAAACCACAAATATTTCATGAAAAAATATTTTTGCTCTTTTCTCATTTAATTGGAGGTCATATATGTTCATCTGGTACATTTAGCTATTGTTTATCAATTACAATAAGATGATATACTTAATATTTTGTTATGTACAAAATTAAAGGTACATTAGAGAAAGAAAATACAAAAAATTCGGCTTAAGCCCTGATTAAACTATTTTAATCATAATGAAACCTATATATATTCCCTAGTTGAATATTAGATATTTAAAATTGATTGAAATTAATGTCAGTATGTAATATCCCTATTTACTTTTGACTTGATTGGATGCTTGAATTACGGACTTCGTCTACTTGTTCTTTCCAGCAATATTTACTATGAGATTATATGACTGAAAATTAAGTCAAGAATTCATTAAAACGACAATTTTCCGCGGATTTTTTTTATAAATCGTTAAAAAAATACTATTTTAGCAAAGAAAAATAAATGAACAAAATATTAAAATGCGTGAAAATATATCTTGAAAAGGAAATAAATATGATTTGCCAGGCGAACGATAAGCATGAGAATAAAGTATTTTGGAGAATACATTATTATTTTTATTTATTGAGATATATTATTTATTTCAATATAAACAATAGTGATGCTGCAATGTTTTTCATCATTATACTGTTGCTAAGTATTGTTAATCTCAGATTATTTTCAATCAAACTTTAACGACAGTATGCTATTGAAAAGTATGAACTATCTAAATTCAGAAATAAAAAAACAAAAAAATAAAATCTGGAGCGGGCATCAAACGACTTTTACTTACCTCGGCTGTTAAATTAAATTTAAGAACTATTAAATAAACTGTAATAATAGGGGTACTCACTACGTTTGCTATAGAATGCTATTTGTGTTATTTTGCTAAACCCGTCGAGTTTCTACAGTTATTTCCTGTATAAAATTGATGGGTTTAGCACAAATAGCATGCTATAGCAAACGTAGTGAGGACCCCTATTGTAATATTAAACTAAAATTTAAATTTTTTAAAATTAATATAACAAAAAGGTTATACTGTTTCGTTGGAAACATACGATTTAGATTCATTAGTTAATGAATCAGACACAGTGAAGATATTAAAATACTGCTTTTATTATGAGAACATAATAGATTGTATGAATAGAATACACTGTGCAGAGGAGTTTAGGTGACTACAAGTCTACGTTCCTAGTTCTCCTTCTATGAGTGTGACACAGGTGGTGGGTACTGTGTCCTAAGTTCAGGTATGTGTCCTTTGTCGGTACTTGGTCACTTGGTCAGTCCTTTCTAGGTAGCTGGATTTGGGTTATCCGAGGTAGTCTTAGGTATAGGCAAAGTATGTTATTAAATATTACTATGCATTATTGATAAGTCAATCTCATTCTATAACTATTGACATAGCAATATCGAATTGTTACGTATAATCATCAGTAATAATTTTATGACCAATTTGTCACTTACATTAAGTTTTACAACTTTGTGTATTAGCAATATATTTATTTCTAAAATATTTAGCTTTGAAATGGTATACTATACAAATATGATGTTTTTTTTAAAAAAAAGAACTAAGAATTACGTTTAAAAATATTTCTTTTCTTTATCCCTTTAGTTGGTTAATAAATTCGTTCAATTTTTATATTTAGAAGCTTTTTATCAATCCTAATGAGATGATATGGCTAATGCTTCTGAATCTATTAAACTGAAAGTACTTTAGAGGAAGAAAACTTACGCTTACGGCATTCAAGCAGGTCAGACTATTTCAATCAGAATGAAACCTATATTATTTTAAATCCCATTAAATTGAACATCGATATGGTGAGTTAAATCAAAATCGTTAGAGGTGGTTTTAAGAAAATCCTAAAAAGGTACAAAATGCATTGTATCAAGTATAAGAGTCAATTTTGATTAAAAGACTGCGGTATCATCTAGGACTTATTGTTGTATTAAATATTTGGCTTGATTTCATATGAAACACTTACCACATACACACACACAAACAGACCTTTTTTCGAGACTTGATTATTTGGACTACAGAGACCCTAAACAAGATTTTCTGTTCATAACTAGAATTCGAAAATTTTCACGATCGCAATACTTCCCCCATTTCATACAGAGGTAAGCGAAAGAAAAAATTACTCTGAAGGTGACTTTTTTTTATTTTTATTTTACAATATAATAACCTTTACGAATTACACGAATCACTAAAAGTTTTTGATTGTGGACTAAAAATTATTTTATGTGGATATATTTAAAGGATTAAACAATTTTATTTATTTAAAGAAACACTTATTTATTTAAATAAATACTAAGATACATTAAGCTATACCTACTGTATAATTGATTGCATAAATTGTCTGACCTCGTGGCGCAACGGTAGCGCGTCTGACTCCAGATCAGAAGGTTGCGTGTTCAAATCACGTCGGGGTCATAATTAATTTTTAATGAAAAATAAATATTTTGAAACATGTTTATGAAATATTGTTCCTCTAGAGGCATTAATTACACTGGACAACAAAACAATTTTTTCTTGCGTCAAATATTACAGAAAAAAATGGAATGCAACGGTGTAGTCTATCGACTTTATACCGATTTCAAAAAAGCTTATGATTCCATAGACCGCCGCACAGTGAACAATATGGCTGATTTAGGTGGACAAAATTCTAAAACTTGTCTATATTTAACCTTTGGGGTCCTAGATTACGGAAAAAATATTTTTTCAAATAATAAGAAAAAAATATAAAAACTAATTCATTTTTTGACACGATTGGCGATTGCACAGTGGTCAAACATAATTTATTTGCTAAAATCTAAAACTTCCCTATATTTTACGATTGAAGTCACCGAATACGGGAAAAATAATCTCATTATGGCTCGGACTTGCTAAAACCTGCTGATAGATGTATTTTATATCATTTATATTTTAAATTCTTGAAATTATAGATTATAAAACATTTGATTCGAAGATGTGTCTGAAAAAAATTACGTATCACCCAAAACACAAAATATCGCGAAAATTCATTGTAATATCTAAAGACTAGAAAGATTGATTAAACAAATCCTTGGGGTAACTTGGGGGTTTTTCGTTATTGAATAGGGGCATACTTTTACAAATTGCTAAATTAACTCTACAGGTAAACCAGGCAAACCTTCCAACAACACTTCATCCTACAGGCATATTAGTCTACTCCCCATCCTCTCATAAATCTTCGAAAGGCTTCTTCTTAAACGTATCCTACCCATATTAGAATCTCAAAATCTTCCTTCCCATCAGTTTTGATTCCGTCCTCAGCATTCCACAGTTCAACAGTTACTCCGAGATGTAGACCATATTTCCTCAGCTCTTGAATGCAAAGAGTATTGTTCTGGTGCGTTTCTTGACATTGCGCAAGCTTTTGTCCGGGTATGGCACACTGGATTACTCTTCAAGCTGAAAACCCATTTACCCCAGTCTCTATACCTTATTCTCCGATCCTATCTCTCAAACCGTTCCTTCCGAGTTCGCTGTGGTGTAGAATTTCCTAACCTTTATACCGTTGAGGCCGGTGTTCCTCAAGGCAACGTCTTGGGACCCGTCCTCTACATCCTTTACACTGCCGATATTCCTACACATCCTGATACCTTTCTGGCAACTTTTGCAGACGACACCGCCATCCTATCATCCAGTTCCAATCCTGAAACAGCATCCTTAAGCCTTCAGAGACACCTTTTCCTTACCTAACACTAGTGTAATAACTGGCGTGTAAAGGTGAACGAAGCCAAATGTAAACACATAACCTTTACTCTTAGACGAAAATCCTGTCCGCCAGTTTATTTCAACTCATTACCAATTCCTCTCTCAGATACAGTCCGGTATCTTGGCTTACTGTTAGACAAAAGATTGACTTGGAACCCACATACAAGACTTAAAAGACAAGAACTCAACCGACGATTCGGACAGTTATGCCGACTACTCAACAGAAAATCTGAACTTACAGTTGACAACAAATTATTAATCTACAAGACAATACTGAAGCCCATCTGGACCTACGTACTTGAACTGTGGGGGACAGATAAACGTACTAACATGAAACGCATTCAATCCTTTCAATCCAAAGTCCTCCGTACAATAGTAAATGCTCCTTATTATGTCTCCAACTATAACTGCCAGTTATTAGGCACTTGTGTGAACAAGAATGATTGATTCATTACTATATACTTTTTAACACGGTATGGCGAGATATATTAGTATTAAATATAAAAAGGTGAAGCACTGGAAAATTGCAAACTTTTGACTTGACTTTTGTCCAGCTAAATTGGTGATTTTGCACACTGTGCGCCGGATGCTGTCAACATCATGATTGAACGGAATACCTAGAAAGTTAGTAAACCTAGAAGAGATGTGTTTGTCGGAAACATTCCCTTTAAGTTAGAATCGGTCTTAATTACTCCTAGAGATCTGTGGTGCGGTCGGGTTTAAAAAAATGGGACTCCATTTTACCTGTTTTATTTAATTTAGCATTAGAATGTGTCATTGAAAAGGTAAAATGCATGGAGAAAGATTTAAATCTAGGTGATATGATACCTGACCTTTTGATACGCCGATGATTTGGTACCGCTAGGCTAAGACACGGAAACTATACAGCTAAATACGAGTACGTTAATAAAAACCGATAAAGAAATAGGGCCCGAAATAAATACCGATAAGACTATATATATATATATATATATATATATATATATATATATATATATATATATATATATATATATATATATATATATATATCATTAGTAGTAGAAACGGTCAAAATATTGGTGATATTGATACATGAGGACATACGTTCGAACATGTAGAGAAGAAAAAATGAAATCCAGGAGGAAATAAAGTCCCGGTTAAAGGCCGGAAATGCTTGTTATTATTCAGTTTTGAAATTAATTATCTCGCGGCTTCGTCTAAAAACGTAAAGGTTAGAATTTATAAAACTACTATTCTTCCGAAGGTTCTTTACGGATGTGAAACGAGACCGCTTACTTTAAAATATGAACCACATCTTCATGTTTTCGAAAATAAGGTACTGCGTAAAATATTTTTCCTAATAGTTGGTAAGCGTCCGAAAGGTAGGCCAAAGCGTCGATAGGAGGACTGTGTCTAGTATATTCACGGGAGCTTTGGCTTGAACGGTGATCATTGGACGAGTCTGTGTAGGCAGTATTTGGTGGTATCGGCATCGAACCTTCGGGTTCGGTAAGCCTACTATAATTATTATTATTAAACATCATTGTCCAAGTAAACATGATTTAATAGACACAGAAAGGATTAAATTGAAATATTTAAAAACGCTACAAACGTATTCTACAACACAAAATAAACATGAAAACTAATATTTTTTTTTTTTAATAACATCTTAAAGTATAATCTTATATGAAGATATGAAGACACCAAAGTACTGGAATGGTGTCTCATTACAATTCACACAATAAATGACAAGACCCTCAAACCTCTATAGAAAGAGAAATCTGAGAAGAAATTTGCAGAAATTCCAGTAAATGGAGGCTAGACCCAGAGAGGAGAAATTGTAATTTAAAACTTAAAGGGCGGGGACTGGGAAACCAGAAGGGCTTTGACAAATCCACTGACGGAAAAGAACAAGAAAGGGATTTTAAGGGTCGGGACCTTTTGAAGTTACAAAAGCAAATAATAAGTGCACTCGGAGAAAAAAAATTAGGATTTCATTAATTTGGCCATTCTTGTAAGTTGGTTATTAAGAAGAAGAAACCTTATTTAACTCCTTAATGACTATCCGAATCAGAAAATTATTACAATACACAATACTTCTTAATTATGATATAAAAAAAAACAAAACTTAATCAACAATTTGTATACCACAAAATGACGGGGTTTAGTTGACCGTTGAGAATATTAGATGAGAAGATGGTGGGGGATGCGGTCATTAGAAAGAAACCTACATTGTGGGCCTTCATCAGGGTCACTCTGATGACGGAGTCTAAGGCCCGGTTGCACGGACCGTGTTAACTTTAACTTTACTAATCTGGATAAGTAAATCACGGGTTAGCAGAAATTCCATTGCACCAATCATACTTAGCCCTAACTCTAAATTAAGTGATGGTGTTAAGTTAATTCACCTTCCTACATCGATTATCCGATGTCAATGTTACCTTCTCTACTGTTACTTCAGCTTTCAAATAGTTTGTGTCAGTTTCAGTTTGTTTTTTTCTGAATATTTTCGTGATATTTATCCTATTACACCGAAGAAAAATGAACACAATCTCTTCAGATGAATACTCATCAACATCAGATGAAGAAATAATACAACTGGAAAATATACTTCCTAGGAACAAGGTTTACAAAGTAAGGAGGAATCTTTTTGAAATTTAGGAAGATGTGGAATTCATAAGAAGGTATAGATTTCAAAAAGAAACAGTGCTAAATATGATTGACCTTTTTAGAATTAATGATTTTGCATCATATTCTACTTAACCTCAAGAGGTATTATGCTACTAGTAGTTACCAGCAGGTTCTTAGCGACATCATTAATATTGATAAATCTACAGTTTATAGAATTATTCCACGCATAACAGCATTAATAGCCAGGAAGTCAAGTGATTTAATTAAAATGTCCGTAACAGAAGTTGATAAAAACAAAACAGTGTCAGATTTCTACAGGATAAAATGTTTTCTTTGAGTAATTGGTGCGATTGACTGCACTCATATTAAAATCCAGTCTTTAAGTGGAGCTAATACAAAACTATTTAGAAATAGAAAAGGGTGGTTTTCATTAAATACACAAGTAGTGTGCAATGGGAACTTGAAAATCCTGACTCTGTGCATGACAGTTGGATTTTCAATTAAAGTGCATTACGAGTGAGATTTGAGTCAAGAGAATTTGGAGATTTTTGGCTTCTAGGAGATAGTAGTTATGGCTGCAAAACATATTTACTGACACCAATTTTAAACCCAACAAATGCTGCTGAAGAAAAATCAATTGTCACACAAAAATCAAACAATCATTGAGAGAGCGTTCAGTTTTATGGAAAGAAGATTTCCTTGCCTTGCCAATGGAATTCGAATGGATCCAAAAAAAAACCTAAATATTATTGTAGCTGTAGCTGTCCTCCACAACATTGCAATAGAAACCCAGGACATCTACAACGTACCAGAACCAGAAGATTACTTTCCTGATGTTGTTTCACCATCAGAAATTATATGTGAAAGTGATATAGCTTTTCACAGAGCACTTGTCGACACAAATTTTTCAAGATCAAAGGAAATGACATAATTTTGTATAAATTGCAATCTGTGTTATTAAATCAATTAACCTTTCCCTCTTTTGTTGTCAAGTGGTAATTTATTTGTTTATATTTATCAATAAAGTCTGATTTTTGTATTTTATTTACATATTTTTTTTCCCTCTAATTCAGTAAATTGATTAATAATAAAAATAGGTTAATTGGAAGAATGAAAAATGATAATAAATAATTTGTAGGTTTCTAAATCTTCCCAAAACAGTTTATTACAATTAACTTTAAAACGAGCCAACATTTCGAGGGCCTTCCCCATCATCAGGACTCACTAAAATACATCAAAAAATTATCAATTAACATTATAAAATAACTTTTTAAATATTAACTAAAAACATTACCAAAAATATGCATAACAATGTTACAAAAAAATTATATTTAGCCAGAAATTCATTTAAAATTAAAAAAATTATCCATTTTTGATTAAAATTTTGTCAAAAATATATGTCATAAAATTGGTTTGTTTTTTAAATTAACACTAAGGAAAAAATACCCATTTAACTGACATATTCTTTGGCCCCTGATGAATTAGGGTCATACTATTTACTGTAGTAAGTATACACTGATTTATTATTAAATATAGGTCACTGAGGTAAGGTTTACAAATTTTAATTTCCCAATTGTAGCAAGAACTGCTTGTGAGAGGTGTTTTCAATCTGTTTTATATTTTTGTTTATATATAGATTCGATTGTTTTTCTATATCCAATATTGTAGGTTTTTCAAAATCAAAATTGTGATTAAGCTGAAGACTGTGTTGTGCAAATGCTGTAGTGTTTATATTTTTACAATTATTGCTGTGTTGTTTGACTCTAGTTGTGATCTTTTTAGAGGTTTCTCCTATGTATATCTTATCACAATCTATACAATTTATTTTATAAATAACATTCAGTTTTTCGTGTGGTAAAATCTTTAATGTTTGATAAATGATTACTTAGTTTATTATGGTTATATAGCCCTAATTTTGTCTGTGGTGAATTAAATTCAACAAGTGTTCTCTTAATTTCTTTGGATAGATGAGGTATAAATTGCATTTTTTGATTATGGTATATATTTCTATTTCTTCCACTTATCATGTCTATATTTATCGCATTATTGATATTACCTATAATTGTTTTTTTTATTATTTTCATTCTGGTAAAGATCTGTTATAGTTTTTTGTTTAGGTTTTACTATTTATTGTCATCAATTTTTGGTTTATTATTGATCAATTTATTGTTATTAACGTTAAGGTTTTTTGTCCTGGGTTCATTTTTAATTTCATTGTACTTGATTTAATTTATTATTTTTTTCGAATACATCTAATAACATTTTATATACTATAGTTTTTATTCCATTTAGATACTCATTGTCTGTCTGGTTTCACAATACAATCCAGCTTCCTTGATATTCAATAGATCTTAAAATGTTTCATTATTAATTCTCAACGGTCAACTAATTATATCCATTATTGTATTAATATATATTAATCGGCAGAGTAAAACAATCATTTCAATATAACCTAACCGTCTCTGTCTAGAGGGTTTGGAGTTGTTAAATACGTCACGAATATGATGACGTCCCGCGCTAACCCATGTTAACTAACTCGAATTAAAAATTTGTTGGTGCAACTGGACAAAAACTTTAATCATGATTAGCTTTTAACCCGGGTTAGTTAACAGCAAAAGTTAACTTTAACACAGGCTGTTGGTGCAACCGGGCCTAATGAAGTCGTTCTGATGAAGGCCCACCCACAATGTAGGCCAAAACGTCGGCACACAATTAAAATAAGTACTACTTTTTTATGAGTGTTTATTTCTGATGACAGCAATCTCAACCATTAGATTGGATGGCATAGAAAGGGGTAAAGAAAATAAAATTTTACATTTTTTTTTTTCATTTTCTTTGCTTATTCCTCTTTACTGTCATTCAGGGTTCTAAAAGCCGCACTAGACAGCGGGATAAGAGGTAGGTGATAACTTGTGAGATTTGGTGTTAGTGAATGATAATACAATCTCACATACTTCCAATGTATAATAATAAACATTCAACTAACGTATTTTCCACAAAACTTCATTATTATTTTTTTTTATACTTTAATTATAAATAATATTCAATTTCTTGAAATGGAGTTTTTACGTTTAAAAACAAATGTTTATGAGGTGTTTATTACACATGTTCGTTATGATATAATTTTATCGTTTATTATTTTTTTTAATTAATATTTAATAATATTATAGGATTTTTTAATAGATCATATCTGACGTTATTATCTGAATTCATTAGAAAAAAATTATTCCTCCTCCCTCTACTTTCGTGACCTTGCTCTCACAGTCTTCTATCACCGGGTAAACAAGGAAAGATCTCAATATGTCTTAAGGAATAAATTAAATTCTGTTTCAATAGACAATAATCATAATACATTTTCATGGATTGAAGACTTTTCGTTTTAATCAACAATTTTGTATGTTTCATACCAATATACCCTCTAGAAATTTGGACGATATCACGCTCAACTTCCAGTTTTTAATTTCCTTGATTTTCGGTACTCATTAAATAGAGGCTAGGTGAGCCTCAGGAAGATCTCACAACAACAGAACCTGGTTATTATTATTATTACAGTCCACTACATACTGATTATTTTAATTTTATTACTAATCTTATTTGATTGGAATACAACAGACACAAATGCTTTTAAAATATCAGAAACATTATTCCGTAGTGCTAGTGCATCTATTACATCTTAATCCCTTATTCCAATCCCTATCTAACTCCAGCCATTCCTATAACCCTCCTCGTAGGTTAAAGCGGCAGTGGCCTAGAGACCTCTTAAAACTAAGCAATGCTGAGTGTTGGCAATGGCCAGCCTGAGAGTCTGTGGCCGCCTTCTAGACCGCTGACGAGACTGAAAGAGGCGCTGGGATCTCCTGGCGTCGGGGTTTGATTAGGAGTTCAGGGGGAGTATGTAAATATTGTATACATGCATGAATGTGGCCAAGATTATTATTACTTATTTATTTTATTTCATCTTCATTTATTCTTTTTTTGTAATTTTTGTTTTTAATTTTATTTATTGTACATAAGGAATGAATGACTTCTTATAGCACTAATACTCATTGTCCAAGATTGTGACAGATTGTATTATTTCTAAATAAAACAATTTTTTTTTTTAAAGTGCATAGATTGTTCAAATGCACAGGACGTTTGTGATTACTATAATATAATTAATTTTAATATAACCATCATTTTACCTCCTCTATTCACAGTAGACCGGAAAAAAAATCAAAGATTTAAAACATCAAAAATGAAAAGACAAAAAAACTAACAGTGATTTGTAATTTTTGTAGACCAACCGAATAGACAAAAGATTGCTTGGCCGATGTCATGCTCGAGCACAAGGTTTTTCCTTTCAAATTTTCGGGTACCTACTTACTAAAGTGAGATTGATCCTCATCAAGATGATCTGTGTCTTCTTGAAACATCAGCATTCAAACCCATAACCCGGAGATTAATATTACAGAACTCTACCCACTGAGCTACCCTCCTCCTATTTCCAAAAATATCGCAAGGTATTGAATTAAAAGTATTAGTATGAATGGAGTTAAAATACATCTAACAGGCATTTCTGTCAAAATTATACAGATATGGTAATTCAAGAGCTAAAATAATCGATTCCTGTTTATAATTCAGCCTTGAATGAGCAGCAGCACAAATGCAAATTCACCCAGTACTCAGTTTGACTGAGTCACATGAACACGTGGAGTAATACGCATGGGGAAATATGACAGGAGGAAATGACCAGAAAAGAAAATTACAACACAATGTAGGTTAAATGCATGTATATTAATGATTTTTTTCAGTTCCAATACTCATAGCCCAAGATAGTGGCAGATTGGCAGAAAGCAATAATTAAAAAAATATATGTATGAATAAACGTATACCCATGATAAAGTAATATTGGAGATAAAATTTTCAAAATTAACATCTAGTCTTAGATTCAACTTGAATCTTGGGATAAAATGTACTTGATATTAACCAACACTGGGTTAAGTACTTCAGGATATGATTTATATGTTTTTGTTTCCAAAAACTACAACTTACCTTCTCCAAGACCTCGCTCAGCTAAGTAAATCTGCGAACCCTCCAAATAATGATAGACTGATGAACACCACATAAAAGCCTTCAATTAAGTAAAACATGGGAACATGAAAACATACATTAAAAAAAGCTGACGAGAAGACGTGCTGCTGGGTACTGTCCTTTCTCATGCCTGACATGTCATTATTTTGTTCATTTTTTTTATTTATTTTTTTATCCCATTTGCTGGTTGTCACAATAATGCTGACAGGTGCGAATTAATAAATGAAGAGAAAAAAAATTATTAATCTCTTACAGTACATAAGCTCTTCTAGAATTCGGCGATTTCTGTTAAGAGATTTAACAATTTATTACGCAAACAAAAAAACACAGGTTTTCAACTTAAAGCACAAAATAAAAAAAATATAATATGTTTTCGGCTTATAATAGACAAATAAATTAACTCGATTATGATTATGATAGATCATTTTCTTCAATAATGATATACAACTACATAAATATATAAATTTATAGTGAATTATCCCCCAAGATGACAAGTAAACTACTAATATCCAGGCATGGACACGGGAGGCGATAGCCAACACAGGAAATTAGACGACAAGGTCGTTAGGCTAAGTTACCTGAATTAGGATTCAGCCGGCGTTATCAAAGCCCTTCCCTTATCAAAGCTACGCCAATCAGGAGCCTTCATTCTCCTTCCTAATTGTTAGTAATTAACGGCTTAAATATTCCGTGGACCCTAGGGCAATTAGTCTGTCGGCATCGGATTGTCCAAACCCTTGCTATTTCTCCCCCCCCCCCCTGATATTTTAGTATCAAGTGCTGTAAAAATAGGTAATTACGCAAGAAAATAAATCCTTGGGCTTAGTGACATGGCACAGAAAAACTGAGTGACTATAAAATTGTTTCTCCTTAATTGAACATTGGTGCGACAATTAGAGTATCAAAGCCAATCAATCCAAAAGTAAGCACGTCACCTTCACCCTCCGACGTAAATTCTGTCCACAAGTTTATTTTAACTCTATACCATTTCCCTGTTCCGACACAGTCCGCTATCTGGGTTTGATACTAGACAAAAGACTGACCTGGAACCCACATACTCGACTTAAAAGTCAAGAGCTCAACAGAAGATACGGACAGTAATATAGACTACTGAACAGAACATCACAACTTTCCGTTGGAAACAAACTATTAATTTACAAAACGATTCTCAAACCTATATGGACCTACGGAATTGACCTATGGGGCACTACTAAATTTTCGAACATCAAACGTATCCAATCCTTTCAGTCCAAAGTCCTTAGAACAATAGTCAATGCTCCCTATTATGTTACAAACAAGACCTTACATCATGACATCAAGATCCCTTATGCCCTTGATCTCAGTGGCCGAGAGATCTCTTATAAATATGCAACTGGAGCGCTGGCAATGGCCAACTTCTCCACTCATGCCTGAGAGTGTGTGACTCTAGCGCCCTCACTCAGTTTCCACTGACTAGATTGGTGACGCGGCTTTTTAAGAGGCGCTGGAATCTCCTGACCTTGTGGCTCGGCATCCATTTATGGATGTAGAGATACGATTCGGAGTTCCTAGGGGAAGTATGTAAATATTTTATATATTATAGGAATTCTCTACCTACCCATATACGCCATGCAGCTTCTCTGTCCTCAATCAAATCCCAACTTTCCCAACACCTTCTATCATCCCAAACTGACGCTCATTATGATAATCTAATTCTAGGAATTTGATTTTGAATGAAGGAAATAATTGTCAACTGTTTACATGTAAATATTGTATGTACAATTCATATATTTTTCATTTTCTGTTTTAATGTTCGGTTGTATAATATCCCTTCTTCCTTATCTCATTATTGTGAATAATAACTAATTATGTTAATTTTGCCTGTTGGCAAGACATATTATATTATTCTATATTTTTAAGGGACCCACCCACCCAGAAATAAAATAAAATTATTTTCTATTATATTGTAGAGAGTAGTGTTCACACATGTCCAGAAATCAATCGAACAACTGCTGTCATTGCTGTGCTGTACTTGCAGAAGGGGAGAGGATGTCAATTTTGATTCATTAGGCATTTCCTAGTAGGGAAGTACGAGCGCCCTCGTGTGATTCGTTGACATACAACATGTTAGATTATCAGATTATAAAGCATGTGCTTGTTTTATCTATCTATATATTAATATATTACAGGTCCTCACGACTTTTTTTTTTATTAATTACATAAAATACGATTTGATATCACTAGATATATAAAACGGTACCGCGATTCCTGTTTTCTGCGAACTACTTCCAAACTACTGGACGGGTTTTGATACTGTTTTTACTAAAATTAAGGACATTTTTTCTCGAAGGTCTAAAACTAAAATACATTGGAATTTAGATTTTCTATAAACGGTAAAAATAAATTATCTGTAACGAAGGCATCAAAAAATTATTTCTGAAACAAAAGTAGTAATATAGACGTAAAATATACCGCTGGAAAGCGTAAGATTTTAGAAAAGGTAATAGGCAATAAAATAAATCACCCAAGTTAATATGAAGTCGTTGTAAGCCCATAAACACATGGTTTTAGTAAAGAGAGAGGTTATGATAGTTAAATGTTGTCACCGTCGAATAGAATCGTGCAAGTAATACTCCTCCATTTAGTACGCAAAATTTTAGAAACTATATTACGTACTAAATTGTAACTAAGTTGATAACATACATAAAGTTATTATAAATCAATAAACTAACATGGTTAATAATTATTTAAAACTATTTCATGAAAACAGATGTTTCGCTGTAAAAAAAAAATGAGAATCCTATGGAAACTTAATTTAAGTTTTAAAATGTAATTTCAATAGTTTATTTAAAATAAAAAAGAGTAATAAACCGAATAAAATAAGAGCCGTTGTTTTTTTTATACTTATTAAATACATACATTAAAATAAAGTGTTCTTTGTACCGGTAAATTAAATTTTCCCTTGCCTGTGCTTCTCCCTTCCCCCCCAAAAAAAAAATTATCTAAACCAATTTTGATTTATGTTTTTCATTTCTGCTGATGATTAAATATCATAATGAATTGACGTTATAAAATAAACATACCTTCCAGCTAATTGCACTTTTCGTTACAATAAGCTCTCAAAACGATAAACTCTAGATCGGTCAGTCATTTTAAACATAAATGACACCTCAATCAAATTATTAATCAGTTAGTTTTATCGGCTTTTTATCTCTCTCCAGTAACTTTAACAATTCCAGATATTACATAATATTTAGCTATCTATCGGTATATTTACATCTATATTACTGCTCTGATGTTCAAAAATTGCATAAAGAATATTTTTGCACTTTTCTCCTTCAATTATTTATCGAATTCGCTCAACATGCATATTTAGCCGTTATTAATCATGCTAAAAAGATGATATGCCTATTTTTTTTTTTTTTTAAATCTACAAAATTAAAGGTACTTTAGAGGTAGAAAATTAAAAATATCCGCATTTAAGCCCTGTCAGACTATTTAAATCAGAATGAAACCAGTATCATATTAAAGCCCAAAAAATCATCCATCCATGCAGCGAGTTTAATCAGAATCGTAAAAAGGTGCAATATACAAATAATAAAGTGGTTAGTTAATTTTAATGAAACATTTGCTATAACACATAGGACGTATAATTGCATATTGTATTGTATGTATAGTTTCAGTATCGCCCAGCTTTTAGTTTTTGCGCTAGACTTACCATAAACACACCTTTTTTTGAGACTTGGTTATTTAGACAAAGGAGACCCTAAAACGTGTATTTTAGCGTTGAAAAATGGAATTTCAAAATTTTTACGATCGCAATACTTTCCTTTAATATTTATTTCATATAGACTTACATATAGTGAAAGTAAAAATTACTATTAAGGTTACAAGTTTTTTTTTTTTTTTTTTTTTTTTTTTTTTTTTTTTTTTTTTTAATAAATATTTATTTATTTAAATAAACATTTGTTTATTTAAATAAATACTAAGATACTTATATAATACCGCTATACCTACTATATAATTACTTGAATAAATTGTCTGACCTCGTGGCGCAACGGTAGCGCGTCTGACTCCAGATCAGAAGGTTGCGTGTTCAAATCACGTCGGGGTCATAATTTATTTTTAATGAAAAATTATTATTTAGAAAAATGTTTATGAAATACTTTCCCTCTAGAGGCTTTATTTACAGAGGCCAACCATTTTTTTTTTTCCTTTTGTCAAAAAAGTAGTAATACAACGTTGTAGTCCATCAACTTTACATAGATTTCAAAAAAGCTTTGATTCCACAAACCGCCGGAAGCTGTATAACATCATAATTGAACAGGGAATACCTAGGCAGTTAGGAAACCTAGTAGAGCTGTGTTCATCGGAAACATTCCCTAAAGTTAGAATAGGTCATAATTACTCCGAGAGATTTGAGGTGCGATCGGGTTTGAAACAAGGTGACTCACTTTCCCTTTCACCACGTTTTTGCGCTAGACTTACCACACAAAAACAAACAGAATTTTTTGCAGGACTTGGTAATTTGGACTGAGGGGACCCTAAAATGTGTATTTCCGTTGAAAACTCGAATTCGAAAATTTTCACGATTGCAATATTTTCCCTTATATATATATAATATATATATATATATATATATATATATATATATATATATATATATATATATATTGTAAGTGAGAGTAAAAGGAATGAGAAAATAAAGCTTATTAAATTTAAATTTATTAGATATTAAATTTAAAAATTACACATATTTTAATAAATATACATATTTATATTTTGGATATATATTTCAACAAATTTATTGATTCCAAATTACAAAAAACGCTGCAAATTATTACAAAACGGTCATTATTTAAAAATAACTATCTTAGAGTATAACTATTTATAAAGTTGTAGATAAGAAATTAATTAATATAAAAAGCAATAAATAATTCAAAGGAAAATGATAAAGCACCACTGCTAATTTTAAAACGCTACATCTCTGCTAGTTCTTAACCAACTTCAATGATTCTTTTTTTCATTTTGTAGAAAATTTAATTCTCTATGAAATGTTGCTAAACGATATACTAGACTGCATTACTACTTTCTATGATTTTGATTTTTGGTGGAATTACGTCTATTACAATTTGTGACATAAATATACGGATCAACTTTATTTATTTTTTTTTTTTAAACGCACTTAACTGATTCTAAAACCGTATATTTTTATCTATCTTCAAAAATAACTGCATTATGGCCATATTTATGAATAAAATTTTAATTTTTTCTTTCCTTTTTTCTCTTTTATATAATTTTTCGCTGTTTTTTAGTAACAAAACACTAATAAATTTTGTCTCTATGTTCAAAAATAAATGACTGATTGAATTAAATCACTTTTATCAGGTCGCCATTTTAAAAATAACCAGCTGATATCAACGTCTAGGAGTTAGGACATCGTTCATGGACTAGTATTTTAGTGGCGAATTTAAAAAAAATTGGTCCAGTAGTTGCGGAGAAATGCCGCGGACGGCGGACAAACGGATTTTTTTTTCTTGTTATTCGGGTTCTTGAAACGTAAGCCTTCAAATTTTGAAAGGGGGGGGGATTTTTTTTTTTTTTTTTTTATCGATTGCAAAGGTACATTGTTGAAAACAATAAACCAAAATGTACATCTAAAATGCTCTAATGTACGTATTAAAAGAGGTCAGATCTATTTTCGGAACATATCAAAGCTGGAAAACTATTACTTGCTCCACAGTTAACTAGTTATTACGTTATATAAGGACTATTCCAGCAATAGATGAATCAATGGATGTCAAACTAATTGATCAATGGAAGGGATATGTAATGCTATTGATCATGTCCACATTGACGGATACTGAATATTACCGTACAATCAATAATGAATGATTAGACAATCCAAACAGAGTTTGATTGCTTTCGTCTTTGATATGAATACATTTAATTAATAGTTAATTGCAAACAAAGAATATCAATCATTGAAAATCAACAATATCTGATAATATTGTTTCATAACAATCACTGATCGCTTTTCCTGCTAAGCTGAATAATTCTGATTCAAATGAGACATTTATACGGACCATGCGTAATGTCGGTATTCCGGGTCGATTTATTCAATCTATTTATTTGTTATTGAAAAAAACTTATAAACGCAACAAACAGTTTTCACTTACCTCTTCCTTACTTCTTAAAAACATATTTAAAAAAAAAAAACTGGTGCGCGCAACACACGACTTTCACTTACCTCGATTATTTATGTCAATTAAGGAATTTTAAAACAAATTTAAAAACGAAAATAAATTGTAAAAGAATTATTTACATTGGATTTTAATAGAAACATGTGTTTTATTAGATAATTTGTTATATTATTATCCAAGACAACGAGTTTGTTTTATCGGCTTTTCGTCACTCTCCGTAAACTTTTATCATAGTTTGTGTATAAGATAATATTTTTTCAAAAATCTTTCTCTTTTTATCTCTAAAATCATTTTTCAATTCAAAAACAAATAATTGCATTTATATATATATATATATATATATATATATATATATATATATATTTTTTTTTTTTTTTTTTGCAGTTATCTCCTTTAGTTGGGCATCGAATTCGTTCAACTTATTTATTTACTCATAGTTTAGCAATGCTTATCAGTTGATATGGTCAATTTCATAAAATATATCAGTAATGTATAAATAGAAATTATCACCTACAACAATCACCTAACTTTCGGCCCATTTTGTCATTTATCATTACCTTCTTAAACTCAGAATGTTAGATAACATTTATCCTTTCACTCACATTTATTTGAAATTCGGTCTCGCGAAATTTTACAGCTCTCAAAAGTTTCCGAATCAAGTGCCGGCCTATATCTACGGTAATTTACATGAAAAAGGTGTCAGGTATAGGAACGCCTTATCAGCGCCACCAGGAGGTTAGTTGCATTGCGAAGTTCAGTTAGTGAATTTTATGTCATAAAAGATTTCTAAGATCTAAATGAACTTTCGAATTAAATTACAGCCAAATAAAGTTTCATTAGATAAAAATAAATATTTAGGAAGTAAATAAATGTACCGTGATATTTTGTTTGAATATCAATGCTATATGTTTCACCTTACATCAGTATTTTTTTTTTGTGCTCATTTTTAAGCACCGTTATTATTTATTATATAAAATACGATTTGATACCATTAGATATATAAAATGATAGATACCGCGATTCTTGTTTTCCGCGAACTGTTTCTAAACCCCAGGACGGATTTTGATACTATTTTTACTTAAATTAAGGGCATTCTTTCCTGAAGGTCTGAAAGTATAATACCTTGAAATTTACGTTTTCTTTAAACGGTAAAAATAAATTTTCTGTAACGAAGGCATCAAAAAATTATTTCTGAAATATAAATAGTAATATAGACGTAAAATAAACCGCTGGAAAGCGCAATATTTTAGAAAAGGATATGATGTTACTATGATGTAGTAAGCCCATAAACTTATGAACATACGTTTAAGTAAAGAGAGAGGTTATGATAGTTAAATGTTGCCACCATCGAATAGGATCTTGTAAGTTATACTCTTCCATTTAGTACTGTGATATTTTGTTTGAATATCAATGATATATGTTTCAACTTACATCAGTAATAAATATCACGTTTATCAAAGGGTTGCGTTAGAGAAAGTATTGCTTTTCGTTAAGTTTTCAATAGTTAATGAATCACATACACACACACACACACACACACACACACACACATAAGAAATATAGGAACTACTTTTACTGTAAAACATACACCTCCCGGATATAATATACTTCAGTTCCACTGTCAAAAACCTAAGGTGTTACCTTTCCTGGAAATATAATACATAATACATAATACTATAAGTACTTCCATCGCTCCCGTCATCTCCCACTTTCCACCCGTAGAATGCTAGATTCCTCGCTTATTTTCCCTAACTTAGATTATTGCTGCGTGGTATATGGAGGCCTCTTAACTGTACTTGATGACAGACTCAAGCAGATTGTAAATGTGTTTCTAAGATTTATCTTCGGTATCTTAAGGAGGTCACCAGTAACCCACTTATACAGTGAATTGAAGTGGTCCTACCTTCCATACGTAGACAATATTTCCTCGGAACATACCTCTGCCAAGTCATTAAATCTCAACATCCTCCATACATTCATAGTACTCTTCAATTCAAATCCTCAATTCACTCACTTAAAACCAGATTGTGATGATGGTGTGCCATTCTAACCTTCAACATTCCTACCCATTGGACCAAATCTTTTGATGGTTCCTTTTATATCCGCTCTGCACCTTTCTGCCTAATCATAATCGCCATGTTTTTTCTCTTCTCTCATTCAAATCCCATCTTTTCCAACACCTTCTAGTATCCCAAAGAGACGCACACTAAATGTAAAAATGTTAATCCACGATCCTAATTACAACGTAAGACATTTTTTTTTTTTATTTTATCAAAACCCTAGAGTTATGGATTAATTCATTTATTTGGAAATTGTTCAGCTCTATTATTGTGTTGCAGATTTTTTTAATTTTGTTTATATTCCATATATTTTTTATATATCTATAAACATAGGTTTTATTTGTTTACACATTTGTAAATAAAAGTTTATTTTATTGGTCTCTCGACCAGACATGTATATATTGAAGTGTATATTTACTGTACGACATTGTTATTCTTAAGGGACATAGTCCAAGAATAAATTTATTTTATTATTATTATACTATGCTGAGGGATTTTGGGTGACTACATAGTACATAGGTCTTCTTCTATGAGTTTGAGACAAGCAATGTTACAACAAGAGTGATTAGTTCTGTAGTAGTATTAGTAGATATAGAAATTGTTTGTAGGGGGATGAGGAAGGCGGTCAAAGGAAGTGTTATGATCGGTAATGCAAGTGTTGGGTATTGTGCCCTAAGTATAGGGGAGGGTTCCATTGTCGGAGAAGCCATAGGTAGGGACTATCAGAGGTAGTCTCAGGTAATATAAATATTTTAATAGACGAAGGAAGTTATTATTAAATATTACTATATATAACGTTTTAAGCGGGCGTTTCCAAATTACATGTTTTAGTTAAAAAGATCTGGGAAAATGAAAAAATGCCCGAAGAATGGAAAGAATCAATACTTATTCCGATTCACAAAAAAGGACCGAGGACGGATTGTAACAACTATCGTGGGATCTCTCTTCTCCCAGTATGCTATAAAATATTCTCGTCAATACTAACTAGCGGAATCACGGAATACGCTGAGGAAATTATCGGAGTCTACCAATGTGGTTTTAGGCGGAATCGCTCGACTATTGATCAAATATTTTCCTTACGTCAAATATTAGAGAAGAAGCTGGAATACAACGGTGTAGTCCATCAACTTTATATATATTTTAAAAAGGCTTATGATTCCATAGACCGTCAGAAGCTATATAACATCATGATTGAACAGGGAATACCTAGAAAGTTAGTAAACCTAGTAGAGATGTGTTTGTCGGAAACATTTCATAAAGTTAGAATCGGTCATAATTACTCCGAGAGATTTGAGGTGCGATCGGGTTTGAAACAGGAGGACTCCCTTTCACCTGTTTTGTTTAATATAGCCTTAGAATATGGTATAGAAAAGGTGATGTGTACCGAGAAAGGCTTAAATATGGGTGACAAGATTCCGGTTTTGGGGTATGCCGATGATTTGGTACTACACGGAAACCATACAACTAGTTAATAAAAACCGGTAAACAAATAGGTCTCGAATTAAATACCGATAAGACAAAATATATGATTAGTTGCAGAAATGGTGGCGATCTTGATGATATTAATATTTCAGGTCATACTTTTGAACACGTAGAGAAATTCAAGTATTTAGGTTCAATGATAACAAGAAAAAATGAAATCCAGGAAGAAATAAAGTCCCGGTTAAAGGTGGGAAATGCGTGTTATTATTCAGTTGCTAAATTGCTTAGCTCGCGGCTTCTGTCTAAAAACTTAAAGGTTAGAATTTATAAAACTATTATTCTTCCAACGGTTCTTTACGGATGCGAAACTTGGCCGCTTACTTTGAAGGATGAACAACGGCTTAAGGTTTTCGAGAATAAGGTACTGCGTAAAATATTTTGTCCGAAGAGAGATGAGGCCACTGGGGAATTTAGAAGGTTGCACAACGCGGAATTGCGGAGTTTGTACCCTGTGAATATAATTGAGTTGATAGCATCGCGGAGACTCAAATGGGCGCGTAAAGTTGTTGGGCTTAGTGAGGAACGGATTCCGAGAAAGTTGGTATTCGCTGAACCGACTGGTAGGCGTCCGAAAGGTAGGCCGAAGCGTCGATGGGAGGATTGCATTAAGGCTGATCTCGGGGGCTTGGGCTTGACCGGTGAACATTGGACGAGTCTATGCAGGCGAAGTTTGGTGGTATCGGCATCGAACCTTCGGGTTCGGTAAGCCTATTATTATTATTATTATTATAACTTTTTAGGGTCTACTATGTGTGGTATGTTTAGCACGATACCGAAAAGTCATTTATACTAAGCATTTTGCTCTTCTTCAATATTTTCTCAAAAACGGCTCTAATGATTCGATTTTAAGGAGCTTTAATATCCAGTAGGTTACATTCCGATTAAATAGTGTGACAGGCCTTAAATGCCTAAATTTGAATTTTCTTCCTCTATAGTACCTTCGTTAATTTTGTAGATTGTAAAAATTATGAATCATATCCTGTTAATAGTTTTCATAAAAACTCGTAAATATACAAGTTTTTATACGTGTATAATACAAGAAGGAATCTGATAATCAACTAAATTGGAAAAGAGGAAAAATATTTTTATTTTTTTTATGTAATTTTTTCGAACAAAGTACTGGTAAAACAGATGCATAAAATACCGCTGGAAAAAAAAAATTGAAAAAATGTTTTTTTTTTAAATCTGTAAAACGTAATAAGAAGAATAGAGTGTAAACGTAAGTGATTATTGCTGATAATAATTTCTATTGTTTGATTCCTTAATCTGAAAAACATGTTTCCATCGAAACTCAATTCAATCCCTTAACGTCGAACCTAACTTTATTTTAAAAAAAACCTGTACCACTACAACCCATGAAGGGTCTTGGGCTCAGTACATATAGAGTTCGTACTGTTTCTAGGCCAACGGCAGTGCAATGAGGTGATTAGGCCTTAATCACGCTCAGCCGCCAGGTTTTTCACCAATTAATTTGGGTACCCACTTTATAGAGGCTGGGTCTGCCCCAGGAGGGTCTCCATACCCTAGGGTCGCCCCCCGACTGAATTAACAGAATAAATAATATTTCTGCCACAGCCGGGATTCGAACCCAGAACCCGGAGCACAACAGACTAGTGCTCTATCCACTAGACCACGCCGCTCCAGAAATAAAAACTTTTAAATAAAAATAAATTTATTTAAAAGTTATTAAATGTATTTTAACAACAGAGGTAAGTGTAAGCCGTGCTTTGCGCAAACCAGATTTATTTAAATATAGATTCCAACTAATTTAAAAACAAATTGTTATTATGGATATAATTACATACTTAGTTTTTGTTTTGTAATGCTATACACGGACAGCTACTTATTCTCGCATTACCTTTAAACAGTTGCGGGCACCGGATTTTTCTATATCCTCAAGATTTCCAAAATCATATAACACACACAAACACAGATATAATAAATTCGTAGTTTTTGTTTGTAATAAGCCTCTTGATTAAGTCAGTCGTCTAGTACTTCCTAAGATAAAAGCGGTGCTGTTCTTTCTGTGATATATAAATATAAAATATATATATATATATATATATATATAATATATATATATAATATATATATATATATATAGAGAGAGAGAGAGAGAGAGAGAGAGAGTTATGGGGGTGGAGGGGGGAAGGGAGACAGAAAGAAAGAGAAAGAGAGACAGACAGAGAGGAAGGGGGAGGGAGAAGAAGCCATAGTAGACTAAATAAACTTAGAAATATTTCCAACAAAGTGCGAATTAAGGAGACAGCAGACTTGAGCTGTAACAACATCCGAAAAGGGGATAAAAAGAAAATTGGCTGTGAATAGGATGAAGTATTGAACAACCAACTGAAAAGGTTGAGGGTCAAGGGAAGGTTCCCAGAAAAAAAAAAAGAGACAATTCCAACGGCCGACGATCAATGAAGCCATTGTCAACAAAATTTTGTTAAATGAATGAGCCAAGGATTTACGAGATGATTTTAATTAACATTCGCTCAAAATGGGAAATACATATGACCTTTAGCGACTATTAGCACTCTATCAGTATTTGCATAGAAGAAAAAAATATTAATGAAATATGGGTTTCCCGATATTGCAATGGAAATAAATATACGTATACTAATAGTACTGTATATAACCATATTCATCTTCTATAACCTATCCAAAAAATAGTGAATAAAATTGCTGCTTACCTATTTTAGGCAATAAGGAGATTATTATCCTCGCAATAAAACCTATTTTAAAAGTTCTTATTTCCCGCAGTTTATTCCTTTTTGCTTCTCCTGTACCTAAAATACGAGCCATCATTTTTTATTACCCAAAACATGGGGTCTCCATAAACCTGTCCAGCTTTTATGGAAACGAATGCTTTACAGTCAACCCATTCATTCTGTTAAGAGTATATCATTTTAGTTCAATCCATATGATATTATTATTAAATAAAAAGTTCCTTTTTTAAACCATTTTTCAATGAAAAAGAGAACATTTTTAAAACGGGATTGTTTAATCACGCGTTAAACAATGTAAAATCTTAAAGCTTAATGTGAAATTTTATAATTAAATTGGATAAGGATTAGGAAAATATGCGTTTAAATTAATAAGAATTAAATTATTAGGTAAAAAACTTTGAAAAGTTATCTATTAATCTTTCAAGATTATTTTTAAGTCATATTATCATTATATTATTTATAAAATCCTTAATAAAGGCATTTGCATAGGTGAATAAAAATACATATAATTTATAAAAGGGCAGAAAAAAAAAAATTATAATAGGATCATCTATACCAGAGTGGCTAGAATAAAAGCCTCTTATGCCAAAGCTCACGGGTTCAAATCCCCAGGTGGTCGTAGGATTTTTTATGGGAGTAAACAATTCACAGTTATGCCTTCGGAGGGAACGTAAAAAGGTGTTCGCGAGCCTGTGCTATGTCAGGTACTCGTTAATGATCCCGATTCTAATGAGCCTGGATAGGAAAAATGAATGAGTCCGACTGCCGCATCGTCCTATAAGCCACAGTATCATAAAGTGACGTTAAATAAACCAAAAAACTAACTATTATTTTTTTAAAAAACAAAGCTATTGAAATCACCAGACACACTATTAGGAAAAATATAATGGTCAAACACCCAACTTAATTTAATTGGGTATACTATGGACTAAGCTTGATACGTTAAGCTTTCCTGTTTTTTAGTTTTACTTTTCCTTAACTTACTGAATCTTTATTTAGAAATCTACTGTTTTAAGCATATTCCATCCATAAATGTATTAAAAAAGTTGTCAGCCAAAATTTCACTTAATCAATTATGTTCAAATGGTTTAATGGCAGCATGATTTTAAAATAATATTTTCGATAATAAGTGTGAGTTGTACCATTTTTTTTTTTTTTTTATCGGAAAAGACAAAAAAAAAATACTATAAAACGTAGTTTTTCTTGAGTTATTCAACTTAAGATCAAATCGATGATAAATTCAGTCGTAATCATACAACAAACTCATACACATGTATGTTATGTATTATTACAGGATATTAGGTTTTTTTAAGGTATAGTAAAGCCAAATAACATTCTTGCACAGCAGTTAAACTAGATAAAATACAGATTTAATCAATTCAACACTTCATATAAGCTGTAGCAGCACACATTTTTGTTTTATTTTTTTTAGGTAACTATTATTATTTATAGGTATACAATCTTGAATTGAGCAAATATTTCAAACTAATGCTTCCCAACAGATGTGCTCTGGATGTGCTAAAACAGAACCATACCAGGATTATTGCAAAGCAATGGGATAGCCGACATTAAATGTCAAACGTTAAGATTTACAGCATTGCGAACAGGGATAACAGCGTTATTCGGATTCATATTTGATAAGAGGGTGCAAGTTAAATGGAATATAAATATCCTACACTTCCGGCGTAAACATTGGTAGAAGCTCTCAGGCTCCCGCTAAAACATTCATGCCAAGGGCCAACTTCTAGTAACTGGAACTTGTAGGACATTGAGGCAACGGTTTAGAAGTAAGGTGAGAGTAAGTAGCTGATTAAGTATGGGATTAGGTACAAATAAAGAGCCAAGTAAGTAATTATATAGATAAAAACAATTATCAAAACAATACATAGGTTATATTTATATCTTACCGTACCTTAGCGGTGGGAAGTAATCTTAAGTAACGAATAGAATCTAAAGTTACGCGGTTATTGTACATTATTTTGTATTGTTATATAATTGAATCTAATCTTGTTTCTTATTTATTCTATGTGTTTCAGATTAAATAATTAACAGAAGATGGCCTCGAGACCTTCTTGTTTAGACTCACTACCAAAGAGTGCTGCCAATGGGCAGTTTCTCTTCATGTTTATTTCATGTGTTATAACATTTTAGCATATTTACTTGATGTATTTTTTATACTGTTGTAAATTTCAATAAAAATATATTTAAAAAAAAATTAACAGAAATTTTTTTATCAAAACTTAGTGTAATTCTTTCACATTTTTTCAACACTATCTTTTTTTCAAAATATCTACAATTGATTTTAAAAACTGATGTTAGTGCAATTGGTGAGTGTTTTACACCCACCAGATTTTTTAAATTAATTTTTTGTTCCAAACATTACAGTAGAATAGTGATATAGATTAATAATATAATGTCGGGAAGCTTACAATTTGAGAATACATTGTATAATGTAATATTAAGTGACCAACATGGTCTAAACTTAGGTGGTAATTAAACATTACTTTACAATGTTATAATATTGAATCTAAAAGATTGTTTCTGACGAAACTGATAATAATTATTTGAATTTTTTTCAAGTTTAACTTTGTTTTGTACTTCCTAAATTGATTTTAACAACCGAAATAAGTAAAAGCCGTGTGTTGTGCACACCAGGTTGTTTAATCAAAATCGTGATAGGCGTTCTAGAAAAAAATCGTAAAAAGGTGCAAAAAGCATAGTCTAAAGTAGTAATTTGGATCACCCGATTTTAGTGAAGTTGCTGTAACATCTAGGAAGTATAGTTTTCTTGAAATGAAATTTCAGTTTTAAAAGTCTTTTCTTTTCAGCGCTAGACTTACCACAAAATTACGGACATACACAGACCATTTTTCGGGCTCAGGGAACCCTAAAACGAGTATTTACGTTGAAAACTGGAATTCGAAACTTTTCAAGATCGAAATACTTTTCCTTACTTTATACCTATATGGTATTTCATATATAGGTAAGTGAAACATGACAGATATTAAATATTAGTAGTTAGTGTTTGTAATAAGCCGCTTGATGAAGTCGTCTGTTACGCGCAATATATTTTTTTCTATTAAAATATTTATGTTTTTATTATAGATCAACCAGTGACGCGGCTGAGAGCGAGGGTCTAGGATCTCTTGGATTCCGCTTTTTCCTCCACAAGTGGGGGGAAAAGCCCAGTCTGGGATCCCTATAGCACTTGTATATTTTGTATATAGTTATGTTTGTTTGAATGATGTTTGTTTATTTGCAAACTTTTGTTTATCTCAATTATAGGTTAATGTTTTGATTTGTTTTGTTTTTATATCTATTATTATTTTATTCTATATATATATATATATATATATATATATATCATTTATTTGTATTTATCTCAGTTATAGGTTGTTGTTTGTTTTCTTATTTTGTACATATATTATATTTTATTTATTTGACTTTATCATTGTATACTGTATATATTGTGTAAATGGGATCTTATATCACTATTACTAATGTTCATATAGAAACAAATTGTAATATATCTCAATAAAAAAAAAATAAATAAATAAATAAAATTATACATCAAGGATCGATTGAACTTTCATACATAGAGACATTCAATTTAGTTAAATAATCCTAGACAGTTAAACTGTCTAGAAGAGGTTGAAGAAATAACAGCCTCCCAGAGGGAGAGAGTAAATGTTTTGGGGCCTGATATAAGTTTGATAGGGTCTGGCGGAAGGCATCACGTTCTTGGGCGACCATTGGTAACTGAGCTTTGATTGGATGTGGCTTGGAATCCCCGCCGCTGGCCAAACATAAAAGGGTCAACATCATTCTACCACTCCCTTCGTCATTCCCCTTTCCCAATGTAGTCCTCAGTAATTGCTTTTTCGGAGGCTATAAAATGGCGATATTACATTATACAGGATAACTATGGTTTAGGATCAATAACTGAACAAAAAACGCTGCAAATTATTACACAATGGTTTATTATTCCCAAATAAATATATTATTGTATAACTAAATAGCTGCTAAACTTTTCGATTTTTCTCCATCTTCAATAACAACTGAGTTTTGGTGGAATTACACCTATTATAATTTGTCACTTAGATCAATTATTATTTCATTTTTACGTTCATTGCGCTCTACTGATTCTAAAACTCTATACATATTTTTCTCTATCTTCAAAAATACCTGAGTTATAGTTATAGTTATTTTTCTCCTATTTCTAATTATTCCCATTTTTTTGGTTTATAAAAAAAACCCTCATAATTTGTTTTCTATCTTCAAAAATAACATAGTTACAAGCGTTTATAAGGCAAGATTTCATTTTTTTTTTCCTTTCTCTTTTTCTTTTTTTTTTTTCATCGCGCGAAACTATATACTTACATATTGTTTTCTATCTTCAATAATAACTGAGTTATGGGCGTATTTATGGATGAAATTTCCATTTTTTTTTTTTATAAACAGTTTTTTTGAATAAAAAACACTAATACATTTTCTCTATCTTCAAAAATACCTGAGTTATAGTTATAGTTATTTTTCTACTATTTCTAATTATTCCCATTTTTTTGGTTTAAAAAAAAAACCTAATAATTTGTTTTCTATCTTCAAAAATAACATAGTTACAAGTTTATAAGGCAAGATTTCATTTTTTTTTACTTTCTCTTTTTCTTTTTTTTTTTTTTTCATCGCGCGAAACTATATACTTACAGATTTTTTTCTATCTTCAATAATAACTGAGTTATGGGCGTATTTATGGATGAAATTCCAATTTTTTTTTTTTTTTTTTTTTTTTATAAACAGTTTTTTTGGATAAAAAACACTAATACATTTTCACTATCTTCATAAATAACTGAGTTATAGTTATAGTTATTTTTCTCCTAGTTCTAATTATTCCCATTTTTTTGGTTTAAAAAAAAAACCTAATAATTTGTTTTCTATCTTCAAAAATAACAGAGTTACAAGCGTTTATTAGGCAAGATTTCATTTTTTTTTTTCGTTTCTTTTTCTTTTTTTTTTCTTCATCGCGCGAAGCTATACACATATTTTGTTTTATCTTCAATAATAATTGAGTTATGGGCGTATTTATGGATGAAATTTCAATTTTTTTTTTCTTTTTATAAACAGTTTTTTGGATAAAAAACACTAATACATTTTCTCTATCTTCAAAAATATCTGAGTTATTGAATTTAATCAACGCCTAGGTGTTCATTAAATTCAATAACTATCAATAACTATGGATCATCGTTGCATGCCATAGTATTGTGGCGAATTTAGAAAAGATTGCTCCAGTAGTTTCGGAAAGATGCTGAGGATGGCGGACAAACGTTTTTTTTTTTTATTGCGTATTGGGGCTCTACGTATCTTGAAACGACAGTCCACAATTTTTTTTTTTACTTTTTAATTTTTTTTTTCGATTACAAAGGTTCGTTATCGAAAATAGTAAACAAAAATGAAATAATCTTTGAAAAAATCCAAGTAACATGGAACGTACTTCCTAACCATTGTCTACCTTTCCCATTCTCTTTATCTTTCGTAAATAAAAACCCATACGGAAGATTACAATACTTTTTTTCCATTGATCTCTATAGTGAATTAAAGGTTAACAAAGGTCTGAAATCCCTAATTTTTAAAATTTTGTTTAGGAGCCAGTAACATCTAATTATCGACCAAGGAATAATTGTTATATAATTAAATTATAAGGAATCATGAAAGCAATTTATGGCATATATCGCGATATTAAAGGAGACAAAGTTTCTCAAAAATATACAAATAAAAAAATAATAAAAAGATTTTATATAATTTGTAAATTACATTAGAGAACTTGAAGGGAAGCAGCAAGAAAAATAATAAATTAGAATGTCCATAATTGATCATAATTTCTTGATATAATTTATTTATTTCATAAATATAAATTATAACGTGATTTTAAATATTTCCTATTTTCTAGTGACATACTAAATCTAATAAACTGACATAGCATTTAAATGACAAAATTTAAAATAACAGCCCGTATCAAACACTAGTGAACTTAAATTTAATCCCCCTGCTACTGATTGTCTTAATCGTAGGACAAATGAGTATTTAAAAGGGGACATGACAAATAGATGACAAGCTCTAAAGTTTTCTCGTTCATCAAGAAGGAGCGGGGGAAACACTTGTCTTTAAACTTAAGCAAACTTGAGTTTGTTAATTAATTAAAATTTCCAAGCCAAGATAAGGTATGTAATCCTTGTGAGAGAATTAATTCACATACTAATTCTATTTATTCGTTTAAACTTAATTTTGTATTTTCCTTTATTGCTTTCTTGAAATTTCCAACTGCATTAGTACACTGGAATAAGTATGCGGCAGTTCTAAAAATTACCATATACGTTTATATATAATGATAACGTGCTTTTGGTTTCCACTAACTCCTTCTAAACAACAAGACCGATTTTGATAGGGTTTCACCATCATTTAGGGCATTCTTTCCAGAAGGTTTATAAGTAAAATACATTGCAATTTAGCTTTTTTTTTTTTTTTTTTTTATTTATTTATTTTTTTTTAGAAGGGAAAAATAAAGTTTTCTGTGACCAAGTCAGAAAAAAATTATCCCTGACATATAAGTAGTAATATACCGTTGGCAAGCGCAAGATTTTGGAAAATTTTATATGCAATAAAATAAGTCGGACTAGTTAATATGTTAAGTGCATAAACTTATGAACAAATGTTATTTATAATGTTGTGGATTAGGGAGGTTTTGGTGATTCATAATGATCGTACAGGTTATATACTTCCATTGGTAGTATTAGGATTAGGATTATGTATTATTAGGAAGTAGTATTATAGTATTAGACAGTAGTAAAAATTTAGAAAAAAAATCATACTTACCAAACCATACGTAAGATGCTAAAATAAAGGGTAATTTGTTAAAAAGTAATACTGTTAATAATTATTTCTACTTTTAGATCATTTTACAAAAAATATTAGTTCTAATGTAAAATAAATGGGACTCCCATGGAAACTAAATTAACTTTAATACATTGAAATATTTTTAGAAAAATTCCTTATGAAATTTGAAATGGTGATAAACCGAATAAAATAGGAACCGTTAAACATAACAAGAAAATAAACTAAACCAATTTTTGATTTTTTGACCAATTTATGTTTTTAATTTCTTCCGATGATTTAATATTGGGTTGTTTCACATGAAATGTCCGTTTTTACAGTTTCTGAAATAAAGGATTTTGCAGGTCTCTGTTGTTTTCTTCCGAAAGTTTACATAATTAAAGTAAACAGTTACTAATCCTCTACCTTTGTATTATAAACATTAGCTTCCCAATGAATTACCCACTTTTTAGTATACCTCCAAATATGAACATAGAAACACGCGATTTTCGAGTAATATTTTTGAACGAGTTTAAACTCGGCCATTCAGCAGCTGAGGCCGCTAGAAATATTTGCAAGGCGTTTGTTGAAGGGAGCGTTAATGAAAGGACCATTCGCCGTTGATTTGCTAAGTTTTCAGCTGGGGATACCGACTTGAAAAACTTGTCCCGAGGAAGACCTCTGTCCATAATAGACAACGATATCCTCAAACACACAGTAGAAGGAAAAGCCCTACCAAACAATTAACAGACTCTCAGCACAACTAAATGCAAGTGCATCTACCGTTTCCAGACATTTAAAGTGTATTGGGAAAGTAAAAAAGCTCGATACATGGGTACCTCATGATCTCACTGAGCGGTAGCAATTGAAATGCCTTGAGACCTGTTTCTTTGCTTGCGAGGCAAAAACCGAGCCTTCCCTTGAAAGAATAATTACCTGCGATGAAAAAAGGATCGCATATGACAATCAGCGTCAGTAAAGGCAGTGGTTAAACATCGACGAAACCCCCAGGCGAATGCCAAAACCGAATTTGCATCCCAAAAAGTTGATGGTTACAGTATGGTGGTCCATGGCTAGGATAATTCATTATTCCTTTTTACCTAGTGGTGAAATCATTACCTCTACAACGTACTGCAATAAAATTGACCAAATGCACACAAAATTATTAAAAAAACAACCTGGATTGGTAAATCGGAAGGATCCTATACTCTTACACGACAACGCTAGACCCCATGCTTCAAACATACCGTGCAAAAATTGAAAGACCTGGGCTACAAAGCTCTTCCGCACCCAACATATTCTCCCGACCTGTCTCCAACAGATTACCACCTGTTCAGGAATTTAGACAACTTCGTCAAAGGAAAACCTTTTGAAAATTATGATCAAGTTAAAAGTGCGTTTTCAGATTTTGTTTCACTTCAAAGCTCAGGGTTTTTCAGTTCGGGGAAAAAAAAATTGGTGTCACGTTGGGAAAAATGTGTAGAAAAGAAGGTAAATACTTGGAATAAAATTATCTTGTTTTCATATCGTTTTTTTAATAAAAATCCTTTACCTTGAAAACGGACATTTCATGTGACACAATCCAATATAAACGTTATATAATAAACATAATACTTTCTTGCTAAGTGCACTTTTCTTTACGATAAACTAAAACTACTAAAGTGATCAACTTTTAATTGGTCAAACTGATGTTTTCATAAATTACACCACATTCAAATTGCACTCGTACGAAGCACCGGTACGTCGCAAGTTACTAATATTTATTCATAATAAGTTAAATCATAATTTTTATAAACACTTAAAAGAGCACACACACACAAAAAAAAAATAAAATAAAAAAAAATAAATAAAAAAGAAAAGAAATCATAATTTTTTTTTTACCATGAATGTTATACTTATTTTTCTCTTTGTTACACAATAATTTCCATTATTTCAAATGCTGATGTTAGGTGGGAAAGAGGGGAGGGAGAGACTTTTACTTTATTTAATACATAATTTTTTTTATATAATCTATAAAATTTCACGGCACGAGCATTCAGAGAATAGATCTAAGTAATAAACCTTAGCGGACCGAATCGGTATCCTAGAGTATGATTAAATTAAATCGATATTAATCATTTATAGTAACTAAAAATTAATTTAATATCTCTATAAGAAAACAAATCTAGTAATATATGTTTAAAAATTCTAGTTCTATATTTGTATGAAGTAGGACACAATCAGTCTTGTTCTCCTTGAGAAACGTTGCAATAAAATGCAAAGATAATTAGTTTCAACCCGTTCCTATTGCAAGAGACAAATTAAAAAAAAAAATTGAAATGTCGTATAAGTATGATTATGAATCTAAAACCTCCAACTATTTGAAAGAAATCTTAATTAAATTCGATCTCTCAATTTCTTTAAGTGGTAACCCAAAGACCAATAGCTAGCAGGTGGTACTGGAACACTAATAGTCCCAGTCCAATCAGTTGAAGGAAAGAGAAAATAAGTAATTTTCAAGAAAGTTATATAGATGAAAAACTTTAATGAAGTCATTAAACTATTAGATATCTTATAAAAATATCAATTAACTCATAAAAGGAACCGAGATAATGTAGAGTAGTGAGTATGAAACTCTAGCCACCTAACTACTAAAAGCGATTCCTATGCGAAGTTATACACATCCAAATGAAAAAAAATCGAGTACCCGTTAATCATAAAACGGATAAATAAATAATCTCTCCCTCGTATGCCAACATCCTTAAGTTATAACCTTCTTACTTTATTGTATGATTTGATTGTATAATTTATATTTTATTTACTGTATATTTTTCTTTTCGTTTATAAAACTTTTTGTCTTTCTTTTTTTTTTTTTATATACCTCAAGGTTCATTTACATACCTAAAATTCTAGTGTTTATAATTTTCTGTTAAAAATTATGAGCCTTATTGTACATTTTTTGTTTTTCTATTGTATAATTTTGTAAAACTTTTTAAAACAAAGACAAGCTGTAGTATTTATATTTAGAGGGGAAAACCGTCAGAGGTTTTTAGAACAATCCCCTCCCTCCGTACCACGTATGATTTCGGTTTTCCTTTGTTTATGCTGGGACATAGCTCGGTAATGGTACCTTTATCTATAATCTTTTACTTCTATATTAAAGTCTAAAGTTTTGTTTATCATCATCATATTTTTTATCATATTATCATTATTTGCATCTATAATATTTAAGTAGGTGTATGTTGCAATTTTATGTTTTAAATGTTATCATGGTCGTACATTAAAAACAAAATTTCATTATCACATAAATATGTATCTCTTTTCTTCTCATAAGCTTGAGCCGAAACGTCGGCAAAATTAAAATATAAAAAAAACTTACTCCTGATTATTTCGACCTATTAGAATAGAATAGAATAGATTTTATTTGTCTTTGGGGTATTCCCCTTACAAACAGAGCCTGGCTTGGCTATTCACAATACATTTTTTTTTTTAAAGTTATATACATATTTTAATAAAGATAAATCAACAGTTTTTTTTTCTTCTAATGTAGTTCAGATAAAAAAAAAAATGAAAAAAAGATACATATGTTTTTGAAATAATAATACATCAGTTAAAAAAAAAATAACAATAAAAAAAATACATATGGTTTTAAAATAATAATACATCTGTTTAAAAAAATTGAATAAATGAATATATTGATAAAAATAAGTTAACAGTTTTTTTTTTGTTTTTTTTTCAATATAGTAGAGATAAAATAATAATAAAATACATATTTTTTCAAAATAATAATACATCTTTAAAAAAAAAAAAGAAATAAATTAGTTTTTGTTTCTTCTTATTATAAATAAATAAATTAGTTTCTTCTTCCAGTGGCGCGACAGGCCGTGTAGTGTGCAGGACGTTTCACGATGTTTTGTTTTTTTAGTGTAGGGTCATCATTCCCTACGACTAATTTTGTGAGTGGCCACCCTTTGGCTGACGGGTCTCACATCACCTGGGGGATAGGTTGTGAGTGAATCCACATTTTTTTAAATCCTTATAAAAGCCCCGCCGGGACTAGGATTCGAACTCAGAACCTGTAGCATGAGAGACACGCGCGCTAGCCACTCAGCCACAGGCTCCCCCAAATTAGTTTATTAATATAGATAAATTAACAGTCTTTCTTGTTTCCCTTTTTTTTCCAATATAGTTGAGATAAAATAAAAATATATATGTTTTTAAAATAATAATACAACTCTTTAAAAAAAAAAATAGACACTATAAATAAATTTAAAAAATAAATTAAATAAAACCTATAATAGTTTCTACAGTCGACTATACATCCTCAATATTTTCCAACTCTCTTTTTTTAAATTCATAAATTTATTTGAACATTAGAGGTAAGTGAAAGTCGTGAGCGGAATAGACTTTTACAACATTAGATCATTCCCTTGTTTCAGGATTAGTATGCTTTCATTGTAAGAAGTTATACCGCTGAGTACAACCATTAAAAAATACGTCAATTTTTTAAAGTAATTTAACAGTGCTTTGACGCCGTGCAAGCATTGCAACATATAAGAGATTGGGTGGTAGAGAAAGTAATGCCAAAAGGAACATAATTAAGAGTAGACCTGGAGAATAGTGGAGAAGCGAGGTTGCCTAGTGCGCGTCATTAACGTCTGACCCAGTTCCCTTGTCTTCATCTGCGTCTCACATTTAGTGAATATTTATCCAGAAAAAGCCGTTCATTAGTGCAAATGAACCGTCTCTATAAGTGCAATATGCTACGTCCTTTCTCCCATCATAATCACCAGTAAATTTCCTCTCTAAGAAGACTTGCTTTAAAAGTGTTCTAAAAAAAACAAAAAAAAAAACGCTAATATAGCATAAGGCGACAATACAGAAGGTTAAAGGCGAAAAAATGAGAATTAAAATAGGAAATTAAAAAAAAAAAAATGTTCATAACTTGGGACAAACAATAGATCATAGATATGTCAATCTAACATATAATGAACTGATTTTTCCAAGACAAAAGAGGTTTAAGTAAAAGAAGTTGACAGGAAATACTAAATTTCAAACGTAACTTTCTTCATTCAAGCCAAAATAGTTGCCATACTATACGACCTAGCAACAAATGTAATACACCAAAAAAAAGTACATTAGATTTGTTATTAAGAAACTGTCGCCAAAGTTTCAATCCGAGCAACACCAATACAAGGCGTGTTACATTTTGAGGTTGAAAATACTGTTCAAAAGAAAAAAAATCATTTCTTTCAATAGAACCAATTATAGTTCCTATTTTTACTTATATTAATACATTTCTTTACTAAATTTTTGACGTGGGAATTGAAGTCAAAATTTTGATCTGAGAAACAACTATGGTTGAAACAAAGTTATTTTTAATATGAAAATATTCGCTATATAGGGTTTCTGCTTTACAAACGTCTTACATGGAATCCGCACACAAGACTGAAACGACAAGAAACTGCCCGCCGCTTTCCGTTACTTCAACACTTACTGGACAGACGTTCTAACCTCCACTTAACTACAAAAGATTAATCTATATTACCATCATGAGGCCTATCTGGACTTGCGGTGTTGAGCTTTGGGGTTCTACTAAACCATAAAATTTTCCCTGTATCCAATCATTACAATACAAAATCCTTCGTTAAATCCTCAACACTATTTAATTCGTAAAGAATATTTTGGTTTGAATGATTTGGCCCGAAACAATTATTAATCCTTCCATGACAAATTTAACCCCCAATCTAATCCACTGGTTTCAATTCTTGATTCCTCTTCCTATTCCTGCCAATGCTTCGAAGCGTCTGAAAAGATAATCTCGAAACCTTCTAGTGTAGGTTAGTGCTGCCAATGGACAGTCTCTCTTCATGTCTTTTTCATGTATTTTATCCCACAGCTTATTTATTTGATGTTGAAACCAATTCAGTTGTAAATATCAATAAATCAAAAATATGACGAATTTTGCATTTGGTGAGATAAAGTAATTAAGTTTTTTTTTTTGTTTTTTTTTTCATAAATGAAGATGTTTTGCCTAACAATAACTTCATGAATTAATGAAAAAGAAAAAATAATCAATTGAAAGAAAAGTATCTCATAATTGCTTCAAATGATAATATCATTTAATTTTCATATTTATAATCTTATCATTTAAATATCCCTACTAGGAAGTTTAGCACTAATATAATAATTTTAAATAAATAGAAAAGAATATGTTTCTGTAAACGTTTTTAGTTGGCATCATACTGATGTGTATAGTATTCCATCGATGATCAAGAATCTTTATTCATCTTTAATTTTACGTATTAAATCATTACTTTTATTTATGATTGTAATCAAGAATTATTCAAAACATCATATAATTAAAAATTTCAATTATCCATCAAGTTTGTATAGAAAATATTTACAGAAACCTATATATTATGCTTAGAAATGATACACTGGGGAAACATTAAACTTGAAACCATTTCTATTTTCCATTCAGGCAATAATAGTGATAGGAAATGAAAAAATTAAATCTTGTAGACAAAAGAAAACTCCTGAACGATGTGATGGAGGAGGGATACAAAGCATACGTCAAGTGCCTTAAAAACAAAGAAATATGAAAGGGAAGTAATAATTTTCACTTAAAATAACAATGCTTTATGCCATAATCGCTTTCTATGAAGGTAAATAAAAAAAGAAATGATCTACTAACAACAGTTATTTTGGATAATTAATGTACATTTAGACAATGATACATTGGTAACTTTTTATTAAAAAAAAAAAAAAACTCTTGAAATTACTACACAATAGTTTATTTATTTCCGAATTAATTATACTAGGACATAAATGTTTATAGATGCTAATCTTTTAGATTTTTCTCTATCATTTAAAGAAAAAAAACGAGTATTGGTGGGATTACATCCATTATAATTCGTGACTTAAACCACAAAATACCAACTTTTTTCCCCGTTTATCGTCCTTTACCGGTTCCAAAACTCTCTACCTATATTTCTTTATCTTCAAAAATAACTGTTTGAAAATTCTGTATTTTTTTATTGAGTTATAGGCGTAATTATTAGTAAAATTACAATTTTTTTTTTTCATTTTTATAATTATCCGCGGTTTTCTACTTAAAAAACACTAATAAATGTTTTCTCTATCTTCAAAAAAGCTGAGTTATAGAATTAAATCATTTTCAATCAGCCGTTATTTCGGGAAAATAACCAGCTGATATCAACGTCTATATGTGTAGGATCATCGCTGCATGCCTTCGTATTTTTGCGGGGAATTCAAAAAAAAAAAAAAATTGGTCTAGTAGTTTCGGAGAAATGCGGAAGACGGCGGACAAACGGGTTTTTTTATTCGTTATTTGGGCTCTACCTATCTTTGCCTTTAGCGGAGTAATTTTTTTTTTTTTTTTTTTTTGGTTTACAAAAAATTACAATTACAATAAGGTTCATCTTATTCATCTTATCTAAATCCCTTAAGATTGCTCGACGGCTAAAATAACGAAATAAATAAACTGCTGTGCAAAAATATTGCATAACTTCCATTTTTTTTAATATCTCATAAAACATTACTTCAATGCTTTCTTTTCGGGCGATTTTATTTAATAAGACTGTTGTGAAGTAAGTATAAAACAAATTTATAGCATTAAAATGTTTCTGGGAAGGGATAAATAAAAACAAACAAACAAATAAATAAAAATGTCTCTTTATTGACATAAGAAAAATAAATTTAAAAAATGTAAAAACATTCAAATGTGGTTAAGAATCTTCTAACAATATCTTGTCAGCCCTGCCCTAGCACGGATAATTTCACTGAGTCTCTCAGGCATCGAAGAAATAACGTTCACGATGACGGCCTGGTCAATATTCTCCCATTCCTCCCTGAAAGCTGTCTCTACCTCATCCAGGGTTGTCGAGAGGTTTTGCCGACCTCTGAGCCGCCTCCCTATCACATCCCGAATGTGCTCAATGGGATTGAGATCAGGGCTTCTTGGTGCGATCTCCAAAAGTGTGATTCCAACCTCTTGTAGGTATTGTCGGACAACATTCGCCGTATGGGGTCTTGCATTGTCTTGTAAAAAAAAGAAGTTATCACCCGCATATGGAGCAAAAGGGATCATGTGATCATCAATCACCTCTGTCAAGTGCTTGTGAGCAGTTAAAGCCCCTCCAGTTATCCTGTGGAACTCCGTTCGTGCCTCGATGCTGATTCCGCCCTAAACCATTATAGAGCCCCCTCCAAAACATAATCTGTAGGACATGTTACAAGCTGCGTACCTCTCTCCTCTCCTTCTCCACACTCTTTCCCTTCCATCAGGTGAGTGCAAAGCGAATCTGGACTCATCAGTAAACAGAACGCGCCTCCAATCATCTTCTGTCATTCGGCGTGTTGTTGAGCGAATGCCAGTCGGGAAACTCTGTGTGCTCTAGTAAGAAGAGGCCCAGTTGCAGATCTTCTAGACGATAAGTTGTTCTCCCTAAGACGCCTTCTCACTGTAGACCTCAAAATTTCAACATTCCTGAATTGGCTGATGAGTCCTCGTAGCTGATTTACCGTGAAAGTACGATTTCTCAAGGCAGATAGTCGAAGAAATCTGTCTTCTTGAGCAGTTATCCTTGGCCTGCCTTGCCCGGGTCTTCTACCGTAGCTTCTGATCTCTCTGTGCCTACGAAGAACTCTTAAGACTGTGGATTGGTTTACTCTAAGTCGCTGAGCAATTTCACGCTTACTCATTCCAGTTTCAGAAAACGTCACTATTCTGACACATTCTGTTTCAGTTAAGTGAGTCCCGCGGTTCATAATTTGCAGAAAAAAGACCCTTTTAAGAAATCACAAGAAAAAACTTGAAAAGCTATTTTGAATAGGATAAAGGAAAGTTGTATACTAGCTGATTTAGGAGTAATTATCTTCTTTTGCCTTACAGAGCAGGGTAAAGCCTTAATTCTCTACTTGTGACCTTTGGCATAGACAGTATTATCTTAAAGTATCAAGAGATCAAGTTTAGGAAAATACAGTATAAAAGAATATATAGAATAAAGGAATACAATTTTTTTAATTTAATTTTATCCTGATGCAATATTTTTGCACAGCAGTTTAGTTCTGCCCCAACCGGGGTTCAAACCGGAACCCAGAGGACAGTAGACTATCCAACAGTTATCTATTCACTTGAAAACGCCGCTCCGGTATTATAGTATTATGGTAATTAATGGTTAGAAATTTAATTATAAGGTACTCTCAATTGGTTGTTTTTATGACCTGTAGTGCTATGCATCTTGAATGCTCAGTGATTTATTTACTAGAAGACAGCTTTTTTACTCAACTGAATCAAGAACTGAATAGAGACCAAACTAGATAGTAGAGTGGGGACAGAACACACTAAGTTGTATTAGATAGTGTGTGCATTCTCCAGATCGACTGGATGGTCGCCCTAACCTCTCCAATCTCCGAGATTGGTTTCCTTTATGTAGTTGCTTTCAGAATTCAAAAAGTGCCAAGCAGATAAATCTTAATTTATCTAATCTTCACTTTACAGAATACTAACGCCGGCATATTTTGTTGAGAACAATTTAAATTGTCACTTTCAACACTGCTGTTCCAGTACCATGATAAACAAACATAGACATAGACATTTAGCAAATACAATGAGTAGTTGAACAGTCGAATTCCTTTTATAATCTCTAATCTAACTTTTGATCCTCAAAGAAACGTTTAAGACCTCCAATAGGCGCAGGTTTCAACTTATGAAATAAAACATGATGAGCTTAGGGTAATGGAAATAATCTCAAGTCTGGTCTCAAGTAATCAGACCTGAAACCTTTGTTCACCGATGAAAAACCATCTAAGACTGATATTCATAAAGTAGTCTTATAAGTAATATTACTTAGTAATAGTAATATATTAGTAGTAGTAATAGTAATATTACTTAGTAGTCTTATAGTAATATTACTTAGTCTTATAAGTAAGACTGATATACATAACATTAAGCATTATTTTATTACTTAGAAAAAAAAACTTTAATTTGGAATATTATACAGAGGAAACAGGAGGTCATAAAAAGTCGCTTGAAGAACGATAAGGATTAGACCAAGTGGCAGCTATAACAAGTGGACTATATTGAATAAGTGAAAGAAAAAAACTGTTGGGATTAAATATTAGTGTATTTGAACAATTAGGTTATATTATAGATTAAATTTAGGTGGGGTTCATATTTACATATTGGTATATTCGTCTTCTCAGTTCATCTCTTCTTTCTTCGCCTTGTCGTCCAGCCTAGGGTGACCTTTTCTTCCTCCACTCCATTCTAATCGCAGCGTACTCACAAAAGAAGAACGAAGATGGTTTGTAGCGTGCACGCTTCTGCTGTACTCTGGGTTCTCTTCTTACCTCTAAGTACTCTTCTATGATTTTTTATAACAAAATATGGCCGCTTGTGGCACATTATTAAATTGAGCGTACATGTGACGCGATCATCGCTAAAACCACATTTCTTTTCACGCGACTACGACTAGGTCACGTGTAAGTGCAGGTGTACACAAACTTTATTGATAATAGATAAAGTTTAATACATTTTTATTAAGCCAGTGGTGTCCTTAATTTACATTATTTTATTAGATTTAGCATTATGATACTTTTACATACATATATATGAAATATATAGTAAGGGGAAGTGTTGCGATCGTGAAAACCATCGAATTCCAGTTTTCAGCGGAAATAGTCGAATTCCAAGTCGCGAGAAAAGGTCTTTACGTCACTCCGTCCGTCGTCCATGTGTGTGTGGGGGGAGAGGGTGGAGGGGTAAGAACAGCACGGAAACGAAACGTAGTAAGAAAATGAAATTTGATATTTAAGATAACTATAGGCCCGAGATATAACAGCAACTTTTCAATTTAATTTGGCTGACCGAACATTCTAATTTATACAAGGTATTTTGCACGTTTTAACGCTTTTCTCAAAAACGGCTATAACGATATTAAATAAACTCTCTATATCGATGTAAAATTAAATCGGCTCTAATGTAATGTAGGTTTTATTTTGATTGAAATAGCCTACCAGGGCTTAAATAGAGAATTTTCGAATTTACTTCCTTTAAAGTACCTTAAATCTTGTACATTACAAAATATTAACCATATCATCTCATTAACATTGATGTAGAACGGGCAAATATACAAGTTGGACGAATTTGATGTCAAACTAAAGGATAAATGAGCGAAAATATTTTTTTATGTTATCTTTAGTTTTGTGGTAATGTAGGAGAACATTAATATAGGCGTATAATAGACTGTTGGAAAGAGAAAGATCTTAGAAAAAATATTATCTTATACACAAAGTTGTAAAACGTAATATAAAGTGACGAATAAGGGATAAACTCAATACTTATTAAAAGTTTAATATACTTATATTATTTAATTTAAATCATGATTCCAACGAAACGGCTGGTTAGCGGCATAATTCTTAAGTAAGCACAGTATTTAGCAAACTCAAAAATATTTACAAATTTTTCTGTTTTTTTTTTAGTAATTTTAATGTTTGAAATCACAACATACCATAATACATTCACAAAAAGTCAGAGTTTAACTCACCAAAAAGAGGACTATAAAGAACACCAACATACCTGCAAAAAAAAAAAAAAAAAAAAAAAAAATTACATTTCATTTACGAAAATATAAATAAAATTGTAATAAATAAATACTAGGAATAAAAAAATCAGATTCTTTATTTTTTAGTTCATAAAGAAAATAATAACAATATACTAAAAGCAAAAGAACCAAATGATTTTCCATAAATTGAGAAATAATGACCGTTGTCAAATAAAACATAAATAAATAAATAATAAAACGAAACTAAAAGTTCGAAACTTTCGGTTTCTCCAGGTATATAAACAATTTAGAATCAAAGGTAATTAAAGTTCTTGGTTTTCCCTAAAAATAAACCCACAATTTAGAAATGTTAAATATTTATGACAATAACTTCAAACAATCTATGTCGACTGTCCATTTATTCTTCTACGAAAATTCGCCTCATAAAAATTAAATTGGTTACGAATTCCCAAAATAAATAAGACATTATTAAAAATTTTAACTTTTACAAGTTTTTCGAAAATTGATGAGACGTTTCTAGGATAATTATTTATTTATTTTGTTTTTTGTATTCCTATAGATGGAATATACCAGTTATTCTTGTATTGAAAGGTGATAAGAAGGCTCCCTTATGTACGCGCTTCACACAACAATCACTCACCCATTATTTATACTTCATTACTATTTATTTATTATAACAAAAAAAAAAAAGACCGATAAGAAAATATGGCTAGAAATTTATCAGACATCCAATAGGAACAAATTTTCTTTTCGGTACTTTTTGTTTTTTTCCTCCCTCCTAACATCCTTGATTGGCCAATAAAGGTAGGTTGTTTTTGCACCATTCTATAGGTAATTAAAGGAAGATTTCATTTGAGATCAGAGAAATTTAAAATCTATTGATAGAAGATTAATAGCTGATTAAAATGTCCAATAATTCTAAGAAAATAAAAATTTAATTTCCTATGTGATGTTGAGCGACACACCTATTTTGAGGAAACGACTTCTTGACCTTCCTAGAAATTTTCCTTTTTTTTTTATTTGGTACAACTTTTTTTTTCGGTGCGCCCACGTCTATAAGATATATTTGAGTTTTTCGAATGAAAACCATGAATAACAAAAAACAAATCCATCCGTTATTATAGGTATTCAGACTACATGGCATGAACGTTTTTGTTTCACCTAAGGTCTAACATTCGCTTTCACAATATGACATATTACGATACACCCTTCATATGTATAAGCGAAGGTAAAACCCAAAACATGCCTAAAATTAGATTGAAAACATGTTTTCGATAATAATAATTGATGGAATGCTAAGAATTATACTTCAGATATGTATTCGGATCATTCCATTGTCATTTATTTCATCTCCCGTTCCATAACCATCCTACGGACTAAAAACAATCCATCTTTCAACAGGTCAATCCCCGACAACAGAGGATTAGGAATAAACCAACGATTCGTCACCATTCGTCTCAATACGTCAACTGTCGAACTGTAGGACCGACAGTTGTAGCTACTTCATACTAAACACTAATTGAATTCTTTATTAGGATTACTTCATAAAATTATTGAATATAAAAATCATTTAAGAAAAAGTAAAATGTACTAAATTAATCGGGCGAACCTTACTTCATTTTTTTTTTATTAGTAATAACAATTTTTATTGAGAAAATTTTACAATCTGTCCCAATTTGGACATTAATAGTATTGCTGAATGATATCAAACATACTACATTCATACAATATTTACACAACATAAAATTACAATAAAATATATACACAATAATGAATCAATACAAAAGTCAATAATTCACTTATACCTATATACACATACACACACTCATACATACATCACATTGAGTGGAGAATCTAGCCAGTGCTAGAACTCCAATATATTTACAAAAGGTCGCGGGGCCACTGCCGTTTCAACCTTCTAGGTGGGTTGTATGGATGAGTGGAGCTGGATAGGGATTGAGCTAAAGGATTAGGATGATGAATGAGGTTCTGGTGGAATTTGGAAAATTTGGATGGAATTAGGTCTGAAATAAATGGAACATTAAGGTCGTGGTGCAAGGTATAATTGGAGACATAATAAGGAGCATTTACTATTGTACGGAGGACTTTGGATTGAAAGGATTGAATGCGTTTGATGTTAGAACGTTTAGCTGTCCCCCACAGTTCAAGTCCGTAGGTCCAGATGGGCTTCAGTATTGTCTTGTAAATTAATAATTTGTTTTCAACTGTAAGTTCAGATTTTCTGTTGAGTAGTCGGTATAACTGTCCGAATCGTCGGTTGAGTTCTTGTCTTTTAAGTCTTGTATGTGGGTTCCAAGTCAATCTTTTGTCTAACAGTAAGCCAAGATACCGGACTGTATCTGAGAGAGGAATCGGTAATGAGTTGAAATAAACTGGCGGACAGGATTTTCGTCTAAGAGTAAAGGTTATGTGTTTACATTTGGCTTCGTTCACCTTTACACGCCAGTTATTACACCAGTGTTCGATAAGGAAAAGGTGTCTCTGAAGGTTTAAGGATGCTGTTTCAGGATTGGAACTGGATGATAGGATGGCGGTGTCGTCTGCAAAAGTTGCCAGAAAGGTATCAGGATGTGTAGGAATATCAGCAGTGTAAAGGATGTAGAGGATGGGTCCCAAGACGCTGCCTTGAGGAACACCGGCCTCAACGGGATAAAGGTTAGAAAATTCTTCACCATAGCGAACTCGGAAGGAACGGTTCGAGAGATAGGATCGGAGAATGAGGTATAGGGACTGGGGTAAATGGGTTTTCAGCTTGAAGAGTAATCCAGTGTGCCATACCCGGTCAAAAGCTTGCGCAATGTCCAGAAACGCACCAGAACAATACTCTTTGCATTCAAGAGCTGAGGAAATATGGTCTACAACTCGGAGCCCCTGTTGAACTGTGGAATGCTGAGGACGGAATCCAAACTGATGGGAAGGAAGATTTTGAGATTCTAATATGGGTAGGATACGTTTAAGAAGAAGCCTTTCGAAGATTTTTGAGAGGATGGGGAGTAGACTAATAGGCCTGTAGGATGAAGTGTTGTTGGAAGGTTTACCTGGTTTTAAAAAAAGGATGATGGTGGAATGTTTCCATAACAGAGGAAAATAGGTGGTGCGGAGGATGCAGTTATAAATATAAGTAAGGAATATAATAGCTTTCTGCGGAAGTTGTCGGAGGATCTGGGGAGTAAGGAGATCGTGTTCACGGGAGATTTACGGAGAGTCAGTTTTTGGAGAAGATATTTGACCTCAGAGGGATTAATAGCTTTAGGAGGGAGGGAAAGTGGAATCGGTGACATAAGAAAGTCTTGCACTTTTGCGGTGTGATTGATGTGGGATTCCGGGTGAGGAGTGAATACTTTGGAGAGGTGTGTGGCGAATTCCTCGGCTTTATCTTCATCAGACGCAGCCCAGGAGTCATCACCACGTCGGAGAGGATGGGAAACATGATGGTATTTTAGGATCTTTTTCGTGACATTCCACAGGGAATTATCACGAGCTGATAGAGAGGAGAGGTAGGAATTAAAGGACTGGGAACGGAAGTTCGCCAACTCCCTCTTCAATTGTCTACAATAGAAGTTATAGGAGCGGCGATCTGTTGGGTGTCGGGTGCGCTGCCATAATGATCTTGCTCGGCGTTTGGTGTGGATAAGGTCTATAATAGGTTGTGGAAAATGATTTTGGTCTGGATTTATATTGGAGTGTTTAGGAGAGGAAGCAGTCCAGACAGCTTGTTGGATGGCGGTGGTAAAGGAATAGACGGAATTATCTAGGTCATCTTGGGTTTTGAGGGTTACTCTGAGGTCAATATTATCGGTCAGGATTTGGCGGAAAAGGTTCCAGTTGACAGGGCCTCGGACGAATGATGGTGGAATGGGTTTTGGAATTGGAGTGAGAGATACTTTTAGGATCAGTGGACTATGGTCTGAGGATAGTTCATCAAGGCGAGTTAAAGACAAGTTGAGAGAGCCTAATCCACTGTGGATAAAGAAGTCGAGGATGTCAGGATTGCGGTTAGGATCGGTTGGCCAGTAGGTAGGGGAGTCAGGAGGCAGGATATTAAAATTCCGGGAGTTGAGTGCAGACAGCAAATTTCGTCCCCGAGAATTCGTGGTTCTGGAACCCCACTGGTGATGCTTGGCGTTTAAGTCTGCACCCAGAATGAAACGATTTCCTAAGGAATCCAGGAAGGATACAAATTCAGAATTGGAAATGGAATGTTTAGGAGGGCAATATGCAGATGTGAGGGTTACCGGAAAGGAAAAAGTCTTGATTACTATGGATGTGGCTTGTAGGAAATCATAGGTGGGATGTGGGAGTAAATGATGAGAGAGGGATTGGTGGACAATGATAGCAGAACCGGCATGGCCTTTACCGTCTGGGTGGTCAGTACAGTATGTCATGTATTGCGGTATTTTGAAGTACTGTTTAGTCGTTAGTCTTGTTTCAGTTATAAGTGCAACATCGATTGTTTTGTCTTGCAACAACGCTGTCAGTTCGTCAGTATGATTTCTAACACCATTCGCATTCCAAAGGAGAATGGATAAGGAGTTAGGTGAAGTCATTTAAGGATTTTTCAAGGCAGGGATTAGATTCGATACTAGATTTGTAAGGAGTGATATAAGCGGCATAACAAGAGATTTGATTTCGGAGATGAACGATGTCATTAGACTGGTAAGATCTGTGACGTTTGATGGTGGAGGGATATGAGAAATTTGATGTTGAGGAGTTTTTTGAAGATTAGGTAAACTTTGAGGGATAGATTCTTGTACAATAGATTGAGAATGTTGAGGAAAATGTTGTTCCGGCAGTGCCTCGACTTCATGATTCTGGTTACCACCTCCAAGCAAGTGGGCGAATGACACGTTAGAATTTACAAGTTTTGATGGTTCTCTTCTGCTTCTGGTTGGTACAGCTGTTTCATTCGGATCCTGAGGTTTTTGGTATCTGGTTCTGAGTTTCTTGTAGATTTCACATCCCTTGTAGTTAGCCGGGTGGTCCTTGAGGCACAGAGCACATACAGCGGGTGCTGATCTTGATCTTGTACATTCTTCTGTTTTATGCTGTTCACCGCATTTCACACAGCGTGGTATGTGATGGCAATAACTTTTGGTATGACCATATGCCTGACAGTTATGGCACTGGACTATTTCTTTCTTTGTGTAAGGTTTTTCAACTTTTACACGGGTATAGTACAGTCTGCTGAGGTCATAGATTTTTTCGACTCCTGCTGATGGTTCCAAGTCCACGAAGAATAGAGGCAGTGGACTTTTATCTTTTAGAACGTTGGTGACTTGCCTCACTTGGAATCCTAATTCATTCAGTTCTTCTTTGATTGCTTCAACGGGTGTTGAGGAATGTAGGTTTCTGATTACGACCCTTAATGCTCTCTCTTGGCGCAGCTGATAAGTATGAAAGTCAGCTTTGGTCTCAGTCAGATATTTTACAATCTTTCTGTAGGTTTCAACAGTAGTCGGAGATATTTTAGTATCATTGGTTCTACTTATACAATAATAACTATTAGGATCTGTTACTTTGTTTAAATGCGCACACATCAGTTTAAAATTTTTAATATTTTTAACAAATATTGGTGGAGGTAGTGGTTCTCTGGGTATAGGAGAAGATTCCATGGTTTCTTTTTCATTTTGGAGGATCTGAAATGGATTCGGTGTAAAAAACGGAGATTCATCAGTTATTCCTTGTGATGATGTGCTGGGCTGTGGTTCAGAACCTAATGAGGTAGCTGACGCGGTCGCAGGTGGAATCATTTTATTATTTTGTTCACGGCGGGGTCTCTGTTTTGTGGGAGACGAGTTAGAACCTGCAGATCTAGATCTTTTACTTGCAGACTTTGAGGACATGACTTGATGAAAATATCTCATTGATTAAGAAAATAATAATAATAAATAAATAATGAGATAAGAATTAAAGATAAAAGAAAGATAATTAAAAGAAAAGCAAGCCCGAGCTTGCCGAGCTAGCGGCAATCAGCTGATCAGTGACCCTTCTTTCACTTTTTCGTGATTGTACAAAGTAAATTATAACTTTGCTTACCGAAACTTCTCCAATATTCACTGCCGTAATATTCCTGAGGTCTAGTGATGTTCTCCAGACTGAATTCTAGCGAATTCCTACTGAAAAAAGCAAAAATCTGAGAGACGATGTAACGTATGACTGTTATCATCGAGCGCATCAGCTGATTCCTTACTTCATTAACTTGATAAAATCATTAATAGCTGAAAAACATAAGACGAGTCAATTTTTACTTTCACTTACCTATATATGAAATATATAGTAAGGGAAAGTATTGCGATCGTGAAAGTTTTCCAATTCCAGTTTTCAAGGGAAATACACGTTTTAGGGTCCCCTAAGTAAAATAACGAAGTCCCGCAAAAAGGTGTGTGTGTGGTAATTCTAGCACAAAAACGAAAGATCGTACGGGACTGAAATATCATATTTAAGACTACTATACCCCCGAGATGTTACAGCCACTTTTTCACTAAAATCGGCTGACCGGAAGTTATACTCTATCCCGTGCGTTTAGCACCTTTTTACGATTTTTTTTCAAAACAGCTCTAACGATTTTGATTAAACTCGCTATATCGATGTAAAATTTAATAGGCTTTAATATCATGTAGGTTTTATTTCGATTTAAATAGTCTGACTAGGCTTAAATGCAGATATTTTAAATTTTCTTCCTCTAAAGTACCTTTTATTTTGTATATCATATAAACATAGGCATATCATCTTATTACCATTGAGGTAAATGTATGAGTTTAACGAATTCGATATCCAACTAACGCAGAAAACTGAAACAATTGTTTCATCGCTTGGTAACTGGATGGCGCCGGACGCTCCAGGTAGTTTTAACATGGAGTGATTTTAACATGGACTTACTGAATCTTATAGATAATATTATAACATATTATTTAATAAAACGCATCTTGCTATAAAAATCAAATGTAAATACTTCTTTAACAATTTATTTTCGCTTCTAAATTTGTTTTAAAATTCTTAAATTGATATTAATAACATAAATAAGTGAAAGTCGTGTGTTGCGCGTACCAGATTTTTTAAAATGTAAAATAAAGTCAAAAACAAATTTAAAAGTCAAAAATGCACCAAAAAATGGGTTAAACCATTATTTTCATAATTCAGATCCAAACCACTCACTCAAATAAGTCAGCAAGCTCTTTTCAATGACTCGTTAGATTTAATCTTTGTTTCTTTTTATATTCTACATTTTTTTGTAGGAATAAATACTCGGAGAATAAAATTAAAATAGTGTGAGGCAGTAATTATTCTCTAATTAAATTACTTAATTCCCAAGAAATACTATTATTTAAGTCAATTTATCATGAATTAATAAATTCAGACATCCAGAGGCATTCCCCTTTATAAATAAATACGATATATGTATATAAATTATAAAGCCCTTAATTTTTATGTCTCACAACAAGTATAGGATATCCTTGAGGGTGAAATTAAATTAAATTATTATAATAACTATGACACACGTAGTAATCATTCTGTTTATTTAAATAATTAGTTGCAAATGAACACAATGAATAAAATGAACAAAACACGGTTATTGAATTATTTTACGTAAGATACGCCTTCAGCATAAATATTAGTACCATACAATTTTTTAATAAATGATATTTACTGAAAAAAAAAATCGTGATATAGAGAGAAAAAAGGCGGAAGAGAAAAACGATATCTGATACCTGAAATATGATGGGAGTGCAGGCACAAGCCTTTTCCTACATCATACAATGTTTACCTTCCAGGTCAAATGTTTGCCTTCGGTTCCTCAAGTAATGTAATAACTCTTCTGGCATTTCCCTAATAGTTATTTTATACTTCCATAACTAAACATGCATTATTAATATGATACAAAAAATATAATTATATATATATATATATATATATATATATATATATATATTTTATTTTTAGAGTAATCCCTATAACAATGGAGCTGGGTGTCTCAACACAAATCATTAAATATATCACCATAAAACATCAATAACTTAAAAAATTATTTTACAAAATATACTTATTTGTGTATATAAACAATATGCATAATAGGCTTACAGTAAGAGAAACAAATTGATATATAACAAAAATGACAAGGTCGTAACCTTTATTCTTACAGAATGTCCTACCTATGTTTTTATGACGCAACAAGTTGAGACCGGATTTTTAGATTCCCCGCTACAAAAGGATGTAACAATTTTAAGTCTATAACCAGAGATTCCGCCAGAATTTCATAAAATGCTTTCAGAGAAATATCACTCAATACGGGCATGTAGCGAACTCTATTTTCTAGATAGCGGGACATAGAGCGAGAAAATGGAAGCAATCCTTTAATGCGGCACCATCAAAAGTTGTGGGTCATATGTACCTAGTTCTGTCTGTTTAACTATTTGACAGTTTCGTGACATTGGGGTGCATCGGACCTCTACACGTCCAACTCATCCTCAGGCAGCCCGAGCTTGACTTCGGTAGAGTGCCTTTCTCAATAAAACATAGTTAAGAACTGCCCCACATGTACTAACGGATAAATTTAATCTATCAACATCGCTGAGTGAAAGCTTAAAGGACTCTAGTGAAACATTTTGTTCACTAATGAGGTTTATTAAAGTCATCAGCTCCGGGAACTAAAAGGAAAAACAAAATGTATAATAAATTAATTTTTAAAGAATAGATGAAAAAAAATTGTGTGTGATATTATCACCCTTTCTCAGGAGTTTGCTTTGATGGCACCAGAAGCCTCCATTTTTTGTGAAATACGCTCAAAACTATCAGGACGATATTTTGGAACATTTTGTCAAGTCTCTTAACGATACTATGTTTAATGGAAGTCATTGCGTTTTCTTCCTGTTCCAGGTCAGGTCATTTCAACAGTTGCTGCAAAAGAACATTCCATCATTCATCTCACGCTCGGAATGGCACTCAGGAAACTCTGATCGCAACCCACTGGATTACCAGCTTTGGTCTGAACCAAAGAGAATGGCATGCCACAGAGCACACTCAAACTTAATAAGCCTTAAACAATCTCTGGTCTGAGCAGTTGAGCGCTATCCTATTTTAGCGCTATTTTTATTCTAGTCTCTTTAGATATACATTTTATTTTTTAATAACTTCTTTGAGAAAGTTATGTTTTTTGTTGAAATATGCAATACCTATTCTTGTAACAATATTTATGGCAGGACTAGGTATACCTTAGCGAGCCGACAGTGAAGGTGATCGCGTACTTTCCTGACAGCTTGATCTGGGCTAAAGTACTAAGATAAGGGATGTTACAGCTCAACATTAGGTCGCTCTGCGGAAGGTCCGTGCTAGTAAAGACCCTATTGTACCACAGGCTAAAGGTAGATTCTTAGAGTATCGATATATCTTTCATTTTTATGTATTTGCAATAGCCCTCCAAAATATCTCTCCATCTGGATTTAATACTTACAGGGCCATTTAGTAGTAATGGATCAACAATTTCGAAACTCTCGAGAAATTTTATAATGATTATTTATATATTCTCATATTCATCCCCTTAAGTGAAAAAGGACGTGATAAACTAGATATTTATCGCCCTAAAATATCTCCCATACTACTATAGTGAAAAAATCTTAAAATCACAACCTTAAAATAGGATATTCTATAACATTCGAAAATAATATGCTTAAACAACAGAAGATTTATAATTCGTTGCAAAATATATTAGAAATTTTAGATCATTTTATTCACTTAAGGTCATTAAATGATACTGTGGCTAGATGATGATATTTTAATTTTGCCTATTCAGTTTTAATTAGGATGAACATCTTTAACGAGTACCTTACCTAACACAGACTGAAATAAGACTTTACGTTCCCTCTGGAGGACGGCATAAAAACCACCTAGGACCATCTGCCAGGTTCAACATTGAAATTTAGTTATTTAATAAATAACGATAAAGATTTTAAAGTAAACAGTTACTAAACCTTGTATTATAAACATTAGCTTAACAACAATTACCCACTTTTTAGTATACCTCCAAATATGAACATGGAAACATGCGATTTTTGAGTAATATTTTTGTACGAGTTCAAACTCGGCCATTCTGCAGCTGAGGCCGCTAGAAATATTTGCAAGGCGTTTGGGGAAGGGAGTGTTAATGAACGGGCCATTCACCATTGGTTTGCTAAGTTTTCAGCTGGGGATACCGACATGGAAAACTTGCCCCGAGGAAGACCTCCGTCCGTAATAGACAACGATGTTCTCAAACACACAGTAGAAGGACACACACAGTTAAGGGACTCTCAGCACAACTAAATGCAAGTGCATCTACCGTTTCCAGACATTTAAAGTGTATTGGGAAAGTAAAAAAGCTCGATACATGGGTACCTCATGATCTCACTGAGCGGTAGCAATTGAAACGCCTTGAGACCTGCGTTTCTTTGCTTGCGAGACAAAAACCGAGCCTTACCTTGAAAGAATAATTACCTGCGATGAAAAATGGATCGCATATGACAATCAGGGTCCGGTCAAGGCAGTGGTTAAACATCGACGAAACCCCGGGGCAAATGCCAAAACCGAATTCGCATCCCAAAAAGTTGATGGTTACAGTATCATGGTCCATGGCTGGGATAATTCATTATTCCTTTTAACCTAGAGGTTATACTATTACCTCTACAACGTACTGCAACGAAATTGACCAAATGCACACAAAATTATTTAAAAAAACAACCTGGATTAGTAAATCGGAAGGATCCTATACTCTTACACGACAACGCTAGACCCCATGCTTCAAAACATACCGTGCAAAAATTGAAAGAATTGGGCTACGAAGTTCTTCCGCACCCACCATATTCTCCCGACTTGTCTCCAACAGATTACCACCTGTTCAGGAATTTATACATCTTCGTCAAAGGAAAACTTTTTGAAAATGATGATCAAGTGAAAAGTGCGTTTTCAGATTTTGTTTAACTTCAAAGCTTAGAGTTTTTCAGTTCGGGGATAAAAAAGTTGGAAACTATGTGTAGAAAAAGAAGTTAAATACTTGGAATAAAATTATCTTGTTTTCATATCGTATTTTTAATAAAAATCCTTTACCTTGAAAACGGACATTTATGTGACACAACCCAATATTTATACTTAGTCTTTTAGGGAACATACTCGTAGGCTTAAACGATTCAATTATTACTATTGATCATGAGGCAGGCGAGCAATGATGAATAAATATGCTTAAATAAACCATAATAATGGTCTAAAATATTATTTAATCTTTATAAAAAATTGTCTGTGACTTCACAAAAAAAAATCAAATAAAAAAAAACATCAAGGAGAACTTACGAACAGATTAAACAGTAGGGTGATTAAAGCGTCTTACCTCATTGTGTAATTTTCTACTGTGTTAATTATCAATTTTTTAATTAGTTAGAAAAACAAAGAATTTTCCGATGTTGGAACGGACTAATTAGGGAGTCACCCGCTTGGAATATTTTAACCTGGAGTTACAAAGCACTTACAAAGACAGACGTTTAAAATATTTAATAAATTAAAAAAAATACTAATTCCTAAGTTGATGAGGCCTTTCTGCTTATTAATAAAGTTTGAAGTAAATTATAGACGATGGAGTGTGAAAAGTAGAAAAAATATTAATGTTATTCATTTTCAATCTAATATTGCTGAAAACAGTGTATATAATTACTATTACAGAAGAGTATTTTAGAATATGATTATATCAATTGGAAAAATCTCTTCTTATTTTTGTTTATATGCATTTATTTATCCATACATGTCAATAATTAATCTTATAACGTTTCGAGGTTTCACATGCCTCATCTTCAGATGTTCAATATTATTTCCTTATGTCCATTTAAAATTATTTCTAATTCCACTTTTAATGTTCTTGCTCTTTTCATATATAAAGTGGAATTAGAAATAATTTTAAATGGACATAAGGAAATAATATTGAACATCTGAAGATGAGGCATGTGAAACCTCGAAACGTTATAAGATTAATTATTGACATGTATGGATAAATAAATGCATATAAACAAAAATAAGAACAGATTGTTCCAACTGATATAATCATAGTGTATATAAAAAATACTGCTACCAATGAAGATTGAATGGTTATCAAAATATTAAACTTCTTCAGATCTCTCCAAGCTAAGACAAATAGCTTTACAACTTTTAAGAAATTTCTAGTCCGATTTTTCTTGTATAGTTTACTTTCCCTTACCTATTTATGAAATATATTGTAAGGCAAAGTATTGCCATCGTGAACATTTTCTAATTCCAGTTTTCACCGGAAATACACGTCTAAGTCCATACCCTTAAGTCCAAATGACCAAATTCCGCAAAAAAGTCAGTGTGTCCGTGTGTGGTAAGTCTAGCGCAAAAACTAAAAATCGTAGATAACTGAAATTCCATGTTTAATACAACTATACGCCCAAGATGATACATCCAATTTTTCATCAACATCAGCTTAGCAGAAAAATCACTTTACACTATGCACTTTGGGCCTTTTTCTCTATTTTGATTAAACTTACTATATGGATGTACGAGTATTATTTAATAGGTTTTAATCCGATTTTGGTTTCATTCTGAATGAAATAGTCTAAAATGGCTTAAATGACGATATTTTAAATTGTCTTACTCTAAAGTAACTTTAATTTTGTAGCTTTAAAAAAAAAAATTAGGCACATAATCTTGTAGGCATTGATACAAAACAGCCAAATATGCAAGTTGAGCGAATTTGATAAACAAGAATTTGATAAACAACTAAAGAAGAAAAGAGCAACCATATTTTTTTTAATACAATTTTTGTGTTTTTTAACATAAAACCAATAATATAGATGTATAAATTGTAAAAGTTAATGGAAAATAATGAAAAGCCGATGAAACTAACTGATTGTTGTAGGTAAAAAAATAGTAGATTTTTTTTTTTTTTAATAAAACACATGTTTCAATTAAAATTAAATTAAATTAATTCCTTAACAATTAATTTGTATCTCTATTAATTATTTATTATTGATTTTTATCTGTAAATGAATCTAAAAATTCTTAAATTGTATTTAACAACGGAGGTAAGTTTATTTTTCATTTCTATTGTTAGATTATTACTGTGTATCCCTGATTGAACTTGAAACACATAATTTAAATGAAAATATTTTTCTTCAGAACAGTGAAATCCTGAAGCAAAGATGGGAAGAATCCAAGAGAAAAGAAATGAAGAAGAAACCTGCAAATTAGTCGCATAGTCCTTAAGACAGGACGTCTACCGAATCAGCTCAAAGAGATTCCCAGTCTTTTCCATATTGTAAGAAGTCTTTTACCTGGCTAATTCTCGGTGAAAATCGTCAAAACAAACAATAATTATAATTAATATGGTATACTAGATTAAAAAAAATATATATAATGACTAATTAGAATACGATAAGATTCAAATATATCTACCCGACACAAGCTGAAATTGTAGTTGTTTAAGTTGACTTAACAATGAATTATAATGAACTTGAATACTGCTGTTAATAATAATCAATATTTACGAATCTGATTACAAATTTATTTATAAATTATTTACAATCAAAACAAGTAACCTAACAATCAATATATCTATTTAAACTTTAAGAGCTTTTCCTTTAATATTTGAATCTCTGCAGCGAAATCTTCAGCTTTCTGAAAAGCTTCTTGGAGCAGTTTTGCCTCCAATTCCTTCACCTGAAGGTTGACTTTTCTCTTAAATATTAAACTCGCTTTATGATATTTGCATCATCACAACAAGTAGACATGCATACATATAGAAAAACGATGTTATTTAGGGACCAATTTCCCTGAACAAAGAACAAATGTCTTGACTTTTTCATATGTTTTTAAAATTCGTGACTTTTCCCGTTTTTTCCTGTTGCTAGACAGCCTGTAAGGGTAAAAAAAAAAAAAGGTCGCTATACTTTGATGAGAAAAGGCACGCCAAACGAAGACTCAGGTGATTTCGAATTTAGGACAGCAAGAAAAGTTGAAGCTACGAGAGATGAGGAATGACACTACATATCAACCACTGAGACAGAAATAGCAAGAACTGATTAGCATCCATACCCTTGAATAGCAAGCCAGGCATCCCTAGGGATCCAAAGGGAGGGGTCATATGACGCCTAACCTCACCCGTCCTATTAGAATAATAAACTCCATCCCTCATTCCGAGTCAGCCTCTTCTCATCTTCACCCAGGCTAACTTTGGATATTCCCTTGGATATTAGGCGCAACTCTACGTCTAATTAAATAAGTGCTATATCCATACCTTAAGTTCATGAACACGTAATCATATTTATCATTGATTAGTACATGAGTTATTATTTTTTTTAATTCATAAAACTCTGGTGCGGGCAATACACAACTTTAACTTACCTGGGCTTTTAGAATCAATTTCAGAATAACTAAATAAATTGAAAAGAGTTTTAAGTTAATTTATATAACAAATTCATCCAGTTAAGTTGTAAACATATTGAATAATACAGCAATATTAAATTGTTACGTATAATAATCAGTAAAACGTATATGCCTATTACTTCACTTCATATCATCTTTTACAACTTTTTATATAAGTTAATAGGTTTTCTAAAATCTTTAGCTTTTCAACGGTATATTATACATAGTTATCAAAATCGTTCCACTTGTACATTTAACCGTTTTCTAACTTCGCTACTAACAAAAAAATCCTGTACCACTAAAACCCATGAAAGGTCTTGGGCACAGTACATATAGAGATTCGTTCTGTTTCTAGGCCAACAGCCGTGCAATGAGGTGTTAGGCCTTGATCACGCTAAAGCCAAGTTTTCCTCCCAATTTCTTGGTTGCCCACTTTATAGAGGCTGAGTCTGCCCCAGGAGGGTCTCCTTACCCTAGGGTTGCCTCCCGACTAAATTAACAGAATAATTAATATTCTGCCACAGCCGGGATTCGAACCCAGGACACGGAGGACTAGTGCTCTATTTACTAGACCAAGCCGCTACTCTTACTGACAAAGGTATGGTTAATTTTTTCAAATCTATAAAATTAAAGGTCCTTTTGAAAAAGAAAATTGAAAATTTAGGCCGACAGACTATCTCGATCAGAATAAAACCTTTGGCCTTGTATGACTTTGGCCGTTAAAATGGCAATTCAATTTTACATCGTTATTTTAATCAAAATCGTTAGAGCCGTTTTTTTTAGAAAATTGCAAACAAGTGAAAAATGCATGGTAAAAGTAGAACTTTAGGTCAGCCGTTACTGGTGAAAGAGTTAGTGTAACATCTCGGGCATAAAGTTGTCTTGAATATGAAATTTTAGATTCGTAGAATCATCATTAATTTGCTAGACTTACCTCCGGCCCCCTCCCGTTTATGTTTATTTATTTAACGCCACTTTATGCTACTGTGACTGATCAGACGATGCTACAGCGGGAGTCCTAAATTTTGCCTACCCAGGTTTAATTAGGATAAGGACCATCAACGAGTCCCTGAAATCACACAGGCTCAGGACCACCTTTTTACGCCCTCTCCGAAAGACGGCATAACTAAGGATTTTTCACTCCCATTTAAAAAATTTCAGGACCACCTGCTGGTTTGAACCCATGTCCTTTGGCATAGAAGGCTGTTATGCCAACCACTGCAGGTGATCCCTCAATTGTTATGTTACCGTCGATAGTAAAATTAAGATGAAATAACAACACATTATTCATTGATTATAAAAACTGTTGAAAGGAATACTTCTCATCTCATGACAAAGTTATGTATATTATAGTAACTCTAAAACAAATTTAAATTAACAAAAATTGAAATATTCAGGATCTAAGTCGTGGGTTACAACTAGTATTATATAAAATCTACTTTGACAAAAAATCTCATTATTTGTGTTAAAAAATATTCCTTCGAAAAGCGGAAAAAGATAAAAGAGGTAAAAGAATAGTATAATTTCAATTTTTACTTGGCAGTAAAACTATACTGTTAGAGTGAATGCAATAATTACAGAAGGTATAAAATAATTACGCAATATTGCTTAATCTCAAGGTGTCATAATTATTAAGTCTTTATCAATGTTGTAAAATCTCTTAACAAGAACATGGATTAAACTTCTAAGCTTGCTTATAAGCTGTAAATTAATTACACTAATGATTTCGCAACATGATTAAAAGCTAATTTAGGTTAATTTAGTATATTATAGGTAATTTTCACTTCAATTTTGTAGGAAAGCTTACATCCAACATTCTATTTAACTAGAGACTCTTTATTTCATCGGACAGTGCTGTCTGAAGTTTAGACAAATCGCTTGGATTACATCACTGGTGCTGTGGTTCAACCAGCAGTAAAAAGAAAGCTTCTTCTTAAATATATAAAATTCAATGTACTGTTTACAATAATACATACATAGTTGGCGCAAAAACCCGTTAACGGGTCAAGGCCTCCTCTAAAAGTCTTCACCAGTTGGCCTTGTCTGTCGCTGTAGCTCTCCAGTTCCTCACGCCTAGGAGAGAATTTGCATCCACTGCAACGGAATCAGTCGACCTCACATTCAGTCGGCCCACTCATCGCTAGCTATGCAGTTCCTCGACCTACATGCTTTCAATAATGAACCTTTGTAATCGACCAAAAAAAAAAAAATACCCCTCCCTCAATATAACGTCTTTGATACTTTGAACCCGAATAATGTACGCAATAAAAAAATTATAAATTAAAAAAAATCATCAGTATCAGTTAATAAATAGTAAAATGTCCTAATCAGGACAGATTGTAATATTGCTCAATGAAAATTGTTTCTGCATCTAAAAAAAAACATAGTAGAGATATAAAAATTTAAATTTGCAGTGGCGAATGGTCATTTTCTGTTTTTCTTAAACATATAAGTTAATTGTCTAAACATCAATATAAATTGTTTGATATGTATCGATAATTGAATACTGAGAGGAAGTAATTTAAATAATTTTATAGATACATCAAACAATGAAATACAATATTAAATAATTTTATGAAAGGATCACTTATACCTTGAAGCACTTACAACTCTGAATGGACTTATTTGTCCACCGCTACCGTCCAGCTGCTTTGTCCTAATGAAAGTTCCGGGGCTAGTTGAGCAATTTATCACTTGAACGGATATAGCTTCTCAATGATAAGTCTCATTGAGTTTTTAAGCGGCTTGATGGATTAGTAATATATTCCTTAGCTAAAGTGTCTCTGGTAATTTTTTTATAAGAAGTTGAATTTAACAGCTACAGCTATTTAAATGCAGAAAGTCAAGTTTGCTCAATGTACCCCATAGGTGAGGTAAGTTAAGCAAGTGTATGGGGCAAGTTGAGCACTAAGAATGTTTAACCAAACCATGGGTTCAATATCGACTAGAAATAAAGTAAAATATGTTTTTAACAATCAGTTCTTTATTTGTCGTCTTTTAGAGACAGAACGACAAATTTTAAAGTAATTTTCTTTGAATAATTAGCCAGAACTAGAATCAATAAAACATTAATGTATATTAAGATTAACTTCATCATTAGATTCAGTCTTCTATTTAAAATCAGACCTAAGTTTTTATATTATTACTCAGAAAGCTTATATCTTAAAAATATATTAATTAGATCTTTAGAACTTAATAATCATTGTCACTGTTGCAATTAAGAACATCTTGCAATCTTCATTTTGTAAGTCTCCATACTAACAAAAAATAAAATATTCATCACTAAGTTGTTCAAGTCGTGAGGTAAGTTGAGCAACAATAGCTCAACTAACTCCGATTCGAAATTTTAGAACAAAAACGAGGTTATGAAAAAAATCATAAGAATTATACCCAGAACAAATCCACATATCAAAAGTATAATAATTCTCTGAAAGATTAACAATTACCTGATTAAAAACAGATAAAAATAGACTAATATAGAAGAAAACTTGTGATGAGCGAAGTTTTTACTTTTTAGTCGCAATATAAACAAAACACACGAGAGCTCCACTCGCTCATCCCGCCGCCGCTAGCGATCGCGTGGTGATTATCCCTCCCACGCCTCTTTCTTTCCGCCATACGATGCCTATGCGTACGGTGAATAGTTCGCGAGATATTTCAATTCCCCAACTTGCCCCTATGCTCAACCAGCCCCACTTTACCCTAATATTAAGTGTCTATTAGTAAGAAACCTCAGTATTCTTAGTAATGGTCAATCTCAAAGATGTAAATATGTTTTTAATTTTGTAAATATATGTGTAAGTTGATTTTATAACCCCCAGTCCTTTTATACCACCTAATCCAATAATTAATTGATAAACACGATACCTTTGGAAAGAAACTCCAATGGTTTTGTATAATACAGTATGCACATAAATAAAATATATTAATGCAGTTCTTGAAGTAACAACAGTCCTAGAAAATCAGCGGCCGAAATCATATTAAGTTTTACCCTAGTATAATTACTTGATGATATTAAATTAAACTCATTGTGCTATAATAACCATTGAAGGTTTTTTTTTCAAAAGAGTTTCGATAATAATATTGTTATGGCGCACACCTAGAAACATACCTTAGTGGGGTAAAAACATAGCAAAGAATAATATGATTAAGTAATGTTAGGCCAGTACTGGATTGCTTGTGTGTCATTCTTACACAGATCACGGAATCGGATTGGTTTCCTTAAATATAAATTCTTAGATGGGTTCCTTTTCTCAAAGAAAACGCTACACAACTGCACGCAAGGTAATTGACTTTTGCTATACATATTCTCTACTTTAGTTATCATCTTCCTATATTGTAGAACTGTAACTAGCAATCTTGTCGTCCGTTTCTGCATTCATGGATTATGGCACACAGAAAGTCGTGAAAGAAAATGATAGATGAATTCAAATTATCCAAGACCCTTTGGAAAGGTCAGAGGATAGCTAAATATGACCGACCCTCCTTGGGATCCTGTTAACCCCATTCAGAAGGGAGAACTATAGGTCGGGATTCCCAATACCAATCGCCTTACTATTTACATAGGACTCCTTGTCGGTAATCCCATCTCCTACAGAATATTTATTCAATGCTACGGGAAACAGAATGGTCTTTATCTAGGGCAACCCGAGAGAATATTTCCGTCTTCAATGACCTCTAAAGGGTACAGCTATGCAAACTAAATAGATCTATAAAGAGAAAAAAAATACAACAGGAGTGTGATAAAAAAAAAAAAAAAAAATACAACTATAGCCCATTGTTGCTCGAGTTGTCTATGTTTTCCACAATTCCATTAATTAAAATAATAGTTCTCAAGAATTTACTAACAACCTCTCTAGCATTTTTGAATGTAAAAAGTATTCAAGAATTAGCAGGTGAGATCAAAACAGAACTTGGCATCTTTGACTTGGTTTATTTTCATAAACTTGGCGCTAGCAAAGTTCACTTTCTGACAAACCGAAGGCTTTGAGTTAAAACCCGCCTTACGAAATTCCTCAAATGGCGAATTCATGAGTTAGAGTGGTCAGTCAACTAATTAAAGGCAACATACATTTACCTAAATCGGGGATCGTCCTACGGTATTTCAAGATATAAAACAGTCACAGAGAGATTCCGTCCTGGAACTATGGGGAAAATGATATTTTTCCTCATGTACCTACTGATCCTGTAGCAGAATTCATGCATTTTATTAAATAAATAAATTCTTTATTGTCATATGACAAGTCCCTTTAGAATATCATTTACAGAATATAAAAATTGTCTTCAGAGTCTTAGAGTAAATAAAGGAAACACAAACAAGTTAAGAAATAATAGTAGAAAATAGACATTTGCAAATGAGAAGTATAATTCTAGTAAAACAATGACAAAATGGAAATTTACAATAATTTAAATGAATTGATAATAACTTCAATACGAAAAGAACTTGTTTTTAGACAGAAAAAACATAGAAATCTACTAAATAAAAGGAATCAAATAAAATAAATAAAAAATAAATGAACATGATCATTTAAAATTTCACAAAATTAAAAATAGTATAATAAAAAAAAAGTCAAAATGCTAAAACACATAAAATTTTCTTTTAATCATGAATTAATATCTTTAAAGATTCATTGATAAAACACATAGAAAATTATTGGTTTAAAAACTTAGTTTTTTCAAATCTCAAAAAATAACAAAAAAAATTATTTTAGCTCTAATAAATAATAAATATAAAAATAATGAAGGAATTAATTTATATATTATATTATTAAGCAAGACGAAACTACGAATAATATTTATTCCTATAACCAAAGATAGAAGAATATAAAAATAATAAAGAGAATATAAAGATAAAGAGGTGAAGAGAAAATCATTTTAAAACAAATGTAGTGGAGATAACGTCACATCTAAACTCTCTTTCTCGGTTCTTTTCGTCTTTTTCGCTAGCCCCATCCCCTTTTTCCTCCTCCATCCCTCCCTCCCCTGTCCTTATTTTTGTCCCTTTATTGTCAAAAAAGAGGATGGTCCAGTTATTGCTTGTTTACTCAAATAGAAAGAAATGTCCATTTGTCTTTTTTTTTTTTTTTTTTTTTTCTATCTTGTACTAAGATTAATCTATAATACTTTGACTGTAGAGAAAGTAAATCGTACAGCAATTTATTAAAATATTTCATTTTTTTAATTTATATTTATCACAGTACTCGCATCGGCGGTACATATACTAAAATTGGAACGACATTTATTATAGAAGTAATAATCGTAGCAAATAATAAAAAATTCAAAGAAAAAACAATAAGGACGAATTTTTTTTTTATCCTAATTGTTTCTAATGATTATGTTCATTTTATACAATACCATCAAATATATTAAAAACTGTTTTATTGCTCACATGTTGTTCTTCTTTTACCTTTTAATAATTTTCTTAATTTCTCTTTATAGTCTTTTAATATTCTCATTCTAATATTATCATCTTAATTTTATGTTTCCTTCCATATTTTATTACTGTCATCTTATTATCATTTTAATTTAATTTAATTTTATTTTTGTTATCATATTGTATTACTTTCATCATATTATTGTACCTAGCTTATTATTAATTTTTTAATTGAATTGGTTGTTATCTTGTGGCTCTTAGCCCTGATGAAGGCCTACAATATAAGCCGAAAAGTCAGCACAAATTAAAATAAGTATCACTTTTTAATGACCGCACCCCAACTATCCTCCTCATCTTATATTTTCAACGGTCAACCAAACTCCATCATTAACAATAAGTAAATGAGAATTAATATAATATTAACTTTAGAAAATCAGGTACGGGCAACCCACGACTTTACTGATTTCGGTTGTTCAAATCAATTTAAAAACTATTTAATAATATAGTTCAAATATATATAAGTTCAAATTTGTTTAAAGGATTATATTCTGATTCATTGGCAACATAGATTAAACTATTCAAAATTGTTAAGTACAATAATTACGTTTCCTTACTTTGTAAATAAGACAGCATTTTTTTTCTAAAACCTTACCTTTTAACAGTATATTAAACATGTATATTTCTATTCTTATGTTCGGGAAAAAATACTTTTGCTTTTTTCTCCATTAGTTAAAATCGTTCAACTTGTATTTTTATCTCTTTTTTATCCATACTAATAAGAGGTTATGGTTATTATTTTAGAATCTACAAAATCAAAGGAAAAATGTGCCAAATCCATGGTATTAAGTGGTTCTTCTAGTTCGCTGATTTTGAAAAAAAAATTCTTAACATCTCGGGCGTATAGTTGTCTTAAGTAGAAAATTTCAGTTTCGTGCGAATTTTCGTTTTTGATCTAGATTGACCACATACTGAAACACAGATAAGCATGCCCATGCTCACATAATTGTTTTACGAGACCTGTTCATTTTGACTCTGGAGACCCTAAAACGTGTTCTTCCGTTGCAAGCTCAAAACTTTAAGTCACTGTATTTGCCATATATAGGTAAATTAAAGTAAAAAAAAAGAACTGTAATTGAATTAGAAGTAAAAAAGTAGCTTATTTTCTAAATCGCTAGTAAAAACCCTTAAGGAACAGTGTGAATATTCAATCTAAATCTGTTTAAGGACATTATTTTTTCCAACAGCTATTTACATCCAATCTTTTTAGGCAGTTTAGGGATATCGATTTCATCCCATCCATCTCCTACAACTTGGAAAACTTCCACCAGATCAACAGATATCCTAAAAGAAGTCCAAAATCCAACACGATCTTAAATTATCCCACACACATAATAGAGTCTATTTAAAAAAAAAATGAAATTGATCTAGCCAAATACTCTTTAATTTTTCCAATAGTTTAAACATTAACAACGTTTACAAGTAATTGAATAGTTATGAACATAAAATTATAGTATATAAAAAAACAACAACAAAGCAATCTTCCGAAAGCACCATAACCAACGATATATTGCACTAACAATATGTTGACTCCTGACATCTTGAACTGTGAGACCTCAAATAGTGAACTGAAATAACGCCTAAACAACAAGCTCAAAACACTTCTCTCTTACAACAGAGAAATAAGGGCTTTGAGAAGGTTTTTATTTGCATTTATTTTTTAAAAGTTTTAATGTAAGACATATGATTTATTTAGAATGATCAGAAATATGTTAACAAAAATTACATTTAACTAATAACAGCTTTGTAATATACTTGTGTAATTAGTATGCTAACGACTCAATAAGCATAAATGCATTTATATAAATAATCAAATAAATTTTAAACCATCTCTTGTCCACTTTATATAATCATTGTATAACTTAGTTAAGCTAAATTGTAAATTTTCATATTTATAAAAACAAGTAATCATTTATTCATTTTGAAATTTTCAAATAAAACTCCCGTTTTAGATCACAATGAGGAACGTAGGTACAAAGGAGAAAAAATAAAATTAAATGAACATAAACTAAACCAGAGACGTTTTAAAATCAACCAATGAACAACTCAGTAAAACAATAGACTGTTAGAAAAATAACAGATTATACTTATAATTTATTTATTTTTGATTCATCTAAGTTTATTCCATTTTAGGTTTTTATAATTATCCAGATTTTCTCATTTACTGTATTATTACTCGCATATTTATCATTACTAATAGTCTTATAACATAATTTACCTATTTTTTTATTTTTATTAATTTTTTTTTTATTTTTATTGGTAACCTAATAATGGTTCATTCATTTAATGTAATTTTATACGAATGTGGCTAATCAGAAGATATTACTCGTAAGTATTAAATTATCAGAAATATTAAATTAAGCCAATCCGGGTTTAATAAGGAAAGTGATTTTTAACGAGTATCTGACAACTCACCGGCTAGGGACCACCATTTTACGCCCCCTACGAAGGACGTATGGACATATAATTATTTGTCAAGCGTTGGCTTTTAATGACAATTACACGCTTTACATACCCCAATTCAAAATCTAAGAGAAATAATTGCAAGGGACCACTAGCAAGTGACTGCAACAGCACAATCATACATAACCTTTAGGTAAATACATTTTCAAACAGTTTAAAGGTAATGAGATCAAAGGACAGATGTAACTTCGCAAAAGATATTGAACATTATTTGATTTCTTTATAAGTATTTAAATTAATATTTACCTTGTATTAGTTATAAATTTTAATTTATCTTAATTCATTGAATGTCATTTTTATCCTACGATGGCTAATCGGAGGATCATACAGAGGAAGTCAGTATTAAATTTAGCCTATCTAGATTTAATTAGGATAAGTATTTTTAACCAGTATCGGACATCGCACGGGCAAGGGACCACTATTTAACGTCCCCTACGAAGTAAACGAAGAAATCCTAGGAATACCTGCCAGGTTCAAGCCCTGAATAACAACCTACCTGTTTCTTATTTACCTTCTTCATGGATCTTAGATAACACACAGATATTTATTATCTTCTCTGATGATGATCATAAATTTGAGACGAAATATTGATTTTTTTAAATAAAAAAACTTCAATAAATAAAATGCGGATATATTTTTTAAATGGGGGGAGAGAGTTTCATATAAGAACAACCTACAATGAGAAAACGCCCACATTGTGAACCCTCCTATATTGAGCTAGGGGTAAATATAGAAAGGGAAAAATAAGGTGGATATGAACCCACTCCTGCTATTTGCATACCTCCTCAGATTAAACACAATTTGAGGAAAGAAGCTAGAATCAGCCAAGCGATCAGCTCACCGATGGAGCTATGTAGTTGTTTTTCAAGAGGAAATACGGTAGTGAGTTCAGTTCCTCAAGGTATATGAGCTACCCGGAGGGAGGTATCTGTTGAAATCAATCAAGAGTATACTTTCAGAATATTCTACTCTACAGTAAGCTGAGTAATATTTTTCTGTAAAAAAAAAAAAAAAAAAGTAAAAATAAAAAAAGGATGAAAACATTTCCTATGTTTCTTATGAAATAATTTTCTGAAGATGAAATCACTTATTAGCCCAACTCATACTCAATTTTTAGTGAGTTAAAAAAAAACAAAAATATAATAAAGAACAAGTACAATTTCCCTTATTAATCCAATGTCACTTTTATGCTACTGTGGCTAATCGGACGATGCTTCAATGGGAGTGCTAAATTGTGCCTATTAGGAGAGGGATCTTTATCGAGTACCTTGCATAGCACATTTGATTACCAGTTAATGTCCCCATCGAAGGGCGGCATAACAAAGAATTTTTAACTAACATAAAAGAATCCCTGCTAGGTTTGAACCCGCGGCCTTGGGAATGGGAGGTTGTAATGTTAGCCAAAACACTACAGGTGATCCCATATGAATCACTTGAAATCAATGATAGAAGAAAATAATATAACTATAATCATTAGTTTCAAAATCTCGCCAAATCTTGCAGCTACTCTTTAATATAGCGGACTTGGACGTTTTCCGATCCTCGTCGGGCCCCCGCGGGCCTGGACGTCGTCCCCTGTTATCGAACCCCTCTCTATCTCGAGTAACCGCTAACCAAACCGAGACTGAACCATGACAATGACTAACCACCGGGCGTTGACGACCAAGCTGTTGTACGCCCTTAGACCAAACAAACATCTCGCTAGATGGAAACATTAATACTGTAAGAGACTTTTCAGAACTATGAATTCTATTGGATCCCAGGTCACTGTCACTAAAGAAGGAAAATAGACAATTGAGACGTTGATTTCCAAAAGGTACTATATCCATTCTAGGAAATTTTACAGGAAGCGTGAAAATCTCTCATTACTATATTATTAAACTAGCTAATTTCGGTCTTTTTGCCTTAAAATTTAGAATTATTTTTTTACTGTAATAATAACATCATATTAAAGTTATGAAATGATTTTTTTTAGAATGATTTGGAACGAAAATAAATGCGTAATTAGTACTTTTAGAAAATGACCGCATTTCTAAATCACGTTTTTTAAGGACTTGAGAATTCATTAGATAACATCAAATAGAATCTTTAGATAAACCTAAATGATGAGAATACAAATATGACAACAAATCAATTTCGTAAAAAATGTCCTTTAGTACCTTTTGGAAATCAACGTCTCAATTATCAACCCTTATAAGAAGATTTGGGTAATTCCTCTGAATCTCTAAATTAAAGGTACTTTAGAGGAAGAAAAGTTTACAAATCGACGTTTAAGACCTGTTAGAGTATTTTAATCAAAATAAAACCTACGTGGTATTAAAGCTCATTAAATTTTACATTGAAACAGCGAGTTTAATCAAAATCGTTTTAGCCGTTTTTTGAGAAAATCGTAAAAAATTACATGACCCAATGTATAAAGTAGCACTTTCGGCCGATTTAAGTAAAATAGCTACTATACCATGTCGAAAATATAATTGTTTCAAAGGACTCGAAATTTCAGTTTCAAAGGACTTTTCGTTTTCGCTCAGGAGTTACCACACACAGACCTTTTTGCGAGACTTGGTTAATTTTACACAGCGGACCCTAAAACGTGTATTTCCGTTGAAACCTGGGATTCGAAAATTTTCGCGAACGCAAAACATTCCCTTACTATATATCCCATATATAGGTAAGTTAAAGTAAAACCATTATCTCATACACAAAATTGTTAAAGTTAATGGAGAGTAATGAAAATTCGATAAAACTAACTGATTTAATATGATAGATTATTTAATAAAACAAATGTTTCTATTGAAGTTCAATGTAATTAATTCTTTAATAATTTATTTTTATCTCTGAGAGTATTTAAAATTCTTAAAAACTATTTAAATTGATTTTAACAAGGGAGGTAAGTGAAAGTCGTGTGTTGCGCGCACCAGATATTTTTGCTGTGGACAATTCTTTTTTTAAATTTAATCACAAGAAATTTAATTACTGCCCTTCCTAAACTAAGCATTTAGAAGGAGCTCTAATTTTCATGTCAACAAGAAATCAGGTACTCAGAGAAGTTTTGAATCGTTATCTCAGCAACAAGTAAAAATAAAATAAATTTAAAAAAATTATATATATATATATATATATATATATATATATATATATATATATATATTTTTTTTTTTTTCGTTTTAATCAACATCTAAATGAATGAATCGCATACTAGGAGTTTATGACCCCTCCCCCCCCCAAAAAAAAAAAGAAGAAAGGAAAAGTAAAGTTGGGAGTGAATTTAACATTAAACCCATTAGCTATATGTTGAAAATGTCCTTCTGGGACTAGGATTCGAACTCCGTGGTAGACTAGTACGCTAGCCAGACAGACATCAACGGGCTCCCCCGTTTGGTTTATTTAAATTTCTTAAATCGTCGGATGATGAAAAAAACAAATAAAAAATAATTAGCGTATGAATTCTATTGACTAGCATAGTAATATTGTAATATAAATTTATATTAATTAGATACCTATAAATGTATTTAATAAAATGTAGGAATGTCATGACAATATAATTATTCGTCATTTGCAAATACGAGAGATAGGAATTACTGCCATAATAAATGGAATGCTAGAGGTTGTGGTATAAATCCTAGAGCCCCCATTAAATTCCTTATGGTAAGCCACAAACCGCACATAACAGAATTCCAACAAATGCAACAGATCTTGGAAGCATCTACCACATTAATGACCAGAGGTATGCAAGCTATAAATGCAATTAGCAAAGACGCAAAGATAAATAAGGAAAAGATACTCAAAATTATATTTCTAGCTCTCATGAAACTTCAGAAAACGAAGGCTAAAAAAAAAAAAAAAAATTGAAAATAAATAAACATACATAAACACTTTGACTTCGATATTCTATTTAATCAACAATCACAGTCAATCAATTTATAAAAAAACAAAAACAAAAAAACAGTATTTGCTCATATTAGTATTAGGAATGAAACAAATTAACTAACAATTTTTATGCATGAAATGCAGAATAATTATATAATTACTAAAAACAATTTGTACTTACGAGGTATGACACAGAGATCGACGTATGTTTAAGGAAAAATGTTCAACTTTTAGATATTTTTTCTTTATACCATTAGACCTCTAATTTACGGATATTTAATATTATTTCAGTTGTTATAATGATGTTAGTTTTAAATTTAGTCACGATAACTCCAAAAAATAAAGATAATTCATTTTTGAAAAATATCGCACAAACGAACATTACTTTAGGTGATTTCGAAAGGTTAATTTTGTCCCTCATAAATGTACTAACGCCTTTAAAATCTTAAGAATATTCATATGAGGTTTGCATTTGACGCATAAATCAGCTGAAAAAGTTATTTCGGCGTAAAAGAAGCTCCTAAACAACATTTTGATTAACTTAAGACTTATGATATTAAATATTTATGAGCATCAGTGATACCTAAAAAAGATATAATTAATTTACATATCATTTTTTACCTGGATTATTAAAAAATTAAATGAAAAAATAGTTATTGTGTAGTGTATGTACTAGTTCAAAAAATCAAAAGGAAGACCTTTTTCTTAAATCTATAACTGGTTGAGACAATAGAATTCATTTATTACTATTACTACAATATACTATTATGATTTGAATATACGAAAATGAGTATTTGATTCAATGAAAATCCATTCTTTTCACAAAGAATATCCATTTCTTTCACATGATTGAAAATAAATAACCATTCCGAATCGACTAACATATTATAAACAATTTATAACATATTATAAAAGTAAATGGTGGAGTTAGTGGTTGGGGTAAATAAAGCAAAGGGCCACTCCAGGCAGTCAAGAGGCAGAGGCCTGGAGATCTTTAATTTTCTCCAGAAAGACGAGGCCAACTCCAGACCGGACCGCCCACACCAATCTCGAATCCGAGGAACCCTTTAGGTCAGGAATCGTCTAGGCTTTTTATAGTAACTTGCAAAGACTGACTGTTAAAAAAAATTTACTGAGGTAAAAGGTGAACAGCGCTTTCTGATCACATATTGTTAATAAATTAGTAGGTTGTCAACATAAAATCGGATGTAAATTATTACGTAATGTATTTTCAAATACCTATATTAGGTTATAACAGTTTATATAGCTGTTAACAGGCAATTAACTAATATAAAAAGCGATGAATTAATCAAAGGAAAATGAACCTCAAAGAATGTTTGATATTCATTAATTCGCATGGTATACATACAGTAGGATTTTTTTTATTCGTTATTTAGATTTTACGTATATTAAAACGTAATACCTCCAATTCTGAGGCAAGAGATGGGGTAATTTGTCATTTTTTTTTGTGTTTTTTTTTTTTCTTATGGTCGATTACAAAGGTTCATTAATAAAAATAATAAACTAATATTAAACAACAAAAATTATAAAAAGCCACTTTGATTGTAAGCGGGTTAAATAAAAAAAAAAAACTTGTGAGTTCCTTACATTTATCCAAAGTAAGAATTTATATAATCATATAATTTCATATTTAATTACAAATACTAACTGAAATCTTAAAAGAGTCTATATTTTAGTTTTTGCAAAAGAATAAAAAAGATTTCTACGACAACAGTTTAGCAAGGAGGTGATTTGGCTAAGATCAAGAACACTCAACTACCAGGTTTTTTCCACGAATCAGACTCACTTTATAGAGACTGTGGTATCTACCAACCAGTCTATCCACTGAAGCCATAGTCGTTCTAGGGTAAATATGAAGAATAATTAAAAAGTGTTTCTATCATAGCAATTATTCTTTGTGCAAAAATTGGCCAGAAATATCTGAGATTTTTGTAAGATTTATTTTTTAATTCATTTTATTTTATTTTTTTTTATTCTTTTATTCATTTTTCAGATTACTTATTTTTTTTTTATTATCTATAACTTAAATTTATAAATTTTAATAGGTTATATATTTTAATTTCAAAAAATAAAATGGATATGTAATTTCAATGCCATAAAATAATGTAAAAAAGTAATTATAATAAATCAAAAAAAAAAAAAAAAAAAAAAAAAAAAAAAAAAAAAAAAAAAAAAAAAAGGGGATTATTACAATTAAAAATAATCAATAAAAGCTTTTTTATTTTGATATATTACAATTTGTTTTGATATAAACAATAGTAATAATGCTACAATAATTACGAAAAACATTACAAAAAATATAAAATAAAATAAATAACAACAACACAAATAAAAATAAATTAAGATCAAATTAATTAAACAAGAATTTTTAGTTTTTGTGATCTAATAGTCAAAATCTGCTGCCTTTCTGGATGTTGCTCAGGCATTCGACCGGGCCTGGCACGATTTTTTTCTAACTAAAAACCCATTTAACCCAATCCTTATATCTAATCCTACAGTCCTACCTTTCAAACCGTTCCTTCAGAATCCGCTCTGGTTTAGAATCCAATAGTTACCTGATTGAGGCCGGTGTACCTCGTACCTCAACGCAGTTTCCTAGCTCCCATCCTCTATCTCCTATTTACAGCTGATATACCAACGGATCCTGATACCTTCATAGCAACTTTTGTCGACGATACTGCCATTTTATCAACCTATTCAGATCCAGAAATGGCATCTTCTTATCTGCAAAGAAACCTATCCTTAATTGAATTTTGGTGCACTAATTGGCGTATCAAAATTAATGAATCCAAATGTAAGCACATCATCTTCACCCTTCGCCGCAGATCCTCTCCACAAGCCAATTGCAACTCCATACCCCTTCCCTGTTCTGACACAGTCCGGTATCTGGGTTTCCTATTAGACAAAAGACTAACCTAGAACCCACACACTCGACTTAAACGACACAACTCTACAGACGATACGGCCAACTATATAGACTACTAAACAGAACATCAAAACTTTCTGTTGCCAATAAACTGTTAATTTACAAGACAATTGTAAAACCGATTGGACCTATGGACTCGAACTGTGGGGGACAACTAAATTTTCGAACATCAAGCGTATCCAATCCTTTCAGTCCGAAGTCCTCAGAACAATAGTCAATGCTCCCTAATTATGGTACAAACAAGACCTTACAACAATGACCTAAATATCCCATTTGTCCTAGATCTAATTCCACATAAATTCCTGAACTTCCACCAGAGGCTTACTCACCTTCCTAATCCTTTATCCCAATCCCTATCTAGCTCCAGCCATCCCTATAACCCTCCATGTAGGTTGAAGCGGCAGTGGCCTAGAGACCTCTTATAATAAACAATGCTGAGTGTTGGCAATGGCCAGCTTTTCCACTCATGCCTGAGAGTATGTGGCTCTAGCACCCATTCTTAGTCTCCACTGGCTTATTTGATCGGTGAAGCGACTGACTGGGAGAAGCTGGGATCTCATAGCCTCGGGACCCGACACCCACTTGTGGGCGTCTCGGTTCGATTCGGAGTTCACAGGGGCAGTATGTAAATATTGTATAAATGTGGTCAAGATTATTATTTTTTTTTTTTTTCTCTTCATTTAGGTTTATTTATTATTATTTGTAATATATATATTACTGTACATATGGAATGAATGGTTTCTTATGGCACTAATACTCATTGCCCAAGATTGTGGCAGATTGTATTATTTATTATTTATATTTTTCTAAATAATAATTTCTTTTATATTATATATATATATAAACATTATTTCATTGTTCTAAATTGAGAAAAAAAAAGTTGCATGGTTTCAAGGAACGTCATTGAATTGCTCATTTTCGTTTTTGTGGTATTTTGTATGCATAACATTCAAATTAATACTCTACAAGAGTCGAGTGTTTTAATCAATCTACCTGATTTGAAAAACATTTATATTTATTTATAAATATATATATTTTAATTAAAATGAAATAACATTAAAAGTAAAAGAAATTTAATTGTTTAAAAAAAAAATTAAGTTCGTCGAATTCCGTAATTACGACAGATAAATAAATACAAAATACAAAAAATGCTTCCTCTATTTGTGTCAATGAATTAAAGTGCTCCAAAGTAATTAGCTTTTATTTCCAATTTGTAAAACAATTGTATAACATAACATACTGAATTTAGCGTTAACGACAACTGCTAAAAAATATCGCTGATTACTAGAAATTGAAAACATTTTTATCCGTGCTTTGAACACTTAACCGAAAGATCTTGAAAATTCCCCCAAAATGTAATTATTCAAATTATAAATTTATGTTAAGGCCATTAATAAAGTTAAGTCATTTAAGAGAATCAGATTAAGGTTCACAACTTAAAGGGCCGTAAGCCGCTCTCCCCTGGCACCTCCGAAGCTAAATTCTCGGCTCTCATCTCTCCCCCAATATTATCCGGATTATTACCAAAAGATATGCTAATTTTATTCATGCTAAATGAACAATTTGTAGAATGTTTAATAATCAGCTATGAGATTGAATGAGAAAAAGGAAAGGAAAGATTGTGTTAAGGTAATTAAAGCAATAACTCAAGTTCGAAAAAAATAATAGATGTATATGTAAAAATGTACAAAAATAATTTATTTTTCTGCGATAACCGTGGAGCCATATTAGGATGCAGAGTCCCTCTACTCGGTCACACTTATTTCTAATAAAGTGGGTATCCAAAAACAAGGGAAAACCCTAATGGCTCAGCTAGACTAGAACATAATTACCTTATATGGTCGTTGGCCACGAAACAGTATCAATATCTATCAGCTTTACATCCTCCATGGGTAGAAATAAAAGAAATAACAAAAATTCTGGTAAGCGAATTTGTTACAACGTTGTTATAAGTTTGGACACGACTTTCACTTACCTCCGTTTTTAAAATTAATTGCTATAGAATAATTTACATTGAGAGTCAATAGAAACATGTGTTTTATTAAATAATCTATTATATTATTACCTACGACAATCAATTAGTTTTATCGGTTTTTCATTACTCTACATTAACTTTTACAATTTGGTGTATAAGATAATATTTTTTTATAAAATCCTTAGCTTTCTAACGGTATGTCATACATCTATATTACATTATTTTTAACACAACAATTGTAAGTTTTAAATAATATATTTTTGCCTTATTTGAAATATTTTTCCCCTTTATTGGAATATCAAATTCGTAGAACGTTTAAATTTTGCCGCTTTTTGTCAGCCCTAATAATATGGTATGCGTAATTCTTCTGAAACTATAAAATTAGAGGTTGGTTGGTTTTTACATTTTTAATGGCACAAAACATCGCGGTCATCAGTGCCAGATATATTCATTTTAGAAGATTAATTTAATATAAATAGTATTAGAATTAAATAGAATTATTATTTTAATGATAATAGATTTTTGTCATCATCATTATTATAATAATTAATGTGAACATTAATATAATATCTTATGCATTTTATTACCCTGTTTGTTTATGGAATAAGAAATCATTGATCGATTTAGAAGTTGAAATTGACTGTTTCTAATAATTTCTAGGAACTTAACCTAATATCCTTCACCTTCCCTTTCGAAAGGAAGCCCAAAATATTTCGTTTTCAGTGTATTTCCAACATCTAAAGATAAAAAAAAAATAAATAAAAAAAATTCGGAGTTCATCGAGGAATATCGAAGCCATCCCTGTCTATGGAAAGTCAAATCACGGGATTATTCAGATCAGTTAAAAAAAAAAAAAGCTAATCAAGCAGTCATAGTACTTCTATATAAGTTGGTCTTCGTACTTCCGTCATGTTGCTAAAAATCTCAGTTTTGCCGTGAGACGTTCTGGGGTGTTGCAGATTTCCGCATCACTGTTTCTTTTCTTTCAATAATCGGATTTATGAGGTGTAAGATTCTAAATATGTTTCATGCTCCATCCTTAAATAATTGAACCAGTCTCCGGGTTCTGTTAAAAGCTCGGATAGAAAATTTACATAAGAAAGTTCACCTCTTTTTAAAAGCCACTCTTTTGAACACTTTGTTCTACTCCTATTTTTTTTTTTAACCCTACTGCTAAACTAATAGCTAAAGCTACAGTCGCGTCCATTACTTATCTCCACTTAATTAATTAACTATCTAAACAGAAAACAAATCTATTTGAAATACTGCAAACAAAACCACTTGCTCAGAAGGACTGCAATGAACTAGTTTAAAGAGACTGACCGGACAGCTTGGAAGCATGAAATTGAACGATGGTCTGAGGGTGCTTCGGTTCGTCGTTCAAAACCGACGGTTTTTCCCCCACTATCTTCCTTCCTTTGAACCGATGGACTGGAAGGACGAAATGAACGATCGTCTGAGGGAGCCTTTAGGATCATCGGTGCATGCCCTAGTATTTCAAATAAGTTGGCCTAATAATTCCGGATAAATGCCGCGGCAGGCTGAAAAGCGGATTTTTTAATTCGTTTTTCGGGTTCTAGGTACCTTCAAACATAAGCCTCAAATTTTTAGAGGAGGAGGGAGTAATTTTTTTTTGCTCGATTACAAAGTTTCATTATTGAAAACAATAAACCAAAATACGGTAGTATTAATAATAAATTATAAAAATTATTTATCTGAAATTGTATCTTATATTTTATTAAATCTATTTAGCTCAACTATATATATTTTTTAATTACTCATAATTCCATAGTTCATAATGACTTCAGCTTTAACATTTAATAATGGCAGAACCATCAAAGAACTCAATTAAGTCATAATTTAATGAGCATCTCAAAGAACAACCACTGATAGCGATACATTATTAAATGAAGAAGTACCAAGGGTAATTTAAAAAAAATCAAAAACTGTAAATGGGAAAAAATAGATAAAGGTATAACGATGAAATATTTAAAATATATTACAATACCAGCGACTAGCCCTTGCTTCCCACGGCTGCAATTTAAATGTGATGTAATTTATGTTTAAAAATTTCAGTTCGACCAATTAAAAGTTTATTGCTTGGATGGTTTTAATATATCCTAAAGCACTTAGCAAGCAAATATTATTATATGACGTCTATTCATTATTATATTTAATCATCGGAAGAAATAAGAAACATAAACTGGTCAACAAATCAAAAATTGGTTCAGTTTATCTGTTGGTTATTTTTAACGGTTCCTATTTTATTCGGTTTATTACAATTTTAAATTTTATAAGAACTTTTTCTAAATATATTTTAATGAATTAAAGTTAATTTAGTTTCCATGGGAGTCCCATTTAGTTTACAGTGGAACTACCATTTTTTTTTAAACGATCTAAAAGTATAAATAATTATTAAAAGTATTAGTTCCTGAAAACTTTCCCTCTATTTTAGCAACTTACTTACGATTTAGAATGTAATATTTTTTTCTACATTTTTGACTACTGTATGGTAGTATAAAACTTGTAAGATCAAACGAATCACCATAACCTCCCTAATCCACAACATTACAAATATTATTTATGTATAAGTTTATGCGCTTATAGCATCTTTCTATTAAATTTTCCGACTGATTTTATTGCATATTATCTTTCCTGAAATCTTGCGCTTCCCAGCGGTATATTATACGTCTATATATTACTACTTATATGTCAGAAATAGTTTTTTTATGGCTTGGTTACAGAAAAGTTATTTTTCCTGTTAAAAGAAAAGCTAAATTGCAATGTATTTTACGTATAAACCTTCGGGAAACTATGACTTAAAAGATTGAGTAAAAACCGTATCAAAATCCGTCTTTAGAAGGAGTTAGCGGAGACCAAAATCCCGTTATCATTTTACATATATTTTTTTTTTTAAATTTATTTATTGGAATTTACAACTGTATAATGTAATACATCAAGTAAATTGGAATGAAAGGTAAAAAAGCATGGAACACATGTAGAGAAGCTTCCCAATGGAAGCACTCTAAAAATGTTCTGAACTAGAAGGTCTCGGGCCTATCTTCTTTTCAGAATTGTCAGGAATTGAAGAGGAAGAAAGGATTGAAACTAGAGGATTAGGATGGGAATGGAGTTTGCCATGAAACGAATGGTATCTAGATCGGGCCAAATCAGCAACCTACGGAACATTAAGGTCTTTATGGATTAGTGCATTCGTGACAAATTAAGGAGCATTGAGGATTTTACGAAGGATTTTGGATTGTAGGGATTGAATACGGGAAGAATTCGATGATTTAGTAGAGCCCCACAGCTCTATTCCGTATTTTACATATTAAGAAATAAAACAGAATAAAAAGGCGACTCTTAGCAATAGAAAACCACGCTAAAACATAGACAACCAGTGAGATATTTATTAATGTTAAAAAGTTTCTAAATAAAGTTAATAACAAAAGTGAGATTCACAAATGTATAATGAATCGGTATTATGTTGATAAGAAGAAGAAAAGGTAAAAAAAAAATCTACAGAATGAAGGAAAGCAAAGTAAAATAACACAAAAAAATAATAAATTATTAAAAAATCTTATTAGGTATATTAAAGATAATATTTGGTGAATCGATGTTATGGGTTATCACAAAGTATATAGAAGGAAGTACTCGAAGCTACTCAATACCGGTGAAGTCCTAGCACTTGAAATGGCTGAGTATACACTTGACTCCTAGAAATACAATCCCCATTCACCTTGCTCTCGTGTAGTAATACCATAATCAATAACTGAATCAATCGTATGGTTCTATAAATATCATTTCAAGAGCATTTACTAATTAAGAATGCATTAGAAAATAAGGCGTATAGAATTTGATTCATTTTTATTTGCTGGCAAGAAAGTAATTTCGATTTTCTAACGTAAAATTGTGTTTGGTTTTTTTTTTTTTTGTGTTTTTTTAAATCTGGTGCACGCAACAAACGACTTTCATTTACCTACGTAATTTATATCAATTTAAGAAGTTTTAAACATATTTAAAACGAAAATAAACTGTTAAAGAATTATTTACATTGGATTTCAAAAGTAACATGTGTTTGGTTAAATAGTCTATTATATTATAATCTACGGAAATCAGTTTGTTTTATAGGCTTTTCATCACTCTCCGTTATTTTTTACAATGGTATGAATAAGATAATATTTTTCTAAAATCTTTAGCCTTCCAACGGTATATTATACTTTTGTATTAATGTCCTATAGTTCATAAACGAAAAAATGCATTAAAAAAATATTTTTGCAGTTTTCTCCTTTAGTTGGATATAGAATTCGTTCAACTTATATGTTTAAATGTTTTTTTAGCAATGCTAATCAGATGATATGACCAATAACATAAAAAGCTTTAAAGGAAGAAATTTTGAAATATCGGCATTTAAGCCCTGTCAGACTATTCTAATCAAATTGAAACCTACATGATATAAAAGCCCATTAAATTTTGCATCCTTATAGCGAGTTTGATCAAAATAGTTAGAGCCGTTTTTAAGAATATCGTAAAAAGGTGCTTAATGCACAGTATATAGTGCCTCTTCTGGTTACCTGATTTCGATGAAAAAGTTGCTGTAACATCACGGGTTATAGTTGCCTTAAATATGAAATTTCAGTATTGTACGATTTCAGTATCTTCGTTTTCGTACTACACTTACCACACACACACAAAGACAAACAGACCTTTTTCAGGGACTTGGTCATTTGGACTCCATGGATCCTAAAACGTGTATTTCCGTTGAAAACTGGAGTTCGAAAATTTTCACGTTCGCAATTTTACCTTACTACATTTCGCACTAATTTGCAGATAAGTGAAAGTAATAAATTAAAAAAAAATTATTCATCAAAATTAAGATCACTTCTAGTATTCGATTTATACAAAAAATGTAAGTTTTATATCTATCATAAATACATAACATCACTAATGATAAAGTTTTCGTTTCTGATCTTAACTTATCACTAAGAAATGAACAGAAGATTTTAAAATAATCCCTCGTTTACCTTAAAATTTTAAATTGATATCGCGGTCGGCCTTATCTAATTCTCGCCAATTTTTCCAGAGCATTATCTCCGTTTTTTGCTAATTAAAGAATTTAATAAATCCAAATCATATAAAATTTATCGACGAAAAAACAGAATCAATGTACAAATAACTAATTATGGAATTGTAAAACAATGATAATAATCGTAAATAAAACACATTAAAATATTTAACTTTGATAATTGTTTTATGATTGCTAATAAATAAAAAAAATAGAATAATCTCGTCAAATCAGTACTTCCGATAAGTTTCCTTTATTTCATAATTTATTCAAAAGGAAGGAGAAATATTTAAAATTCTAATAAATAAAATCAAAGAAAATTTATATTTGTTGAGTTATTATACAGCATAAAATTTCAATATTTGAATAGCTTATTTCTTTAATTAATCCGCTTAAAATCGGATAATTTTGAAACCAAACTTATTTTTTCTACCTTAAATCAGAGATATTAATAAATTTTATTTCTCGTGAGCAAACTTTTCGAGTTTTTATCTGTCTCCTGGGAAGCCTTTGCCCCTAATACCTTGCAGTCTACTTGTTTAATGTATAGTTTCACTCAAAAAAAGTCACAAAAATCGGTAAGACACGTTTGGGATCCTCTTCTAATTATTTGAAAATTAAAATAGGTATAATCATATGCAGTCGAAATACACTTTAATTATGAAGAGTATAAACGTAATACTACTGTGAATTTTATATTATTATTTCTATCAATGAACTCATTAGCAACTCGACTCAAAGCAAAATTAACACGCTTCAATAGTACGTTAGATGTTTGAAAATGGAAACATGATGCAAGGTTTGAGTACTGAGTTACGGTTAATGCACATAGGTGTATTTAAGTGCACACCCCAGGCCATCACAAGCATAAATCAGAGTCCCGTCGCTTCCAATTCAAAACGTGGTGAAGTTGTAAAATTTAACGAACCAGTCAATTGTAAAAAAATGAGAAGTACCTTAATACTTAATATATCTATATTAAGTTGAATAATATTTTTTTTAAATACGATATAAATGTGCATATTTATGAAAAATAAAATCAGCAAAATTTGAAATTGGGATGAGTTATAAATAAATAAATTTCAAAAAAACAGAAACGAAATATATAAATACGCAGAAAAACAATCCGATGCCATGGTATAATTAATCTGTTGGATTTTTGAACTATATTAGCAGACCGATCTTCTAGACCAATGGTCACCAACAACAATTGAGACGTTGATTTCCAAAAGGTACTAAAGGACATTTTTTACAAAATTGATTTTTCACTTATTTGTATTCTCATCATTTAGTTTTATCTAAATATTCTATTTGATGTTATCTAATGAATTCTCAAGTCCTTAAAAAATGCGATTTAGAAATGCGGTAATTTTCTAAAAATACTAATTATGCATTTATTTTCATTCCAAATCATTCTAAAAAAATTCATTTCATTACTTTAATATGATGTTATTATTATAGTAAAAAAATAATTCTAAATTTTAAGGCAAAAAGACCGAAATTAGCTAGTTTAATAATATAGTGATGAGAGATTTTCGCGCTTCCTGTAAAATTTCCTAGAATGGATATAGTACCTTTTGGAAATCAACGTCTCAATTGTTCACAGACCCCTTCCAGGGTGTCTAGCAAATCAGCTCAAAGAGATATCCTGACTTATCAATATTGTAAGAGGTCGTTAACCTCTCCAAATCTCGGTGAAAATTGAAAAAAACAAAGAATAATATGGTATACTAGATTAAAAAAAAAAAAAAAAAATATATATATATATATATTATATAAGTTAAGATCGCGAGTATGACCGTATTAGGCCTAATACCCTTGTTGGTTGTAAACAAGACCCTTAATGTATATATTAAGACGGAATAAAGCCAGTTCTGTTTTCAGTCTATACGAGTGTGGTTCTTTATCCCCGTTCCTTTTATACTTAATAGCGGCGTACGTTAACTGGTGCCGAAACCCGTGTTCACGTGATCAAGATCTTAGTTCGTTTTTCTTTTGTTTATTTATTTGTTATTGTTATTGTTATCGTTGTCTCTTCTTTAATATTTTTTTTAAACTTTAAAAAACTATTTTTTTTTTATTAAAAAAAAAAAAAAATAAATAAAAAAAAAAAAAAAAAAAGACAATATATTTGTTTGTTTTTTTCTTCTTTCTTCACGTACTGGTTTCACGTAATTTCGAGATGGCCGAAGCAGTAATAAGACCAGCCGTTCTGAACTTGCCGACGGAACCGGAAATAATACCTCCATTGCCGAGAGATACGCTCGCAGAGGCCCACACGAACACCTTGGCTTGGATGAGGGTGCGGGCGGCCACTGCTCAGGACTTACGGAAGGCTGTCTCCGAGCTGGAGAGATTCGATGGAGAGGTCGGTGAACTAAATCACTTTTTGAAAGGTGGTGACCGACTGATGGCACGGATAGAGGTGAAGATTGCTGAGCGCTTGGTCGACCCGGGTGACGCTCAATCGATTAAAGCTGACCTCGTGTGCCGAGTAAAACGGAGTGTGCTCAATCTTATCCAGGCTGACGAAGAAACCCCGTGGTTAGTGATCAAGGAGCGGTTGAAGAAGGCTTATGGCGGTGGAAGATGGACGACCGAAGAAGATATTTTCCTCATGTTTCGAGAGGTAAAGCGGCCTCGTCAGAGTAACGGGCAATACGCGGGGGAGCTCCTAGCCCGCTATAATAAAATTACAGAGAAAATGAGGGAGGTGATTGACGTGCCTGGGGTGGAGGCAAGGATGGGATTTTTGTCTACCATCTTAATGGTACAACTAGCCCGGGAAACGGGAAGAAAGGAGGGACATCCGACAGACCGAACATTTGTCGAGTGGGCTCAGGAAATGATTGATGCTAGTGCCCGGGAAGAAGAAGCGCGGATGGAGGTAGACGATCACGGCTGGAGCAGAGTAACCTATCGCAAACCCAGAGTCGTACAACCGGCTTGGAAAAGAAGAGATGCGGGGAACTATGGAAGAGAGAGATTAGCGCCTGAGGGGAGGAGGCTAGGCTCTCGAAAACCGAGACCTAGCGGAAGAGAGGAGCGGAGGTGCCACGGGTGTGGGAAATCTGGACACCTTGTTGCACAATGTCCTCGAACCAAATGTTTCGACTGTGGTGGAGAGGGGCATATTGCGCGGCAGTGCCCGTACATGTTTAGGCGCCAGGAATCTTCAAGGGTAGAACCCATGGAAGTTAACGCTCAGAACTTATGGCCAAGAAGTGGAGCGCTCTCTGAGTCGACTGGAACATCGGGATCGTCTGAGACTGAGTGCGAGGAGGAGACAAGATCAGGGACCAGCGGAAGCGAAAGAAGAAGGAACACCCGTCGGAGCGGACAACGGCGAGCGGAGACAGGAAGGAGAGAACGCGTTGCGGCCTGAGGTGAGTGGCAGGAGTGGGGCGACCGCGCGTTAGTCAACAACAGCGTGAGGAGTGGGTGCGGCGGTCTGCCCATCATCCGAGTCGCTGGAGTGAGGTGCCTGGTGGACACAGGGAGCTCCAGCACTATCCTAAGTCGAGAGGCGGCGGAGCATCTGTGCGGCGGCAGGACGACACTTCAGATACAGGTATGTGCTTGTAAACTAATCACTCTGGGTGGTCCTTGCGAAGTAGTAGGGGAAACGGTAATGGCGTGAGATAGGTGGATCATGGAAGGAGACCGTTTACCGATACACATCGTGAAGGGGATGCCGCGCGAGTATGAAGATATTATAGGTTGCGACCTTCTAGGGAAATTAGGAGCGAAAATCAGAACCGAGAGGGGACGGTGGAAAATAAGGATAGGAAAGAGGAGGTATAATTGCCAAGAGTTCGTGGAGAGCGGTAAAAGGGTAGGGGCAGTCGATCGCACTGTGGATTGGAGGAAGGGATTAAGGGATGAATATGATGACATATTCTTTAGGGAAGGCGATATATTGGGAGTTACCGGAGTGACTGTCCATGAAATCCCTTTGAAACAAGAAATCGTGACATATGTGAAAGAGAGGAGGTACCCACAAGCGTTACGAGAGCACATCAGGGAGGAGATAGAGACTTTAAAGAAACAGGGTATTATCGTCAATAGTACCTCTCCATATAATAGTCCTCTGTGGGCGGTAAAAAAGAAGAGTGCGCCTGGTGAAGAAAAGTACAGGGTGGTCATTGACTACAGAAAGCTTAATGAAAATACTGTTGACGAGCGGTATCCCATTCCTAGGTTTGAAGACATCTTGGATAGGCTGAGTGGGGCAACAGTGTTCAGCACACTAGACCTTAAAGCTGGGTATCACCAGATTAGGATGCATCCGAGGGACCAACACAAGACAGCTTTTACCTACGAGAGGGGTCATTACGAATTCACTAGGATGCCGTTCGGGTTGAAGAATGCACCCATCACGTTCCAGCGGCTTATGGATGAGTTTCTGCGGGGTATCAGCGAATCGTTTTGCCAAGTGTATATGGACGACCTTCTTGTCTTCAGCAAGTCGGAAGAGTCGCACCAAGAACATTTGCGAAGAGTATTTGAAAGGGTTCGTGAATTCGGGTTGAAATTGTCAAGAGAAAAGTCAAAACTAGGTATGGAGGAAATTAACTTTTTGGGGCACACCATTTCCAAGGAGGGAGTGAAACCGGACAAAAGTAAGGTGGAGGCTCTACAAAGAATGGCTATTCCCAGAGATGTAAGAGGAGTCCGACGATTGCTGGGATCATTAAATTACTATCGGCGATTCGTTCCGGAGATGGCAGAATACCTTGTTCCCCTTAACAATATGCTCAAGAAAGGAAGAAAAGTGATCTTGACGCCTGAAATGGAAACTAACATTCAGCGATGCATGGCACGTCTGCAGGAGGAACCAGTTTTGGCGTTTCCTGATTTCTCGCGGCAATTTAGTATTACTACTGACGCGAGCGAGTACGCGTTGGGGGCCGTATTATCGCAGGATGGGCTTGGTGGTGATAGACCTATAGCGTATGCTAGTAGGCGCCTTACTGACGCGGAATCACGATACAGCGCCTTAGAGAGGGAGCTTCTCGGGATCGTGTGGGCCGTAGACCATTTCAGACCATACGTCTACGGGAGACGATTTCGGATTCTTACCGACCATCGGCCGCTCCAATGGGTAAGAGAATTAAAAGAGACTTCTTCACGGATTACCAGATGGAAGGAGTTATTAAGCCAATATAATATTGACATCATCTACAAACCGGGGAAGGAGAATGTTGTGGCTGACTGGCTCTCCCGGGCGATAATGGTAAACGCGGTTGAGAAAGAGAAACAGGGAACATCCGCAGGCGTGGGACAATTTCTACAAGAAGAGACACGAGAAAGAGAAGTGGATCAAGCGACCCCAACCGTGGAGGAGACCCAAGAAGAGGACAGTTCCACGGACGATCGCCCTGTAGAGATAGAGGAACAGGAGTCAATCATCAACGATAAGCGGCGCCAAATTATATGGATAACCAGGACCTCTGGGCCAACAAAGGTTGAGTACGAGCGATACGGAAAATGCTGCATCACAAGGATCTGGTCAACGCCGGGGCTTAGGGAAGACCTGATTTGTCGTTCGCTCAAAGACGCGTCGAAACCAGGAATGCTTCACCACCTCTATGTGGGAAATGCGGTCGTTTGGGAGAAGATCAAACGCCTTTGGAGGGATGAACGTATCGGTATGGACCGGACTTTTATCCGTTGTACACTACGGGTTGAGACCCTGAAAGATGAGGAGAGCCAGCAAGAGGTAACGTTAGCTTACCATCAGGGTAAGACCAACCACCGGGGAATACAGGAAACACTACAGGCACTGAAAAGGAAGTATTTTTGGTGGGGTATGCGACAGACCATCACTGACGTCATCGGGAATTGTGGCATCTGTTTAAAGACCAAATATGACAGGCATCCTCCGAAAGCGTTACAAGAAGAAACACCCACGGCAGCATCTCCACTAACAGATCTTCAGATAGACACCTTTACTTGGCGGGGTTACAAATGGCTCACTGTGTTGGACCTTTTTAGTAAGGTGGCTATGGCGTACCTGGTTCAAGAGCGTTCGTCTGGGCTGTATTAGGAGCGTTACGGACATGGTTCCAATTTTATGGTGTACCGGATCGCATATCTTCTGATGCCGGCAGAGAGTTTGATAACTCTGCAATCCGTTCGGAAATGCAAGACATCGGGGTCACTTGGCATTTGAACACTCCTGGGCATCCAAAGAGCAGAGGTGGGATAGAACGTCTCCACAGCACGCTCAGCGACCACAAACGGGTTTACCAAGTTGAACGGGGCCTGGAGCCAGACGCGGCGATGGTGAAAGCGGTTGCGGCATACAACCATTCTATTCACACCGTGACAGGGTTCTCTCCGTTTGAAGTCCTTTTTGGACTTTGGGATCGGCGTAGAGACAGTGTGAGTACCGCAGTAGATGAGGATCTATCGAAGCGCGTAGTGAACAATCGCTTGGCGCTGGTTAAACGATGGGAAAAGGTTCGGGAAAAGATTGAAAGAGAAAAGTCCAGAAGGATGGCCAAGGAGAACCGGAATGTCAAGGACCTTATGGGGGCCGTTAAGATCGGGATGACGGTGTACAAGCGGAAAGGGTCTAATCGAGGTAAGGAGCTAGAGAGGTATGAAGGGCCATACAGAGTGATTGGCATTCGCGAGCACAATGTTGTTACCTTAGAGAGTCTTAGCGAGCCCAAGAAGCGGCGGACTGTTCACCTTGAACAATTGAAGCTCCCAGCCAGAATGGTGGACCCGCCATAGCGGACTGTAGGCTGCTATAGACCATTTTTATAGTTTTTTTCTTTTTCTGTTCAAGAACCAGTGCCGTGCAAAAAGCATTTTATGTTTAAGTGAGATTTGTTTGTGTTTTGTTTTATTATGTTTGTGCAGTTTAATTTTTATGAAGTATTTTCCTTTTCTTTGTTTCATATTACAATTGAATATTTTTTTTTTGTTCTATCTTCAGTTATAAGTTATATTTCTTTACAAGGGCCTACCTGAGAGTTTACGAAAAGATATTCGTAAACTGGCAAGGGGGAGTTAAGATCGCGAGTATGACCGTATTAGGCCTAATACCCTTGTTGGTTGTAAACAAGACCCTTAATGTATATATTAAGACGGAATAAAGCCAGTTCTGTTTTCAGTCTATACGAGTGTGGTTCTTTATCCCCGTTCCTTTTATACTTAATAGCGGCGTACGTTAACTTATATATATATATATTATATATATATATATATATATATATTATATATATATATATATATATATATATATATATATAATGACTAATTACTTTACGATAAGATTCAACTATATCTACCCGACACCAGCTGAAATTGTATCTGTTTAAGTTGGTTTACCAACGAATTATGATGAACTTAAATACTGCTGTTAGTAATAATCAATATTTACAAATCTGACTACAAATTTATTTACAATCAATATATCTATATAAACTTTAAGAGCTTTTCTTTAATGTTCTCGGGGCAGTTTTGCTTTTTTTTTTGCCTCCAATTCCTTCACATAAAGGTTGACTATTCTCTATTCCACAGCCCTCCTATCCGTTTATGAAATTAAATATTAAACTCGCTTCATGATATTTGCAACATCACAACAAGTAGACATATTGGAAATTTTGTCTGAGGGAAGAAGAAACGATTTAGGGACCATTTTCCCTGACCAAAGAACAAATTTCCTGACTTTTTCATATGTTTTTAAAATCTCTGACTTTTCCCGATTTTTCCTGTTGCTGGACACCCTAGTCTCCAAGACCTGTTGCGCCACCGAGATACATATCTTATTATTATAGTTTTTATTAATATCGCTATCATTAAAGCAGACTGCTATGACTCATCATGTTTATTCTCTTCGTTTTTTTCTAATATGATTTTGCTTTTATTCTATGCATATGCTATACATGCAGGAGTTGAAGAATTTGTTTCTCTTTATTTTTTTTAAATGTATGTAATATGTAATGTATCTAATATTTAGCGTTGAATCTGACTCCTTTATGTAGAGGATATCTCCCACAACAAATAAATAAATATCACTCACCGTTAAGAAATAAGTCCTGGAGTGCCTGAACCGCCTGGCAGAGGAGCGCCCACGCCTCCACTTCTTCCAATCTTCCGTCGCCCTTCCAGCATACAGCATCCCACAGTCGGACCGCCGTCCTGCACAACACAAAGCTTTCATATTAAAGAGGCATAATGAAGAAAAAAGATGACACAACATAATTATAGAAAAATAATAAATACTAGAAAACACAAATACTGGGTTAGAAGAAGAGAAAGTTAGCGTGAACGCATTACAAACTTAAGGTGTTGTCGTTCCAATAGCACATACCGAAACCCTGAGGGGTGACGGTATCGAACAGCATCGAATTAATCCAATTTTTTCCTATAATTTCCTGATTTAACACGTTCTAGCCGACGTGACCCACCAATGGGTCACACTTGGCTTCCGTGGGGCGACGTGACCCACTAGTGCGATGTGCAATACAGTTGAGCTACTTGTTTACGGAAAATAAGTCGTTAAAAATTAAGTTTATTTTATTTTTTACTCAACATTATATGTTTTAGGAATTAACAAGCATAAGAGTTAATTTATTCAATATTTTATAGCCTTTTTATTTTATAACATCCCCCCTCAAAGCATCTTATTGCTTAATTTCATTTTATTACTCTTCTTTAAGAATTTTCTTTAGCTGTGCGTGATTTCTTTCCATATTTTTATTCATAATCCTGACGATACAAGAATCATTTTTAAGCATTTCTACAATTTCTCCTTCAAGTCATATGTATATTTCAAAACTCATACAATCTCGCATTTACTGTCACATTAAACAAATTGGAACTTGCAACAGTGTCGCCCCGCCCCACAAAGCGTAAGAAGCTAAGACAGTCCCGCCTAACGCGAAATAACGTAGATATACGCCCAGGCGTGAACGTTTTAAACTATCTTTAATTCGAAGTTTTTTTCATGTTTACCTCATAAGTTGTCGCTGCTCCCTTTGAAAATTTTTTCGTTGTTTGAATCAGGCAATAATAATAGGCATGAACAAACATTGTCAAGCCACAAAAAATTTAACAAACAAACTATTTGAAGTTTATCAATCAGGAAGGCGGTTATCAGTGATAAGATAATAAACACAGTGTTTTGTTTGTTGTTGTTTCTATAGTCTCCTTATCGATTGAATAGCTTTTTATCCATACTATCACATACATTGGTATCAGTAGTGACATATGGGTCACCCGTGGCGAAATGGCTAACACAACAGCCTTTTATGATCAAGATCGAAGGTTTAAACCTAGTAGATGACCCTAGATTGTTTTGATAAGAGTAGAAAATCCTGTGTTATGCCGTCATTTGGAGGGGACGTAAATTGGTGTTTCCGAGCCTGTGCTATGCCAGGTACTCGTTAAAGATTTCTATTATGATAAAAACTAGAATAGGCAAAATTTAGGAATCTCCCTGTATCATCGTCCGATTAGTCAAAGTAGCATAAAAGTGATGCAAAGCGCTATTTTTTCTACATGTTAAAACTAACTACTGATTTTATTTAACCATAAATTAGTTTGTGTTTCATTAAGTACCCCTATATATTATATATATATATATATATATATATATATATATATATATATATATTTTTATATTATTTTTTTTTTTTTTTTTAACTAATCTTCCGCATGTTCCCTTATATAACATGGTGAAAACATCACAAACATTGTACTTCGAGTGATGATATGAAAAAAGCGAGGTCTGTAAGGTATCCAGAAGAGTATCAGACTATAAACCGTGCCATGAAATAAAAAAGACATCTTATACTCATTTTGTTACCTTATAAATCCACGGCTCCAAATCTTCCTCGGAGGCATGGCAAACACCTTGGCACTGATAAGAGCGTCAGCTCACTGACTGATAACAGCAAAAACCTCTTTATCTAAATGGCACTAAGGTGTCACGACTCACCTTGGCCTGTCGGCAATACTCGTCCTTCTTATCTAAAGTTTTTTTTTTTCTTTTGCTTAACGTTATAGTTTTTTTTCTTGTTTTTGTTTACATAAAAAATTATAATAGGAAGTTTAACAAATATTTTGGTAAGTAATCTCAGCACCGATAAGGCTTAGTAACAGCATAGAATAGCTAAACGGTTTTATGTACGTATACATGCACCCTAACATAATTATTTGTAAAGATTAATCCATTGTTTAATAATTCGTTGTTTTTTTGTTGTTGTTTTTATATGTCTGTCCTAAACATGCCTAAATTGACATAGATAGCAATACTAAAGGCCATATTATAAGAAAATAAAAACCTAGTGAGATAACAGAGATAGGAAAAAACGACAGCAATTATTTCTATTTCTGTTTTATGTACCATAATAGCAAAAGAATTATAACACTTATCCAGCTTCATTGTCGACATATTACTAACGGATTCTTTTTCTTTTTTTTTTTTTTTGTTTACATAGAAAATTATCATAGGAAGTTTTGCAAATACTTCGGTAAGATAACTCAGCACTATAGTAGCATCATCGAATAGCTGCACTTCAAATATATATACAAACAAAAGACAATAGTTTATTCGCCATACTAAAGATTACAAATTTATCTAATTTAAACCTTATTTACTTAATGTAAAGGCTTATTTTCATCCGGATGGATTTGTTTTTATTCGTCATTCAAGCGTATCTTGACATTTTGTTTTTATTTTTTTATTTTTTTTTTGTTGATTACGAGGTTCTATATTGAAAAATAATAAACCAAAATTCCAAAGGACTTTAAGCATGTATTGTTTTTCAACCAAAAATCCTTTTGTCTTCTTTATTGATAGATAGATACAGAGTTACTTAGCAGAGTAATGTTTTGTAATTAGCTTATAAGTACTGAGGTAAATTAATGAAAGCAGAGACACCTTAAATGTATATTCGAGGAAAGTGGCTTATCACCGCTGCTGAGTTCAAAACGCTAAATATTAGCTCAATTTCTCAACAGATTTTAACGATTCTTTTATGTGTTTTAGAAACTTTAATTCTCCATTGTATAGAAATAACATGGTATATTTTAAATGTTTTAAATTTTCATTATAATTATTGGATGCCTTGATATTTTAGTGCCGAATTTTGAAGAAAATAGTTGAGTAGTTATGTAAAAAAGCCTCGGAGAGGAGACAGATGGATTTGTTTTTGTTCGTTACTCGGGTTCTATGTATTTTTAACATTTTTTTGGTCCATTAAAAATGTTCCTTATGGAAAATAATAAACCAAATTTAATACGCTATTTATTGAAAAAAATACAAAGTTATAAATATATAGAAATTTACTGTATTCACTCCAAAGCCTCTCCCAAAATATAATTAAATACTTATATTATAATACGACTGAGTAATATAAACATCTACTATAGCAGTCGGTACATGAAGGATGCTAATTTTTAAATAAAAAGAAATCGATAAGTTAAATAATTGTAAGATGTACAAGAAAAAAAAATGGTGCTAATCGTAAATTTAGCCAGAAATAACTATGGTATATACACTTGAATATTCCCATCTCGATTCAAACAAAACATAGATGTGTTCAATCAGCATACAGGCAAAGGTATCCAGATTGGAAGAAAATGGAAAAAAAATTTGAGGTTGAAAAAAAAAGGTTGACTTTTTTTTTATATTCGGGGATTTAAGACATTACTTTAAATTCGTTTCGGGGAGAGCGGAAAACAAATCCAGGGTAGGTGGTTTTGTGGATAAAAATTTACACCTATGTACTATCAGCTTATTATAAAAATAGCACCAGTGTATTTTTATAAATCTCAACTTACTATTGCAAAAAAATGAATACACAATAAAAGACATTAGTCGGTTTTTCACATCCATTCACCTATATCTACAATGAACATGAAATAATAAAAGAATAGAGATCGTGATTATTTTCGAATTTGAGATTTAAACGGAAATACACGTTTTAAGTAGGAATATACGCCATATCAAGCATAAAAACTGTTAGAGGTTAAATATTTAAATTTCTTTCACACAGGTATAAATCTTAAAACTCTAGGTTAATACCTTTTTGTTAACCACCAACCTAATAGTCAAAATTGTTTAACTAGAAGCATAACTGTACTACAATACTAATAAACTTACTCTTTAATTCCTCATAATCCTCCAACGCGTCTGAAAAGAAGATGGTCCCGAGACGTTCTTGTTTAGAATATTTTTGCAGTGCTACCAAATGGGAAGCTTCTCTTCAAGTTTTTCATGATTTTTATATTTTTAATCAAATTTACTTGTTGTATTCCTTTACACAGTTGTAAATAGCAAAACATATTTTTTTTTTTTTTTTTTTCTCTTTAAATCTATATTCACGCCTGTCAGAATGTATCTGACAATCAGCAAATGTGCTGTATAAATTGAGATCCAGGCATGGTAGGCATGAAGAAGGAAAATGCCCAGCAGCACCCCTTCCATGGCTTTATTTTATCCGAGGAGGTCCCTCATCCAGCCTCTCTTTAGCCTTCTTCTGACTGGCATTTCAGCTATTGACATGTCGTTAATCAGTCTATTGTCGTGTCCGTTAAGTTTACTGTGAAAACGAGTATAGAGTGTTCGTATATGTTGGTCAACTGTTGGTTGTTGTAAGTCCGTATGTAGGGTTCTGTTGTTTACGTACCAAGGAGCTGTCGTTATCAGTCTTAAAATTTTGGATTGAAATGTTTGCAGTTTTTGTATGTGAGTCTTTTTTGCTGAACCAAAAATCTGTGAAGCGTAAGTCCATATTGGCTTAAGAAGGTATGTGTATGTATTCAGTTTCTGTCTAATTTTTAATTTTGAAGATTTAGATAAAAGTGAGTATAGTACTTTCAGTCGGTGGTTAAGAGTCTGTCTTTTCATCTTGACATGTGGGCCCCAAGTCATCCTTCGATCGAGTGTCAGTCCTAGGTAATGTACAGAGTTGGTCTGAGGAATTTGGTTGTTGTCGGTACTCCTGCCAAGACTGGTCGGATTGAAGAAGTTTCTGAGCCCTGCCGAACAGAGAAAAATCTATCAGAGAGAAAAGAGTGTATAATAAGATAGTATGTGTAAGGTAGTACGTTCTTGAGTTTAAAGAGAAGCCCCTCGTGCCAGACTTTATCAAACGCTTGGGCAACATCCAAAAATACTCCAGTCGCGTATTGCTTTTTTTCTAGTGCTCCTGCAATGAAGTCAGTAACTCTGTGTAATTGGTGTGTCGTTGAGTGTGACGTGCGAAAACCGAATTGATGGTCAGGTATTATTTTTTGCTCAGTCAGTATGTCAACCAATCTTTTATAAATTAATTTTTCGAAAAGTTTAGAACATATGGGAAGGAGACTAATAGGCCTATAAGAGGATGGTTTGTACATGTCTTTGTCTTTTTTGTGTATCATTTTTATGATTGAATATTTCCACTGTATTGGGAATTTAGCTGTCCTAAGTATGCAATTGTATATTGTCGTGAGGAACACCAGAGCTTTCTTGGGCATCAGTTGGAGCGCCTCGGCAGTTATTAAATCATAACCTGGGGCTTTTCTTTTAGGCAAGTGTCTGATTTGTTGTGCGACTTGTGAAGGAGTGAAAGATATAGGAGGTAGTGTCAGCTGTAGTGGAATGTCCAGAGTACTTTTAACTAAGTTTTCATGTTCTGTATTAGGGTAGTCAGTAGGTGGTATAAAAACAGAGGAAAGGTGATCAGCAAAAATTTCAGATTTTTCTCCATCTGACACGGCCCATGAACCATCTTCTTTTCGCAGTGGTACTGACACCTGTCGATGTTTCAACAATTTCTTGTTATGCTTCCACAAGCTTCCATCGTCAGTTGATAGGTTGTTTAAAAAGGAATCATAGTTAGTTCTATTGAATTTTTGTATTTGTCGTTTAAGTTCGTTGTTCAGTCTGTTAAAGTTTTGTCTGTCAGAAGGAAGTCTGTTAGTCTGCCATACCTTACGAGCTCTTCTCTTTGCTGTGATCAAGTCCCTTATATATTGAGGGTATTTTGGCAGATGATCTAATCTCGATGTTATCTTCTGAGATGATGACCATGCTGCTCTTTGGACACATTTAGTAAATGTTTCCACCGCATCTTCTAATACTGCTTCTGTTTTGATGGACATGGGTATTGAGAGATTTGTTTCAAGAAATTCTCGGTATAGATCCCAGTCCAATCCGCTATTTATAAGCATGGGCACCCTTTGCGCATTGCATGGTTCGTCGAGAACGACCAAATGTAGAGCAGAGTGATCAGAGCAAAGATCAGAGATCGTTTTAATTGAGTAAGGTATGGTACGTAGTCCTTTGGTAATAAAAAAGTCCAGTAAGTCCGGTGTTTTCCGTTACGAGGTTGGCCAGTAGGTCGGTGTGTCTGGTGATATAGTGTCTAATGAAAGCTCGTGGATGGCAGCCCTCAGATTTCTTCCCCTAGGGGTGCAAAGACGTGACCCCCAAAATTGGTGCTTTGCGTTAAAATCGCCGCCTGCTATAAAGCAACGCCCTAAGTTTTGAAAATAATTGCGAAACGCCGAAGATGTCAGCACATATCTTGGAGGACAGTACACCGAAGCTATACTTATCACGTGGTGTTTTGTGTGTAGTGTAATGCCAGTGGTTTGAATGTCAGGTGCAGTTGGTAAGTGTAAAAGGTTATGTTTGAGTGGTGTCTTAATGAGGATAGCAGACCCGCCGTGTGCTGTGTTGTCCGGATGGTCTGTTCTGTATGTCAAGTAACCTGAACTACCAAATTTTGATCGTGGTGTAAGGTGTGTTTCTGTGATCAGTGCAATGTCAATACGTTTTTCATGTAAGTATATGTCCAATTCTGTCCTATGTTGTAGTAGTCCGTTCGCGTTCCAAAGAAGGATGGACAAAGAGCCCCCAGTCAGCTGATTACGGGCCATTAGGAGGGCAAATAGCTTGTGTTACCTGTGCGAGCTGCTGTAGAAGGCTAAAAAGAGGCTGGATAAGATTACTCAGACCGCTTAGTAGCTGGTGCAATTGTGGTGGGATATAATCAGCTGAAGTTGGCTGCTGAATACTTTCCCGCCTCATACCTTCTGTAGATTGGTTAGACTGTAGTCCCGAGGGTGTAGCTTGTTTCACTGCTATCTGGTGACGAGCTGATACCTGCTGCTGCACGGGAGCTTGCCGTTGAGATGGTTGTTGCTGCTGCTGTTGCATCTGAGGAAAACTTCTTGGTGGGGTTGATTTCGAAAGATTGGGGTATTCAGTTGGATTTAAAGGAGGAGGTGGAATACGTTGTTGTTGATGGCTCCCCATATTTCTTTGTGATCTCAAATCCTTCAGTGTTTGGCACCCTCGATAGTTTGCGGGATGCTCCTCCTTGGCAATTCGCGCATTTCGCTGGCGTATCTCGGGTTTTGGTGCATGAAGAACTTTCATGCCCTTGTCCACACCTTACGCACCGTGGTGCGTGGTTGCAATAGGTCTTGGTGTGACCGTATTTTTGGCATCTAATGCATTGTGGGAGGATTCTTTTCTTTCTAGGTTCTTCTATGACTACCTTGGTATAGAAAATTGTTTTTATATCAAAAATCTTTTCATTGAATGAATGTTTAGTGATATCAATAAAAAACATTGGTAATGGCCGCTTAAACCGTGATATTACGTTGGTAATTGCTACGGTCTGGTATCCGTGGTTTTCAAGATCTTTTTTTATCTCTTCAACGGGTGTGTTGTGGTGTAGCCCTTTAATGACTATTCTAGGATTTTTGTCATCAGGGAGCTGATATGTATGGAATTCAGCTCCGCTGTTTTTAAGACAACTAACAAGTTTCCTGTAGTCATCTGGAGTTTGAGGATATACAGTTACTATATATTTTTATTTTATATATATATATATATATATATATATATATATATATATATATATATATTATTTTTTATATATTGATATATTTTTTAAAAACTAATAAGTGATAAAAATTTAAATAAACTTAAACCAATATTCCATTTAACTATTCCAACTTTTGTTTTATAGTGTTATCTAAAACTTATACTAAAAAGTTTACGAAATTCAAGCGCACCGCAACATATTTACTAATATTTTCAGTAAAAAAAATTTTTTTTTAATATAATATTAACTTGAAGAGAGAATAAATCCACAAGCATTTATGCATATATAAATAAATAGAAGTTTTCACATTCTTCTACCTCTGCGATGTAGCATGCGTGGGCCCTAAGAATGTCAGTTATTACAGTGGCAATATATATTTATATAGAAAAATTTAATGAACATATTTTTTGTAACAATAAATTTTCAATGGATTTATTTCAGTAACATTTCTATAATGGAATTTTTTTTTTTTTGTCGTTTTGATTATATTCTTAACGAACACGAAGTCCTAACAACCAAAATGGTATTAAATGATAATATTCAAATACAATAAAACTTTTCTTTTCTTTTCTCTCTCTCTTTCTCTGTGTATATATATATATATATATATATATATATATTATATATATATATATATATATATATATATATGTCCCAAGCCTGTGCGATGTCAGGTACTCGTTAAAGATCCTTATCCTAATAACATCTGGATAGGCAAAATTTATCGTAGCATCGTCCGATTAGCCAGCACAGCAGCATAAAGGGGCGTTAAAAAAACAAACAAAATTAGAAATTAGTGAATTGAAGTTAAGAACAACAGAAACATGAAAACAACTTATCACAATAATAATTCAACATGATTTAATTATGGAATTTGAAATTAATAAACTTAACAAAACTATTTAAGGTAAATTAAAGTAAAGAAAAAAAATTACAAAGAAGATATTATAAATGTAACACTTACATAATTATGACTTTAACTAACACTTATCGCATAGGAGAATGGACTTCTTAAAACCAAAGGACTTTTTCCGTTGTAGATTAATATAATTACGCTTCATGGGATAAGGAATTTCATATATTCATATAAATAAAATAAATGTAACCATTAATTACATAAAAATTACAAAATCATCGCTTTTTCGAATCAACTGCAAAAGTATAGTTCATATCATTTTTAATCCTGTGAAGTCAAATCTTCATCTAATGAACGAAACTGTCCGAGTTCAAAGAAATAAGCTAATACAAAATAATTTGTTATATCGAAAAAATATATATTTTCATAATAAAAATTTTAAATCTGTCTCAGGAGATGAAAAAAAAATTCTAATTTTATAATCTTCTCCCTTAACAAGAAGATGTTATTCAATAAATCAGTTATTCACAGAAATAGCTAATATGAGTTAGGACACAATTCTTTTATAAGAGGTATACATAGAGGTATTCTTGTAAAGTGGGGGAAAGTGTACAAAGAACCGTTTTAATAGCTACAATAAAGTACTCTTAACACTGTAATATCCATAAAGAAATAACAACTCATATCTTGAAAAAAAATATACTCATAATTAATTATACGTACCATATCTATTTTTTAAAGCGACACTAAAATTAATACTTAAGTTTTTCTTAAAAAACAAAACGCTGCAAATTATTACACAATGATTTATTATTTCCAAATAAATATATTAGGGTATAACTGTTTATAAAGCTGTATGTTTATAGGCAATTGACTAATATGAAAAGCAATAAATAATTCAAAGAAAAATGGAATGTCACCACTGCTACTTTCAAACAGATTTTCTCTTATTGTAATAAACCAATTTCAATAATTCTTTTTTCATTATGTAGTAATATAAAGATCAACTTTTGCTGATCTTTTCTCTATCTTAAAAAATATCTGAGCTATTGAATTAAATTACTTTTAATCTGCCGCCATTTAAAAAAAAAAAACCTGGTAGGAATGTCCAGGCATTAGGATTTTTTTTTTCATTTTCTGGTCGATTACAAAACTTTATTATTGAAAATAATAAACCAAAATGACTAACTGCAACACAATAAGTTTCACGTTGACACTTATTATTTTTAACCAGTAAAGTTGGAATACTATTTAAGTACTTATGTATTATATTATACATATAGCTACTATAATTTCCAATAACATACTTAAGAAAGTAGGTTATGTTTGGTACGTTTATACTTCGGTCTAATGTAAACCTCTTTGTATATTTGTCCGCTATCTTATCTCTAATGCTGTATAATATTATATCCTAAACATGAATTGTTTCCTTCATAATACATGTAACAGTTATTTCAAAATTACTACAAAAAAAAATCCAAAGGAATGAGGCGAACGAATTTACGAAATGATCTGTTTTAAATTTGTAGTGAAAAAAAAAAGCTAAAATACAACAGATAAGATCTAATGACGAAAAGATCAATATTTTCAAAAACGTATTTTTTTCTTCTTTTTTTTTTTGTCAAGTATTTTTTACTCTTTAACTTTTATTGAAAAAAAACAACAAAAAAAAACAAAAACAAAAAACACTAAAATGTCGATCTATTTGATATTGTAGTTTTAATTAATTTTACAACTAAACATTTCTGATTTGTTTTTGCTTTTTACCTGTTATTCTTTATCACTTGGTAGAATAGAACAGAAATGAACAAAAATAAAAAATTAATATTCACAATGGTGAAATAAGACAAAATTGAGATGTTGATTTCCAAAAAGTACTAAAGGACATTTTTTATAAAATTGATTTTTTTACATATTTGTATTCTCATCAATTAGTTATATCTAAATCTCCTATTGGATTTTATCTAATGAACACCCAAGCACTATATAAACGCAATTTAGAAATATAATTATTTTCTAAAGAAAATAATTACACATTTAATTTCGTTCCAAATTATACCAAAACATCTCATATCATATCTTTAATATGATGTTATTAATATACTAAAAAAAACAATTCTGGATTTTAATGCGAAAAGAATCAAATTAGCTAATTTAATAATATAATAATTAGTGATTTTCACACCTCCTGTAAAATTTCCTAGAATAGATATAGTACATCTTTTGGAAATCAACGTCTCAATTTAGAAGATTGTTTTTTTTTTTTTTTTAATTTTTTGTTAGTTTTTTTATATAACATTTCTCTTATATCAAAAAACTTAAAAAAGAAAAAAAATCTTCTAAATTTTGTCTTTAGAAAACCTATTTCATGAAATATAAACAAATTATTAATGCTTTCCCTTATTATCATATATTTTACTTATCCTCGAAAATTACTGATTTCGATAAGAAAATTTAGCCTTGTTAGAAAAAGAAACGATAGTTAGAAGCTGTGAGCAAAGGCATTCTCACAAAAAAAAAATTAAAAAATATAACAAAAATATTAATTCTGTCTTCAGAAAACAACATTTTTTCAACAAAATGGAAAATAAAAAAATTAAAATTTGGACAGTGAACAGTTTTTTTTATTCATTAAATATTACATACCTAGAATCGAAATATCAATCATACTATCATAAAAATACTACTAATCCCTATTATTAATGCTTTTCCTTATACCATGTATTTTACTTGTCCTCGAAAATGACTGAATTAGGAAAATTAGCCTAGTTAGTAAAAGAAGCTAGGAAAGGCATTCTTGCCCTTCATCCTAATAATCAAATAAAAAAAATAAATACCAACCAAAGCTACTTACTTGATAGCCACATTTCTAATTCTTCTAAAGAAAATTGTTCCATCAAATCAAACCCTGATAATTAGCTGCCCCTTATCAATCATGCCGGAGGAAAATCTTATAAAATTGGCTGCGGAAGGAAAAGAATAATTACAGCAATCAAGGCTAAATTAAGAAGTTGAAGAAAAGGGATATCCCACAGATAAATTGATAACATCAATCTCCGAATGATAAGAAGATGAAACGAGTTGCCGGCTTTAAATAAGCAGTTTCAATCTGGTTCAGGAAGTTAATCCAATACTCCTAAAACTCTCGGAAGGAAAGAAGATTAAATAATGGAGAAAATGGGCTAGTCATAATATTAAAAAAAAAACTTCGTTTTTAGATTAAATCTTTCGACCAACTTTCGAGGTTTCCTTGAAGTTTCGCGAGCCACATCATTTTTTAATAGAAAGTTTAGGAAAGTATCTCGTTGGCATGGATGCCGTTACACACCCTTATATTCTGTATATGGTAAACTAGTACGGAAAAGGTCATGCAATAAATGATAAATATTTTAAAAAGATAGAAATAACTTTTGATTAGATATTAAAACAATACTGGTCATATTAAAGGACCTTAACACACGTGTGATTTTTAAAATTTAATGGAAATAATATATGTTGGATGTTGAATGATATATGTTGGAAGTTTAATGATATATGCTGGTAGTGCTATGCATCGAGAATACTGAGAGGAATAGAAATAAGTTAGAATTATTTCAAATAGGACAGTTTCCGGGCTATGAGCAAAAACGTTTCTTAGTAGGGCTATACAAAAAATTGACCCCTCCACTCGTACAGCAGGTCTAGCGGAGTACCTGGGGAGTCTGAGCCCGGACGGCAAGATAAGCGGAAGTCAAGCCGCGGACGGAAGAGGTCGGGGGGTCAAGCCAGGAAAGAAATTTGCAGTCATGTCCAAAGGTACCTATATGTTATATTATGTGGTAAATAGAACCTCAGTATTCTCGATAATAACATGCCTCACTGTACCATGGTTTTATGTGTAATAATAATGTGTTTTTATGTGTACTATTTGATAAATAAATAAATGTGTATTTTAAGATAATTACTTTATTACCCTTTATGCCACCGAACATAGTAGTAGGATTAGAAACAATGTTAAAGACTAGGTTCTTTTTCACATTAAGGCTGGCAGCTACGTTTTATCACCAAAAATTACTGTAAAAATAATCACTTTAATCGGCATATGATTAGGTAAACAAGAATACAGTTTATTGGAATGTTTATTTTATTTTAACACAAAGACAATGACAAAAAAAAAAAAAAACTAAACATGATTTTTTTTTAAATTATATTTTTTGAAATTTACAACTGTATACCACAATAAATCAAGTAAATATGCTGATAAAGAATATGTACATGAAAAACGTGAAGAGAAACTGCCCATTGGCAGCACTCTAGTAATCAATCTAAACAAGAAGGTCTCGAGGCTATCTTCTCTTCAGACGCCTCGGTGGATTATCAGGGATTGTAGAGGAACCAAGAATTGAAACTAGTGGATTAGAGTGGGAATGGAGTTTGTCATGGAAGGAATGATACCTGGTACGGGCCAAATCGGCTACATACGGAACTTGGAGGTCTTTATGAATGATTCTGTTCGTGACAAAGTAAGGAGCGTTGAGGATTTTACGAAGGATTTTGGATTGTAAGGATTGGATAGGGAAGAATTGGATGGTTTAGTAGAGCCCCATAGCTCAACTCCGTAGGTCCAGATAGGCCTTATGATTGTCATGTAAATGAGTCTTTTGTAGTTAAGTGAAAGGTTAGAGCGTCTGTCTAGTAAGTGTTGGAGTAGCCGAAAACGTCGAGCAGTTTCTTGTATTTTCAGTATTGTATGCGGATTCCATGCAAGTTGTTTGTCAAGCAGGAGTCCTAAATAGCGGATCTGTTCAACCGGGACAAACGGAATATCATTAAAGGAAACTGTAGGGCAGGATGTCATAGGTTTTCGACGAAGGGTAAAGGTAATTTGATGGGATTTATTGGAATTGATTTTAATTCTCCAATTCTGACACCATACCTCAAGGTCTCTGATGTGGAATTGGAGAGTTTGAGAGGCAATACTAGGATCATTATGAACTGATAGCACGCATGTGTCATCGGCATAGGTAGAAAGGAATGTGTTAGGATGGGTTGGGATATCAGCTGTATAAACTGTGTAAAGGATGGGTCCCAGAATGCTGCCCTGAGGAACACCAGCAGACTGGGTAAAAAGAGATGAATAGGAGCGATTGTGGTTTATTTTGAAAGATCTGTCGAAGAGGTAGGACTGGATGATTAGAAAGTATGTTGGAGGAAGGAATCTACGAAGTTTATACAGCAGTCCTGGGTGCCAGACTCGATCGAAGGAAACATGAATTTAAACTGAATATATTCCCATAGAAGTTCTTCAATTTCTCACACAGCAAACCCATTTTTTCCGTTTATTGTTTAATTTCATATCTGTCCATTATCGCACTTTTTAAATTTAGATAAGACACCTTTATCTTAAACAAAATTAAGACATTTTCTTCTAAATTACAAAACAAAATTAAATTAATAATATTCACCTTTTTATCCATCATACACACAGGGAAAAAGGAAACTTCTTAATAGAGTTAGCAGGTGTCATACGTTTCAATTTATTTAAAAAACAAAAAGGATGATGATTACTTTTTAAGAAAAAGTAACTGACAGCCTTAATGTAAAAATCTGGAGCGCGCAACACACGACTTTCACTTATCCCCCTTGTTAAAATAATTTTAAATACATTTAGAGCTGAAAATAATTTTTAAAAGAATTAATTAGAGTGAATTTCAATAGAAAACTGTGTTTTATTAAATAATCTATTATATTACTATCTACGACAATCATTTTGTTTATTGGCTTTTCATCACTCTCAATTAACCTTTACAATTCTGTGTATAAGATAATGTTTTTAGCTTTTTATCATTTATAGCTTTCCAACGGTATTTCATACATCTATATAACTGTTTTTAGGTTAAAAAAAAAAATTCATTAAAAATTATATTTGTTTTATTCTCCATTAGTTGTTTATCAAATTCGTTCAGCTGTTCAATAAATTTAGCTCTCTACATTAAGGTATACAATTCTGCCTATAAGATAATTTTTTTTTTTAAATCTCACACCTCCGTGTTTCCGGGATATCCATGTCGATATATCGGGAATGAGGCGATCGGTCCAATTTTTATAATAAAATAAAATAATATACTAAATTTATAGAAAATATAAATGAATTTTTTTTTCTTCTAAACGATATAAAGATTATTTTATAAAGGTTTGAGAAGAGAATATCAGTAAAATACGCTGCTGAGTGGTTGACTGTGGAGGGCAAAGGGCGAGATAGGAGTGAGTTATAGTCAGGCCCTTATGGTCCGATTGGTGGAATAGCCCTTTACTCAGACTCGGCCAACGGAGGTATATTTTAAAATATCATACGAGCAGGGTATACTTTATATTAAGGGAACGTGGGAGAGAAATTTGAGAAAAATGCCTCCGAATAAATAAAAAAATCAATTAAAACCAGGGTCACAGTTATACATTCAATCTATTAAAGAATTTCAACATCTGGATGTAATATTCTCACATTTGAAAAAAAAAAATAGATACAAATAAATAAATAATACCAGTCGTAACATTTTTAAAATTTAATTACATCATACAAAAAAGTCCCTGATTCGATCAGGAGAAATTTGAATGTGGTGTCATTAAAAATGCACTCGGTTGACCAAATTTGAGTTTATCGCAGAAGCCAAAAATCACGAGATGATTTATAATATATATATATATAATATAGAGAGAGAGAGAGAGAGAGAAAGAAAAGAGAGAGAGAAGAGAAAAAGAGACAACAAAAAAAGAACTAACAACGGTTCCGATTTTATTCCGTTAATTATTATTATATTTTGATGAAATCAACTATGTAAATATATATATACCATAAAAGCTGGTGAGTTCAACACACGACTTTCAATTTCCTCTATTGTTAAAATACATTAAAGAAATTTTATATACAGTTATAGATGAAATACATCGGTAAGTGAAAGAAAAATTTTAAAGAATTAATTAAATTAAATCCAATCAGGGATCACTTGTAGCTGGATTGTTAGCATAACAGCATCCTATGCCAAAGGTCACGGGTTCAAACCCGCAGTTGGTCCTAGGATTTTTTAATGGGAGTAAAAAATCCTTAGTTATGCCGTCCTTCAGAGGGGACGTTAAAAGGTGGTCCCGAGCCTTTACGATGTCAGGAACTCGTTAAAGACCCCTATCCTAATAAAACCTGGATAGGCAAAATTTAGGACTCCCACTGTAGCATCGTCCGATCAGCCATAGTAGCATATTTAATAAAACACGTGTTTCTATAGAAATAAAGAAACATGTGTTTCATTAAATAATCTATTATTCAGTTATCTAAAAAAAATTAGTTGTTTTTTTCAATTTTTTATCACTCTCCGTTAACTTAAACAAATTTGTGTTATTATTATATAATATTTTTTTCAATTTTTATTTTAGCTTTCCAGTGGTATATTATACATTTTACATTACTGTATGTTCAAAAAAACATAAAAAAAGTTACATACAAAATATGTTTGCTCATTTTTTCTTTTGTTGGATATCGAATTCACTCAAATCATATATTTACTCGTTTTTTATCAACGCTAATTAGACGACATAGTTAATTTTTCTGAATCTACAAAATTAAAGGTACTGTTAAGGAAGACATTTAAATTATCGAAATATAAGTCCTGTCATACTATTTCAATCAGAAAGAAACCTATATCATATCAAAGCCCAATAAATTTTAGATCAATATAATGAGCGTTAGAGCGGCTTTAGATAAAGTCGGAAAACGAGCAAAATGCATATTGTATAAATTGGCTCTTTTGGCTAGCTGATTTTTATAAATAGTTGCAGTGACATCTCGGGCGTATAGTTTTAAATATGAAATTAAAGTTTCGTACGACTTGTTTTCGTGTTTTACATACCACACACACATTTTTGCGCGACTTGGTTAGACTCAGGAAATCCTAAAACATGCATTTCCGTTAAAAACTAGAATTGGAAAATTTTCAAGTTCGCAATACTATCCCTTACCTTTAACACTTTCCTATTTCATAAATAGTAATAATAATAGGCTTACCGATCACGAAGGTTCGATGCCGATATCACCGAGTTCCGCTTACACAGGTTCGTCTAATGATCACCGTTCAAGCTCCCATCGACGCTTCGGCCTACCTTTCGGAAGCCTACCAGTCGGATCAGCGAATACCAACTTTCTCGGAATCCGTTCCTCACCGAGCCCGACAACTTTACTCGCCCTTTGAATCTCCGCTATGCTATCAACTCATTATATTCACAAGGTATAAGCTCCGCAATTCCGCGTTGTGAAACCTTCTAAACTCCCTATTGGCCTCATCTCTCTTGGGACCAAATATTTTACGCAGTACCTTATTTTCGAAAACCGTAAGCCGCTGTTCATCCTTCAAAGTAAGCGGCCACGTTTCCCATCTGTAAAGAACCGTCGGAAGAATAATAGTTTTATAAATTCTAACCTTTAACTTTTAGATAGAAGCTGCGAACTAAGTAATTTAGAAACTAAATAATAATACGCATTTCCCACCTTTAACCGGGACTTTATTTCTTCCTTGATTTCATTTTTTCTTGTTATCATTGAACCTAAATACTTGAATTTCTCAACGTGTTCAAAAGTATGTCCTGATATATCAATATCACCAAGATCGTCACCGTTTCTACTACTAATCATATATTTCGTCTTATAGGTATTTATTTCGAGTCTTATTTCTTACCGGTTTTTATTAACGCACTTGTATTTAGTTGTGTAGTTTCCATTTCATATATAGGAAAGTGAAAGTATAAATAATGAAAGGAGAAAAAAATTACAAATTTTCATCATAATAAACTTTTATTATCACACACTAGAATCCTCCTGTTCTCTTAAATATTGTCCCGCTTATTTCTATATTTACGGTGAACCTAAGGTTTATAGGATGGAACATATAAGAGAATGAAATATTCGAGTAAGAGATAGAAGGGACAGATATAAGACAGTTTGAAGCAAGCCGACCCTAGGAGGGTTCCAGATTCTCTGGGGGACAAGGGCCAGACAGATAAAGCTTATAAATGTTAGGCGATGACGGATGGAAATAGCTTCCCTTATAATTGAAATTCTTCACCTTCCTCCCTGTCTCCTTAGCTCTTTCCTTTACTTTTACCTTCTCTTTAATTTATTTTCTGTCATTGTTACCTTTAAGGTAGGTTGGCGTTTATAGTGAATTCAACTTACTCTGTTTTTTTTCATTATCTTTCCTTCTTTGATTCATTCTGTGTTAATAAAAAGCATCAATGTCAGAGCGTGAAATATAATATTAAAAAATAAAAATAATAATAAAGGAATATATACAAGAATTAAAATCAGCAATCTGGATATAACGTAAGGAGAAAAAACAATATGGTGATTGAATGAGAACTTTGTTCTCATATAAGAATATGTTTGATACACTTTTTTTATTTTAATTATTTTCAGTCAGTAACAAAATTTAAGAATAAATATTATTCGTAGATTCATTTTGCCTAATGAGCTAATAGATACATTAATTCCTTTATTATTTATTTATTTTTTTATTGAGAAATATTACAGTTTGTTACATAATGAACAGTAGTAATAGAGATGGAGTACACATTCATACAATATATATAGAATAATGATGATAAAGTCAAATTACATAAAATCGGAAATAAATAAATTCAAATATACACCAGAAAATAACAATTAAAAAAAACAAAAAACAACAAACAAATCAAAACAACAACCTGTAGTAGAGATAAATACAAGTTGGGAAATAAATAAAAGTCATACAACAAACTTAACTATATACAATATATACAATCTGCTAAAGGGACCCTAGACTCCGCTGCTCCCTCCACAAGTCGGGGAAGCCGAATCCAAGAGATCCCAGCGCCACTCGCCCGGCGCTTCACTGGTGTAAGCCAGTGGAGGCCGAGCTAGGGCATTCCAGCCACAAACATACAGTACATGAGTGGAGGATCTGACCAGTGTCAGAACTCCAGAATAAATGTTTACAAAACGTCGCGGGGCCACTGCCGTTTCAATCTTCGAGGAGGAATGTAGGGATGGGTGGAGCTGGAGAGCGATTCAGCAAGAGGATTAGGGTGATAAGAAGGTTCTAATGGAATTTGGAGAATTTGGATGGTACCAGGTCTAAAATAAATGGAATATTAAGGTCGTGGTGTAGGGTACAGTTGGTAACGTAATCAGGAGCATTAACTATTGTTCGAAGGACTTTTGGGATTGGATGCGTTTGATGTTAGAATGTTTAGTTGTCCCCCATAGTTCAAGTTTATTATTTATTAAAGCTATGATGATTTTTTGTTTTGTTATTTCTTGAGATTTTCTATAAAGGTTTTTAAACAAATAGTTTTTTATTAATTTTATCAATGAATCTCTAAAAATTTCAGTCAATGATTAAACGAAAATTGTATGTGTTTTAGCATTTTAACGTATTTTTTTGTTTATTTATTTAACGTCACTTTATACTACTGTGGCTAATCTTACGATGCTACAGTTGGAGTCTTAAATGTTGTCTATCCAGGTTTAATTTGATACTGATCTTTAACGAGTACCTGACAACGCACTTGCTCGGGATTGTCCTGTCACTTCCCCTCCAATGGACCGCATAAATAAAGATTTATTACTTCCATTAAAAAAAAAAAACTAGGGTCCTCTGCCAGATTTAAACCCTCGGCCTTGAGAATATAAGGCTGTTTTTAAATACACTACACCACAGGTGACCCTCCTAACCAGTTTACTGGTAAAAATTAAATGTGTGATTTAAAAATTAAAGAATAGAAATTTTGCCGACAAAAATCGGTTAAAAGGTCCTTATGGCTGACTAACCAAGCAGTATGAATAGGACTTTACAGTCACATGCCCTAGTTTCGGATCCGACTAGGGTGGGATGAAATTTATTTCCTGACGCACAGTAATAACGATCACAAAAATGTTTAATGCACCCTAAAAATATATTGAATTGAGTAATATCACCATTGTCAATCCAACCGACAAGTTGGTTATTTGTTTTCCATAGAAATCTACTTGAAAATGAAAAAAAAATGTTTTTCATCTAGTTTTGAACCAATTTTTTAAAAATTGAATTGTCATCCAATAGGTGGAAAATAACTACAAGGGATTAATGAATATATATTAAGGCGTAGGTTGCATATGGGACAAGTTAGAAAAACAAATTTTATTTGACCTAAATTTTAATCCTTCTTCCGAATTTTTTTGCAATCGTAAGATAGCCGTTTTCGCCAAAGGGCGACACCATTGAGATTCAATGTTTTTTTAATTCTAAACCCTAGGAAATGTCAAAATATATCAAAATATCGAAGATTTGGCGATTCCAATACTTTCTTCATCCAAGGAGTAAAAATTGAAGGGTATCTAAAAAAAGTATTATATGAACAATATATGTAACAATCTATACCGCAAATAGCTGTAGATGCTTCTTCTAAAAATTGTTTTAACAGTCCATTTGAAAAAAGTGTTTGTCGGATTCAAAGTGAATAAAGGTGAATCCTAGAGTGTAGGAATGATTGAAAGTAAATTTTCTAAAACTTACAAAATTCATTTGTACCATCGTTTTTTAATTTTTTATCTGTTATCTTTAATTTAAGCTGTCATTTATGAATATATATTTTTTTTTTAATTTAAATTTTCACAACCTATCTAACGGATGTCTGAACCGAACTGAGATATAAATACGCATTGCGGTCTTTTAATAATTATTTACAAATAAAGGATGTTTAAAAGGTTGAGGGGCTCGTTTTCATTTCTGAAGCCAATGAATGGTGTTTATATCTGAAATAATATTGGGATTTTTATCGCACTTTCGAATTTTGACCTTTGCACTACTAAAATAGCAGTTTTCCCAACAGTGTGATGGTCCCTTTGAACGAAACCGAACTATCCATAATATAAAGAATATTCGGGTTATTAACAGAATAATAAGTCATGTCTGCCAATATTTTATTGAAAAGAGAGTTAAACTACATGAATACTAGTTCAGTGATATAATATTCGCTATAAAAAAAAGAAATGCTCATAGCTAGGAAAAGCTAAGTACTCCACTGTCTTTATAGGTAAGATTTTGACGAGAAATAACTTGCTTCATCGTTAATTGCAATAATTTTATTTTAACGTTTCAGTACTTTTTAGTTGTGAAATAAAACGTCATCATCATTTTAATTATTGATATAAAAACATTTAAAAGAAGGCATAAATCCTAGAAGAATGAGAGGAGTAATGAAAAATCAGTAATATTACGAGAGTTGAGCTGTGGTTACTTCACAGCCTAAGGTAGAGGTTCAAACCCGGCAAGTGGCTCTAGGATTTTTAGAGGAATTAAAAATAATTTGGTATGCCGTCCACCGGAGGTGACGTAATATGATAGTGTCGAGCTTGGGCCACTTCAGATAATCGTTAAAGATCCCTGTTCTAATCAAACCTGGATAAGCTAATTTTTTACTCCCATATTAGCATCGTTCGATTAGCAATATAACATATTATGTTAAATAAATAATCGAACATATCGAGAGTTGGATCGAGCTTTCCACCGAAAGCTGTTTAGAGCACCTTTGATCAACGTTTTTGATGTATTTTTAATGCTCTTTGTATTACTTAAAATCTGAAAAGGAGGTTGGCTGATAAGTAATGATAATAGATACAATTGGAGTCGTGTACAAAAGGAAAAATGGGTGATTAATTTAAAAATAAACAAATATTTGAACGAAATAACTATATTCGTAAAAAGGTATATTAACAAACTTATTAAAGTAATAGTGATGGTGAGAAAAAAAGACATTTAATGCTAGATTTGCTTGTGGGATGAATTTTGAAAACAAGTCTATTCCTTCTCCTCATAGCTTGGTTGTTTAGCTGTCGGGTCTAATGATATAGACTACATATCATATAGTGTAGCAATAAAGTCAGGCCCAATCAATATTAGTTAAAGTTAGGTTTTATATAACAGATACATCATTAAAAAACAAAATTTTTAATAATAATAAAAACAATTATAAATTTAAATATTATTATTATTATTATTAAATTAAAGTCCACTATATTAGAAGAAAATATGATATATACATAATTATATAATCCACTATTCGCAGCTTTTTTAAGAGTAATTATCTTCAATTAAATGATCCTTCATTCTTGAACAAAGAACTTTTTCATACACTTCAACAGGATGTTATTAATCTACTCAAATTTATTACTGGCGTGAGGACTTTTGCACACAGAATTGCAGAGCTTTTATTCTTATTGATATTATGGTTAAACAAATATAATGGTTTTGGTTTTCAAGGAGAATTTCTTTAATAGAATCTTTGATATTATGCAATGATAAACACTCAAGGATGACTTATTTTTCGATTTTATATATAATTAGCAACTCGCCCTGCTTGGCACGTGAGAAATTTAAATGTGGTGTAATTTATTAAAAAAAACAACTTCAGTTTGACCAATTAAAATTTTATCATTTTAGGATTATGAGTTCATCGTAACGAAAAGTGCACTTAGCGCGAAAATATTATGTTAATTTTAAAACGTCTATTAATTCTTTTATTGAATCATCGGCAGAAATTGGAAACATAAATAGGTTTAGTTTATTTGTTTTTTATGTTTAACGGTTAATATTTTATTCGGTTTATTATTATTTTAAATTTTATAATGATATTTAAAAAAAAAAAATTAATGTATTAAATTTAATTTAGTTTCCATGTGAGTCCCACATAGGTTTCTGTACCATTTATTGTGAAATGGTCTAAAAGAAGAAATAATTATAACTATCATTAGCTTATAACAAATTTATTTAAAAACTTACGATTTGGTACAAAATATATTTTTTTTTTAAATCTTGCATACTTTATAGACAGCCACAACATTACAAATAACATTTGTTCATAAGTTTATGCGCTTATAATATCTTTCTACTAAATTTCCCGACTTATTTATTGCATATAAAATTTTCTAAAATCTTGCGCTTTCCAATGGTATTTATACCTTTATGTTACAACTTATATTTCCGGAATAATTTTTTTATGACTTGGTCACAGAAAAATTGTTTTTTCCCCGTTTAAAGAAAAGTTAAATTGCTATGTATTTTACTTCTGAACCTTCAGGAAACAATGCCCTAAATGATGATGAAAACCTTTTCAAAATCCGTCTTGTGGTTTAGAAGGAGTTAGGGGAAACCCAAATCCCGTTATCATTTTATACATTTATATATATATATATATATATATATATATATATAAAAGGCTATTTAATTGTTTCATCCGATTCATCTTTGGGATCACCAGAGACACCTCTGTCACTCGATTCTACGAAGAGTTAAAGTGGCTTTATCCTTCCTATCGTCGTAAGTACTTCTTGGCATCCTCTATCAAGTAATCCAATCCCGCCGTCCATCATACATCTCTGAACTACTATTCAAATCCTCGATTCATTCCCGCAACACTCGAGCACGGCCTTCTGATTTGTATATTCCGCCCCATCGAACCGCAGCTTTCGACAGATCATTATCCGATCATCTTCCGTATGGAACTCTATCCCTTCTCATATCCGTTACTCTAATACCCTTCCAACCTTTAAATCCCGTCTATTCAATTACTTCCTATCCATTCAATTTCCAAGGAATCTCGACAATAACTAATTTTAAATGAGAATATTCAAATAAAAAATAAAATAAAATAATAATAATAATAAATAAATAAATTTAAACAATCACAGAAGCGTTAATATAGAAGTTATTTTTTTTTCTCCTGTTTTTATTTTTGTTTTTTTAATTAGATAGGAATTGTATATAATTATTTTTTGATCAAAGCTCTGCACAGGAACAGAGGAATAATTTTGAATTTTTTTTTTTTTTTTTTTAACTATCATCTAAATTAGTTTTATGTACATATATATTATTTTTTTTAATTTTTATTACAATTAAGAATAGTTTGAATGATTAATTGTATTATTAGGTTCCTTTAATTAAAATGATCCATTTCATTCAACTCATTTTATTTTATTATTTTTTCTCCCTACGTTTCGGCTCTTTGCCATTCTCAAGGGATCTCTTTATATTCCATTATGCACTCAATATAATATATAAATATATATTTTGTCACAATTTAGTAAAATAAAATTAAAACTATTACAGGCTGACCAGCCCTGTCCTGGTTGTTATCATCATGATATAAAGAGATCCCTTGAGAATGGCAAAGAGCCGAAACGTAGGGAGAAAAAATAAGAAAATAAAATGAGTTGAATGAAATGGATTTAAAGGAACCTAATAATTATTTTTTTTGTTTCTCTCAATCGAATTGGAATGAGAAGTCGATTTAAGTCAATGTAATATTCAACAGTTTGGTTTTATATGTTATCTTTGTCTTGTGTATTTATTTTTTACTTTATCACTGTATTTTTTTTTCTTCCATTATTACTCTAAGGCATCTAAGACTTTATTTACTTTCATATGTATTATTCTGAAGGGACTTGTTCCAGAATAAATAAAGAAATTATTATTATTATTATTATTATTATTATAATATATATATATATATATATATATATATATATATATATATATAATGCTTCTAGTTTTAAAAACCCTACCATCATTCAGCATTCGATACAGTATACTGCACTTATACCATTAAACAGGGATTCCATCCAACGTTTAGGAAGGCAAGGTATGCCGATAGGGGAGCTGATGGAAGCAATCTCGAGGCGAGCAGACTGGAGATAGGACGGTGGATTGGAGGGGCTGTCGAGTACAGTAGCCTGTTGCAGAGATGGATGTCTTTGGAGCCTGCCACCAGCCGCTGGTCCACCTCATTCTTTATCCCCAGCCAACAGCTGTCCAGATTACTAGCCTATGCCCGCCGTCTTCCCCTTATTTGATAAATCGCTGCTCCACAAAATTGTTACTGATGTGGCCTAACCAATGTAGGCTGTTGGTGGATTGAAACGGAAGACAGTACATTCATTTGTGAAAACGAAAAAAAAACCTAATTAATATTTTGCCAAGTAAATAAAAAAAAAACATTTATTGCAAGATAAAACAAAAATAACAGTAAATGTCAAGATTAATTCTGATTGGGGCGATGGTCTAACTTTCCTGAGACCAAATAAACTGAAAAGCGGAGTCTACTATGTCTTTCCACACATTCTTCCAACTTTCTTTAGAAATGTATTCTTAGAAATTATAAATATTAATTACTGACGTAAAATTCCTGGCTTCCTATGTTCTCGTCTTTCATGCTCAAGGTATTAAACAAATACAAAAAGTAAATGTGTAGATCTAATACATATGAAAATTGTTTATGGAAGAACTGCCCAGTGATGGCGCTTTAATTACTATTTTAAGTAAGTCCAGAGACCATCTTGTCAATCGCATCAGAGGATGTCAGGGATATGAAAGAAATATAAGTTTCAGACTAGAAAGTTTGTATGAAAAACAAGTTTGTAATGAAAAGGGGTATATATATTTCGGGCAAGGTCTGTAACAAATGGGATGTCACAAATCATCGATTTGAGACAAAAAAAAAAAGAAAAAAAAGGGGGCATTCAGAAGTTTGCAAAGGATTTTGGATAGTAAGGATTGAGTGCAGGAGGAGTTTTTAGATAGTTTAGTAGAACTCAAAGCTCTATACCATATAACCAAATAGGTCTGATAATAGTGACTTAAACGAGGTATTTGTATTAGAGGAAATTCTGAACGTTTTTGAAGTAAGTTTTGTAGAAATCGTTAATACGAGCAGTTTCTTATCGTTTCAGTCTTTAGTGAGGATTGTGAAAGAATTTTAACGACCAATTGACTACTTCTAAAAAACATTTGGGTATTTGATAGTTAAAATAAACTCCTATCTGCACTTGAGTGGTACACATGTCTCTGTGAAGATAGCAAAGGGTTTCTGGAATGTTTGGGTTGTCATTGGAACAACTATTATGGCGCTACAACTTGCTGACTAGTCTGGGCCTCCTCCACCAACTACTTCCTGTGACATCTGCTCTGTGCGGGCATCATCCAGTTCCCGACTCCCAACACTCCCCTTGAATCTTTCGCTACACGGTCTGACCATCTCCTTTTTGGTCTCCCCCTTCTTCTCGTGCCGTAGAGAAGTTCTGTTAGGTTCTTCTTAGGGATCGCTTCATTCTCCATCCTTGCCACGTGGCCAGCCCATCTAAGTCTTCCAAGCTTCATCCTCAGAACGACATCTTCCTCATTAAAAATTGTGTAAATTTCAGCATTTATCCGCCTTCTCCTGTTTCCATCGATCTGAACTCCTCCAAATATTCTTCCCTCACAAAATAAGAGAACTTCTAAACAAAGACAAGCGAAATAAAATCATCAGTATAAAAATTTATAAAAAGAAAATTCTAAATTTTATAAATACCTCTAAAACTCTCCAATCCCACATCAGAGACCTTGGGTATGGTGTCAGAATTGGAGAATTAAAATAAATTCCAAAAAGTCCCAACAAATTAAATTTACCCTTCGTCGAAAACCTATAACATCCTGCCCTACATTGTTCTTTAATGATATTCCGCTTGCCCCGGTTAAATATATCCGCTATTTAGGACTCCTGTTTGACAAACTTCTTACATGGAATCCACATACAAGACTGAAAAGACAAGAAACTGCTCAACGTTTTCGGCTACTCCAACACTTACTAGACAGACGCTCTAACCTTTTACTTAACTACAAAAGGCTCATTTACTTGACAATCATTAGGCCTATCTGGACCTAACGGGGTTGAGTTTTGGGGCTCTACTAAACCATCAAACTCTTCCCGTATCCAATCCTTACAATCCAAAATCCTTAACGCTCCTTACTTTGTCACGAATAAAATCATCCACAATGACTTTAATGTTTTATATGTTGCTGATTTCATACCTTCCATGAAAAACTCCACTCCCACTCTAATGCATCAGTTTCAATCCCTGCTTATCCAATTTCTGATAATCCATCGAGGAATCTGAAAAGAGGATGGCCTCAAGGCCTTCTTGCTTAGACTCACTGCTAGAGAGTCCTGCCAATGGGCAGTTTCTCTTCATGATTATTTCATGTGTTTTATCATTAATCAGCTTATTTAATTGTTGTATTTTATACAGTAACTCCGCCATTGCCTGTCCTAAGCCAGGATGGAAAAGGAGGAAGGAGAGGAGTAATAATCTCGTTAAAAAACCCGGATTCACCTGGTCCCGCTGATAGCACCCAGTAAGGGCTCCTTCCTAGGGTTACAGGACTGGTCCTCCAGGTTGGGGATTGTGGTGTAGGGGTCAGCTGCACCTACCTCGGAAAAAATCTTGTGACTATGAATCGCCAAGAAAATTGCCTCGCAGAGCCGAACTCTTGATGCGGCGAAGACCCGTATCGGGTTGTACCGCCAGTGGTTTATACAGTTGTAAATTTCAATTAAAAAAAATTTTAAATCAAATTACTGGGTCATTGTGCCGTTTAAAGTGTATATACAATACATTGCATGGATATTCAACTAAACTATTACCAAATTATCTCTAGATCAGATAAAAAGTGTCAAATTGGTCTTAAAGTTCAAGGCAAAAGAGAGGAACTTAAGAAAACCTTTAATTTTCGCTTCCATTAATCATATAGTATGACATCATCAAAGAAAACTGGATAATGAAGCTGACTAAAAATGAAAGTTGTTGAAGATACAGGAGCGGCTTTTAAGCCCTTCCTCAGTTGGCACAAAACCTAAGGGCGGACTAATGAGGAGGATGAAGTAGAGTCCCCATTCACAGGGCCGTTCCTTTCCGTCCTAAAGGGCTTTCTTACATTGCCGATCCCTAATACACCTGCACTTTGAAGGCATGCCAGCTGGATCACGTTGGAATAAAAAGATAGTTTTTATAAAAGTTCGGTGAATGGCATTAAATGAAGGTGGGAGGATTCATTAGACCCTCCCCCCACCCCGATAAGTTTAATGAAAAAGATCAGCTCGGATCCCTGATGGCACCGCCTATGGAGTTTTTCTATCAGCCCTTTCTCAGCCAAACTTCTTCTAACCTATTGATCTTCATCATTTTCAAAACCGGGCTTTTAAAAAATAAAACTTCGAAAGTAAGTTTAAGAAAGATTGGTTGAAAGGATAAGGCGTTAATGGGCAAATATCAAATTGAGATCGATGGCAAAATAATGACCTCCAAAATCCGAAGACTACTAAATGTGGCATGTATTTGATTTGATAGAAAACTATATTTATAACAGAAAGTCATTGTTCAATAATTTTTCTGGTGTACGCAATAACTCAAAAATGGCAATGGTTGTTAAGATTAAATTTATTCATGGAGATTCTTCTTACCGCCAAGATTTGTAATTAATTTTTAAAAAAATCGTCCTCTCACTGATGGAAAAAAAAATTTGAAGTGCTCATTTAAAAGATAGTAGAATTTCTAACCATTTGAAAGTTTTATCTTGTTCTGATCATTATTAGCTAAGATAATAAATATATATTAAAACATGTTTTGTTTGCAGGGTTATAAATAAAACACATATTATAGGATATTTAATAAAACACATAGGATATTTAATAAAACACATGGTCTTACCGGAACTCATTGTAATCTTTAACCTTTTTTCATATCTGTGTATCATTCAACTGCATATAAAAAATTATTTTGACAATGAAGATGAGTGATAGTCGTGTGCTGCTCATGATTTCTATGTTATTTTTACCATCTACCTTATGGACTCCAATATAAAGGAGATCCTGTGATGATAATCAAGACCTTTTGAGAATAATGTAGCAAAGAATGACATTACTATACAACTATAGAAAGCTTGTATTTTTGATTGGTGTTATATGTTTATAAGGGGTAAACTGTCGTGCAGTGGCTCGCAAACCAGTCTTCTATGCCTAATGCCGCGGGTTAAAATCTGTCAGATGGCTCTAAAAAAATTTAATGGAAGTAAACATGTCAGTTATCAACCATAGTTATGTCCTCCTTCGGAGGTGACGTACAACGGTGGTTCCGACACTGTGCAATGTCAGGTAATCGTTAAAGGTGGCTTTGCTAATTAAACCTGGATAGGAAAAATTTAAGACTCCTACTGTAAAGCATCGTCCACTAACGTTGCAAAGGACTTGAAACTGTTCTTGCAACGATTATGCGAAAGTCTAAAATGTATTGAGTGATTCTGGGAATTCCTACTTCAAATATTATATAATTTTTAATTTTAAAGAATGAAATTGATTTCTGGTAATAAATAATAATTTATCAATAGGGGAAGCCTGTAACTGAGTGACTAGCGCGCTAGTCTCCATCGTCAAAGGTTGTGAGTTCGATTCACGGAGAGACTTTTTCAATCATTTAATTAATAGGAATTTACTCAAAGCCTATCCATTGGATATGTGAGACAGGTCAAATGATGACCACTCACAAAATTAGGCGTAGAGAGCGATGACCCAACCCTACTAACATTTCATCAAGTTACGCGTGAGTAATCTCCCAGCAAATTAAACCTCGCTGCCAAGGGCCTTACTCGGTCTGTCGCGCCACCGAAAAAAAAAAATTCATTTATTCGAGGTACATAAAAATAAGTCGAAAGGGTAAATGATTGACTGAACGCATATGTAATATAGTTACTCTAAGAATAAAGCTATATAAATGACAACAAAATGAAATATTCGCCAGCGAGACTGCGGGCCACAGCTAGTTTACTTATGATTTGAAACACTGTATGAAAGAGCGATAAAATAATAGGGATTTATGGCGGATCAGCATTAGTGTTTGTCATGGAAATTATTGAAATGACCTTTCAGTTGCAATAACACAAGGAATGATGTCAATGTGCAGTGTCATTCGAATAAATGTTTGCATATTGCATTAGCAGACAGGAAATGATATCATAGACAAAAATATGGACCATTGTTATAAAGAAACAAAACAATTAATTTAAAATTTATTCATAAAATTACCTCTCGTTGGAATATAATAAAGGGATATCGGTTTATTGACCTTACGCGCCACAAGGTTTAAAATAAAAGTTTTATGGCATACTACCCAACATACCTCAATAGTCAGTCCACCGTTTATTTATATCAGAAATAATAATATTGATAAAGATATTTGATAGAGTATTCAATTTCCTACAAAACCTAAAAATAATCATCGAAATCAGTTCGGAAATAGCAGAGATATAACATTTTGAAATTAGCAGTGAGAATAGGTCATTTTCCTTTAATATTTTACTCTTCATATTAGTTGATTTAATGTAAACAGAAATATAAATAGTTATATCCTAATGTAGTTATTAGGAAATAATAAACCACAGTGTACTAATTTGCATGTTTTTTAACACTTACAGTTCGATTTTTTTGTGAAAAACAAAACAAATGTCAGCCTTATTGCACAACTGGACGGAAAAAGAAACCTGCAAAAAAAAAATTCAGCTTAAGAACCATAGTTGTTTTTTAGAGGGGTCCGTGAAGATAAGAAATTGTAAAAAAAAAATTCCCTGAATATTTTATATGAATACTATTCACGATTGTAACACTTTGCCTCAAAGGTTTTACTTTATTATTATTATTTTTTTTTTTAGGGATTAATACGTTCTCCCTAAAATCACGACTAATTATTATGCGTGCCTCAATTTAATATGATATTATTTAACATGCTTAGAGGAAAGGAGGCCTGAAACATAACATACACCCACCCCGCTCACGGAGGCGGTGATATATCAGCGGTCTGTGATGTGGCGACATGTGTGGACCATTAGGCCAAATGAGAGCCCGCGTTAGCCTCGGCTATAGCATGAGCTCCCAGCATCAGGTGCTCAGTCCAACTAGTACCTCTCTATTGCCACCATCATTGCTTATGTAGATGGCAAACCATAAGCAGTATCTAAAATAAAATGGCAAATCATAAGTAGAGACCGGATTTTCGGGCAGTAAAAATCCCGAAATGTGTAAAATAGTGCAGAAAAAGCCCAAAAAATAAAATTGAGAGTATATAAACCTTAAACGTCCAAAAAATAAAGTAACGTAAATCTATATGGAAGAGTAACTTATCCTTTAAAAGTTGTTTTCTTAAGAAATTACTTCCCAATAGTTAAAAAAAATCTGGTGCGGGCAACACATGACTCACTTACCTCGACAGTTAAAATAAATTAATTAACTATTAAATATACTTTAATTTGAAAAATATTTTAAGTTGATTTGAATAAAACGTGTATTAATTTTCGTTGGAAACAAATGATTTGGATTAAATAATATAACTATATTAAATTGTTGATCAGTAATAATTTTATTCCCTATTCGTCACTTTATATTACCTTTTACAACTTTTTGTATCAGATAATATTTTTTATAAAATCTTCCTCTTCCCAACGGTATATTATACGTTTATATTCTTTCTATATTTTACGTCTATATATTATCGTTCTTATTATCAAAAATCCAAAAAGCACATTAAAAAATAATTTTGCTCTTTTATCCTTTAGTTTTTCATCAAATTCGTCCAACTTGTATATTTAGCCATCGTTCACCAATTTCATTAAGACGATATGGTTCATCTTTTGGAATGTACAAAATTAAAGGTAGTTTAGAGGAAGAAAATTTTAATATCGGCATTTAAGCCCTGTTAGACTATTTCAAGCATGGTGAAATCTACATTATATTAAAGCCCATTAATTTTTACATTGATATAGGGAGCTAAATAAAAATGAACCACAATTCAGATGCAAAAATATGGTATAAAATTAAACTCCAACAAATCCTATCTCAAATCAATCAAACATTTACCCTTCGTCATAAACCTATGACTTTCAGGTCTCTAATAACACTTTGCTAGTCCCTGTTGAACAGATCCGAGGGCTTCTTGAATAACGACTTACGTGTAATAGGCTCATTTCCATGACTACTATAAGGCCAATCCGGACTTACAGAGTTAAGATTTTGAGGCTCTACTAAATTATCGAATTCTCTCGTACCTAATCAGAAACCCTCTTTTACTCCGTCACGATTAAACTTATCCACAATGATCTTAATGTTCTCTAAGTTTCTGAATTGGCCCTAACCAGATACCATTTCCTTTCTTGACAAACTCCATTCTCACACTAACACACTAGTTTCGATCCTTGCTTGCACTTAGATTCATTATAATCGGTTTAAAATATAATTCTTCTCTAAAATATCAACCGGAGTGCTGCCAATGAGTCGCTTCTTAATAACTCTGGCTCAGGTTGTCTTATATTATGTAATAAAGTTGTAAATTTCATTAAATAATAAAATAAAAAGTGCAAAAGTCATTAACTCTTTATTCATTATCTTTCATGACAATATTTTTGACTTCAAATTACAACTTTATTTTAATTTCGACCAAACCCGTTACATACTCTCTACTAGCTCGAATCTTTCGAAGGACCTTAAATACCCTTCCAATTTTCTATCGCTCTCGTCACGTTCCTATTTTTTTTCACGTTCCCATTTTTTTTCAAAAGAAATATTTCTAAAAAAAATTAAAAATTAATCCAGAATATTTCTCAGGTAGCGTTAGTAATTTTGAAGAAGATTATGAAGCAAAGTACAATTTGGAAACTTCAAAGTACACTGAAAAGCTTATGATTTTATAAAAAATGTCGTCTTACATAAAGTGCTGTGAAGGTTGATGTAAGGTGACGAATGGGGCATAAAATTATATTATTTAATGTAAGACACATATTTCTAACGAAATTAAACCTAATTCTTTAAACGATGTTCAACTCTAACTATATCTTGAAGTTCTTAAATTGAATTTAACAAGTCAAAGTCGTGGATTGCGCGCAACAGATTTTTCAACTTAACATCATTTAAAAGTTCTTAAATTGTTCGTAACAGAGGTAACTAGATGTCGTGTTTTGCATCTACTTTTTTTTTAATTATCAAATATAAGCAAGACAAAGCTTTCGGATCGCTAAGCTTAGCATATCCACAATTCTGTTCAAGCACCCTCAAATACAACAAGAGTGTAGGTAGAATATATTCGAATGAATATATAATCTAAGTAGGAAGATAAATATAGAATGTTGTGACAACAGCTGGTGTGAGATATCCCCACTCAACAAAGCCAACCAAATCGGATTATCTGGGCTCATATACGGCAAAGAGAGGAGGTCTGCCAACCCTGTTATTGGAGCTTAAGATATCCCCGACTTCGCCAAGTTTGTCTCAACTCCCTCACGGCTGTTTGTTTTCGCTGCCTCTTAAAACTTTCCGAGATCGCTTCCGACGAGTTTGACAACGCTTAGCGTCCATTCTTTAGTTAAATCAACACCTCCACCAAATCGAAAATAAATATCTGTGTGATGTCAGTTTGGTAATTTCTGAAGCTTAACGGCTTTGATCAAGTCCGCAAAAACACGGCGTTTACAAATCGTACTTATGAATTGTTAAAATGAGAAGAGTTTCGAAACTCTGGGCAATATATGCTTATATCACAGATTAATATTCACCACAGAGTTAATTAAACCAGCATCGGAGTTGAATTCTGATAAAAGCTATTTCATCATTATTGTTGATCAAGTGGTCGATACAAAACTGAGCATACCAATTTTAATTAAACTAATAAATAGGGGTTTATTCAGATTATTATTGCAGATGAAGAGATGGGGGTTAGCATATATATTAACGCTAAATAAACCAAACAACATGGATTGCTCTACAGATTACCAATATATTCCAGCTGGAAAGGCCTAAATTCATTCTCGGATCTGAACTGTTGTCGTTGTACAAGACTTTATGAAGGTTTAGGCCTTCATAAAGTCTTGTACAATTGTAAAAATGCATGGTATAAAGTGCCTCTTCTGGTAAGCTCATTTTGATGAAAAAAGTTTTGTCACGTCTCGGGCGTATAGTTGTCTTAAATATTTCAGTTTCATAGGACTTACCGTTTCCGCCCGGGGGTTACCACACACACAGACACATACCTTTTTGCGGGACTTGGTTATTTGGACTCAGGGTACCCTAAAAACGTGTATTTCCGGTGTGAACTCGAATGATAAAATTTTCACGATCGCAATACTTTCGATAAACTTTCTCTTCCCCTTTCTATAAACTTCATATATAGTTAAGTGAAAGTAAAAAAAAACTAAAAAGTAGCATTAATGTTTTTATTTTTACTTTCACTTACTATATATAGTAAGGGGAAGTATTGCGATCGTGAAAATTTTCGAATTCCAGTTTTCAACGGAAATACACGTTTTAGGGTCCCCTGAGTCCAAATAACAAAGTCCCGCAAAAAGGTCTGTGTGTGTGTGTGTGTGTGTGTGTGTGTGTGTGTGTGTTTGTGTGTGTGTGTGTGGTAACTCCCGGGCGGAAACGGTAAGTCCTATGAAACTGAAATTTCATATTTAAGACAACTATACGCCCGAGACGTGACAAAACCTTTTTTAATCAAAATGAGCTTACCAGAAGAGGCACTTTATACCATGCATTTTGCACCTTTTTTCGATTTTCTCGAAACCGGTTCCGACGATTTTGATTAAACTCGCTATATCGATGTAAAATTTAATGGGCTTTAATAATAGGTTTTATTTGGATAAAAATGGTCTGACAGGGCTTAAATGCCGACATTTTAAATTTTCTTACCCTAAAGTACCTTTTATTTAAAGTACCTGAATTTTGTAGATTCAATAATAATTACTAGATTATCTTGTTAACGCTGATGAAAAACAGGTAAATATATAAATTGAATAAATTCGATACCCAACTAAAGGAGAAAACAGAAAAAATATTTTTTTAATGCAATTTTTCGTTTTTGAACATAATAGCAGTAATATACATGTATGATATACCGTTGGAAAGCTAAAGATTTTAGAAAAAAATATCATCTCATACACAAGCTTTTAAAAGTTAATAGAGAGTGATGAAATGAACATAAAACTAACTGATTATTTTAGATAATAATATAATAGATTTTTTAATGAAACACGTGTTTCTATAGAAATTTAATTTGATTAATTCCTTAATAGTTTCACGTATTTTTATCTCTAACTGTACTTGAAAATTCTTTCATTGATTTTAAAAATGGAGGTAAGTGAAAGTCGTGTGTTGCCCGCACCAGATTTTTACTTTTACTTAACTATATATGAAATATTTAGTAAGAGAAAACGATTTGTAAACGAAGTTGTATCAAACTGAAATTTGATATTTCAAAAGCGTATTTGCCTGAGTTGTTACAGCAACTTTTTAAAAAATCAGCTGACAGGAACTGCTAATTTATACCATGCATTTTGTAGCTTTTTACGATTTTATGGTAGAAAAAATTTTGATTTAACTTAGTATATTGATGTGAAATTTAATATCAAGTAGATTTTATTCTGATGAAAATAGTATAACATAGCTTGAATGCTGATATTTTAAAATTTCTTCCTCTAATGTACCTTAAATTTTATAAATTCTATTTATAAAACAAGAAAAAAAACTACATAATCTTGTTAGCATTGATAAAAATGGTAAAATATCCAGTAAAAGTTGAACAAATTTAATATCCAAATGAAGGATTTTTTGATTTTTTTTTTATGTAATCGTTTTGGATAAAATTATAGTAATATAGATGCATACTATATCGGTGGAAATAAACTATCTTAGAAAACATATTATCTTATACACACAGTTGTAAGAGTTAATGGAGGGTGATGAAAACCCGATCTAACGGATTGCTGTAGATAATGATAATACCAGAGCCGTATCCTCCCCTTCCCCCTATATGTTGAGCCCTTCCCGGAAAATTAAACGTACTCGCTGGTTTCATCAAATATGAAGATCCAGAAATTACAGAAACCTTATTTTCTATTAATCGTCACAGATGTTTCGATAAAAAACCGAGTCTGAAGATTATGGTAGTGCAAAAAATCAGCTATAATCCAATAAAATATATTTCATCTGATTTGTAAACCCTATATTTATTTATTTAACATCATTGCTAATGTAATCCAGTTTAGCTCAAAGTTTTTTAAACACTCACACTACCTGAGATAAAACTTTGATCTTGGATTATATAATGTATCCACCCGATCGACAGAACGCTTAGGCATGAGGTGGACCCAGCTCTGGGATCGATGATTACAGGATCTTAGGGCTCGGTAATCAAGCAATCTACTAACAATCACAGGGCCTTGGCAAACACTACCAACCCCTTTTCCTTCGTCTACTATGTAATGGTGTTGTAATTGTCCTTTTCCGAATGTCTAGAGCTGATTCATCTTCATTTAATTCTTCTATACGGTAACTTTTAATGTCCTAGAGTGATAGAAATAAATATTCATTAGCCGCATTATTGTGAAATTGACACAGCAAACGAGATCTAAAGCCCGTATAATCTAACGAAGCTTGGAGATAAATGTTCGCACTACCATAATCTTTAGAATCGGTTTTTACTGAGACATCTGCGACGATTAATAGAAAAGAAGGTTTCTGTAATTTCTGGATCTTCATATTTGATGAAACCAGCGAGTATGTTTATACGGCTCTGGTATTATCATTATCTACAACAATCCGTTAGATCGGGTATTCATCACCCTCCATTAACTCTTACAACTATGTGTATAAGAAAATATTTTTTCTAAGATAGTTTCTTTCCAACGATATAGTATGCATCTAAGGTCCGAAGAGTAGAATTTATGTAACTAAGTTTCAAATCCAAGCTACCACAGTTTTTGTGACGTCGTACGTGATACATCTGCCCTGACGTTTTGAATGAACCCACCAATGAGTAACCATCGCCTTTTTTTGATAAGTTTGGAACTCATTAAAATGTGCTCCTTTGTCGTGCGGCTGTCCATAAAGGCTATTGTTATCGTAAAGTATTCACTTTTCATTAAAAGAAACAATTCTGGACAGAAATATGTCGATATGGGTTTGAATTTCTCTGAAAGTTATCGAACAGTTGTTCTCGAGTTTTCTTCCGCCAAAACAGCAGAGCATCATCAAGAGAGGATGTTCCGGAACAACCTTTGTCTTTAAGGCTAAAGTCTTCCTCCCGAAATTTTTTCAACAACTGTTGAACTGTGCAATCATTGATACTGCTCTTGCGTCTGACTTGATTTATGTTTATGACCGTCTAAGACCCATTCCGACTTAGTTTAAACTCGTAAAACGTAAGCTTACTAATTAATATCTTTGACATATTAGTGAAGACTGGATTGTTCCTCAGTAGCAAAATGCTACAGAGGTAAACAAACATTACCGTTTGGAATAGGATTAATAAGTGTTGACATTTATACAAATGAATAGTTAACGTTAATAAAGTTTGTTGTGTAGAAGGATATTTCGGACAATATATTTGTATAATTCAACAATCCTAAGTTATGCTATTATGATGAAAAAAAGTTATGACAATAAATATCTTGTTATCTGTTTTTTTTTTCAAATTGTGCTTGTCCGAAACTATAAAGTTCACTAAAATAAGACAATAACAAGAAGGCTAAAACGTCGGCACCAGTAGCTGTACTTAATCGTGTGTTCTTTTGAATGCACCCTAAACTAACTTCTCCAACAAAAAATGATAATAATTTCTTTTGTTTGTAGCTGAACACAAGGATATATTGAAGGAGAAAAAATATTCCTATAAAAACAGCGGTCAATTACCACTGAATATTATTTAAAATTAAAGTTACATATATTTAACTAATTACCCTGATCTACATGACCCTCAATTTTATATTTTGTGGTTTTGTTCCACTATTGCACGCATTTCGATATTTTTACCGCACGATATTGCACGTTTCAAGGTTTTTACTGCACTTTTTTTGGCTTTTTCGGCGGTCTCTACTCATGAGCGTTTACAGGATTGCATTTGATCACCATCGAGCAAGGTTACAACTGAACTAAAATATTATTCAAACCCTTTATGTGAGATAGATATAAAAGCGAGCTAATGCACAGGAAGGAGAGGATGACAGAGGCAGGTGGCCTTTGCAAAGCAGGGATTTAGATTGGGCAGTTAGATTGGGCCCGAGGGATTGCCGGAGATCTTTCTTCCACCCTCCGAGCGGCTTCATTAGTCCGGATAATGACCTACCGGGATTTCCTTCCCATTCGATGGATCTAATTTAGTTTTTACTCCCGATCTAATGAAAAGATACGCTCATTTTCATAGCAAAGTGATAGCGATTTAAGTCACGGTTTCTCCTTAAAAGTTCAAAATTGAACCGCTGATATCCAAAACGGTTGAATGAATATAATTTTTTTCAAGTGAACTGTGTGGCCTAAAAATATTAATTTCTTCCTTTTAGATCGATTTCGTCCTCTCCTCTCAGAAAACTGAATATATAATTATTATTATTTTATTTTTATTTAACTTTTTTTTTTAAAATCTATTTTCTTTAATCATCATAGGTAATTTATTCGTCTTCTGAAGATGTTTTGGGCAATAATAACCACTCGCAGTTTTTTGCTCTCAAAACCAAACCAGCAGCAAACTACTCCACCAATATTTTTGAAATTCGCCACAAAAATACTAGGGCATGCAACTATGATCCTAACACCTAGAAGTTGATATTAACTGGTTAGTTTTAAAATGTCAGGCGATAAAAAGTTATTAAATCCAATAACTCAGTTATTAATGAAGACATAGGACAAATTTATGAGTGTTTTTAACAACAAGCAAACAAAAAAAACGCGATTAATCATAAAACAAAGAGAGAAAAGAAAAGAAAAAAATTGAAATTGTATCTATAAATACGTCCATAAATCAGTTGTTTTTGAAGATGGAGAAAAGCATATATTGAACTTTAGAATCAATAAAGCGTGGAATACAAAAATAACATAAACAAAGAAAAAAAATTGAAATATTGCCTATATATACGCCCATAACCCAGTTATTTTTGATAATAGAAAAATAATGATATAGTGTATTTACCAGAATTAGATTTCCTACAAAATAAAAATAAAAGAATCATTGGAAATGGTTCAAAAGTAGCAGATAAACAGCGTTTTTAAATTAGCAATGGAATAAAGAAATGCCATTTTCTTTTGAATTATTTATTGCTTTTCATATTACTTAATTGCCTATCAACAGCTATATGAACAGTTATACCCTAATATTTTTATTTGGAAATAATAAACCATTGTGTAATAATTTTAAGCGTTTTTTTTTTTAACATAATGATTTTATTTGCAGTTGTGAAAATATATTACAACAACAAATGAGTTATATTTCATAAGAATGGGTTAGGTAACGCTTATATGTTTAGTCTACTACTTTTCTAGGGCAGCGGTTACTCCAAAACTCATTATTTATAAATATTTTTTAAAACATATAATGGTTTGTAACTAAGAAAGGTGCTTGGCATAAGACAGCTGCTGGACTCATCCCTTACTCGACTCCTGATTCACTTGTTCTTAGGCTTGAATTCAACTCTCCCTGAATCCCTCGTCTGTCTTATATTTATTATATATATTTTTTTATTATTTTTTTTTATCTTCTACTCCCCTCTTGGAGCGGCGTGGTCTAGTGGGTAGAGCGCTAATCTACTGTGCTCCGGGTCCTGGGTTCGAATCTCGGCTGTGGCGGAGTATTATTTATTCTGTTATTCCGGCCGGGAGCGATCCTGGGGTATGGAGACTCTTCTGGGGCACACCCAGCCACTATAAATCGGGAATCCGAAAATGGGGGAAAACCCTGACGGCTGAGCGCTTATCTCGGCCGAATCACCTCACTGCATGGCCGTTGGCCTAGAAACAGTACGAATCTCTGCATGTACTGAGCCCAAAACCGTTCATGGATTGTAGTGGTACAGTTTTTTTTTTTTTTTTTTTTTTTTTTTTTTACTCACCTCTTCATCTTAAAATTCCTATTATTTTTGAAAATAACTACACCTACTAATTTCTTATTGGATACTGTCATAACGGGAGGTAGGACAGACAATAAGCCATCTTAGTAGAGGAAATGGGGAGTATTCAGCAACCTCTTTGAAGAAAAGGTCCTCGAGAGTGTATGTATGAGGGATTATCATTGTCCTCTAGCTCGAGGGTGAGACACAATCTGGTTCGTCATCGACCAGGCAATAGTGGACAAATAAGTGCTATAAGTGCCAAAACTGATTCCAGATGCCAAAGAAACTATTAGAAAGATCAGCATCATTAATGTCCTTCGAGATATAAAATTTAAATTTTATAAGGCTCTAAACAATTTTTTTTTTTTCCGATCCTCGGTTCGAACCGACTTGAGGCAGGTTAAATATTTTAAAATTTTAGACCCTGTAAGAAAGCCTCAATAACGTGGGTACATACAAATTTGCGAAAAATATAATTTTAAAGATTCATAAAAAAAAAAAAAAAAATTCTTCAACTAAATTTAATAACAAATTAAAAATCCATCAAATATATTTGGTGGAATTCTATTTATATTACTGTTTAAAGATATTTCATATTTATAGTCATTTAATTTCAAAACAGAATTAACAAATATATTTTCAAGGAACATAGATAAGTTCCTTAAAGTTATAGAACATAGATAAGAACATAGAACATAGAACATAGATAAGTTCCTTAAGTTCAGAAACGGTGTCGATCTTGGTGATATTGATGTATCAGGTCATACTTTTAAACACCTAGAGAAATTCAAGTATTTAGGTTCAATTATAACTAGAAAAAATGAAATCCAGGAAGAAATAAAGTCCCAGTTAAAGGTGGGAAAAGCGTGTTATTATTCAGTTGATAAGTTACTTAGTTCGCGGCTTCTATCTAAAAACTTAAAGATTAGAATTTATAAAACTATTATTCTCCTAACGGTTCTTTACGGATGTGAAACGTGGCCGCTTACTTTGAAGGATGAACAACGGCTTAAGGTTTTCGAATATAAAGTATTGCATAAAATATTTGGTCTGAAGAGAGATGAGGCCACTGGGGAGTTTAGAAGGTTGCACCGGAATTGCGGAACTTGTATCCTGTGAATATAATTGAGCTGATAGCATCGCGGAGACTCAAATGGGCGAGTAAAGTTGTTGGGTTCGATGACGAGTGGATTCCGAGAAAGTTGGTATTTGCTGATCCGACTGGTAGGCGTCCGAAAGGTAGGCCGAAGCGGAGATGGGAGGATTGCGTTAAGGCTGATCTCGGGGGCTTGGGCTTGAATGGTGAACATTGGACGAGTCTGTGTAGGCGGAATTTGGTGGTATCGGCATCGAACCTTCGGGTTCGCTAAGCCTATTATTATTATTATTATAGATAAGTTGTGATCGAATTTATAAATAAAGAAAAAAAAAGTTTGGAAAAACTTTAATAAAAAAGTATAGGATCCGCATTGTAACCGGTAAGCTGTTTAAACGGTTTTGATAATTAATGGTGCAGTAGGTAGAACACACGAGAAATAGCTTTTAGTCAAAAAACCATAACAGTAAAGATTGATGAACGGAATTGACCAAGTATGATTAATTTATTTTCCTAAACTAACTTAAGCAATTTTTGCTACTTTAATGGAGCCGTGTGAAAAAACAAAATAAATTGATTATTTCTTTCATTTATAGAGCTTAGGTTTGGCTTTGAAGAATATTGATAAAATAAATAAAACCATAATCTATACCATTTATCATAATAATTATAAACTTCCAAAGAAAAAAATTATTATTACAACATCATTTATTATTTCCATACAGCTATATTTTATTATAAGCGCGATTTAAAACATAAGAAGAGAGAAGTAATATCTTTGCCTTTAAGATCTTTTAAGAAAAAAAAAATCTTTCATGTTGACGATTTCTAAGAGAAAACCATGAAAGAAGTATATTTAAAAAACTATTACTTACGAAAATGCGGGAAAAGATCAGATAATCTTACCTGAAACAAAAAGATAATGAAATTAAAATAATGTATTGGGAGTTGAATAAGTTAAAATGCACATGCAATAAAACATAAGCAAGTTGGGTGGGTTATATCGAGGGAATGCCAGATGAAAGGCTGCCCAAGAAAGTTCTACTCGAAACGTTTGAAGAATAAACACACGTACACCCACGTAAATTTCGGTTTAAGGAGGTTGAAGAGGACCTATCTAAAATTGGAGTGACCAACAGGAGGAGGCGAGCCATGGACTGACAAGAATGGCGAAGCATTGTTGGAGAGAGATCTAAGTTTATCTTGGACTGTAGAATCGGAGAAGAAGAAGCAAAGAAGACAAAGGTTTATTAATGAAAACACAACTAACTGAGTTATTGCTGTATTTACTGGTAAAACTTCAATTTTCATCTTCTCTTTCTTCTCTTCTTTAGAATTATAATTATAATTATATATATATATATATATATATATATATATATATATATATATATTTTTTTTTTTTTTCTCTTCTCAATCTTCAAAAATAACTAAGTTATTGAACAGTGGAAAGTATGACCCATTTAGATGGACAAAACTCTGAAACTTGTCTATATTTAACATTTGGGGTCCTAGATTACGGAAAAATTAAGAAAAATGTTATAAGAAAAAATTATAAAAACTAATTATTTTTTTGACACGATTGCCGAGCGTGCTATGGTCAAACATCAAATTTATTTGCTAAAATCTAAAACTCCCCTACATTTTACGTTTGAAGTCTCGGAATACGGGAAAAAAATACAAAATATCTAATTATGGCTCGGAATTGCTGAAAACTGCTAATAGCAGTATTTTATATCATTTAGGAAATGCTTGAAATTATAGATTGTAAAGCTTTTGATTCGGAGTGTTGTGTCTGAAACAAATTATGTAACAACCAAAACGAAAAAATTCTTTGTAATATCTACAAACTAGAATGATTGATGAAACAAATCCTTGAGGTAACTTGGAGGATATGTAGTTTTTCGTCATTGAATAGGGGCATAAAATGTGAATACAAATTCCTAAATTAACTCTACAGGTGAGATTGAAATGTATATCCAATAACGAGTTTGGAAATATAATGTCTTACCTATCTCAGAAATGTCTATTGTTAAGTAAAAGCAAAAAGATTTTGTTCTAAAAACACCTTGAACACAATAAAAGACCATCGAATAAAGATAATCCCACTGCCGGTTATTAGACACTAGTGTGAACAGGAATGATTCACTCATTTACTTTTTATTTGTAAACACGGTATGGAGGGAAATATTAGAATTAAGGGTGAAGCACTGGAAAATCTAAACTTTTCCCTTCACTTTTGTACACCTAAATTGGTGATTTTTCCCACTGAGCGGCGGACAAACGGATTTTTTTTCGTTATTCGAGTTCTACGCATCTTGAAACATAAGCCTTCAAATTTTGAGGAGAGTGTTAATTTTTTTTATTTATTTTTTTTTTTGTTGATTAAAAAGGTTTATAATTGAAAATAAGAAACCTAAAAAAGAAAGGTAGATACTACGCAACTGCAATGAAACTAATAGCGAAAACCTAACCTAAGGAAGTAGAAGAATCTCCAACAGCTACCCTATCCCTAGTGCCAGCTAGAGGAGATGGTAAAAAACAACACTGAACCGAACAAAAAGAATTAAATTGGTAGAGGAAGAAATAACGGTGCTTTTAGTAGTGGAAGCCTTTGTCTTTGAGGTTTTATGCGAAAGCTCCCACTCTCATCTTTCATGTCTTTACCGGGGCGCCGTCAGGTGGAATGCTTTGAGGTTTTAGAATTCCATATAATGGTTGACAAATATTGTCACGGTTAGGGGTAATTTCGTTCATTCACCTTCCTTTTTTTTGTTTTTTTTAATGATTTTTAAATCAGTTATACGTGCTTTTAAAAGGAAAAAAGTATAATATTAAATTACAAACCAGAAACGGATTAGATCAAGATACCGATGATTTGGCATAATTAGGCTACATAAATATATGCTTAAAATCAGTTGTTATTAAAAAAATAAATAAATAAAAAAAATATTATTACCTGAATTTAGCTATGTTTAAGACGGTGCAATACTAATGATTGCCATTAACGCTTTTAATAATAAAATAATAATAATAAAATAAATAATAATAAAATAAATAATAATAATAAAATATTAATATTAAAATAATAATAAAATAATAATAATAATGAAATAACTTTATTCTGGGACTATGTTCCTTAAGAATAACAATGTCGTACAGTAAATATACACTTCAATATATACATGTCTGGTAGTTTATTTTTACCAATGAAATAAACTTTTATTTACAAATGTGTAAACAAACTAAAAATAAAACCTATTTATATAGATTTTAGTGCCCGACGACGATATATCGTCGAGCGTGCAATAGCTCCTTATTCCTAATTTTATTCCTAAATAAATTTATAAATGATCTAATTTTGTTTAAATATCGTTCACAATGAATTTGAAAACCTGTTTGGGTCAGACATTTTACTTATTCTGTACCGGAGTGTGCTGAGACTCATTTTACGCTGGATGCGATAAGATGGACACTCGGCACCAGGCACTTCTGGGTCCAAAGTCTATAGAATAAATATATAAATATGATAGAAATAAATGTTTATATAATTTATAATTGTTATTCATATTTTTTTAAGTTGATATTGGAGAATAATTATCATTGCTTTATTTCCCATTTAACCCCAATGCGTTACATTTTTTAGCATATAAGTATTATTTGTAGTTTGGTTTTTATAAGCGTTTTTCGAAATGGATGCATATTTGTCAATTACGGCCGGTAATCTTCGCATAGACACTCGTTTTTCGTCCGATGCTTAAAGCTTAAATAAATTAATTGATCATTGATTAATTAATTAATCAATTTAAATCCTCAGTCCACTCGCTTGAAACTTCGCAACATTGAAGCTTCTACCCAAAGAACCAAAACTTTTGATCATTCCTATATTGTTCGCTCTACTGCACCCTAGAATTCGCTGCCAACCCATATCCGCCATGCTGCCTCTTTACCCTCATTCAAATCCCAACTTTTCCTATATCTTCTGTTATCCCAAATAGACGATCAGCAAATATGAAATATCTATTAAATCTACAAATCTACATTGAATGAAGGAAGATTACTATTTATCGCCTAAATTTTAAGTTGCTTTTAATTTAATTTTGTTAAATAACATTTTATTTTCTCAGAAGACATAACTTAGAAGATATATATATATATATATATATATATATATATATATATATATATATATATATATATATATTTCTTTAATTACTTTGTTATTTTTTTAATGTATAGTATTTCTCCTTATTTTACCATTGTAAATAATAATTAATCATGTTTATTTTTTCCAATGACCAGATATATAGTATATTTTTTAATTGTACATAACTGTTATTCTTGGGAACCTAGTCCAAGAATTTTTTTTTTCTATTCCTATCACTTATTTTTTATTAATTTTAAAATAAATTTATAAATTTTAATAGGTTATTTATTTAAATTAAAAAAACTAAAATGAATATGTAATTTCACTACCATAAAAGTATGGAAGAAAGATAGTCTAATAAAGGGAAAAAATAAAAAAAATAAATAAAGGGTATAATGTTTCAAACTAATCAGTAAAGACTTTTTTATTTATTTATTGACATACATTACAATTTTTAAAAATAAAAAAATAGTAATAATGCTATGACCAAATGCATACAATATTTACAATTACAAATATAATGTCAAATCACATATAAAATAGAAAGTAAAATTAAGAAATGGCCCTTCCTCCTAAAGCGTTCCATCCGTCAGAAATATCTAACATTATTCAGAGTTTACCATCCCGCAAAGCTCCTGGGCATGATCTTATAACTTCCCATATTTTAAAAGCACTTCCTCGAAAAGCTATCCTTTATCTCACTTACATATATAATTCCGTACTTCGTTCCACCTACTTTCCTGCCTCCTGGAAATTATCCATCGTCAAAATGATACCCAAGCCTAAGAAACCGCCTGAAAATCCATCTTCTTACCGTCCCATCTCACTTCTACCAATCATGGGTAAAATATTGGAAAAACTTATCCTAAAACGCCTGTACCCCATCCTTGATACTAATTCCATAATTCCTGATCATCAGTTTGGATTCAGGACGTCCCACTCCACTATCCAGCAATGTCATCGTGTGGTGGACGTTGTCTCGTCTACATTGGAGCGTGGCTTGTATTGTACTGGAGCCTTCCTTGACGTGGAACAGGCCTTCGACCGAGTCTGGCACCCGGGATTGCTTCACAAGCTCCGCCAATTCCTTCCCCCTACATACTTCCTTATTATCCAGTCCTACCTCACTGGCAGATCCTTCAAAATCAATCATAATAATTCATTTTCGTCCATTTTTAGTCAGTCTGCTGGTGTTCCTCAAGGTAGTATCCTAGGACCCATCCTTTACACAGTTTATACAGCTGATATCCCAACCCATCCTAACACCTTCCTTTCTACCTATGCTGATGACACTTGTGTGTTATCAGTCAATACTGATCCAACTATTGCCTCTCAAACTCTCCAATCCCACCTCAGAGACCTTGAAGTATGGTGTCAGAACTGGAGAATTAAAATAAATTCTAACAAGTCCAACCAAATTACATTTACCCTTCGTCGTAAACCTATGACTTCCTGCCCTACTGTCTCCTTCAATAATACTCCTCTTGTCCCGGTTGAACAGATCCGATATCTAGGACTGCACCTTGACAAACGACTCACTTGGAATCCTCATACAAGACTGAAACGACAAGAAGCTGCACGACGTTTTCGACTACTTCAACACTTACTAGACAAACGTTCTAATCTTCCACTTAACTACAAAAGACTCATCTACATGACTATCATAAGACCAATATGGACTTACGGAATTGAGCTCTGGGGCTCTACTAAACCATCGAATTCTTCTCGTATCCAATCCCTTCAGTCCAAAATCCTTCGTAAAATCCTCAATACTCCTTACTTTGTCACCAACAAACTCATCCATAAAGACCTTAATGTCCCATATGTTGCTGATTTGGCCCGTACGAGGTATCAATCCTTCCATGACAAACTCCATTCCCACCCTAATCCTTTCGTTTCAATCCTTTCTTCCTCTTCAATTCCTGACAATCCTCCGAGGCGTCTGAAAAGGAGATGGCCCCGGGACCTTCTAGTTTAGAATATTTTTAGAGTTCTTCCATTGGGAAGCTTCTCTACATGTGTTTCATGCCTTTTTTATGTTTCATTCAAATTTACTTGTTGTATTACTTGTTATACAGTTGTAAATTCCAATAAATAAATATATAAAAAAAAAAAAAAAATTAAGAACAGCACAAAAAAATAAATTAAGATCAAAATTTATTAAATAAGAAATTTAAAACAAACTTAAGTTTAGATACTTTGAATGAATAACGGAGAACATTAATTCAATTATCATCTCCACAAGAAATATATAATTCGATTTTTTTTTTGTATTTATCTTTTTTTTTTTTATCCATTGCAGCATATATTTAACCTAAAGAATTTAGGAGAATTTCTTGTAATTGAAACAAAAAACGGGAATATTGCAAATGACGAGAAAAATTCAGGTCAAGGAATAATTTAATATTCAATATTGAACGGGTCTAAGCGGATACACCTGACTTTTATTATCATGAATACCTAATTTACAATTAAATGGAGGATATGAATATTTAAAGTCATCATTGGAAAATATTGCTTAAGGTAAGAAATACATTAGACAAAATTTAATTAAAATTCAAAATTATTCTTAAAATATACTTCCCGTTGTTTTTTCTGCCTTTAAAAAGGTATTATTAACTTTTCCAGTTTTTCACAGTAGGTTTTTCTATTTATGTTGTTTGATTGGTCGTATATTAATAATGAAAAATAAATTTATCGAAAATAATAAACCAAATAAGCAAAAGTAAATCACCCAAGATGTCTCTCGGGCAGTCAGTTCACAGAATCCTATTTAAATCACATCATTTTACGCCAATGCTCCTATATCTCGCCTTGAAAAGTAATTAGGGTGTGCCAAATAACGGAAGGAATGCACTAATTCTTTGCATATGCAGATTATGGAGCAGTGTTTGGTAATAAGCAAGAGGTCGCTGATTTTCTCATTACAGCTGTTAAATCAATTGACATTTGTTTGTTTGTTTAGGTTTTAAGGCGTAAAACCCTAAGGTCATCAACGCCTAGACACTATATGCATATTCAACCTTTATAAGAAAGAACTATTAGGTAATGGGTGATTGAGAGAAAGAAAAAAAAAATAATAAAAAAATAAATAAATAAAAAAATAATAAATAAATAAAAAAAATATTTTTATGTAAACAATAGTTTAAAAAGCTGATACTAGTAATGCTAACTGACTAGGAATGGTCTTCATAATTTCGATAATAATGCTCCTTAAGAAAATCAAAAACTAATTCAATGGTTTTTAGTCCAATTTTATTCAGGTGTGATGAATAATAAGGGCATTCTTGAAAAATATGCCGAATGGTAAGGGTTCCATCACAGTGCTGGCACCGGTTGCCTAGCAAAAAGATAAGAGTGCGTCAGCCGCGAGTGTCCTATCCTTAGCCGGGTCAACGCGACCTCCTCCCTCCGGCTGCTACGGCTAGATGTAGACCAGGGTTCCACTGTTTGTTTTATATGCTTCAGTTTGCTTACCTGGCTATCGTCCCACATTTTCTGCCATCGGTCATCTTCATGCTTTCTGAGCGGTTCACTGAGTTCAGACGGTGTCAAGAAGGCTGTTCCTCTCCCTGGCAGTGTGAGCGCCTGCTTCGCTGCCCGGTCCGCAAGCTCGTTACCGGTAATTCCCACGTGGATCGGCACCCACACGAAGCTTACCGACTTGCCAATTGACATGCATTTAAATATAAAGTAAAAAATATGATTTTAAGGATCACCTTTAGTATATTGGCTAGCACAACAGTCTTGTACGCCAAAGGTAGATGATCCTAGGATTATTTAATGGGAGTAAAAGATCCTTAGTTACGCCGTCCTTCGGAGGGGACGTAAAATGGTGGTCCCGAGCCTGTGCGATGTCAGGTAATCGTTAAAGATCCCTATCCTAAATAAAGGTGGATAGGCAAAATTTAGGACTCCCGCTGTAGCATCGTCCGATAGGCCACAATAGCATAAAGGGTCGTTAAATGAAATGAACAAAAAATATGATTGTGAGTCGTAAACGACACACGGAAAACAGCGTAAATGTAAAAACTACGATCTTCCCAAAAATAAATTCTTTTAAATACCTAATATACTATCCTCCTATATTAGGTACTTTTATTATGTTCAAAAACACGAAAACTGCATTAAATAAAAAAAATAGTTCTGCCCTTTTCTCCTTTGGATGGATATCGATTAACTTTATGGTAAATACATAAGTTGAACTCATTTAACGTTTTTCATCAATCATAGATTTTTTTTTCAAATCTATAAAATCAAAGATACATCAGAGGAATAACATTTAAAATATCAGCATTTAAGCCCAGCCAGACTATTTTAATCAGAATGAATTAGAAAACCTTCACGATAGCATTACTTTTCCTTCCTATATATTTCATATAGAGCTAAGTAAAAGTAAAATAAACGCTTTGCGTGACATTTTAGAATATAATAGAAACTTATGAACATTGAATAAAAAAAAAATAATAATAATAATAATAAAAAAATGTTGCTGTTTTTTTTTGAGTATATGTAAAATAAAAAATAGAAGGGATGAAGTGATGGATGCGCACCCTGGTGGCGTTATCATTAGCGATCCACCCTAACGAGAGCCGGAGCCATCGATCAACAACCTTCAATCTTCAGTTTCACTTTTCTCATCAGCTTCATATTTTCCTCTATCATTTATTTTCCACTCTTCTCTATCATTAGGCCTGTTTTGGTGATTTTTTCGGTAGCCATGGCAACTATGAAAACAATCAAAATAATTATAGTTAAAATACTGAAACATTTTAATTTTAATTTAACTCAGTCCTAGTCGATCCCTAGCAATGAACCTACGAATATATTACAAAATTAAAATAAATAATTAACTAAGTACTTGAATGTAGATGATTTAAAATGTATTTAAAAAATATATAAGAACTTTCTACTGACAGTTAAAATTAAATACAGAAAGTATTAGCAAACCCTTATTCCCTAGGTCATGGCATTACCCATGAACGGCTTAGCCGATCTCTCTAATTATTCTTTTGGTGATGCCTATAGCAGTCAGAAGAAAGTTCTTATGAGCGAAAAAAATAGAAAAGTTGATATGGTCGTTAGGTTATCTATAATTTTCTAAGGTAATAATAATCTCTCTATCTACACACACACGTTTGTGTGTGTGTAATAAATATATGAATAAATCCTTTTTCTCTTGGACATCATGGTATCACGCTTTCAAATAGATTTCGCTATTTCTATTTTCCTTAGTCATAGCTAAGACAAGACATCTTCTTTCGGATGAGTAAGTAATCAAATAAAAATAATTATGAAATTAAAAAAAAAAGAAGACTTAATTTTTTATTTATATGAAATAACCTTGAATGAATGAAAATAACCATTGTTTAAAATGTTGATAAAAATTTTTTTTTCCTTTTCTGTGGACTCCAGAGACAGTGTAAGCCTCCTCGAATACCACACCAGAATAAATAAAGTCAAATCTATTATACATTAAAAACTGGAGGAAACAAAAAATAATCCATAAAAGTCCTATTAGATCACATTTATCTTTTTTTAAAAGAAAACTCTTAATATTCTTACCTACACTAAACATTAATTCAATAAGATCAGAAACATATGCTGATAATTTAGAAATAAAGGCGTTATAATCACAATCACTAAATAGAGATTAATAAACATACCAAAATTTAATGTTCATGATTAATTTATTTTAAATAAGTAATTGAAGCTTTTATATTACAAAATGGTGAGGCTAAAAGAAAACCATTTCAGGGATATTACAGCTTAGAGGGATCAACTCACCAGTTATCAATTTCGCTCGTTAAACACGTAAGCTCGTTATGAGTAAATCCTGGGTATCTTTTTTTTTTATTTTTAATTTTTTTATTTTTATTGTAGAGATCTTAGGGGTGTCACTATTACTGTATTTCCAAACTTCAAAACTAATGAAAATATAGACAAACTTTTTCAATCAGATTAAAATCTATATGATATAAAAGCCCAATACATCGATATAGAGAGTTTAATCAAAATCGTCATAGCCGTTTTTGAGCAATTCGTAAAAAGGTGCTGAATACATAAGGGGTACTCACTACGTTTTCTATAGCATGCTATTTGTGTTATTTTGCTAAACCCGTCGAGTTTCTACAGTTATTTCCTGTATAAAATTGATGGTTTTAGCACAATAGCACAAATAGCATGCTATAGCAAACGTAGTGAGTACCCCAATATATAGTGAGTATACTCACTACGTTTGCTATAGCATGCTATTTGTGCTATTGTGCTAAAACCATCAATTTTATACAGGAAATAACTGTAGAAACTCGACGGGTTTAGCAAAACGTAGTGAGTACCCCTAGTATAAAGTTTCGCCTTCGGTCAGTGAATTGAAGTGGAAAAGTTGCTGTAACATCTCGGGCAAATAGTTGTCTTAAATATGAAATTTCAGTTTCGCACTACTTTTCGTTTTCGTGCTAGACTTACCTTGGAGTCCTTTTTTCCCCGTTTTTTTCTACTGGCGCGGCAGGCTACGTAGGTCCTCGGCCGCGCGGTGTAATGTGTTGTACTTTAGACTCAGGGGACCTTAAAACGCGTATTTTAGTTAAAAACTAGAATTAGAAACTTTTGAACTACCGCAATACTTTCCCTTGCCATGTATTAAATAGATACGTAAGTAAAAGTAAAAAAGAGCTTATTATCAATATTATCACCATTTTTTTTTTTTTTTACAGGATCTTATTTATTACTATTGCTTTCAATATAGTTTTATGTAACACATAGTCAGGAATATAAATGCGATCTCAAAAAAAAAAAAAAAATTGTAATACGGTAATAAACGTTTTAATTTCTCTCCAAACGATTAAGTCCTTCAAAAAGATCTGTAGGAAGTCTAGTACAAAAGTAAGAAGTTGTAGAAAACAGAAATTTCATATTTATGATGAGTATACGCCTTGGGTGTTATAACAACTTTTTATCCCAACTGACTGACCAAAAGTGCCACTTTATATCATGCATTTTGCACATTTTGAACTACTATGGTAGGTTAGTATCGGGTTATAAAAATAAATAGCTGTTTTTCTATAACACGTTTTCCGCGGTTATATTTTGTGACCCAGATGATTTCATATCGATTGAATTACTTCCAGTTTCAAGGAAACTTCTGGAACTTTTAGTAAAATAGAAATTACAAGTTTGGTCGAATCCGATAGTTAAGAGGAAGTTTTAAAACTTGTTTCACTTTTCTCTTAGGGCTTTTCAGAGTTCTCGGACCACTTGTCGCTCCGTACTTCCAACTAAAGTGCAACTACGGACCACTTGTCGCTCCGTACTTCCAACTAAAGTGCAACTTAACGTTTTTAAATATTCATATAGATCAATTAATTAAGTTAAAATCATTAGCTTGCACATAATAAAATATTTCGGCTCTGATTTTGGTCAGGTAAGTTCTTCGTTTAAAGTAGCGATGGGCAAATACTCAAAAAATTTGAGTACTGATTACTGTAATCAAATGATGCTCGCTGCTGATTACAAAATCTACTCAGGTTTCCTCCTGATTACTTTCTATTTTCCTCTGTAATAAAAATTTTCGTACTTTTGAGTACTTGATTACTTTTTTATATGAGGTGGCCAGAATAGAGTATATTACATACATCTATTAAGTTAATTCATATTAATAATTTCTTTAAGTCATCTTTTTTTTTCATATTGTCGATTATTTTAAACTTTTCGTTAAAAAATGGATAAGAGTAATTTATTATTATTAAGATGGTGGGTTTATAGATTATTGTAAACTCTTCAGATAAAATCGATATATTATGTTTTTTTACACTTGGAATTTCATTTTAACTTTTTCGTATTTATTGGATACCAGGCTCGGTAGCTGGGTTCCCAAAGGTTCGTTACCGATTATGCTATTAATTTTAATCGCGCTCGCCCAAATATGGGTTTATTATAACTTTTTCGTAATTTAATGGATACAAGGCTAAGTAGTTGCGTTCCCAAAGGTTCATTACCAATTATACTATTAATTTTGATCGTGCTCGCTCAAATATGGGTTTATTGTAACTTTTTCGTATTTATTGGATACCAGGCTCGGTAGCTGGGTTCCCAAAGGTTCGATACCGATTATACCATTAATTTTAATCGCGCTCGCTCAAATATGGGTTCATTATAACTTTTTTCGTATTTATTGGATGCTAGGCTCAGTAGCTGCGTTCCCTAAGGTTCGTTACCGATTATGCTATTAATTTTAATCGCGCTCGCCCAAATATGGGTTTATTATAACTTTTTCGTAATTTAATGGATACAAGGCTAAGTAGTTGCGTTCCCAAAGGTTCATTACCGATTATACTATTAATTTTGATCGTGCTCGCTCAAATATGGATTTATTGTAACTTTTTCGTATTTATTGGATACCAGGCTCGGTAGCTGGGTTCCCAAAGGCTCGATACCGATTATACCATTAATTTTAATCGCGCTCGCTCAAATATGGGTTTATTATAACTTTTTTCGTATTTATTGGATGCTAGGCTCAGTAGCTGCGTTCCCTAAGGTTCGTTACCGATTATGCTATTAATTTTAATCGCGCTCACTCAAATATGGGTTTATTATAACTTTTTCGTATTTATCTAATACTAGACTAAATAGCTGCGTTACCAACGGTTCTTATAATTATCACACTTAATTTTAACATTTCTCCTTCCAGAATAGATTGATTTTAGTACTAATTTCTGTATTTTGTTTTCGGTTTGGCTGATAAACGTTTTATTGGTTTTAAGTGCGTTCGGATAAAAATTGATTTGTTTTAACTTCTTCGTGTTTCTTTTCTATGCTAATTTCTGTATTAGGTTTTAGTTAGTAAATGTATTAATGTTTTTTTAGTCAGTTGGTCTAATGTATGTTTATTTTGTGTTTTTTGTAACTTTTGATCTATTGGGTTACCGCTAATCCTTTTCATCAGGATAGAAATTTATCTATTTGGTTAATATTTTGGAGTTTGATAAAAATCAGATGAACAGAACGATTATAGACGCCTATCTTTATTTGATGAAAAAAATTCAAACAAAATCTACTCTAAAGCAACCAACTGAAATAATTAATACCATTAACAAAATACTTTAAAAAGTAAATATATTTTCAAGTATAAAAATAATACGAACATGTTAAAATAAACCTCTGCATGAGTTAGCGCAATTAAAATTAAAAGTATAATCTGTAACGAGCCCTTGGGTACGCAGCGACTGAGCCTAATAGCGAATAAATACGAAAAAGTTGTAATAAACCCATATTGGAGCGGGCGCGATTAAAATTAATGGTATAATCGTTAACGGACCTTTGGGAACGCAGCTACTGAGCCTAGTATCTAATAAATACGAAAAAGTTATAATGAACCCATATTTGAGCGAGCGCGATTAAAATTAATAGCATAATCGGTATCGAACCTTTGGGAACCCAGCTACCGAGCCTGGTATCCAATAAATACGAAAAAGTTACAATAAACCCATATTTGAGCGAGCACGATCAAAATTAATAGTATAATCGGTAATGAACCTTTGGGAACGCAACTACTTAGCCTAATATCCAGTAAATACGAAAAAGTTAAAATGAAATTCCAAGTGTACAAAAACATAATAATAGGGCCAGATATCGATTTTATCTGAAGAGTTTACAATAATCTATAAACCCACCATCTTAATAATAATAAATTACCCTTATCAATTTTTTAACGAAAAGTTTAAAATAATCGACAATATGAAAAAAAAGATAGCTTAAAGAAATTATTAATATAAATTAACTTAATAGATGTATGTAATATACTCTATTCTGGCCACCTCATATAAAAAAGTAATCAAGTACTCAAGTACTCAAAAGCACGAAAATTTTTATTACAGAGGAAAATAGAAAGTAATCAGGAGGAAAGCTGAGTAGATTTTGTAATCAGCAGCGAGCATCATTTGATTACAGTAATCAGTACTCAAATTTTTTGAGTATTTGCCCATCACTAGTTTAAAGTCATATACTTGCGTCCAATTGCTAAGTATTTAAGCAATAAAAAATTATTTCTTTTAACCGAAAAAAATATCTTTAATGTATATGAACCTTGTTTGTTTGAAAATGGATTTTATTCCAATTTTTATCTAAAAGAACACAATTATAAACTCATCACTAAAAGCATTCTACATGATCTCAGAATAATTTAAAAATACATAATAAAATATGAATTGCTTAATTAAAATTAAATTAATTGTTTAAAATATTTTTTTCCCATTTATTGAGATTCATAACTGTTTAGTAAATGCATCAAGTAAATTAGCTGTCAGATAATATACATGAAGAGAAAATGCCCACCGGCATCACTCCACTATGAATCTAAACTAGAAGGTCTCGAGGCCAGAGGATTGTCAGGAATAGAACAGGAAGCAAGCATTTAAATTAGTGGGTTAGAGTGGGAGTGGAGTTTTTCATAGAAGGATTAATACCTGGTTCGGGCCAAATCAGCTACAAAGGGAATATTAAGGTCGTTAAGGATGAGCTTGTTCGTGACAAAAAAAGAGCGTTGAGGATTTTTCAAAGGATTTTGGATTGTAAGGATTGAAGACGGGAAGAATTTGATAGTTTAGTGAAGCGCCATAGCCCAGACAGGTCTTATGATGGTCATGTAGATGAGTCTTTTGTAGTAAAGTGGAAGTTTAGAGCGTTTGTCTAGTAAGAGTTGAAGTAACCGAAAGCGGCGAGCAGTTTCTTGCGTTTCAGTCTAGTGTGCGGATTCCATGTTAGACGTTTGTCAAGTAGAAGTCCTAGGTAGCGGATCTGTTCTACTGGAACAAGCAGAATATTATTAAAGGATAATGTAGGGCAGGATGTCATAGGTTTACGACGAAGGGTAAAAGTTCTTTGGTGGGATTTGATGGAATTTATTTTAATTCTCCAATTCTGACACCATACCTCAAGGTCTCGGATGTGGTATTGAGGAGTTTGAGAGGCAATAGGCGGATCTTAATTGACTGATAACACACAGGTGTCATTAGCATAGGTAGAAAAGAAGGTGTTGGGATGGGTTGGGATATCAGCTGTATAGACTGTGTAAAGGATAGTTCCTAGGATACTACCTTGAGGAACACCAGCAGACTGAGTAAAAAGGGATGAATAGGAATTTTAACATATAAATAGGTTATTATAAATATTTTAAAATTATAATATGTGTATATAGTGCATCTGTTTATATTTTGGTTATATGATGTGCGCACCAAAGGATTAAAGTTAAAATTTTAAATGTAGTTGTATAGAGAAATAAATAAATAAAGGAAATATAAAAATATGTAAATGACTAAAAAGGAAAAAAAAAATGTAAATATTAGATATTTAATATCAAGATAGATAGGATTTAGAATAATTAAAAAAAAAAAATTAAAAATGTATATTCATGTCATTGAAGGATTTTATAAGTATGATGTGTTATTGTAGCAACCTGATGTATTTGGGCAGCATTGCCAAAAAAAAAAAAAATAATAAAAATAAAGCTTTTCTCTCAATTTATCGCATTTTATTCAAGAAAGGATAGAGAATAACACAACTAAACAAATATTGAAATATTGAGAGGCAAAATAATAAAAAATGAACGATTTCAAAAGGATTGACCCATATGCACATTTCATTGTTGTTGTTTTTTTTGACAGCGAAGGAGGTTCCTTAAGAGTGTCTGCCGACGCCAGAATCAGAATTATATGATTTTTTAACTTATGGAAGACACAATCCTCTCAATGTACCTTGTACTGTACGACATATAACATACGTACATAAACATATTTACGTATGTAACATTAGCTATGGCTGTGTCATTACCATTATTTCTCGCGCCTCCTCGTATAATGACACTGCTCAATTTCATATTCTTGTCGTATCATTGACGGTTTCAATGCTAATACCTCATTTCCATCGCACCAGGTCGTTAATGCCTAACTACAGTTTCACTGCGTCATCGGATTAACATTAGGGTGACTTTGTCTAAATTGCAGTTGCGTTTGACTTCTCAAAAACTTAGGTTTGCTATCATTCGGCCTCTTATTCCCGTTTAATTTTACGAGAAAAGTATGGATCTTCAAAACAGAGTGATAAGTTTAAAAGTGATATCTTATGTCAGTTATTATAGGTTTCTCAAAAAGATATTAATTCATTATACTACCTTAAAAAATACAAGTGACCGTGAACATATAAGGTAGGCTAAAAACATATAAAATAATCTAACAACGATCTTTTGTAGTATTATAATAACAATACATATAGTTTATAACATATAGCCGTGTCAAATGACGTCAAATATCTGGGACTAGTCATAGATAAAAGAATAAATTTTACACAGCACACATATTATATAAATAACAAACATTCACTACTAAGCTGTACTATATACCTATATTTTAACAGACACTCGAAATTAAAATAAACAAATAAATCACAGTTATATAAGGTTTGTATACGACCAACTCTTACTTTAGCATGCCTAATATTATGCCATATATGTAAAACAAACAATACAAAAATTATATAGGCTTAAAAAAATGAATAAGAATCTGTGAAAATAATCCATGCAATAATAAAATAAAAATCATGTATTTAAAATTGGAAATACCTCTTATTAAAGTACCTTAGTAAGCAATTCTTTTCCAAATGTTTATTAAACAAACATCTTATTAGAACTATTGGATGTATACCAAATATAGCAAAACATGCTATGTACACAAACGAACAAAACATGTATTACTATAAGATAAATTGGTTGTAGTTTTTTTTTTTTATTGAGTAAGTCTTTATATTTTTTTTTCTCCTATCCTATGTTTGTTATCACGTAGTTACATAAGAGGCCGGTCTACTATTGTGAAGAATTATGTATGTTTAGTGTATTCTATTATATACGGCACACAGTGGGCAATACAACCAATTTAGGTGGACAAAATTCTGAAACGTCTATATTTAACCATTAGGGTCCCAGATTACGGAAAAAAATATTTAATAAAATTAAAAGAAAATATTATAAAAAATAATAAATTTTTTGACACGATTGGGGAGCGTACAGTGGTCAAAAATCAAATTTATCTGCTAAAATCTAAAACTTCACATTTGAATTCCCAGAATACGGGAAAAATAATTTTAAAAAATCGAATTACGGCTCGGAGTTGCTAAAACCTGCTAATAGATGTATGTTATATAATTTAGGAAATTCTTGAAATTATAGATTGTAAAACTTTTGACACGGAATGTTGTTTTTGAAAAAAAATATGTATCACCAAAAACGTAAAAAATCGCTAAACTTCTTTGTAATATCTAAAGACTAGAAGGATTGATGAAACAAATCCTTGGGGTAACTTGGGGGTTCAATAGTTTTTCGTTATTGAATAGGGACATACATTTACAAATTGCTAAATTAACTCTACAGGTAGATTGCAATGTATGTTCAATAACGAGTTTGGAAATATAATGTCTTACCTGTCTCAGCAATGTCTATTGTTGAATAAAAGCAAAAAGACTTGGCTCTAAATACACCTTGAACACAATAAATGACCATCGAATAAAGATAATCCAACTGCCGGTTATTAGGCACTTGTGTGAACAGGAATGATTCACTCATTTATTATTTATTTGTAAACACGGTATGGCGGAAAATATTAGTATTAAGGGTCTTGCCAACTAATAATGAAAAGATGAAGCACTGGAAAAATCCAAACTTTTGACTTGACTTTTGTCCACCTAAATCGGTGATATTTCCCACTGTGAGGCAGTCGAGATAAATTATTAAAAAGAAAACTCCTTTTGTAGTTGATGGTAGAATGGTAAAATCGCTGCAAATTGTTACACAATGGTTCATTACATCCAAAAACCTATAATAGGGTATAACTGTTTATATGCAATTACCTGATATGAAAAGCTATAAGTAATTCAAATGAAAACAGCTCATCATCGTTACTGATTTTAAAACGTTATATCTCTGCTAGTACTGAAAAAAATTCAATGATAATTTTTTACATATGGTATTTATGAATTAGGAAAAAACGGATTTTTTTATATTTGTTATTCGGATAACAAAACTACGCACCTTGAAACGGAATCCCTCAAATTCTGGGAAGGGGTATTTTTTTTTTTTTGTTCTGCTATGATATCAATGATGTTTTTTTTTTTTTTTTTCATTTTGAAGGAAATTCAATTCTCTATAAAATAGCACTAAAAGCAAAAATTTTAGTACTTAATACAGAAAAACGTTTTTTTTTAATTTTTTTTTTTATTCGTTACGTTAAAAACGGTTTTAAATTCGTTATTCGGGTTCTACGTATCTTGAAACGTCAGCAAAATATTTTTTTAGAGTGTACGGAGTGATTTTTTTTTTTTTTTTTTTTTTTTTTTTTTTTTTTTTTTTTTTTTTTTTTTTTTTTTTTTTTTTTTTTTTTTTTTTTTTTTTGATCGATTACATAGGTTCATTACCACATCATGTTATAATTTTTCTCTATCATCAATAATAACCGAGATATTTGGGAATCATATATAAGTCGTGGCTTTACCATATAAGATTTTTTCCTCCATATTTATGTGTGTCTGAATTTAAAAAATATTTCCAAAATTTTTCTTTCTTCAATAATAACTGAGTATACAGATCAAATTTTATTTATTTATTTTTTTTTTTTATTGCATAATGTATTTATTGCGCTTAACTGGTTTTAAGACACAATACATATTTTACTCTATTTTTAAAAATAACCGAGTTATAGGCGTATTTATGAGTAAATTTTCAATTTTTTTCTTTTATTTCTTCTAATTATTCCAGGTTTTGTGGTTAAAAAATAATAATATTTTTTTTTCTATTTTCCAAAATTACTGAGTCATCGAATGAAATCACTTTTAATCAGCGGCAAAATAATTTTTTTTTTTTTATACAAAAAAAAAGAGGAAAAAATTGCGTGTATATACTATTGAAACTGTGCTATTTTCGAAGATAGGGAATATATATACAGTTTTAGAATGAATAGATAAACAAGGGAAAAATTTGATCTATATATTTTAGTCACAAATTATAATAGATGTAATTCCACCAAAACTTGCATTGAAGACCGTGATAAACAGAGTGAAAACAAAATTCATCTTCTTCGGACAAGCCACAACTTATAAGAAATGTCATTCCCTGATAACTTATTATTAACTTAGTAATTATTTTTTAAATATATTTTTTTAACAACTTAATAATAATTTGTATTGAATAATATTACAATCCGTACCGATTTTAACATTGATAATAGTGATGAAATAAAACATTCATACAATTATTAATGATAGAGAAAAATGTAAGGTGTTCTGGAATCAGTAAATTATATTTGAATTACTCAAATGAAAATCGAAAGATAAGAAAAGAAAATAGTAACGAAGTCTAGAATAAATGCTTTCGATTTATTTTTTTTAATAATTAACCTTTGTAATCGGCCAAACAAATTTTAAAAAATTAACCCTCCTTAAAAGTTTAGGGCTTACATTTTAAGATGCCTAGAACCCGAATAAAAAAATCTGTTTGTCTAACTAATAAATAAATAAATACAAACAATGTATCAATATAATAGTATCATTGAAATTGGTTCAGAACTAGAAGATTAGCAGTGGTCATGTACCATTTTTCTTTGGATTATTTGTTGATTTTCATGTTAGTTAATTACCTATTTACAGCTATATAAACAGTTATACCCTAATGTAGTTATTTGTAAATAATAAAAAAAGTGTGTAATAACCTGCAGCGTTTTTTAACACTAATTTTTTTAAAATTGATTTAAAAAAAAACGGAGGTAAGTGAAAGTCGTGAGTTGCACGCACCAGATTTGTACTAATATAATAACTCTAACATTTTATCAATCTACAAAATATTTTAAACCCTGGCTACACCATTCCGTTTTAGTATTTAATACATGAAAACTAACTTGTTTATCGTCTAACATATTAAAAGATGATTTACCAATATGCTAGGCACATTAGGATTTTCAGAGGAAAATATAGATCCAGTAATGAATTTTTCACTGTTTATGTTTTTTGGGTCGCTGAATATGGATCTGGAATTTGCGGGCAAAAATGTTGCCTAAAACCTGGTTTTTTTTTCTCACAGTTTTTGCCAAAATATTGGCATATTTTCTGGTTCTTTGACGATATCGCGAAAACTAAGGGCTTTGGGGCAAAACTTACTATGTATACAATCAAAGTAAACAAAATTAGCTACATTTTTTATTCAAAAAGATTTTGTGTGTAGGGCAAATATGGAAAAAAGTTCAGAACAGTGAAAAAAAACACACAATTTTCGCTAAAAGTTTTTCAACACTGTTGGCCTTCAATGATGTTGAAATAAATTCATAAAAGCAAGAAATACACAATTATATACATAGACACACACATAACTGTAAAACCCAAACATCCAAAAACGTGCGGGATGAAAACTTCATGTAAATTGATAATGCTAGTCCTACTTGTCAGTTAGACAAAAAAGATCTAGGCCTCCCAGCACTAATAATAGAATGAAAAATTGCTATGCTTTTATTACAACTGCTCGTATTACCAAAAAACGAGGTGAAAAAATGAAAACTAGATCAAAAATATTTTGTAAACCCCATTCAGAGCTAATATGACTAGCCTACAAACTTATGAAGGCTGGAAAGTATACATTTCCTTATTATATAAACCATTGGTTTCTCCTAGTGGTCCAAGGGGGTCCGTAGACGATGTCCAGAGGGTCCACGAGGTGTCACAATAATAAGAGCAAAAGTTTCCGGACATTTGACATTTTGAGTGATATAATTGCTATTGATCACTGATAAGTCACTGCTACTGCACCATCATTGGCAATTGAGACGTTGATTTCCAAAAGGTACTAAAAGACATTAATTAAGACATTAATTAATATATATATATAAACCCTCTTGTCCGCAACCTATCAACCTCACATATTCCTGACAACCCTCCGAGGTGATTGAAAAGAAGATGGCCTCGAGATCTACTTACTTTTATTTAAACATCGAAGTACTACCGCTGGGTAGTTTCTTCACAAGCCTTATACGCATTTTATTATAATTCATCACTTTTACTTATTGTATTTATGTAATATACAATTGTAAAATTCAATAAAATATAAATAAAAAAAAACTTTTTTAAAAAAAAAAAGACCGAAATAAAAGTTATTTATTTATCAGTCTTTATTGTTTAATCGTAGTTAATAATATAAATGCATTCGTTAAATTCACAGAAATAAAAATTAAAAGTTAAAAACAAATTTCACAATTACATACTTTCTTGTTATAGTGCCAAAAATATATAAAAGGTCCTTTGAATATTCGTATTCTTTATTAAGAATAGACAATAAGATCTAGCTAACCAACAAGGAAAGATGAGTAAGAATAGAAAATATACATAACTTAGTAATTAACCTTATAAAGACGTTAGTTTTGAGTAATGTTGTATCAGGAAGGTTATGATGACTGTTATCTCGCGTAGTATTCTTCCAAATAGTACTATATCCCTTTTTTTAATTCGTTCTAAAAAGTACTATATCCACGTTTTATTCAAAAAAGTACTATATTCACATTATATTATTATAAATTCATGGGAAAAGTGCAATAATTTGTAAAAATAAGTAGGTAACACGCTTAAAAATCAACTTCAGATATTAATAAAAAAGGTAAAACGTAAATTGATCCAATAATAAATAAATGAAAGAATTTTGCATTTCCTGTAAAAAATTTTATGTGGATATTGTGCCTTCTTAAAATCAACGCCTCCATTGGTCTTTTTCTTACATTTTGAAAATTATGAGGTCAAAGAACGGATGTAACTTGGCAAAATAAAGAACAATATTTGATTCTGGAACGAATGCTTGAATAACTATCAACCTTGTATTAGTGCAAAATGTAATTACCAAATTAAATTAAATTTCAATACCCTGCGCTTGGAAGTAAACTTGATACGTCAACGAGAAGTTTTCATGTGGAATCCCACCTTTAGCCACGCTTACAACACTTGACGTATATCTGTGCGTGCATATATATTTACGAGGCATGTTTTTTAAGTAAGTACCATTTTGGAATTTAAAAAAGACGTGCATAGATATCGCAATATGTACCTTAATCTCCTTTTCTACATAATTTCCAAGAATTTGCAGACACTTGTCATACCGCGGCACCAGTTTTTAAATACCCTCCTCAAAAAATCCTACCGCCTGGCTTGTTAACCACTGCATCACAAATGTTTTGACTTCGTTATCGTCTTAAAAAGACGTGTCAAGTTGAGTAAGGGTATCGTTTTGCTACATGACAATGCCCGTCCACATGTGGCAATCGGACCAAAGATCTCATCAAATCATTTAAATGGGAAACTCTAGATCATCCTCCATACAGTCCTGATCTGGCGCCCAGCGACTGACATTGGTTCCTGCACTTGAAGAAACACCTGGGCGGTCGCCGTCTTCATGACGATAACGATGTCAAAACATTTGTGATGCAATGGTTAACAAGCCAGGCAGCAGAATCTTTCGAGGAGGGTATTCAAAAACTGGTGCCGCGTTATGAGAAGAGCCTCAAAATTCCTGGAAATTATGTTGTTGTTTTTTTTCAACAACAACAATTTTTATTGAGTAAAATTACAATCTTTCCCAATTTGGACATTCATAATAGTGCTAAAAGATATCATACATACTACATTCATACAATATTTACACAGCATAAAATTACAATTAAATATATAAACAATAATGAATCAATACAATAAAGTCAAGAATTCACTTATACCTATATACACATACACACACTCATACATACATCACATTGAGTGGAGAATCTAGCCAGAGCTAGAGCTCCAATATATTTACAAAAGGTCGCGGGGCCACTGCCATTTCAACCTTCTAGGGGGTTGTATGAATGAGTGGAGCTGGATAGGGATTGAGCTAGAGGATTAGGATGATGAATGAGGTTCTGGTGGAATTTAGAAAATTTGGATGGAATTAGGTCTGAAATAAATGGAACATTAAGGTCGTGGTGCAAGGTATAGTTGGAGACATAATAAGGAGCATTTAATATTGTACGGAGGACTTTGGATTGAATGCGTTTGATGTTAGTACGTTTAGCTGTCCCCCACAATTCAAGTCCGTAGGTCCTGATGGGCTTCAGTATTGTCTTGTAGATTAATAATTTGTTGTCAACTGAAAAGTTCAGATTTTCTGTTGAGTAGTCGGTATAACTGTCCGAATCGTCGGTTGAGTTCTTGTCTTTTAAGTCTTGTATGTGGGTTCCAAGTCAATCTTTTGTCTAACAGTAAGCCAAGATACCGGACTGTATCTGAGAGAGGAATTGGTAATGAGTTGAAATAAACTGGCGGACAGGATTTTCGTCTAAGAGTAAAGGTGATGTGTTTACATTTTTGGCTTCATTCACCTTTATGCGCCAAGCATTACACCGGTGTTCGATAAGGAAAAGGTGTCTCTGAAGGTTTAAGGATGCTGTTTCAGGATTGGAACTGGATGATAGGATGGCGGTGTCGTCTGCAAAAGTTACCTGTTGAACTGTGGAATGCTGAGGACGGAATCCAAACTGATGGGAAGGAAGATTTTGAGATTCTAATATGGGTAGGATACGTTTAAGAAGAAGCCTTTCAAAGATTTTTGAGAGGATGGGGAGTAGACTAATAGGCCTGTAGGATGAAGTGTTGTTGGAAGGTTTGCCTGGTTTTAGAAAAAGAATAATAGTGGAATGTTTCCATAACAGGGAAAATAGGTGGTGCGTAGGATGCAGTTGTAAATATAAGTAAGGAATAAAATAGCTTTCTGCGGAAGTTGTCGGAGGATCTAGGGAGTAAGGAGATCGTGTCCAGGAGATTTACGGAGGGTCAGTTTTTGGAGAAGATATTTGACCTCAGAGGGATTAATAGCTTTAGGAGGTAGGGCAAGTGGAATTGATGACATAAGAAAGTCTTGCACTGTTGTAGTGTGATTGATGTGGGATTCCGGGTGAGGAGTGAATACTTTGGAGAGGTGTGTGGCGAATTCTTCGGCTTTATCTTCATCAGACGCAGCCCAGGAGTCATCACCACGTCGGAGAGGATGGGAAACTTGATGGTATTTTAGGATCTTTTTCGTGACATTCCACAGGGAATTATCACGAGCTGATAGAGAGGAGAGGTAGAAATTAAAGGACTGGGAACGGAAGGTCGCTAACTTCCTCTTCAATTGTCTACAATAGAAGTTATAGGAGCGGCGATCTGTTGGGTGTCAGGTGCGCTGCCATAATGATCTTGCTCGGCGTTTAGTGTGGATGAGGTCTATAATATGTTGTGGAAAATGATTTTGGTCTGGGTTTATATTGGAGTGTTTAGGAGAGGAACCAGTCCAGACAGCTTGTTGGATGGCGGTGGTAAAGGAATAGACGGAATTATCTAGGTCATCTGGGGTTTTGAGGGTTACTCTGAGATCAATATCATCGGTCAGGATTTGGCGGAAAAGGTTCCAGTTGACAGGGCCTCGGATGAATGATGGTGGAATGGGTTTTGGAATTGGAGTGAGATGCTTTTAGGATCAGTGGACTATGGTCTGAGGATAGTTCATCAAGGCGAGCTACAGACAAGTTGAGGGAGCCTAATCCGCTGTGGATAAAGAAGTCGAGGATGTCAGGATTGCGGTTAGGATCGGTTGGCCAGTAGGTAAAGGAGTCAGGAGACAGGATATTAAAATTTCAGGAGTTGATTGCAGACAGCAAATTTCGTCCCCGAGAATTTTTGGTTCCTGAACCCCACTGCTGATGCTTGGCGTTTAAGTCTGCACCCAGAATGAAACGATTTCCTAAGGAATCCAGGAAGGATACAAATTCGGAATTGGAAATGGAATGTTTAGGAGGGCAATATGCAGATGTGAGGGTTACCGGAAAGGAAAAAGTCTTGATTACTATGGCTGTGGGTTGTAGGAAATCATAGGTTGGAAGTGGGAGTAAATGGTGAGAGAGGGATTGGTGGACAATGATAGCAGATGCCGGCCGTCTGGGTGGTCAGTACGGTATGTCATGTATTGCGGTATTTTGAAGTACTGTTTAGTCGTTAGTCTTGTTTCAGTTATAAGTGCAACATCGATTGTTTTGTCTTGTAACAACGCTGTCAGTTCGTCAGTATGATTTCTATCACCATTCGCATTCCAAAGGAGAATGGATAAGGAGTTAGGTGAATTAATTTAAGGATTTTTCAAGGCAGGGATTAGATTTGATACTAGATTTGTAAGGAGTGATATAAGCGGCATAACAAGAGATTTGATTTCGGAGATGAACGATGTCATTAGACTGGTAAGATCTGTGACGTTTGATGGTGAGGAGTTTTTTGAAGGTCAGGTAAACTTTGAGGGATAGATTGTTGTACAATAGATTGAAAATGTTGAGGAAAACGTTGTTCCAGCAGGGCCTCGACTTCATGACTCTGGTTCCGACCTCCAAGCAAGTGGGCAAATGACACGTTAGAATTTACAAGTTTACATGGTTCTCTTCTGCTTCTGATAGGTGTAGCTGTTTCATTCGGATCCTGAGGTTTTTGGTATCTGGTTCTGAGTTTCTTATAGATTTCACAGTAGTATGACCCCCTTGTAGTCAGCCGGGTGGTCCTTGAGGCATAGAGCACATACAGCGGGTGTTGATCTTGATCTTGTACATTCTTCTGATTTATGCTGTTCACCGCATTTCACACAGCGTGGTATGTGATGGCAATAACTTTTGGTATGACCATATGCCTGACAGTTATGACACTGAACTATTTCATTCTTTGTGTAAGGTTTTTCAACTTTTACACGGGTATAAAACAGTCTACTGAGGTCATAGATTTTTTCGACTCCTGCTGATGGTTTCAAGTCCACGAAGAATAGAGGCAGTGAACTTTTATCTTTTAGAACGTTGGTGACTTGCCTCACTTGGAATCATAATTCTGTCAGTTCTTCTTTGATAGCTTCAACGGGTGATGAGGAATGTAGGTTTCTGATTAATGCTCTCTCCTGGCGCAGCTGATAAGTATGAAAGTCAGCTTTGGTCTCAGTCAGATATTTTACAATCTTTCTGTAGGTTTCAGCAGTTGTCAGAGATATTTTAGTATCATTGGTTCTACTTATACAATAATAACTATTAGGATCAGTTACTTTGTTTAAATGCGCACACATCAGTTTAAAATTTTTAATATTTTTAACAAATATTGGTGGAGGTAGTGGTTCCCTGGGTATAGGAGAAGATTCCATGGTTTCTTTTTCATTTTGGAGGATCTCAAATGGATTCGGGGTAAAAAACGGGGATTCATCAGTTATTCCTTGTGATGATGTGCTGGGCTGTGGTTCAGATCCTAATGAGGTAGCTGACGCGGTCGCTGGTGGAATTATTTTTTTATTTTGTTCACGGCGGGGTCTCTGTTTTGTGGGAGATGAGTTTGAACCTGCAGATCTAGATCTTTTACTTGCAGACTTTGATGAAAATATCTCATTGATTAAGAAAATAATAATAATAATAATAAATAAATAATGAGATAAGAATTAAAGATAAAAGAAAGATAAGTAAAAGAAAAGCAAGCCCGAGCTTGCCGAGCTAGCGGCAATTAGCTGATCAGTGACCCTCCTTTCACTTTTCGTGATTGTACAAAGTAAATTATAACTTTGCTTACCGAAATTTCTCTAATATTCACTGCCGTAGTATTCCTGTGGTCTGGTGATATTCTCCAGACTGAATTCAAGCGAATTCCTACTGAAAAAGGCAAAAATCTGAGAGACGATGTAACGTATGACTGTTATCATCGAGCGCATCAGTGGAAATTATGTAGAAAAGTAGGTAGTACAGGCTTTCTTTGCACGTCTTTTTTTAATTCTAAAAACGGTACTTACTTAGAAAACATGCATGGGAGTCTTTGTCATTAAAGTATGAAGAAAGTATGAAAGAATGAAGAGGCCCCAAAAATATTTTGTTAGGAATTACTGCTATAAACAATACAGTTTAAGCAATTTTAGAATTGGAAGATATGGCGTCAAGAATTTTGAATCCCTTATTATACACAATGGTATTGTTTAAGAACCCATCAGAGGTTAAAGGACAGTATACGTTTAATTTTAATTAGTTTCAAAGGAATTCCTTAACGCACGTGCTTAATAAATAATAAACTTCAGAAATTTACATTAAATGCATCCTGCTATGGCGCCGACAGCCAGGGCTCATTAATACCCGAACAATATATATTATCTATAAGATATTAATATATAGCAACGCTAGCTCAGTCTGGTTAGGCCGCAGGTAGAAGAAGGAAGACTTCAAGAAAACAATATGGTGAGCTAGTATACAGTAATAGGAAAGTATTACAATGTTGCTTTGGTAGGTCAGTGCACTGTTTAAAGAAAGCAGGATATTATCCTCATTGTACATTAGCATCGGTAATTAGAATAAACAAACAAACTGACAGGAAGGGGATCCCCAATGTGTCTCACTGATGTCGATGCATATTTTCAAGGTAAAAGTGAACACTGGACCACAGGAATCTGCAAAATATTTGGGGCCAACGCTCCCCAGGAGTCGCGTGAAAAAATCGGAATCTTTGAAACCAGAGTTTATTAAATATCTCTGGTTCTAGTGAAGGCAGAAAAATAAGTATGGCAACAAAATTATCCTATCACAAAGAGGAATAATAAAAAAATAGCAATTAAAACTTTTAACATTTATGCGTGGTAATGATCTTAAAAATATAAATAATCTCGTCAAAACAGTAATTTTAATAACATTTCTTAAAAAACGTGAACAGATTAGATTCCTATTTACGACAGAGGAACAAAGTTTTTAGGAAACCTTATCAAAAGTACTGTTTGGACTAAATTACTATATTTTTTATGGTTATTACGAAGTATAAAAATTAAACATTCTAATGATTTTTTAAACTTTATTCTGCTTTGAAATAGAGTTATTTTGATTCAAAACTTATTTTTCTACAATTACTAGAGTCAGAGATATTAAATAAATCATGTTTTTTGCTCTTGTACTTTTTCGCATTGGAGCATTGACCCCTAATATTTTGTAGAGTCAAATGGTTCAATGGAGACAAATTTGTGTTCCATTCCTTATTTGGGAATGTTGACGATCAAAAATGGCTTCGAAGGGGAACCTTCAATGCTTCCAAGAAAAACATAATTAATATCAACCTATAGCTTTGAGATAATATATCATTTATACTTCGCTTTTTAAGGCTTTGAGAAGATCCTCGGACCAGGGAGTGAGAGCAGGGATTAATGCCGAGTTAAAAGCACTCCGGCACCGAGACGTGAACTTATCATTACTTTCACTTACATACATATGAAATGTATAGCGATCGTGAAAATTTTCATATTCTAGTCATCAACCGAGATACGCGTTTTAGGGAGCTCTGAGTCCGAATGACAAAATCACACAAAAAGGTGTCACTCACCAAATTTTGTCAGAAAATGTCTTTTATGTACCTCTGTACTGAAGATTTTTTTCGAAGTTTTGGAACGATATGAGAAAAATTAAAAGCTGATCTTTTCCCTTAAATCTTTCGTTTTAAGAAACTTTTAGTTTTCAGATTATCGAATAATGCCTAGAAAATTATTTTGTTTCACCGAAAATACATCCTTCCTTAGGGAGAGCCATACAAAATACCTGAACAAGCGAAACCTTAGAAGAAATGATTAATAATGACTAAATAGACGCGGCATTATAGAGCGGTAGCCTGGCGCGTGTTTAAAAAACCGTTTTCATCCAATCCTTTTGTAGTAAAATGATTGAAAATATTTTATAAGAAATGTAATTCTGAATTTTTGTTGAGAAATAATTTTTTACACATTTTTCAAATATAATAAAAAATATGAGTTAAATGCAAGATTTTAGAAAATAATAAGTCTTTATTTTTTTTTTTCATGTTGTTCCACCACTTCAAAAAATTCAATTATATAGAGGAGCATAAAAGACATTTTCTGAAAAAAATCGGTGATTGACACTTTTCATAAAGGTTCACATTTTGGTTTTCTTTCTTTCACTAAAAAATGACTTTTCGGTTAAGAGTCATGATCATAATATTTTTTCATGCCTTTGACTATTAAGAATCAAAGAAAAAAATCATTATTAATCAATTTGAAATTTTACTATAAAAAAAAATAAAATCGAAAAAAGAGGTTTTTAAAAAAAATCTCTAAAACCGTTTGAATTTAAAAGCTAAAATTTCAGGAGAATTATTTTTATTTGACACCAAATGGATCCCTAGAGTTTGAGTAAAAAAACTCGCGGAGGGAGATTGACCATCTTAACCTGGATATACCCTTTCCAAGACCGAGCAACCATCCTCAATATTTTAGCGTACATCGGCATCGTGTAGAAATGATCCTTGGGCTATTTCCTACCTTCTGTGAAAATTACGTGCCGAGCGAAAAAAGTGCGAGCCAAAATGCTTCATATCCTATACTAAATAGATTATTTAATAAAACACAAGTTTCTGCCGAAACTTAAAGTAATTAATGCTTATACTTTTATCATTTCTAACTATACTTAAAAATCCTTGAATTGATTTTAAGAACGGAGATAATTGAAAGTAGCGTGTTGCGCGCACCAGGTTTTTGTATTTTAAGTTTCTGGCCATCTGGTTCTAAATAACGCGCGTTTACAGCCCTCCTAAATAAGAGGCCTGTATAACTAAATAATAATGGTTACATAAAAGTAATAGTTTTAGTAAAAAACTTTGAATTTAAATTACGTTATATTAATAGTAATTTCCTGATAGTTTAAATTATATGAAAGATAAATCAAAAGGATTCAACTAGAGTTCGGCTGCTTACTCAACTTCGTCGAACGAGGCCGTACTATCGGTTCCTGAAGCTTGATATATAATGGGATTTTTTTTCTTCCCGATCTCTCCTTTTCAAGCTCAAAGAGTTAGGACTTTTTTTTTTTTAAAAGATATTCGCGTGAATATGAACAGTGAGAATCGCTGAAATCTTATCTCTAAATAGCAACCGTCAACGTGTGTTAGAGGAAACTATGTTTTGTTTATACCTTTCAAGTCAAATTTATGCTACTGTGGCTAATCAGGACAGTGGGGAGGACTCCCACTGTCCCGATTAACCAATATAGGTTTCATTAGGGGTCATTAACGAGTACTTCACATCACGCAGACACGGGACCACCATTTTACGTATTCTCCGAAACAAGGCATAACCACAGATTTTTTTACTCCCATTAAAAATTTTTAGGAAAAATTTAAGTTTTATTTAACCAATGTATATATATATTTATATAATACACCAATGTACATATTGGTACAGGGGGTCACCTTTGGTGTAGTGGCTAGCATAACAGCATTCAAGGTCATAGGTTCAAATCTGCAGGTGGCCCTAGGATTGTTTAATGCGAGTAAAAATTCTGTGGTTATGCAATGTTTCGAAGAAGACGTAAAATGGTGGCTCAGAGCCTATGTTGTAAAGTACCTACACGTAAAAGATCCCTATCCTAATAAAACCTATATAGGCCAAATTGAGGACTCCCACCGTAGTATCTTCTGAGTAGCTATTGTAGGAAAAAGTAATGTTAAATGAATAAAGATACAATGTACATATTCCAGTATTTATTTGTAGCAATGTATATATATAATAAATTTTTTATTTTTATAAACGTTGGCATTAGCCTCATCCTTAGGTCATTGCCGTTTATGGGCGCGATTATATTAATATTATAATAAATTGAATAGATTACGTTCGTGACACAGCAGAATTTCTTTCAACGTTCTCGCTATCGGTAACGTCTTTCTAACTGGTACTGTAGCAACATTTGTTCATCGAGAAAATATTTTTCCGTGACAGTGAGATCATTTTTTTTTACCTCTCTCCAATTGTTTTGAAAATGGCCAAAAAATTAGGCCAGAAGGTTGGCACAGTTGAATTAAGTTTTAACTTATTCATGTGTTTTAATGACTGCACGCCGAATCAACTGCTACTCAATATCTACACACAGTCAACCATCCTCTAACCATTAAATATTCTGTCGAATTAAACAAAAAAATTAGTTAGCTACCCAAAAATTAGAAATATTACTGATTCGAACAAAGTGCTTTGGCCTTAAGATTCTAATTTGAATAATTTACTTCTTTCGTATACTCCGCGAATTTGCATAATTTGCTGAATTAAATCGAACATGCATTTCATAACTATGCACCAATGGGAAATAATCAATTCCAATATTGTTTAGTTATAAGGTATTAAAGTTACTCCTAGATATATCCTTTATAGCTTTATTTTATTTATATTTATATAAATATATTTATAAAATTTAGAGTGATTAAAATCAGTTTTTGACTGTTGAATTATTTATTGTTCAATTTCATTGATAGTACATTTTTTTTATTCAATTTAGTAGAACAAAGAAATAATAGTTGACCAGGATTAAAAAACTTTAATAACAATTATTTGCTGTTAATGCATAATTTTTACTATAAGGATGTAAATATTTTTTTAATAGTGTAACGAGTTATTCAGCAAAGGGTTCGAATAAATAAAAACGATACATTTTCATATTTTATAACCATATTATTATTTTTTTTTTTTAAACAATGTTATTAGATACAGATGGATACTTATTAAAAACAATTAGAAAATATATTTAAATATCTTTGATTTCCTTAACTCCATTTATCCATTTGTCCATTTATCTACAGTTATAAAAAATGTTTGCCAATTATTCTTCATAAAATTGAATTCAATCATAGTTTCATTTTTTTTAGTTTCATAAAACTTATAAATAAGATTCATAACTCTAGAATTGTTTTGTAGTAAGCAATAATTTCGTTGTTGCTATGACTCTCGTATGAACGAGCTATTTGCTATGCTAATAGTCCTACAAAGATATAAGAAATATAAATAAAAATTTATATTTTTATCATATTAAAATATGTTTCCAACTTACTTTTTGTATATCATCTATATCAAAGATCGATCAATGGGACTGAACACTGAATTTGTGAACTGTACATAAAGAAGCCAGAAGACAAACTGATATAAAATCTAAACTAATTCATCCAATAACACACCGTTTCTTGAAATCATATCCGACTTATATTATTCCAAGAACCAAACCGCTTACAACAGTGTTTTCATCAATCTGGTACATTTCTAATTTTCATATATTTCATTGTCATAAAAAAAAAAAAAGTAGAAGGGATGAAAACAAGGCTAGGTTTTTGTATTTATTTTATTATATATATATATATTTTTTTTTTTATATCTTGACCGGATATTCATTGTTAAAAACGTTTTAATTCAGAACATTCGTCACCCGATCTAATCCACGTGGTGAGAATAATAGATGAAATAAATTAGCATATTTTTCGGTAAATATACAATATTTTATAACCATTTAGTTATTATTAATAATTTGACAAATCTAGAGTAATATAAAAAATACAGTAATTGAAAATATTACTTATGGTATCGTAAATTTAATGAAAGTTTCACAAAGAAACAAACTGATCTGGATATAAAATGTTAAACCCTCATATTTAAATTTTTTTTTTTTATTAAATATAATTCAATATTATGAACACATCCCTGTAGGAAGTTTACTTATTTATGAAATGTTTTAACCAAAATTTAATGTTTTCTATTCATTTGTATTATCCCTTTGATATGCTCTAGAGAAAGACAGGAAAAACTTATCAATGTTTTAAACACGAAATAGAAATAAACGATTTTTTACTTTCTCTTATTTTTATATAGAATATATAGTAAGAGAAAGTATTGTTATCGTTAACATTTTCTAATTCCAGATTTCAAAACAAAATACATGTTTTAGGGTCCCATGAGTCCAATAACTAAGGCGCACTGAAAGGTGTATGTGTGTGTGGTAGGTCTTAAAAAGGTGTACGAAACTAAAATTTCACATTTAATAAAACTATACGCCAAAGAAGTAACAACAATTTTTTTATTATAAATCGGCTGACCAGAAGTGCCACTTTCTATCTGCTAAAAGAGGAAAGGGCAAAACTATTTTGTTAGGTGATTTGTTTTTCTTTCAACCACAAGAATACTAATAATATACCGTCAGAAAGCTAAAAATCGTATTGGGTAGTGCCACATGAAATGTCCGTTTTCAAGGTAAAGGATTTTTATCGAAAATACGATATGAAAACAAGATAATTTTATTCGAGGTATTTACCTTCTTTTTCTACACATTTTTCCAACGTGACACCAACTTTTTTATCCCGAACTGAAAAACTCCGAGCATTGAAGTGAAACAAAATCTGAAAACGCACTTTTCACTTGATCATCATTTTCAAAACGTTTTCCTTCGACGAAGTTGTCTAAATTCATGAACAGGTGGCAATCAGTTGGAGACAAGTCGGGAGAATGTGGTGGATGCGGAAGAACTTCTTAGCCCAGTTCTTTCAATTTTTCCTCGCTATGTTTTGAAACATGGTGTCTTGTTGCCACTCAGTGAGATCATGAGGTACCCATGTATCGAGCTTTTTTAATTTCCCAATACACTTAAAATGTATGGAAGCGGTAGATGCACTTGCATTTAGTTGTGCTGAGAGTCCTTTAACTGATTGGTAGGGGTTTTCTTCTACTGTATGTTTGAGGACATCGTTGTCTATTACGGACGAAGGTTTTCCTCGGGGAGTTTTCTAAGTCGGTATCCCCAGCTGAAAACTTAACAAACCAACGACGAATGGTCCGTTCATTAACACTCCATTCCCTAAACGCCTTGCAAATATTTCTAGCGGCCTCAGCTGCTGAATGGCCGAGTTTAAACTCGTACAAAAATAATACTCATATTCATATTTGGAGGTGTACTAAAAAGTGGTTAATGATTGGGAAGCTAATGTTTATAATACAAAGGTAGAGTATTAGTAACTGTTTACTTTAAATATGTAAACATTCGGAAGAAAACTACAGAGACCTGCAAAATCCTATATGTATTTCAGAAACTATAAAAAAGGACATTTCATGTGAAACAACCCAAAAAAAAAATATTATTATACATGCAAAATAATGGAGGGTAATGTGAAGTGACAAATAGGGCACCAACTTACGTGATTGTTGTACATAACAATTTCATACCATTGTATTATTTAATCTAAAACATATGCTTCCATAGGAATTGAATGCAATTCGTTTTTGAACATTAAATTTATTTAAAGTTCCTATAGTTATTTTATGAACTGAGGTAAGGGAAAGTCGTGTGTTGAGCGCACGAGATTTTTCACTAAGCTCCTAGGCATAAAATCGTAGAAATATTTCACTTAAGTAGTTAATGTAAGTAAAATATTAGCCATTATTTAAAAAAAATAAACACATTTATATTTCTTTTCTCATGTATTCATTTTTTTTTTTCAGGGTAACCTCAAGGGACCTCCAACCTGCATACCGGAATATTTCGCAGGTCAGTCAATACTGATGACTGGTGGAACAGGTCTGATGGGAAAAGTGCTAGTGGAGAAGATTCTTAGGTGTTGCCCAGATGTCGAGAAAATATACATTCTCTTGAGGCCGAAGAAGTGTAGAACTATACAGCAAAGATGGGAAGAGATCACAACTTTACCGGTAATACAGCATTAGATTATAATTCTGAATCCTTCAAGAATAAAATAATGGTTATTATTTTGTCTTATACAGAAAAAACAAATGGAACACTCCCCTATCAAAAAAAGTAGAGAAACCATTAAACGATTTCCTTTAAGTTAAATAAATAAAACACACGCACAGATACATAAATGTAGATACACACACACACACACACACACACACACACACACACACGTGTATTTGTACCAGTACACATGATATACATAGTATATTGATGAAAAAACTTACAATAGATAGATGAGTACACAGAATGACTCAAAGATATAATCAAATAACGGAGGTAAACTTTTTTTTAAAAGGGCAAATACAGAATGAATGACAACAGACTTACACACAAAATCTTTAATGTAGTAAAAGTTCAAGCAAGAAGACAAATAGGTATCACGAAATCATATAAAAGTACGATTAGGGATATAAAATCGTAGCAAATAATAAGAAAAAGGGAACAGTGCGGACAGAACAAAGGAAATAGGAGCACAGTCCAAGGAAAATAAGATTTTGGGAGAAGAGGAAGAAGGGAAATGAGTGAAAATTGTTATAATGACACACTCCAGTTCAACAAACATTAAGTATCAGTAGGTGATAAATACTGGCGACAATCACATTCACAAATTCATTCGAAAGTTTAATGCCATACCATTGGGTTGAACGGAAAGTTCGTAGAGAAATTTGGAAAAAAATTAAAATTGATGAACAGATACAAATGTATTTATTTAATCTACAAAGTAGTTACCACCGTTAGCGATTACCCATTATCGATCACCCATTAGGAAGGTTCATCCTTCCTACTTTTTTTATTTAACTCACTGTCCTTGCTCCTGAAGAACAATAAAAGGTTCATTTTGACGTCATCTTCTGAAGAGAAGGATTTCCCTTGTACATCATTTTCGAGGGTACGGAAAAGATGGAAATCCGAAGGAGCAATGTCCCTTTCATCTGAAGCTTAATAACTTTTCCCGAGTCCTTTGGGGCTTTGCGTTATCTTGGTGAAATAGCACTCCTTTCTGATTTGTAAACTCTGGCCGTTTCTCTTCAATTGCTGCCTTCAACCAATCTAACTGGGCTCAGCAAAAGTCCTTATTTATAGTTTGGTTTTGTGGAAGGAGCTCAAAATGTATGGGTCCTTTCCAATCCCAATAAATACTGAGCATCACCTTTCTTGGATGCAAGCCGGCCTTTGGTGTTGCCTGCGGCGTCGTTCCAGATTTTTTTCGGCTGGCTTTGATGTAGAGAATCCATTTTTCGTAACCAGTAACAAGTGGATCCTCCACATTTTTTTCAAACAGCAAATTACAACATGAAATCTTCTCAATAAGGTTTCTTTCACTAAGGTCATGGGGAACCTAAACGTCGTAACGACAGACGTAACCGCCCTTCTTTAGATGATCAAAAACGGCCAATTCGCAGACACTTAACTCTGTAGCTATCTCTAGTAATCCGTGAATTAGTTTGCGATGACCGTCATAATATTCTTGATGTTAAGAGTTGAACTTAGGCCAGCCCTGGGTTGGTCTTACAAATTGAAACCTCCTGGTCACGACACGAATCTTTCTTGCAGTTTGGGCTGCGATTTTCCCATTTTTTTAAAAAAAGAACAGCATAATATGCCAAAAATAAACTGAATCGTCAATCATGTTGGTTTGCAATAAACTACACTACAAAGCCTTGATAAAGACGAATTAAGTGTGTGCACATCGTTAATTATACATTAGCTTGGTATATCATTTTAAGTAGAAAAAATAAAAGGTAAATTTTATTTTAAAAATCTCTACGAACTTTTCGGATAAGCCAATAGAAGTAACTTTTTTAAGGTATCACTTAACTTTTTTTTTAATTTCATTTTTAATTTTTTACAGGTTTTTGATAGACTTAGAAAAACCAACCCCCACTCATTTAATAAAGTACACGTCATTCAAGGGGATATAGGAGAAGACAACCTTGGATTATCAGAAGAAGATACACAGGTGTTAAACTCTTTATATTTCGAGGATAGAGAGTAGTACTTTTAAGTATTCTATTTATTCTCTATTAAAGAATTCTCTGAGTACTTTAAAGAACCCTTTTCCATAAAAACACATTTTCTTGATTAAGTCATATTTCAGATTCTCCTCGACAAAGTAACAATTGTGTACCACGGTGCTGCAATGATACAGTTCACAGACAACATAAACGAACTTCTTAACAAGAACACCAAAGCGACATACATACTACTTGGCTTAGCTAAACGGATGGTCAACCTTCAGGTAAAATATTCAAGAAAAATACAAGAAAATATTAAAAATAGCGAAAACCGGTAAAAGTAATTTTCAAAAACTAAATTGGTCCTCATCTCTGTTTACTATTAATTGATTGTTGATCTACCGATTAATCTTCTTTTTTTTTCCACCGCGTAAATATACAAAAATCACTCAATATACTGAACATGTACAACTAAACGTTAATAATAATAAAGTTTTCGGTTGTGTTATTTTCAGTTATTCCTCTACGTGTCGACAGCCTTCAGTAACATGAACATCCCCTGCATCAAGCAGAGGAAAGGGTCATCCCAGCCTGTCAGGATTGGAGGGTCATGCTGAAGGTGCTGGATAGGGAGCCTTTAGCACTAGGAGGATTAAGAGAAAAGTAAGTGTATAGTCGACATTTCGAGAACAAAACGTCCTCACCTGTGAGCTATGTTTAAAAGTTGCAGTTTCTAGGTTAATGTGTGGACACCCCCAACGCCTATACTTGGAGTAAATCGATGGCAGAGAATATAGTTCACGAACATAGGAATTTATTCCCGACCGTTATCATCAGACCAGCGATATGTGAGCATTAATTCCTATAAATTATGAATTATAAATTACAACAGAAATATAAATATTAAAAACTTCGTAAACAGTATATAATAAAATCAGTTGTTTATTTTTTTGTTTACTAAATAATCATCTTTTTGAAATTATTTAAACATTATGTTGAGATGAACTTTAAAGTCATCTAGTCATTTAGTCCGAAAACCATCACTGATTATTTGCTCTCGTACTTTCTAAATTTTATAGAAACATTACACTAACTATTTTATATGTAATAACTTTTAAGATATATTTATTAAAACAGTTTTATATTTCAATTGATAATATTATAGAACAACTGTGGGTTTTATCTGCTATACTTTCCACATCTGCGAATACCCGTATTGCTTCTAAGCAGAGAAGGGTTCCACTAAATAACATATATATTAAGTATAACATGTATATTAATATAAAATTTGTTGTAGAATCTTGAAAATGGTGATTTTCTAAAGCATATTCTTGGACTAACTTCAAGTACAAAATTACGTATTATATATATAAAACAATAATAAGACCAAAAGAAATATGAGAAAAAGTAAATAAAAATAACTTAACCAAACTTTTTTCAGTCCGTAAAAATGTCCTTTCTTTATTTTCAGCTCGGTTTTTCGTAAAAAAGGAAGGTAAACAAGCGGACAGACTTACTTAATTTATTAAAGATCTACTTATAGCTTAGATGTCACAGGCTAATATAAGTCTTGCATTAAAAAAGGTTTTAATTGATATATGTGTTTTTAATTTAGCATTGTGGTTCACACAATCTTAAAATAGTTTTTGAGAAACTGAGAAGTGAGCAAAAAACAAAAACAAGGCAATAGAGCAAAAATGCCACTAATTAAATACAAAGGTGCTATTATTGAAGAAGGCTGCAAAAGAGAAGTATGTGATACTGATATTTTTCAAAGTGTAATTATCTAACGGACCCCTTTACAGTCGTCGCAGAGTTGGGAGCCCAAAGCTGAGCAGGGCAGATTGTGTAGCCAAAGATACGCTAGAGTATGTAAATGTGAGGAAAAGGATGGCCGTAGCACATTATAGAGAATCATGGAGGTTGCTGCTTGAGGAAGCCAGGACCTTTAGCTAGTTGTTCCAAGAAGAAGAAGAAAACATATTTAACAGCTGCATAAAATTGATGTATCCAGCATCCTCAACTACTTATTGATACAGTAAAAATATGGTCAAGGATCCTGATAGCTTCGACTAGGAATATAGTTATATACACCGTAGAAGGACTAAGAAGAACTGCCCATGGTGTTTCATGGTAGACAAGTGATTTGTTTTTGATCAGTAGCTGGGAGAACTCTGGATATGACAACCTGGAGACCATGATGAACGTGAACAGCATAGCAAATAGATGGAGCAAAAGATAGGTTCACCCCATCAGTTTGGAGATGAAGAAGTATCTGAATAACGATTAAATATACCCCATGAGAAATGTCATAATTAGCGTAAATCATTCCCAATACATGTTGACGGGGACATAGTGTTCTAAAAGATATATTAAAGATAATGATCTGCTATGATCCGTTTGAGTTACATACGTTTACGTGAGAGTAGTAAAACGCAAAAATTCGTAAAACAGAATGAAATACAGGGCTATGGCGTCAATGGACATCATCCTGCGATACTATGATATCAAGGTAAGAAAAAGATCATCAGGAGAACCTCAGTAACAAAATATTTTATTTTATTTTTTAATTTTTTTGTAAGTTTTCTTAATTGGAACATTTAAAAAAGCACATACTACCTTCCATTCATCATCTAATCACTTTATTTCATACATATTTAAATGTTCCAAAATCTTTTAAGTATACATACAGACGACGCTAAAGATTGTATAATAAGAGGACATGTAACAGGCAACAGCCAACAAGGTCATTAATATTGGTTTGTAAAATAAGTTAGTAGCGTTTTACAATAGGGGTACTCACTACGTTTGCTATAGCATGCTATTTGTGCTATTGTGCTAAACCCATCAATTTTATCAGGAAATAACTGTAGAAACTCGACGGGTTTAGCAAAATAACACAAATAACATGCTATAGCAAACGTAGTGAGTACCCCTAATATTTCAAATTTAATCCTCTCAGTGTTTATTCAACTATGTTTACTTGATCAATAATAATTTTATATTTTAAAAAGGATTAGTTAAGGTATTTTTATGAATCAGTTTCCAAAGGAATTTAAATGGAAGAGAAAATAAAAATCCGCTGCACAGACGATCAACAAAATTGTCAGTGTGTATGGCGATGATCCAATAAGAAACTCGGTTTGCAGCGGTGGTTTGCTCGCTTTAAAACAGAAATTTGACTTATAAGACACAATGCGCTCTAGTCGTCCTTGAACGGTCAATGATGGCCAAATTAATAAAAATACCTGAAACATAGCAGCATGTAATAGATCAAAATGAGTCATGTGTAACTGACTGAAATATTTACAAGAATGCTAAGTTTTTATTGAAACTACCAGTTAAAAGCGCCATGAACTTTTAAAAGCTAGGACGAGACTAAACAGGTACGGTATAACAGATCTTCTTTCAATAGTCAAGTTCGCTTACAAGAATAGAAAGAAAGTTTACGATATAATACCCTACCACACCTGAAATAATAGTATTTTTTTTTTTTTTTTTTTTTTTCGTAGGCGTAAACCACTTGGGTTATTTTCGCCTTAAATCACTTTGATAAACTGATTAAATATTACAGTCTTTTGTACAAGTCGGTCTGTCGTAGTGGAGGTACGGAGTACTCCTGAGTCATGATTGTCATACATCTCGAAAGTGTAATGACTAAACTATCAACCCAATAGTACTCCTTACATTATTAGAACATCTGCTAACTGGAAACTGTAAATAGGTACAAATATAAATTTAAACAGAAAAAAACAACACTAATATTTGTATTTAATACATAATATGTTATAGTAAAGTGAGAATGGTTTACTGTGTGAGTAAGTGGGAGAAGTTAGTTCAGGGTGCAGTCAAAATAACACACAGAAAAGATATAAACTTTGCAAACTGGTGCCGACGTTTCGGCCTAAAATATAGTCCTTCTTCGGGGCTATAAAAACACAAAAGACAACAACCAGATGTAGAATACAATATAGGGAAGATAAGTAAAAGAAATATACAGATAATAAAAACAAAGTGAAATGAAAGTTATGACAAATGACAAATATAAAAAATGGAAACAAAAGATAGTAGAAAGATAATAGAAAATTAAAATAAAAAAGAGGTGAGAGATATATAAATCAGAGATGAGTACGTACCGGTTGTAGGAGAGCGTGACATGAATGAAGTAATAATGGCGCCCGTGGTGGGGAAATATTGAACTAAGATTGGCGGTAACAATGGTATAAAAGTAAACATAGAACAAATGAATATTAAAAAATATTGGGAATACTTAATGAAATATATTATAACAGGGGAAACAGGGTGAATCAAAATTGAAACATATAATAAAAAAATTAAAATAGGAAAGTATATGATGAAAAACGTGTTGGGTAAAACATTTTTTAATATATTTAAAAAAATAAAATTATATTACTTTGTTAACTCGTTTCTTTTGTTTTTTAATCGTTCTGATTTACATTTCCTCCCATTCCCATTCCATATTAGGTTGTACCAATATTAGGTTCTTTTGACTACACACTGAACTAACTTCTCCCACATAATACGTTATGCAAAACAATATTTAAGCTTTATCTGAATCGAAAAACTCTAAAAAAGTCGATAAATAATTCTGGGCTTTCTAGTGAATGCGACATACCAGGAACCTTTCGGAGGCTGGGCAGACATTATCTGTGGTATAGCTGCAACAGCCGTACCGGTCGGCCTGGGGATGATGCGAGTAGTGTACACAAGAGACGAGAGCTTCGTGGATTACATACCAATCGACACTGCCGTCAACGCTCTTATGATCGCCTCGTGGAAGAAAACCTTGGAGTAAGCATATATAAAGTCTCTACATAACACTAAGTAAGTTCAGTTTATAAATCTCACCTTGAATTATTTCAAAGGTATCGATTCATGTTTTTTTAAAACCTGAATTTTTTAAAAAGAAAGTACAAAAAAACATTAGCACAGATCTGTTGAAACAAAGTTCTTACATAAACGAATGAGGTCTAAAATCGATAAAGACTTCATTAAGAAATAAATTATGTTAAAATATTATGTAAAACTATTATGCTCAATCCACTTAGATGACCACATAAAAGAGATAAAATGTGCTTACCCACCTCCCCTAATCACATTTTTTTCGTACCCACGTACGGATATTATTGCTCCTTTAATAACGTTAAAAACAATTCTAAGATATCAATTAAAATTATAAAAAAGTAAATTGGGTAAAAAAAAAATCCTAAATATTTTCTAAAATTATATAGTATAGTATAGTAACTTTTCCAAATCATTGTATTAATTTTAAGGCTCATCTGACTAAAAGAAACCTTTTGTTGAATGTATTGAGTGACTGCTGTTAAAATAAATTGTTAAGATAACCCAAGACGGTATATGCTCGACTCAGGCTCCAGGAACTGACCAAAATTCGCAAAACATTAGCTCAGTGAATTACTAAAATTTAGAAATACATTATAGGTATTTACTATAATTTACGGTGCGCAATTGAATGAGTCAGTGCAATTCGTTAGTTATTTTTGTTACAAGCCTTACAGCTTTACAAGGCTTTTAATTTTTTTTTATTTAGGTGGTTTAATACAATTTTCCAATAACATCTCGCGGATTCCCTAGGACATCGTTACAAAAAACATTGAGTTACAATATATTCGTGCCTAAAGAAGCTAAACTTAAAAAGTACGGAATAGTTTTTGCATTAATATTGCTTTTATAGAATACGTATACGAATCAGAGTCATAAGATAGGTTTAATACTGTGCTCACGCTCGTGAGAGTGAACATAACATATATGCACAACAAATAAAATAATAACAAAATACTAATAAATGATTTTCTGTTGTAGACCACGGGAAGGAGAGACAGACGTATACAATTGCGCTGTTGCTAAGCAAGTACCTTTAAGGTCAAGTGCCTTGAGGGACAACGCTAGAGAAGTCCTAGAGGAATACACTTCAAAGAATGTAGTCTGGCCGATGCACACTATATTTACGACTAATGACAACCTCTATTACATTCTCTTCATTCTGCTACAAGTTATTCCGGCTGCCATTATGGATTTAATTCTGTTATTATTAGGGAAAAAACCAATGTAAGTATTAGAATGGCTTTATACATGATATTAAGGCCTATTAAATTTTACATTTATATAACGAGTTTGATCGAAATCGTTAAGAGCCGTATTTGAGATAATCGTGAAAATGTGCGAAGTATACATGATTACTCCTAAATATGTGTATTTATAATACACATACACACAGTTTAAGTTTCAAAACGCTAAAATAACTGAGAAATTACATTCCTTAATTTGGTATGACAGCATAGAGTTTTTTTTTCCCAACAATTACTTATGTTTCTTGATTCCGAAATATAATTTTTCCACATTTTCTAATAATAACAAAGTTAAGAGCATATTGCACCCGCTATATCTACCTAACAAATGTTATTAGTATATAACATTTTATTGATTATATATAGTATTACATATGTGTGTATGTGTGTCAGTTTGTAAGTTGGCAAGGACAAAGGTACTATTAATTCTCTAAAAAGTATTGTAATATTTCAACAAATACACATGTTTAAGAGTAAACAATAATACAAAATAAATTTAGGTAATCACTAATAAACGTAAGGATCATCAAGGTTAGCCATATGATTATTCACGTAAAAAATTACTAATTAAAATATTGGTATAACAGGGGAAATGTAAATATTATAAGGTAATATTAATAATTATAATCGCTGTGTTCTAATTAAATTAATCTAAAAAATAGAAAATTTAATAAAAAAATAAATAACCTATAACTTACAGGTTTATAATTCGTTACTTCTGCCTGTAACAAGGAAATTCAAAATAACAATAAAAATATATACGCAAATGGTTAGTATTTATCTTTTCAAAAATGTCTTCAACTTTGTTCGGCACAAAGGAAGCTACATTATATTATACCTAACTAGATAATTTAGATTTTCTAGCTCAATAAACAGATTAATTTCAATTAAATGCTACAAGGTAGAATCCCGTGTCCGATTCTATACACAATTGATATTCTCATATAACCAAGCATTATCCAGGAGAATGATGCAAGGTTGTCTACCTCATCGAACATACAAGTAGAAATTTTTTTTTTTTAAATTATCTATGATTGCTATTAAAAATATCTGGTGCGCGCAGCACACGACTTTCACTTACCACCATTATTTATATCAATTACAAAATTTTTAAACAAATTTATAAACGAAAATAAATTGTTAAAGAATATTTTAAATTGTATTTTAATAGAAACAGGTGTTTTATTATATTATTATCTAAAACAACCACATAGTTTTGTCGGTTTTTAATCTCTCTACTTTAACTTTTACAATAGTATGTATAAGATAATAATTTTACTAAAATCTTTAGCATTCTAACGGTATATCATACATCTATATTACTGTTCTTAAGTTCAAAAAAAAAAAAAAAAATGCATTAAAAAAATATGTTTGCAGTTTTCTCGTTTAATAGGATATAGAATTCGTTCAACTTATATATTCACATGTTTTCATAGCAGACGATATGGTTAATTTTATGAATCTACAAAGCTAGTACGTAAGTACTAGTAACTTTAGTATATATTATCAAAAATCAATTTTGATTTTAGAAAAAGGGTGGTAGAAAACAAATAGTCTTTATTTTTAGCAAATTGTAATCAATAGCCGACTCTTTTAATAGCCATTATGACCGACCATTATCAGGATCATTTTTACCTATGGCATTGGCATAACCATCGAAATCCTCTAGTATTAAATTCAATCCAAATACCTAAAAAAATCCATATCATCATAAAGACCTAAATATCCCACTTGATGAAGACGGCCTGATATAGATTTTCTTTTTCCATTCTTAACTCCCTGCCCACTCAAACCCGCATATCCTCAACATATTCTTGACAATCCACTGAGGCGACTTGTGGGCGAAAAAATTGGCTATGGGACATCTTACCGTAAATTAGACATTGGAGTGCTACCAATGGGTAGTTTCTTTAGAAGACTATGATGTGTCTTAACTAAGGACTATGATGATTAAGGACTATCATGTGTCTTAACTAATTACTAATCACATTAACTTTTTGTATTGATTCAATACAGTTGTAATTTTCTTTAAATAAATAAAAATATAAAAAATATATATGTAAATTCTTACTCTTACTTGAGCAATTACTTTCAGGATACTCAACTTGACAAAGAAGGTGAAAAACATAGCCAGGATATTTAAAGTATTCAGTGCCGGGAAAATAGCTTTCCCTAACGATAAATATTTAGAACTGGAGAAATACGTTAGTGAGAAAGACAAAACATTTACAATAAGCGTAGAAGGTTTGACGAATAAGCATTTGATGAAGCTCGGAATGAGGGCGGTACTTCTGTACATTTTTAAGGAGGACCTCAGCCAGGAATCTATTAAAAAGAACAAGAGGCGTGTTTTTTGGTAACTATATTTTTAAATATTCTTAACCAGCAATGAAATAAACTTTTTTTATACATTTTTTTATAATAAAACTAGCGACCCATTCCTCCTTTGCACGGGTGCAATGTAGTTTAAGAAAGCTCTCTTTGACCGATTTGAGATTTATCGCTGTGGGATCATCAACTCATTTTTTAAATAAATCTATTGAGACAGTATACTGCTTATTTTATTACATAATTTTATTGTCATTTAATTTAAAAAGTTAGCCCACATGTATTTTTCCACTAATACCCAAGTATATGCCAACCAGATATTTATAACTTTAACCTATTGCTCTATTATTTTCATACCAAAAGTCATCTTATGTTACAAATTGTTTTCATATTTTATTACAGCCATTCCATAACTATACTGTTAACATCTTATTTCTCATTAAATTTTATTGGTTTTGTTTTTTCTAAACCCTGAGAAAAGTCGTCATTTAAGGCCGGACCGCCACTACAAAAAGATATTTTTTTTTTATTACTGCATGCCTAATCTATCACATAAAATAATCTTCATCTCAAAATATTTTTTCAGGTTAAATATTATTGACAAATGCTTGATTTTTACATTTTATCTGACATGCGGTTGGCTGGTATTTCGCTACTTGGCATCGTTTGAAAGTTTGAGAACGGCGGCATGTATCGCACATGAAGCTTTTTGGAGGTGTATCATTTAATACTGGGTTGAATGCCACCAATTCGTAAGTATTCCATACACATTTAACAACGACAGGAATTCAAATTAATCAAAAACTACTAGGTTGTAAAATAAGTTGGTAGCGTTTCATTGAGTGATACTCATAGATTGATACTGATTGATTGATGCTGATTGATTCATTGATGATTTCAATAAAAACTTCAGATTCTTGTAAATATTTTAAATCAATTATATATGACCTATTTTGATCTATTACGTGTTGCTATCTTTCAATTAACTTTAGGAATTTGGGAATCAACAGTTGAAGAACGACCAGAGCGCTTTGCATCATCCAAGTCGAAATTTCCAGTTTTAAACTGAGCAAACCACTTACGGACGATGCCTCTCCTACGGCATCATCACCGTACACGTTGCAAATTTTGTTAACCGTCTACCCAGTGGATTTTCCTTTTCTGAAATATTGGGTTGTGTCACATGAAATGTCCGTTTTAGAGGTAAAGGATTTTTATTAAAAACACGATATGAAAACAAGATAATTTTATTCAAAGTATTTACATTCTTTTTCTACACATTTTTCCCAACCTGACACCAACTTGTTTATCCCCAAACTGAATAACTTTGGGCTTTGAAGTGAAACAAAATCTGAAAACGCACTTTTCACTTGATCATTTTCAAAAGTTTTCCTTTGACGAAGTTGTCTAAATTCCTGAACAGGTGGTAATCTGTTGGAGACAAGTCGGGAGAATATGGTGGGTGCGGAAGAACTTCGTAGCCCAGTTCTTTCAATTTTTGCACGGTATGTTTTGAAACATGGGGTCTTGCTGTAGCTCAGTCAGATCATGAGGTACCCATGTATCGAGCTTTTTTACTTTCCCAATACACTTTAAATGTCTGGAAACGGTAGATGCACTTGCATTTATTAGTGCTGAGAGTCCTTTAACTGTTTGGTAGGGGTTTTCTTCTGCTGTATGTTTGAGGATATCGTTGTCTATTACGGACGGAGGTCTTCCTCGGAGCAAGTTTTCCAAGTCGGTATCCCCAGCTGAAAACTTAGCAAACCAACGGCGAATGGTCCGTTCATTAACGCTCACTTCCCCAAACGCCTTGCAAATATTTCTAGCGGCCTCAGCTGCTGAATGGCCGAGTTTAAACTCGTACAAAAATATTACTCGAAAATCGCGTGTTTCCATGTTCATATTTGGAGGTATACTAAAAAGTGGGTTATTGTTTGAGAAGCTTATGTTTATAATACAAAGGTAAAGGATTAGTAATTGTTTACTTTGAATATGTAAACATTCGGAAGAAACAACACCGACCTACAAAATCCTTTATGTATTTCAGAAACTATAAAAACAGACATTTCATGTGAAACAACCCAATAAAAAATCATTAAATGACGTAAATTAATGTTTTTTCTATTCCATTTTGAGCAAGCAAAATATCACTTAGAGATAAGGAATCTCGGTTGGTACTGATGCATACAAACATCTTAACTAATCATTTTCTCGAATATGTAAACATTATTGATCAAGTAAACATGATTTAATAAACACAAAGAGGATTAAATTGTAATAATGAAAAACGCTAGGAACTAATTTACAATTCAATAATAAATAAAAAAATAAATATAGTCAATAAGTTGGTTTACAAATTATATTTTTAATTTTCTTTATTCACAATTGTAGGCATAGCACATTTCTTTTCTTTTTCGTCTTGCACGTTTAGTATGATTATAATGTGCTATAAAAATAAACAAATTCACTTTCAGGTCTACCGCTGTGATGGATTTGATTAGACTGATCTAAAACACTAAAACTATTATCACGGAATATAATATAAGAATACATTAAGAGAAAACGGAGGACACAAAAGTTATTTTCGAAGGCTATGCACATTGATGCAGAGGCTATAAAAAATGTACTGTAAATAAAGATTTTTAACTTAATTTTTTTTTTTATTAGTTACAGTTGTTTCCTATTACATAAAAAAATGATACAGATTTGTATGAAACTTTAGGAATACAAAAAAATTAATATTCTTCAATCTGTGAAACAAGATTATCAAACATTATTTTTAATTTAAATTTTTTATTCAACAACAATAATGTTCTGCAAGAACATACAAATGTGCTGATCGGAGTTGATTAGAAGGACATGTTAAGCATGACGAAGGAAAGGGTCCAATGGACTACTTCATAGACTTTAATTCTTTTATGCTGAATTATTCTCTCATCCAGCTCCTTTTAATTACGTCTTTCGAGATGTATTTCATATGGTAATGCCGTTTATCAGTATATGGATATGTTTTGTTTTCTTTTGTTTTGTTGTTTTCATTGGCGCGACAGGCCGTGCAGGCCCTGGGCCTCGCGGTGTGATCTGGGAGATTACACTCACGTTTCACGATAAAATTCGTAGTGTAGGGTCATCACTCCCTACGCCTAATTTTGTGAGTGGCCACCATTTGGCTGACGGGTCTCACATACCCGGGGGAGAGGCTGCGAGTGAATCTCCATTTAATCACATCATTATAAAAGCCACGCCGGGACTGGGATTCGAACTCACAACCTGTAGCATGAGAAACTAGCGCGCTAGCCACTCACCCTCCGGCTCCCCATATGGTTATGTATTTTAATTATATTATATTATTTATATATATATTATATTATATATATATATATATATATATATATATATATATATATATATAATATATATATAGTTGTAAGTCAGTTAGTAGGATTTTGTTTTATATTTACCATAAAACTGCAGTATTAATTTTTTTTCTCTATTGTTTATTCATTTAACGTCACTATAATTTATTTTTTAAGGAGCAATATACATTACAAAATCTCAAGAACGCAACACACGACTTTCACTTACCTGCGTTGATAAAAGCAATTAAAGGATTTTAAATATAATTAGATATGAAAACAATTTAAACCATTATTATTATTATTATTATTAATAGTAGTAGTAGTAGGTTAAAACCATTGATCGAAATCATAGCGTAATTTAAACCACGTTATGGTTATCGATTCAAAGTCATAAAATAATGAAAACAAAGTAATGGTAAAGCATTGCGGAAGTTGGTTGCTTTGCAGAATCATAGTAAATATAGTACCTTCTGAAAGAAACTAAAAGAAAAAAATAAAGCAAAGTTTTATTTATTTATTTTTTCAATTTCACTTATCTATATATGGAATACATGGGATACATCTATATAAAGGAAAGTATTGCGATCGTGAAAATTTTTTAATTCCAGTTTTCAACGGAAAAACACGTTTTAAGGTCCCCTTAGTCCTAATTACCAATTCCCAAAAAATGTCTGTGTGTGTGGTAATCCCCGGACGAAAACGAAAAGTCCTATGAAACTGAAATTTCAAATTTAAGACAAATATACACCCGAAATGTTTCAGAAACTTGTTCATCAATATCAGCTGACCGAAAGATCTACTTTATACCATCCATTTTGCACTTTTTTATGATTTTCTCAAAAGTGACACTAAGGATTTTGAGTAAACTCTACATATCGATGTAAAATTTGATGAGCTTTAATATGATGTAGGTTTCGTCCCGATTGAATTAATTTTACTGGGTTTAAAAGCCGATATTTAAAAATTTCTTCTGCTGAAGTACCTATAAATTTGTAGATTTTATGAAATTGACCATCTGATTAGCATTAGTAAAAGCTTGATAAATATACAAGTTGAACGAATTTCATAATTAACTATAGGAGAAAAGAGCAAAAATATTTTTTTATGCAATTTTTGTATTTTTTAACACGAGAATAGTAATATAGATGTATGATATACTGTTGGATAGCTAAACATTTTAGAAAAAATATTATCTAATACACGAAATTTCAAAGGTTAATAGAGAGTGATGAAAAATCCGATAATACTAACTGCTTCTTGTAGATAAAAATATAAAAGATTACTTAATAAAACACATATTTCTATTGAAACTCAATATAATTAATTCTTCAACGTTTATTTTATTTTTATCTCTTAATGTGTTAAAACAAATCTAAAATTGATTTTAACAACGGCGGTAAGTAAAAGTTGTGTGTTGCACGCACCAGATTTTTTACTTTCACTTACCAATATGTAGAATATGTTGTGTGGGGTAAGTCCAGCGCGAAAACAAAAAGTCCAAAGGGAACTGAAATTTCATGTTGAAGACAACTATACGCCTGAGATGTTACAGCAACTTTTTCTTCAAAATCAGCTAACCAGAAGAGCCACTTCATACCAAGCATTTTGCACCTTTTTACGATTTTCTCAAAAAGAGCTCTAACGATTTTGATTAAACTCGCTATATATATCGATGTTAAATTGTACGGGCTTTCATATCAAGCAGGTTTCGTAATAACTGTCCTTCAGTATCTTTTGTAAATCAGCATCCCGGTCGTAAATTAAATAATTATAAATTCTAAACGTCATCTTATTTTAATAACATTAATTAATATTCAATACGGAATTAATGAAGACAACTATAAATGCTACTAAATAATTCCAACCCTAAAACACTGCCTTTCAAATTAAATTTATATTCGCTGCCTAACAATGACAATCAATTTTCGTATAGGAAGTAAAAACAATTTTAATTTATAATGAGTTATATTATTTCCGCAACTGAATTCACAGTTAGTAGTTCAAAGTTCACGAAAAAAAAAAAAAAAAAAAAAAATATATATATATATATATATATATATATATATATATATATATATATATATATATATAAGTTATGAAGACTCGGATAACTTAAATAAAAAAAATAAAAATAAATGAGAGAAAGGGTGCATAAATGACTCACACGGAAACTGTGTTAAGACTCACTTTATTCTATATAAATCCTCTATTTATACATTATCGCCTTGTTTACATGATAAGAGTTGGTATTAAGCTGATACCGACTCGCCTCGGTCCATAACACCCCCCCGCCAGTTTTCGAATATCCCTCGTAAACTTACAGATCCAAGCGGGGAGCCGGTGCGATCGGTCAGCCGACAAAACATAATGTACAAAAGAATAAACTCTGAAAAGAACATTATATAAGAATCAAAAAATACAATAAGAAGGAACTAATAAAAGAACATACTATACACTAGTACAATAATAATCGACATAATATACAATAATACAACAAGAGTAAACTCTGAAAATAACATAATATACAATAGTACAATAAGAAAGAAAAAGGAAAATCTCCATAACAATTAGGAAGAAACAAAAGTTATAATACATATGTCAAACTCTGAATCACTAGGAACCAAAACACTATAAAAAAAAAAAAAAAAAGAAGCACACCACTGTGAAACAAACTAAAATGAAAAAGAAATGAAGAAACGCTGAGTAACGTCGGGCCGACGGGGCAAACCGGGCCACTAGGTATGCGACGAATCAGAAGGTGGAAGTTTCAACTGTTCCAGGTGCACGTTTCGACGCTTTCTAGGGTTTTTCAGGCTCTCAAGGGTGACCACGTTGTGTTCGCGAATAGCGACCAAGCGGAACGGGCCTTCGTATCTCTCTAACTTTCCCCGGTTCGAACCCCTCCGACGGTACACAACCAGCCCAATTTTAATTTCCCCCGCAAGATCTCTAAGACCCAGGTTATGTTTAGTAACCCGTCGCCGTTTCTCAGCCGCGATCCTCTCCCCGACCTTGCCCCAACGTTTCACCAGTAGCACTCGGTTAGCAACTGCCCGATCCAAAGGTACGGCGCCCGCAACGGTCTCCGACCAGTCCCTCTGGCGATCCCGCAGGCCGAACAGAATTTCGAACGGCGTGAAGCCCGTAACCGTATGTACGGAGTGATTGTACGCCGCAACCGCCTTCGCCATAGCTACATCCGGGTCCAACCCGTTGGCCACCTGATATACCCGCAAGTGGTCGCTTAACGTACTGTGGAGTCGTTCAATTCCACCCCTGCTCTTCGAGTGCCCCGGTGTATTGAGATCCCACGTAAAATCCAAGATCTTAGCCTCCGCCCGCACACGAGCGTTGTCAACCCCATGCCACTGTCAGACGCTATCCGTTCGGGGACTCCGTAGAATTGGAACCACGTCCGCAAGGCCTCCAACACCGCTTCCGACGACCGTTGCTGGACCAAGTACGCCATCGCAGCTTTACTGAAGGTATCCAGAACCGTCACCCACTTATATCCACGCCAGGTAAACGTGTCGATCTGTAAATCCCGCAAAGGGCCCTCCGCGGTAAGCGTTTCCTCTTGCAAGGTTTGGGGGGGATGACGATCATACTTCGTAGTGAGGCATACGTCGCAGCTTCCGATGACATCGTGTATCGTCTTCCGTATGCCCCACCAGAAATACCTCCGCTTCAGAGCCTGTAAGGTCTCGGTGACTCCGCGATGATTCGTCTTACCCTGATGGTATGCCACCGTCACTTTCCGTTGGCGCTCTGTGTCCCTGATCGACTCCACCATCAGCGCGCATCGAACGAACGACCTATCCACCCCAATCTTCTCTTCCCGCCAGAGGCGCTTGATCTTGTCCCACACGGTATTATTCCCGACATACAAGTAATGCGTTTGGCCGGGCTTGGAAGCGTCCTTAAGAGCACGGCAAATCCCCTCCTCGCTAACACCCGGCTGCGACCAAATCGTCGTAATTTTGGTTTTTCCGAACTGGCTATATTCAAGCTTGAGCAACCCCGCCGTCCTCGTCTTCCAAATGATCTGCCGGGGTTTATCGTTGATAATTTCTTCCAGCTCTTCCATATGCGTGGCTCTCTCATCCGCCGAACTTTCGATTTCTGTAGCCTCTTCCTCTGCAGGGGCTCGCTCGCCCTCCCCGTCCGGCGTCCAATCTCTGATAAAGCGCTGGATTTCCCCAGACGGTTCACCCACTTCCTGTTCTACAGCGTTAACACAATGACCCGGGACAGCCAGTCCGCCACCACGTTTTCTTTGCCCGGCTTACACACAATATCAAAATTGTATTGGCTAAGAAATTCCTTCCACCGGGTGACCCGCGCCGAAGATTCTTTCAAAGTGCCCACCCGTTGTAGGGGACGATGGTCCGTGTGGACCTTGAATTTTCTGCCAAAAATGTTCGATGGCCCAGACGATACCCAACAATTCGCGTTCCAGGGCGCTATACCGCGTTTCCGCATCCGTGAGACGTCGGCTAGCGTACGCGATAGGGCGGTCCCCCTCGACTTGTTCCTGAGATAATACTGCACCCAACGCATAGTCACTTGCATATGTCGTGATGTTGAAGCACCGCGAGAAGTCTGGGAAGGCAAGCACGGGCTCTTCCTGCAGCCTTGCCATACAACGTCTGATGTTGTTCTCCATCTCGGGCGTCACCACCACCTTCTTCCCTTTTTTGAGCAGGTTATTAAGGGGCACCAAGTACGCGGCCATTTCCGGAATAAACCGCCGATAATAGTTCAAAGTCCCAAGCAACCGCCGTATGCCCTTGACATCACGCGGCACCGCCATCCTTTGTATTGCTTCTACCTTCGTCTTATCGGGGCTCACCCCATGCTTGGAAATAGTGTGTCCTAAAAAATTAATTTCCTCCTGGCCCAATAAAGACTTGTCCGGGGTCAGCTTGAGGCCAAACTGATTTACCCTATCAAATACACTCCGCAGGTGTACCATATGTTGGGCTTCTGTTTGACTAAAAACGACTAAATCGTCCATGTACACTTGACAGACCGATTCGTCTATCCCCCTCAAAAACTCGTCCATTAATCGTTGGAACGTTATCGGCGCGTTTTTCAAGCCGAACGGCATCCTACGGAATTCGTAATGTCCGCGTTCAAACGTAAAAGCCGTCTTGTGGCAATCCTTGGGGTGCATCTTAATTTGGTGGTACCCCGCTTTAAGGTCGAGCGTACTAAATATTGTAGCCCCGCTTAGCCTGTCGAGGATGTCGTCGAATCTGGGAATGGGATATTTTTCATCCACCGTATTTTCGTTTAATTTCCGGAAATCGACCACCAATCGATATTTTTCTTTATTTTCTCCCGGTGCACTTTTCTTTTTCACTATCCACAGGGGACTATTAAACGGGGACGTGCTATCTACAATGATACCCTGATTCTTCAGATCCCGAATTTCCTCCCTGATGTGCTCCCTGAGTGCCTGAGGGTATCGCCTTTCCTTCACGTACGTTACCCGATCTAGTTTCAGGGGAATCTCATGCACGGTTTTTCCGGTTGCTCCCAGGATTTCGTTTTCGTTGAAGAAAATGTCGCGATACTCCTCCCTCAATTCTGTCCTCCAGTCCCTTACTCTACTCACTGCTCCTATCCTCCCGTCTCTAACGAGATCCCTGCACCGGTAGGTTCTCTTCCCAATCTGTATTACCCAACGCCCCCCTTTGCTCCTAATTTTTGCTCCTACCTTCCCTAACAAATCACATCCTATGATCGCTCCATATTCGCGGGGCATGCTTCCGACCATATGAACTGTAATGTCGCCTCCCCCAGTCGCCCACCGTTCTAAGCCTAGACGTACTTCCCCGTCTACATCGCACGGCACACCCAGGGTAATCAATTTACATCTACATACCTGTGGCTGGATTGCCCCGCCGTCATGACATATCAACTCCGCTGCTCGCCTACTCATGATGGTGCTGGAGCTCCCTGTATCCACTAGACATCTCACACCTTTCTCGACTCTAATGATAGGCAGACCGCCGCACTCGCTTCTGATGTTGTGGTTTACTATCGTGCGGACGCCGCTCCTCTCCGTTGCCCTCACCCGTCTTTCGCCACGCCAACCTCCGTTGCGTCCTTCTCTGCTGCTGCATCCTGGTTCGTCATCGTCCGTCTCGGATGTTCCAGTACTGTCTGTGGAATCTGCTGTCTCTCTGCTCCTCTTCCACATTCTTTGGGCATTTACCTCCATTGGTTCTCCTCTGGCCACATCCCTTTGGCGGAAGAAGTACGGACACTGCCTAACGATGTGTCCTTCCGTCCCACATTCAAAGCATTTAGTCCTCGGACATTTTGCCACTAAATGCCCCGTCTTCCCACATCCGTGGCACCGTCTTTCCTCGCGCCTTCCAGTGGGTCTGGTCTTCCGCTGAGATTGCCTCCTGCCGTCGTTAGGGACCCTCTCCCGTCTTTCATACTCTGGCTCCTTCTTCTTTCATGGCCCAAGGTTGGGCCTGGCTCTCCTGTAGGTTACACGGCTCCACCCGTTTTCTTCCACTTCCATCCGTGTCTCCTCATCTCGTGCGCTAGCATCCATTAGCTCCTGGGCGCACTCTACGAAGGAACGACCTTTGGGGAAACCGTCCTTTCTTCCCGTTTCCCTGGCCAACTGCACTAAAAGAATTGGAGATAGGAAGTCCATTCTAGCTGACACCTCTACTGCGCTCATGATCTCTCGTAGCTTCTCTGTTATCTTGTGGAACCGCACGAGCAACTCTCCTGCGTACTGTCCGCTGGACTGCCGGTGGTGTTTTACTTTCCTGAACATCTGGAAGATGTCTTCCTCGGGACTCCATCTGCCGCCCCCGTAAGCTTTCTTGAGCCGTTCTTTTACCACAGCCCATGGGGTCTCCTCGTCCGCTTGTATAAAGTTGAGGACGCTTCGCTTTACTCGACACACCACATCGGCTTTCAGTGACTCCGCATCTCCTTCTCCTAGTATCCCATCCGCTACTTTAATCTCGATGCGGGACATAATGCGGTCGCAGTTCTTTAGGAAATGGTTTAGTTCTCCCGTTTGCCCAGTAAATTTTTCCACATCCGAAATCGCCATCCTCAGGTCTTGGGCATTTGCCGCTTTTACTTTTAGCCAGGCTAAAGTGTTTGCGTGGGCTTCTGCTATAGTCTTCCCGTGGTAACGGAGGCATCTCCACTGGATGGACTGGGACCTCCACTGGCATCTCTACTGGTACTCTCCGGTACTTGGAGGGTTGCTGGTCTTAAAACGTTTTCTGCCATGTCAGTCGTTGATTTTAAAGAAAAGGAAAAAAAAATAGCATGTAAGAGAAGAAGCTTACAATAAAAAAAACTTTAAGCACTACAAACTGAGATCCCGGGTTTCGGCACCAGTTATGAAGACTCGGATAACTTAAATAAAAAAAATAAAAATAAATGAGAGAAAGGGTGCATAAATGACTCACACGGCAACTGTGTTAAGACTCACTTTATTCTATATAAATCCTCTATTTATACATTATCGCCTTGTTTACATGATAAGAGTTGGTATTAAGCTGATACCGACTAGCCTCGGTCCATAACATATATATATATCACTACACTTTTACTTTTATTTAATATGATTAATATGATAAGTAAAATATGATTCATTTCCTGCTACTAATTTTGGTCTTATCACCTCATCTTCGTTGATCAGGGTCCTGAGGTACATTCAGGATGTAAAGTCAGGAAGAAGTTGAGTTTGGCATTAAAAAAAAAAAAAAAGTATGTAAGTATGTATTGACAATAAATTCAAAATATTGAATATTAATCTCCATGAACAATAGAATACCAAAGTTAAAATGTATTTAACCTGTAAAAAAAGATATTTCCATGATGGAGAACTTCGTGATCTATATTTATGAAAGAACGCTACAAATTATTACACAATGGTTTATTATTTCTAAATAAAATTATTAGGGTATATCTCTTTATATAACTGTTGATAAGGAATTAACTAAAATGAAAAGCAATAAATAATTTAAAGGTAAGTGGCATATCTCCACTGCTAATTTCAAAACGCTATATCTCTGCTATTTTGAACCAATTTCAAGGATTTTTTTTTCTGTAGAAAATTGAAATCTCTGATTCTCTCTTGAATTCGAGTTCTATGCATCTTTAAGCGTAAGCCCTTAATTTTGAGGGGATTATTTTTTTTTTTTTTCTGGCGATTACAAAGGTTCATTATTGAAAATAATAAACCAAAAGCATTTATACTAGACTGCGTTACAATTTCATTTTCTTTTCATTCAAATAATTAAAATAAAATTTCCTGATTCTCGAACACCTTACATTTTTTCTCTATCAACAATAATTGGAAATCTTAATTGCTATATACCGAAAATGTTTTATAATTTCTGATAAGGAAATATTTAGATCTAAGAAAACCATCAGAACCAGAACATTACATTTTTGAGGATTAAAAAACGTTATACAAACTACAAAATCCCACCCTAGAAACATAAACACTACGTCTAAGCGTTCGAAAAGTTGGATTTTGACAGTGCATTTAATTTATGATTTAATAACAATTTAACTTTTTACAACATACAATTTCATATTCCTTAAAACATTAAGATGAGACATAAACATATTAATTCAATCTTCATTCAAATAAGTAATTAGCATTGACCCATTGGCATTGAACAGCGTTAAGGTCGATCATATGTGACTTATTAAATAAACAATATTAATAAGAACTAATTAGCATATACGCACATGACTACCCATACATGACATATTACAAACAAAGGCTCAGTCTACACACGCAGCAGGAAGAGAAAGTACTTTAAAAATGGTAAGAAAACTTACATTAATACAATATAATTATTAAGTGTATCTATTTTGAGTTTCAATGACCTATTAAAAGTATACAGAGTTTTACTTAAGTTTCTTATAAAATTACAAATTAAGATCCTCAAAATTTAAATACACAAAAAAGACTAATAATTATTCGGAACCACCTAGATAGAGAAAAAAATTGCACGCGCAACACAACATTAACTCCCATCAGTTTCAAAAATGAATTGAAGAATTTTAAAATAAATTTAGACATAAAAAAATATGTTGCCTACGAACACAAGACTTTCTTTAATCTACGTTTTAAAAATAAATTTTAGAATTTAAAAATAAAGTTATAGATGAAAATCAAGTTTTAAAGAGCTTATTACATTGAGTTTTATTAGGAACAGGTGATTCATTAAATAATCTATTATATTATTATCTACGACAATCAGTTTAATTGGATATTTATCACTCTCCGTTAGTTTTTATAATTACACAGAAAAGACTAATAATAATTATTCGAAACAGCTTAATTGAAAAAAAAAAAAAAACTGGAACGGGCAAGAAACAACTTTAGCTCGCTACCGTTTTACAAATCAATTGAATTTTTAAATAAATTTAGGGATAAAAAATCTGGTGCGCACAATACATAACTTTCACTTACCTCTGTTGCTAAAATAAATTTTAGAATTTATAATTTGAATTTATTTATTTCCGATTTTATGTAATTTGACTTTATAAACATTATTCTGTATATATTGTATGAATGTGTACTTCATCTCTATTACTACTGTTCATTATGTAACAAACTGTAATATTCCTCAATAAAAAAAAAAAAAAAAATTTAAAAAAATTATAAATACACTTGGAGATGAAATAATTAAATCTGGTGGGCGCAATACACAACTTTCATTTACATCCATTATTTATATCAAATAAGAATTTTAAAACAGATTAAGAAACGAAAATAAATTGTTAAAGATTATTTACAATGAGTTTTGATAGAAATATATGTTTTATTAAATAATTAGTTTTTATAATTAGATTTTATCTACAACAATTAGTTTGTTTTATCCACTCTTAGCTTTTCATCACTCTATTTTACAATTTTTAATTTATTGTTTATAAGATAATATTTTATCTAAATTCACTAGCTTTCAAACGGTATATTATACATCTATATTGCTGTGTCCATGTTCAAAACACAAAGAAAAAGAAAAAACATAAAAAAATATTTTTGCTCTTTTCTACTGTAGTTGACTATGAAATTCGTTCAACTTGTATATTTAGCTAGTTTTTTACAAATGGTAATCAGATGATCAATTTCATAAAATGAATTTAAAGGTACTTCAGCGGAAGAAATTTAAATATCGGCATTTAAGCCCAGTAAAACTATTTCAATCAGAATGAAAACTACATAATATCAAAGCCCGTCTAATTTTACATCAATATATTTTGAATCAAAACCGTATTAGCCGTTTTGAGAAAATCGTAAAAAGGTGCAAAATGCATGGTATAAAGTGGCTGTTTTGGTTAGCTGATTTCGATGAAAAACTTGCTATAACATCTCGGACCTAACATACAAAGTAAGTCCTAATATGAAATTTCAGTTTTATAAGACTTATCACACACAACAAAATAAAGTAAGTGAAAGTAAAAAATCTGGTCCGTATAGACGTAGACACACAAATTATTTATACAACTTGGATTTGGACTCAGGGGCTCCTAAAACGTGTATTTCCATTGAAACCTGGAATTCGAAAATATTTACGATCGCAATACTTTTATATAAAGGTAAGTGAAAGAAAAAACGTCTATTTTTTAATCAAGATAACAAGTTATATATTTTATTTTATTTTCTGGCTATATATATATATATTTAAAATTATTATTATCATAACGATTATTCTGCCTAAGAAGAGAAATTGAACCTAAATTCATGATGACATCATTCCTTGTAGCCTCCTAATACTTCTTAGTCCTCCCATGATGTTCTTTTTTTCCAATTCAATTGTCCACATTTTCCTGGTTGCCCCAATATTCTTTGTTGAAACTTTTTTTTTTTTTTTATTGTGGTATTCAGTGCGATTTTTAAAATTTTCGATTTTGAATTGTACTTAGTCCCTCTGGACCTTTTTTAGATATTCAATCCCACATTTACTCTTAATTATGACATCGAATAGGTTCCTTTTCATTTAATTCGCTCTGTGTTTATAAAATCATGTTTTATTATAAAATCATGGTCAATGACGTTCATATATTCGAAAAAATTATTAATTAAGGTGCTTTCATGCATCAGTTTCAACCCAGATTCCTTATCTCTAAATGGTATCCTTGCTCAAAATGGAAGAGAAAAAACATCCATCTTCATCATTAATTGACTTTATTTCAGAAAAGGACGATCCGCTGCACATTCGACTATCCAAATATGGAGTGTGTACGGCGATGATGCCATAGGAGAAAGCACCGGCCATAAGTGGTTTACTCGGTTCAGAACCAAAAATATTTACTCGGAAGACACAAAGCACTCGGTTCGCCCATTAACTGATGATAACCAAATTCAAGCATTGCTCACAGATAAAACTCACTCTACGACACGGATATCGCAGAAACACTTAACATATCTCATACAAGAGTCTTAAATCATTTGAGGGCTAAGGGATATGTTTCTCAAAGTGATATATAGGTTCCTAACATTTTGAAGGAAAATAATTTATTGGTCCGCATTTTCATAAGCGATTCCCTCTAGAAACGCAATTTTAATGATCCATTTTTGAAGAGGTTGATGACTGGGGATGAAAGTGAGTTCTATACAATAAAATTGTAAGAAAAATTTTTTGTAAGATTTTAGCTTATTTCAGGCCCACCAAAACTCTCTTATGTTAATTGCGTTAAATGTGAGTAGTTCAGGAGGACGCAATTAAGAAATTACCTGAAAGATAGCTTAAACATATTTATAAGAATCTGATATTTTTATTGTAATCACCCTCAAAAATGCTACAGACTTATTTTACAGTTCAACAGCATAGTAATATTGTTTCCTTGGGTCAGCTTTTGTAAAAAAAAAAAAAAAAAAAAAAAAAAAAAAAAAAAAAAAAAAAAAAAAAAAAAAAAAAAAAAAAATATAAACAACAAATTATTAAATACGTTAATAAACATTATGTATTTCTTTGGCGGTTATGTATGTCGTCGCATTTTCAACACTCCAATTGGAAAAAACATTTTAAAAGAAAGTACCAAGTTTAATGTACAGAAATGGGGACAAAAAATAATAAACCAGTTTAAATCCAATGGACCTGGCCAAGCTTATATAATTAATAGCTCCGAAATCAAAATAAAAAACAATACGACAGAATTGTATTGCAACAATCGGACGTTGAAGTTACATATGTTTTGCTCTGTTATGTGTGCTCGAAACTTTAAGAGTTTACTGCAAAAAATAGAGTTATTTATTTATTAAATTATTATTTATAAATTATTTATTTATTTATCAATTATCGTTTATAAATTATTTATTTTTACAAAATAAATAGTATACATAAATCTCTATTGTTGCACCAACAGAGATGTGGCTTTTACAGAAGTTTGCAAATATAAGATTCCAAGTTCATTTCCCTCTTAGTAATAATAAATACCGATAGCTCATAAGGCTATTTAAACGAATTATCAGCATTCTACTGTATCCAAATGTGAAAAAACAAAATCGGTATAATAGAAAAATATCGTTGCGTTCTTGAATTTGAATGTACATACCGATGTAGAACAATAAATTTCCTAACTTATGGACAAACCCAAAAACTAGAATCAAAGGCCTATTCTGAAGGAAGCTGACAATAAATAGTCCATTGTGCATGGTTGAACAGGAATATATATAGAAATATTTTTAGAGATATTTGGTACCATACTTATTATAGAAACGCATTTCATGCTGTTCTCAAACTCTTACTTTAAAAAGAAAAGAATCCCAAATGTTTCTCGATTTTGATGAAGACCCTGTAAAAATTAGCGGCCAGCCCTCTCCAGGAGGAGCGTAAAGTAATCAGAAAGTTTGTCATGGAAAAACATATTTTATTTAATATATCTGGTTCTAGCGAAGGTTTTGACTTTATCATTATTCTGTATATATTGTATGAATGTGTACTACATCACTATTACTACTGTTCATTATGTAACAAATTGTAATATTTCTCAATAAAAAAAAAAAAAAAAAAAAAAAAAAAAAAAAAAAAAAGTGAAGGTAGAAAAATAAGTTAGTTGTCAAAATTGTCCCAATTCAAAGCGAAATAATTAAAAAATAAGCCATTAAGATATTCAAGTTTTATGCCTAGTAAAAACCCTAATAATACAAATAAATTCGTCCCAAATAAGGTTTCTTAAAAACTGTGCTCAGATTAAGATTCCTCACTCCTAAAAAGTGTTTATTACACTATTTTATTAAAATTAAAAAAAACAAAAAAAACTCCCCAATTGCTTATCACAATATGAAGAACGTTTCAAGACAATTTTAAATATTTCCCCTGTCTCACAAGTACAACGCAGGAGCCTGGGAGTTTGGCACAAATTTACACCATAGCGTAAGTTGTAAAAGAAAAAAATATAAAATTTTTAGAACAGAAGAAACCAATAACTATTATTTCAAGGAAACAATAGATAAATAAGAATTATTGGGATATAAGAATAATCTGGTATTTTAATTATATAAAATTATTGTAATTACAGAAATAAAAAAAAATAAAAAACACGAAATTATTACTATATTTCTGTTATATAGTATTGCTATGTTTCTAAAATAAATAAGGTGAATACGAAATAAATAAAAAAGTTAGAGCAAGGGGACCCGCATGTAATATATTTTGGACGATGATTCATTTTGAAAAATCCGTTCGAACATGAAAAACCATGATTATAGTTTTTTCTCTATAACACTTTTTTACGTTGATCCTAGAAAAATTTTAACACCTTACGCCATGAATTTATTCAGAATTCCTGGCTCCTTTATACTTATGAGGCAGGAGAAATAGTTAAAATTGTCTTTAAAAAACCTAGTATATATAAAAATAGTATATCCATAGGGCTAGAAATAAATACACAAACAATAAAATAAATTATTAGAAGTAAAAACGTTGAGGATCATAGTAATATTAAAATATTTTGAATTACGTTTCAACAACTACAGAAAATTATGTAGGAATTCAGGTTCGATAATAACTAAGAAAAATGAAATTCGGGAGGAAACAAAATCGCGGTAAAATGCGGGAAATGCGTGTTTTTATTCACTTGTGAAATTACTTATCTCGAAGCTTCTGTCAAGAACTTGACGTTGGAATTTATAAAACTTTCATTAGTGAAACGTGGTCGCTTACTTCAAAGATTTTGTCTATACTTAGAGGTTTCGGACATAAGGTACTACGTCAAATAGTTGGTCTGAAGAGAGATGAGGCCAGTGGGAAACTCAAATGTTTAAACTATACGATATATATTACGTAACTTGAATCCTTTAAGTACAACCGAGTTGATAGCTTCGCGGCGACTCAAATGGACGTGTAAGGCTGTTAGGTTCAATTTAGAAAGCATAACAAAAAAGTTAAAATGCACTGAACCGACTTGTAGGAGTCCGAGATATAGAACGATACTTCATAGAAAGGATTGTTTTATGTCTGATCTCGGGAGCTTGGACAATAAACATCGATGGTATAGCCATCGATAGTTCAGGTTCACTAAGTCTATTACTATTATATCTGTGGCGGCCGTGAATAAGTAGTTAAGTCAAAATCTTTCATTTTACAGGGAAGCTACTTTAAGTTTTACGTAATACCCAAAATAGATTAATTAACATATATGAACATACAGCTTTCTTTCCATTTGAAATTTCTTCAACCAAGAAAATTCTTAAACCAATTTAACACGACGTGGAGACGATCTGAGGGAGTGATACGTGGAGTTAACTCATTTTTGATATAACTAGTTATCTAGTTTTTCACGACCCCCACTGATATATAAGAATATATATAAGAAGATAAAAAAAAATCCTAGATATATTATATTTTAAACAATTAAAAATTGACTGAAAACAATAAAAGCCTCTAAGATGGATTACTGGGCGTTATCTCCCATAGCGGTCATTGGTAGAGGTATCAACAAGAAAGTTAATCCGACATTTAATCTTTAATCTTCTTTAATCGTTCCCAACATGAAAACCTTCTTTAAAACTAGAATTTCAGGCTATGCATGTCAAATATTACATACTTGTTAAAAACTTCTATGAGCTCAAATCTACCTCAAAGTTGTATTTACGAGATTTTCAAAGTCATCAGTCTTCTGACAGCAGGGTTTTGGAAAACATTGTATTAAAGCTTTTAATTTGGTGGCTATTTAAAATTAAATATTTAAAAATTATCACTATTGCCATCTCCTCGAATATCAATCTACCGTGCCTTTATAAACTTAACTATTTGACCTCTTTATTTTTATCTTAATTTTCTATATTTTTTGTTTTATTATATGTACTTCTTTTTGTGTGTATAAATATGTAGGTATATAAATGAATGTGTGTGAGTATATATATGTGTCCATGTCTGTGTGTGTGTGTATACATGTATATGATTTTTAAGATTTGTCCTCAGTACTCCGAAGAGGTCTCATGTGACCCATTTTTACGGTGAGTTAAAGTTGCTCCTCCCCCCAATCCGCAGACAATATTTCCTAGGATCATACCGTTACCAAATCATTAACTCTCAACACCCTCCATACATCCATAGTCTCCTACAATTTAAATCCTCAGTCCACTCACTTGAAACAAGATCGCGCCATTCCGACCTTTATTTGCCTATCCATAGGACTAAAACATTTGATCGTTCCTTTCTTGTCCGCTCCTCTAATTTCCGGAATTCTCTACCTACTCATATCCGCCATGCTGCTTCCCTCTCCTCATTCAAATCCCAACTTTTCCAATACCTTTTATTATCCCAAAAAGACGCTCAGAAACTGTAACATTTTTATTTCTGAAATCACACTTTGAATGAAGAATAATTTTGTTCATTGTCTATTCATTGTCTATCAATATATTTAAATGCTGTTATCTACTAATTAATTTTTAATTCCGTTCAACAAAATACTTTCTAAGAATTGTTTTTATTTTAATTTTATCATTGTATTTATTTTTTTGGATATATTGTGTGTATATGCGTTTGTGATATGCACACATATATTAACCCATAATTGTAATTATTTATTGATTATGTTCCTTCTGCCTGTTGGCCAGACATGTATATTTCCATATACTGTACAAACCTGTTATTCTTAGGGGACCTAGTCCCAGAATAAAAATTTTTTTTCTATTCTATTCTATATACCATATGTAATATAATTTGTAATCCATAAAATTCTGTATATAATATGTTAAAATTCATATAGCCAATTTCAATATTTGATTGTACATTTATATTATTCTTAGGGGACTAGCTGTCCCAGAATAAAATTTATTTTCATTTCATTTCATTGTGTTCCATTTCTTACAGAGCATTCTTAAAGGAACACCGACTAGCATACCGGAATACTTCGCAGGTCAGTCAATACTGATGACTGGAGGAACAGGATTTATGGGCAAAGTGCTTGTGGAGAAGATCCTCAGGTCATGCCCAGAAATAAAGACGCTATACCTCTTCATGAGGCCCAAGAGGTCTGGGTCAGTCCAGAAAAGATGGGAAGAGATAAAGGCTTTGCCGGTAATACCTTAAATATCAATAAAGTAATGTTGTAACATACAAACATACTTGTTCAAATATCTAATTTTCCTAACTTTTTTCAAAGGTTTTTGATGTCCTTAAAGAAACTAATCCCAACGCATTTAGCAAAGTATATCTAGTTGAAGGAGATATATCAAAGGAAAACCTAGGACTTTCAGAAAAAGACAGACAGGTAATATTCTCACAGAAAGTTTCAGAAACAGAAAACCAAATACTTACGAATACATATTTTCAAATTAAATACTCAAGAATGATACAATCTAAACAATATATTTCAGATTCTAATCGAAAACGTAACAATAGTCTACCACAGTGCTGCAATGATACAATTCACGGACAATTTAAGTGAACTTCTAGTCAGGAACACCAAAGGAACATACTTAATTCTAGAATTAGCTAAGCAAATGGTCAATTTACAGGTAAAATACCTAAGGATAAAAATGCAAATAATATAAGGTAGGTTCAGTAAGACAGGGTGGAATTTTAGATATATGTAAGGATTCTGCGGAAGTTGTCGGAGTATCTAGTAGGTAAGTATATCGTGTACAGGACATTTACGGAGAGGCAGTTTTTGGAGATGATATTTGACCTAATTAACTGCTTTAGAAGGTACGGCAGTAAAAGTTATGGTAGTGGCGATCTGTTTGGGTGTCGTATACGTCCATAGAAGCATCTTTGAGGAGTTTTTTTGCTTTCACCAATGTAGGATGAGTTGCGATTAGGGGGTTTATCTTTCTTGCAATATAATAATACCGCAAAGTCGAGTTCTACTTTATTAGTATTTATTGGTAATAGTATATATATATATATATAGTGTATATAGTAAATAATATTAGTATTATTTTATTTGTTGAACCTATAATGCATAATGTGGTTTATGTGGTTATGGTTTATTTATAACATTAACTTTCTGGCATAATCCTCGAGTTGATATTGCCAAGAAACTTCTTCAAAGTAGATCTTCCTTCACATTTTTTTTTAGGAACATTTCAGTTGTTTTGTAACCTTCAAAAAGCTGTTCTTTGCAGGATATTATAACGGGCTGGGCCCACAACTGCTCAACATCCAAACAAAAAATGTTTCAAGCACGGATAGTTTTTTTTCCGCCACAGATAAGAAAAATTATTCTCTGAAAGTACATTGAGTGTGATTTCCCTCTGCATTTTGGTTTGCACAGCTTCAAATGCTGTGCAAATTAAAAGAAATTTTCACAAAAAAAAATAGGTCAATCCATTCGAAATCGTCCAGAACATGCAGCTCGACATTTTTTATTTTAATGACCAGTTATTCCCTATCATTACCTGAATATAAAACTGTAAATAAAATTTTTTATGGCCCATTCTTTTAGAGTTGCAACCATTATAAGTCAGCTTCTGGGCTGAAAACATTACTTTTTTTGAGCTAAAACCTCTCTATACGGGGGTTTCTTGAGCCAAGGGGCAATAGCGGTGCGAAATTTAAAGTCCCTCGACACCGATAAGCCACTCCCCTCCCTCCACTGGTCAGTTTTTACTTCCCCCCCAGCCCAAATTCATCGATCATAAACAGCTTATTTGTAGAAGTATCCTTAGCCGAATATTTATAAGTTATGATATTCTCTGTATCCCCATATTTTGTCAATCAGACAGATTTTTTCCTACATCATCACTTTTCTTTCCTTTGGAAGTTTTCAATATATGTCCTGATATAACTATCAGAACATATACTGAAACCATGACTGATGATTGTGGTGCCTCTCGTACTATGGTAAGCCCCTTAGATGGTCCGGGTTCTGCCAGCAGCCTTTGTGGTGTCCAGGGAGCTGCTCTATTACCATCGGAACCGACTTTTCAAGGATTGCTTTCATTTTATCAAGAGACGCTAACGTCTTTCAAACTACACGTTGGACCAGAGTTGCCTGTTTCTTGTGTTTTCCCAGAATGATATATAATAAGAGCTGAACCTTAATGTTCTCGTTCCTATTCGGTGTATTTATATACACTCTGATAATCACTTGAACTATGCCTCATCAGTTCATAATTTTTGTTTTGTTTTTCTCGGACATCAAGAGATCCTTTTCGTACTATTTTAGCTACAGAGATAGGACACTTTAAAATGCGGCATACCAACACTTCTTTAACCTATGCTATGGCAACTGTTTCAGATATTTCTGACCGATGGTATAAGCCAAAAATAATAATTCAAAATATTGTTATGGAATATAAACTACAAGCAGGTTTAGTTCACATCATGACTTCAAGCGTAAGATAATATAATATAACTAGTTCTGATCCTTATGAACTATTGTTATTTCTATTAAGAAACAATGTTAATCACTGTAATGGTTGTAAATTAATATATTGATAAAAACTATATATTATTTTACAAATATTAATGTCTATTTAAGAAATAATTAGTGAAACAATTTATGAAGAAACAAAAATGTGTGCATGACTTATCAAATACTTATTTCATGGTATTCTACTGAATAAAAATATTAATAAGAGCCAATCCATCAAAATTTATCTATATAACAGACATCAGTAAACATATAGCATATTTGTTCCATCTATTTCTCCGATTTGAAATTTTTTTACAAATATCAAATAAAAAACAAAAGAAGGAATAAGATCAAGATATGCTTTTACTTTTTGGTTTATTATTTTCAATAATAAACCTTTGTAATAAAAAAAAAACCTATCCCCTACTCAAAATTTGAGAGCTTACGTTTCAAGATGCGTAGAATCCGAATAACGAATAAAAAAAATCCGTTTGTCCGCCGTCCGCGGCATTTCTCCGAAACTACTGGACCAATTTTTTTAAAATTCGCCACAAAAATACTAGTCCATGCAACGATGATCTTAAACTTCGACGTTGATATCAGCTGTTAAGTTTTAAAATGGCGGCCGATTAAAAGTGATTTAATTCAATAAGTTTTCAAAATATAGAGAAAAAAAATTATTAGTGTTTTTAAACCAAAAAACCGCGAATAATTATATACAAGAGAAAAAAGAAAAATTGAAATTTTACACATAAATACGCTCATGACTCAAGTTATTTTTTACTATAGATAGAAGTAAGTATATAGTTTTAGAATAAGTAAAACGCTAATAAAAAAAATAAATAAATAAAATCATATCTATATTCAAGTTAAAAATTATAATAGATGTAATTAAACCAAAAATCGGTTATTATTGAAGATGTAGAAAAATCAAAAAGATTTTCGAGAGTGCCAAAAAAAAAAAAATTAATAATAATAATTTTATATGGTCAAGATACAACTTATACGAGATGTGATTCCTTGAGAACTCAGTTATTATTGCTGATAAAGATAAAATGTAAGCTGCTCTGGAATCAGAAAATTTTATTTGGATAATGTGAATACAAAATGAAAGAAAAACATTCAAATAGTAACGCAGTTCTGTATAAATGGTTTTGGTTTATTATTTTCAAAAATCAAAATTTGTAATCGAACAAAAAAATAAATAAATAAATAAAAACAAAAACTAGAGAGGCTTTGATGGAATTAAGAAACTTTAGATTGAATCAGATCTAAAATAAATAGATCATTAAGGTCGTGGTGCAAGATATAGTTGGTGACGTAGTAAGGAGCATTTACTATTGTTTGGAGGACTTTAGATTGAAAGGATTGAATGCGTTTGATGTTAGAACGTTTAGCTGTCCCACAGTTCAACTCTGTCGGTCCAGATATATTGTTTCATAGATTAATAATTTGTTGTAAACTGTATGTTCAGATTCTCTGTTGATTAGTCCGTTCAACTGTCCGAATCGTCGGAATACAAACTTTTAACTCACTCAAAGTATCGTTTTTATGAATTTTCGAAACCACGTTCTTCACTGTTTATGCAACAAGTTGTGATTACAAAAGATACAAAGCATATCATTCTATTATTGTTAGTTTTTGTTTTGGTATGATATCTGCAAAATTATTAAAAATAAAAACATCATCCCAACACGTGTTTTTATACGCCGAGCTCACTTTCAACGGCTGCAACACTAAGAGTAAAGAATGGAGTATAACTTGTGGAAAAATCATGAAAATCATAAATTTTGAGCGGCAAAGTCACGACTATTTCGAATGGATTGACCCATAAGAGAAACATGCTTTTCAGTTATTCCTGCACGTTTCGACTGCCTATAGTAACATGAACATCCCTTGCCATCAAGCAGAAGAAAGAGTTATCCCAGCCTGTCAGGACTGGAGGGTCATCTTAAAAGTCCTAGAAAGGGAGCCTTTAACACTAGGAGCATTAAAAGAACAGTAGGTATAAGACTGATATTTAGAGGTATAATGGTATTATGAGCGAGATGTTTTAAAAATTACATTATACAGGTTGATGTGTGGACACCCCAACGCTTACACTTGGAGTAAATCGATAGCAGAGAATATTGTTCACGAATATAGGAATTTATTCCCAACGGTTATCATGAGGCCAGCGGTATGTGAGTATCCATTCATATTTCATACTTAATAATAATATTTATATTTATAGAGTTAAAAACATAAATGAATGACCCCTGCGAAGCCAAAATAAGAGCATATCGATTTTGATGATTTCTTTGGCATAAATAGCAAGCAAATATAATCCGCGAGATTTTTTAATATTGCCATAATCCGTATTGAATAAAATGCAGGGAAGAATAAATAAATAAATGATCATACTTAACATAAAAACATAATTCACAGATATAGGGATATTATAACGAATATAAAAAAGTTTGTTCTGTAAATGTCACATTAATTCAGAGTTATACACCTGACCAGCGGATAGTAAAGATAAACAGGAAAACGAAACCAATTGAAGCAACAACTAGGATTATAAATAATAATAATTTCATTAAGAGATTTCACTAATAAGTGTGTAGAGCTCCAAACATACGATTTACTGCTAGTTGCAGAGAACCAGAATAATTGATATTGAGAGCATATGGATGAGATCTCGAGAAAGGACTGTGGATTGTTTAAGAGACGCGTTTAGTAGACGTACAGGAAACTTGAGAAAAATGTTACGAGAGTCGTAAAAGAGACAGAAGCCGGAACTCAGAAATTGCTATTGACAGGTTCGAAAGATAGTGCCCTGGACGAAGCAGGTCATAATTAAGATACTCAACTCGTTAAGAGGCACTAAGCATACAGAACTATGTCACATGAAGCGATACGTATCCAGTTAGAGAAATCTACTAAGATTCTTAAATATTTGACGTCGAACACTTACTGGTTCTCTTTTCTATTGCTGATTGTGTTAGGCCTAAGGAAGAGAGACAATGATAGTAAGGAAAGTTTAAACGGAAGAGTATATTATACTGAGAATATCAATTCCCGATGCTATCATACCTTACCTAAGCTATTCCTGTAATGGATAGATAGCCAGGTGAATCAGAACTACGCTTATAATGAAGTTGCTTTCCTCGAGTGGGTCGAAGAAGCACAGCCTGTGTGGTCTTGCATAAAGTTGAACAAGCTGTGATAACTTATGCTGTCATGCTGAAAGTTATCACAGCGATATCGAGCCTACTAGAGGAGAATATAATCCTATCTTTTTTTCACTAAGAGAACCGAGATGGGAAGAGAGCCTCCCTAACTAAGGAACTACCTTAGGAATCAAAAGTGTGTCCACAGAGGGGGATCCTGAATAAAAAAAAAAATCTATTAAAAAGGTAAAAAAATCTATTTATCCTTGTATAGGTCCAAGCGACATACAATCTTATCACGAAAACATAATTATATATATATATATATATATATATATATATATATATATAGAGAGAGAGAGAGAGAGAGAGAGAGAGGGAAAGAGAGGGAGGGGGAGAGAGAGAGAGAGAGAGAGAGAGAGAGAGAGAGAGAGAGAGAGAGAGAGAGAGAGAGAGAGAGAGAGAGAGGATAGAATAGAATAGAAACTTTATTCTGGGGCAAGGCCCTTAAGAATAACATTAATGAACAAAATAAAAAATGATCATATCTGGCCAAAAACAATATATAACTACATTTAAATAACAAAAGGTCATACTGACATCTCTAAGAACATATTCTAAAAATAAATAAATAAGAATTAACATAAAATATATCTTTTACATCTCATTAAAGCAGATACACTAATCACCTCACTTAAATAAGTATAATAAAAATTAGCTTACATCAGACTGGAGAGAATGGAAGTATTGAAATAGATGAGATTTAAACGTGTGTGTGTGTGTGTGTGTGAGTATATATATATATATATATATATATATATATATATATATATTTTTTTTTTTTTTTTTTTTTTTTTTTTTGTGATATTTCTTTAATTATTCAAAGTTTTGAATAAACATATTTTGTTCATATTAAAGAGCTTAATAAATAATTCAGAGACTATACTATAAAGAGTTTTATAGTGAATGCGACCATCAAAGAACCTTTCGACGGCTGGGCAGACATAATCATTGGTATAACTGCAACATGCATACCCATCGCCCTAGGCATCATCCGTGTCATGTTCACACGAGAAGAATGCTACGTGGATTACATACCCATTGATATAGCCACCAAAGCTCTTCTGGTCGCCTCATGGAGGAAGCACTTAGAGTAAGCACAATTTTTTTTTTTTTTTTTTTTTATGAGGCGTAAACCACCTGTGTCATTTTCGCCTTAAATCATTATGATAAACGGATTAAATATTGTACAAGTCTGTCTGTCGTAGGAAGTCAAAAGTTTTGCAGTTGCCTGTATGTTGTCTTGTAAAACGATTGGTAAGTCAGTGTCAATTGCAGTATGAGCTCTGTGAGGATCATAAGCCCTACACTCTGTCAAAACGTTTTTCACAGTAATCGGGTAACCGCATGTTGGACAGTCCGTAATAGGTTACCGTGCCATGTGATGTCCGTGAGTGTCGGGTGTGTCCAATGTGCAGGCGCGCCCAAATAATCTCTTCCTTTCGCTTTTGTCGTAGGGCCGAATGCCAATGGGAGATGTCCCTTCTTATTTCCCTTAACTTGTTTTCTGTTGTGTCGTGCCAAATCTGTCCCCACTTCAACCCAATCCGCTGCTCGATGATAGAAACATAGTCGCCAACAGGCGCCCCAATAAAGGGAATGCCACCTGCTATTGCTTATTTGGCTGCACGATCTGGGAGTTCATTGCCAACTATACCGCAGTGGCTGGGTACAAAGACGAAAAAAACTAAATTATTAGAAACTATTGTGGACTGCAATGATGAAAAAGTATTTTGAATAAGAGAGTCGGTGAAAAATAGGTGTTTCAGGCTGAGCAGGGCCGATAAGGAGTCTGTACAAATAATCCAGGTTGTTTTAGTAGGGTGAATAACATTTAAACTTTTATAAATTACAACTAATTCCGCGGTATAGTTGCTACAGAGTGGAGAAAGGGAAAATAGTTGTCTCCCCTCACACACGACCGATGCTCCCACACTTCAGGAACTCTTAGAGCCATCAGTACTTACGTAATCAGCACGCTCTATTATCATCGGAACTGACTTTTCGAGGATTGCTTTCACTTTATTTTCATGACTATCAAGAGACGCTAATGTCTTTCAAACTACACCTAGGAACATAGTTGCCTGTTCCCCGCGTTTACCCAGAATCTTTTCTATGATATCTAAAACTGCTGAACCTTTCTATTGAAATGTTTTTGAATCTTAAATTATCGTTTCTATTCGGTCTATTTATATACTTACACTCCGATAATCTCTTGAACCATGCCTCATCAGTTCTTACTTTTTTGGTTTCTTCTTAGGCATCAGGAGATCCTTTCCGTACTATTTTAGCTGCAGAAGTAGGACACTTTAAAATACGGCATACCAGCACTTCTTTAACTTACACTGTTACCACTGTTTCCGATATTATTCACCGACGCACAGCCTATGCGTTCGGTGGACATAGGACCAATATCTGAAATTTCGAATTTCCTCATATTTTTTTTGGTTAAGCTGCTCTCCTTAGTTTCTATTATCATTGTCTATCATCAGTTTTTGTTTAAATTAAAAAATTCCACCTAAGATATCTTACTAAACAATTATCATAATTTAAATTTATGCAGCTGGAATTTTTATGGATTCTTAAAGTTTTTATTAATGAAAAATATTTTTAAAAAAATTAATACATTCATCAAATCGCCCAGGAATCTACCACCACAGAAATTAACTAGAAGTTTTATAGTTTACTTTCCATTAATAATTATCTGCGGGTCGTTGCCGGTTTACGAGTTTTTTTTTTCTTTAGCTCTTGCTTTTTTTTAAACGTTGTTTCTATAAATTCCAGTTTATTTGTTTTACATGTTTGTTTATACTTTATGAACGTATTATTGTCCTTTAATTCTCATGAATCGTAAAATTAAATTATCCCCTGATGCTCTAAGTTTGTTAATAAATTATTCTTTTATACTATTTTTAAAATATTTTACTAAAAAAAACATACCTATAGATAATAAAAAAATAAGTTTTTTTGTTATACATAATTAGTAAAAGTAACTAATAATAATATTTTGAATAAAAATTTCCATGGATTTCTATTCCTCTTATATGAAAAAGGGGAGGTGGAGGGAGGGGGGTTTGGTTTGCCCAAAACCTCCGTAATCCCTTTATACGGTTGCTCCTATAAAAAAAATTATCCTAAGTAAAAGTTGCTGGAAATAGGATGTGGAATCATTTTACGAAGTCAAATCGTAGGGTTCCAATTTAAAAAATCTGGTGCGGGCAACACACGACTTTCACTTACCTCCATTTTTAAAATCAATGAATGAATTTTCATATACAGTTAGAGATAAAAATACGTGAAATTATTAAGGAATTAATTAAATTAAATGTTCTATAGAAACATGTGTTTGATTCAAAAATCTATTATATTATTATCTAAAATAATCAGTTAGTGTTATGTTCATTTCATCACTCTCATTAACTTTAAAAAGCTTGTGTATGAGATGATAATATTTGTAAAATCTTTAGCTTTCCAACGGTATATCATACATGTATATTACTGCTCTTATGTTCAAAAACGAAAAATTGCATTAAAAAAATATTTTTTCTGTTTTCTCCTTTAGTTGGGTATCGAATTTATTCAATTTATATATTTACCAGTTTTTCATCAGCGTTAACAAGATAATATAGTTATCATTATTGAATCTACAAAATTAAAGGTACTTTAGAGAAAGAAAATTTAAAATATCGGTATTTAAGCCCTGTCAGACCATTTTTATCCAAATAAAACCTACATGATATTAAAGCCCATTAAATTTTACATCGATATAGCGAGTTTAATCAAAATCGTCGGAACCGTTTTTGAGAAAATCGAAAAAAGGTGCAAAATGCATGGTATAAAGTGCCTCTTCTGGTAGGCTCATTTTGATGAAAAAAGTTTCACCCCAGTGTGCGGCGGTATAAGCTCAAAATGATAATTAAAAAGATTGTAATGCAATGGGCAACTACGAATAGATTTAGTTCACACACGACTTCATGCGTAGGATAATATAATATTACTAGTTCTAATACCCGTGAACTATTATTATTTCTTTCAAGAAACAATGTTAACCACTATAATGGTTGTAAAGCAATATATTGATAATAAACTATATATGATAAAGATGCCATGAAGATAAAATACTACATTTAATACATCTTCTTATGTTCAAGGCCTCGAAAAGGAGAGACAGACGTTTACAACTTAGGCATTGTGAAACAAATTCCATTGACACCGGCTGATGTAGCAATCCACGCTAAAGAAGCAGTACACACATATACCTCAAAGAATACAATATGGCCACCGCACTACCTGTTTACCACCAATGAAACATTATATTACTATCTTTTCGTCTTACTTCAAGTTATTCCTGGTGCTCTCATGGATTTGTTGTTGATATTAACAGGGAACAAACCAATGTAAGTCCATCTGTACTTATATGAAATCGAACATACGGAATATCTATAAGAATATCTAAAATTAGTCCTCACCTAGTTTAAAAAGGAAGAGCGATAGAAGCGCTCACTGATAATGAATCCAAAAATCATAAATCAATATTTTGTAACTTTATTTTGCCAAATATATGGAATTTATTGCCCTTTTTATGTCTCCCCAACTATTCACCTTAGCGAAAACATTTATATAAATATTTTTTTTTTTTTTTATATATTCTAATATCCTTTCATTTTCTATAGAATGGTGTTATTAATAAAGATAGTGCTTTTTGAGATATTCACAAAAAACTTAAAAACAAAAAAAAAATTCTGATTCTCCCTCCCCTCTACAATACCCGACACGGAAAACTGGGACTTTTTACCACATTATAAGGGAAGGGTACTCAACAATTTCTGACAGGCAGGAATTTTTTTTTTGGATGTTCCAGTTAAAACCTAATTTTTCTGTACTAAAAATAGGGATGTACAATAATCACTTATCACCCTATTCGTCACTTAACAACACTTTCCACTACTTTCTTTATCAGGTAAAATATTTCTATATTACTATTCTATGTTTTGGGGGAGAAATTGTTTGTTCCTTTCTTCTTTATTCATAAATAAAATTTGATCAACTTCAATATTTATCAGTTTTTTCATGAATGCTATTTTGAGATACTTTAGAGAAAGAAACTTTGAAATATCGGCATTTGAGAAGTATACTGTTTCAATCAGAGTCACACTATGTTCAATCAACAACGATAATATATCAACCGCGTTTAATAAAAATAGTTAAAACCGTTTTTGAGAAAATCGTTAAAAGCAGAAAAATGCAAGTTTCTTTTCAGCTATGATAATTTTTTTGAAAAAGTTGCTGTAACATCTCAGTCATATAAGCTCGCAACAGCATTATGCAACATACCGTTTTCGAACTAGACTGACCACATAAACAAAAACAGTCATTTTTCCGGGGCTTGGAAATTTGGACTTAAGGAAAGCTAAACGTATATTTCCGTTAAAAACCCGAACTCAAAAATATTCACAATCCTAATACGTTCCCTTACTATACATTTCATATATAGGCAAGTGAAAGTAAAACATATGTAGGGTCAACCAAATAAAGTAGTTTTCACAATTGCACAATGGTGAATAGTGATCAGGTCAAAATTAATTGTATAAAATTCTATATCTAAAATAAAATTCCTATAATTATAATATAACTTATTTTTTTTAGGATTCTAAATCTGACCAAAAAGGTATCAAACGTATACAGGTTGCTCAAAAGATTCACCTGTGATAAATTGGCTTTCCCTAACGACAGATACCTAGAACTGGAGAAATACGTTAATGAAAAAGACAAGAAGGCATTCTCGATGAACGTGGACGGTTTGACTGTAAAAATTATGGTCATGTCCGTACTAAGGGGAGCCTTGAAGTACTATTTCAAGGAGGACGTTTCTGAGAAAGCTCTAAAAAAGAACAGGAGGCGTCTGTTTTGGTAAATTAATTTTTATTTTAGTTCAATGGAAAACTATCTGAATAAATGTGGTGCGGGCAACACACGACTTTTACTTACCTCCGTTTTTAGAATCGATTTAAGAATTTTCAAATACAGTAAGAGATATAAATGAGTGAAACCATTAAAGAATTAGTTGAGTGGAATTTCTATTGAAACGTGTGTTTTCTAAAAAAATCTATTATATTATTATCTAAAATAACCACTTAGTTTTATCGGTTTTTCATCACTCTCTATCAACTTTTAAAAGCTTGTGTATGAGATAATATCATTTCTAAAATCTTAAGCTTTCCAACGGTATATTAAACGGTAACCTACAAGATATTAAAGCCACTTGAATTTTACATCGATATAGCGAGTTTAATCAAAACCGTCAAAACCGTTTTTGACAAAATTATAAAAAGGTGCAATATGCAAGATATAAAGTGGCTCTTCTCGTTAGCCAATTTTCATAAAGAAGTTTTTGTAACATCTCGGGCGTATAGTTGTCTTAAATATGAAATTTCAGTTTTATAGGACTTTTCGTTTCCACCCGGGAGTTACCACACACACACAGACCTTTTTGTGGGACTTGGTTATTTGGACTCAGTGGACCCTAAAATGTGTATTTCTGTTGAAAACTGGAATTCAAAAATTTTCCCGATCGCAATACTTTCCCTTACTATATAATGTATAGTATATATATTATATTATAGTAAGTGAAAGTAAAAATAATGAAGTCCGAGATTGTCTATATTATTTCTTTAGGGCTTTTGAGGCCCGTAAGCCTAATTTAGGCAACTAACACCTAACTTGTCAGTAAGAGAGCTAACCTTTTCATACCTTGATCGCGAATTATGTTTTCTTCAAGCGTTTAAAATAGTTGTCCGAAAATATGCGCCTTCGTAGTTTCAATGGTTCTTTCATTATTGATTAAGTGATCTAATGTTAATCTTTTTTTTTGTTTTAGGTTAGAAATTTTAGATAAATGCATGATTTATACATTTTATTTCATTTTCGCATGGCTTATATTTCGCTACTTGGCTTCCTTTGAGTGTCTGAAGCCGGTAGGTTACATGGCACAAAAGATGTTCTAATATTGCAACATTCAACACGGGAGTTAAATATCACTGAATGGTAAGTCACCGCATGATTTTTTTAAAATAACCTTCTTAAATTACAATACTTATCCGTTAGTAAAATAGTTAAATAATATAAATTATATTAGAATCGTTAAATAATTAACCGGGGAGCCCGTGGCTGAGTGTGCGCTAGTCTCTCATGCTAAAGTTGTGAGTTCGAATCCCAGTCCCAGCGGGGCTTTTATATAGATCTAATTAAATAGGGATCCACTCACAGCCGTTCCCCTTGGTATGTGAGACCCGTCAGACAAATGCTGGCCACTCAGAAAATTAGGCGTAGGGAGTAATGACCCTACCCTACAAAATGCATCGAGAAACGTGAGTGTAATCTCGCAGGATATTGCTTTTGTTTAAAATTTAATTTTTATAATTTCTTTCATTATTTATATCGTAGATTGGGAAAACAAACCATTATTATTAGAATTAATTATTATTCCTATTGGAAATATTTAATAATAAAATAATTATTTTTCAGAAATTCTTCTGCAACCATCACAATACTAATCTTACTCAAAGGATTATCACCGAATACCAAGAAATGAAAACATATTCTTTTTGTGATGTGAAAATAATGTGTTCATTTTTAAGAAAATATTCTGCCACAACAACAATAAACTCGTTTAGGGAAAGATGGAGGAAAGAAACATCTGACCCGATGAATTACATTCTTACTTCTCATCCACCTCCTCTGATAATTCTACACCATCTCCTCCCGAGTTTTCAACAATCCTATCATTTAACCCTGTTAATTTTTATTTTTCCGGTATCTCACCAACCTTATATCTATCCTCTGTTATGAAATCCCACACCAACCCATTAGAATTTGATGGAATACCTGTCAACTTACTGAAATTGTGCCTTCCCGATATCCTACCAGTTCTTCTCTTTATATACAATTTTTTCCTTCAAAATTTCGTATTCCCTACTACTTGGAAAAAAGCGTAAAGACTATCGCCCAATTTCCATTTTATCTAATATTTCCAAACCTATAGAAAGAATAGTCCAGTCACAATTGTCTAACTTCCTCCAAAGGCCAAACTTCTTGATACTCTCCAATCTGGTTTTCGACCCGACTTTTCTACACAATCCGCCCAACTCAAAATCACTAGCGATATACATAACGCCATTGACGAAAAGAAACTGACAGTGCTAATACTACTGGACTTCTCCATAATAAATCACTTCTCTCTAATAGGAATCAATCTGTCACCTTTGCTAACCAACCTCTATCTCCCTTCCTTGTCCTTTCGGCAGGTGTGGCCCAGGGTTCAAGCATATCTCCTCTCCTTTTTAATTCCTATATCAATGATCTTTCCAATTCCATCCATCACTGCTTCCACCACTTATACGCTGATGATTTCCAGATCTATTTGTCCTTCACTCCTTCCGAGTCTCTAGTAGCACTGCCAATATTCAGGAAGACCTGGATAGAATCTGTGCCTGGGCATCCCTGAATAAACTAAGGCTAAATGCTATGAAAACTCAGGCGATTATTATAGGTTCCAATTCCCTCCTCAGATCCCATACTACATTTCCGAGTCTAACCCTAAATGATCAGCCAATCGCCTTCACTTCCTATATCAAAAACCTAGGTATTACAATACACCAAACTCTTTCCTGGAAACCATTGCCCAAATCTCCTGAAGAACAATAAGTACCCTCAATTTTTTCCATTGTTCCCGCCATCTTCTTCCAATATCCACCCGTAAGCTCCTTGTATCTTCATTAATTTTCCTCCACTTTGACTACTGCTGGCCTGGGTATATGGTGACCTCTCGACTGTGCTCGAGGACGTGCTAAACCGAATTATAATATATTTTTAATATTCGTCCTTAGCACACCGAAGAGGTCCCATGTGACCCATTTATACAGTGAGTTAAAGTGGCTCCTTCCCTCAAACCGCAGACAATATTTCCTAGGATCATATCTTCAACCAAACCATCAACTCCCAGCTACCTCCCTATATCCACAGACTGTTTAAATTTATATTGGAAGATAAGACATATAAAAAATGATTTATTATAATTTAACACATAACATCTAACATAATCTACTTTGTAATTGCAACCTCCAGCTCATCAAACATATGGGAGCTTTAGCAATGTGAGTACATATAAACACAGACTTCTGCAATTTAAATCGTCAGTCCGCTTCCTCCAAACAAGATCACGCCACTCTGACCTTTATTTCCCTGCCCACAGAACAAGTTTTGACCATTCCTTTCTTGTCCGCTCTACTACTCTCTGGAATTCCCTACCTACTCATATCCGCTAAGCTTCTTCCCTAATATCATTCAAGTCCCATTTGTTCGAGTACCTATTGTCATCTCAAACAAACGCTCCACAAGCCTGATATTTCAAATCAAATATCTATTCAAAAAGAATATTTATTGTTCATAGTTTCATATGGATCAACTATTATGAATCAATTTCAATGTTAAGTTTTGTTTAACCTATCAGAAGTTAGTTATTTTACTCTTTTGTTTTATTGTATTCTACTTTTTTTTTTAAAGCTTTGTAAATAAGAATTAATTATAATCCATCGGTCTTGTGGCCAGGCACAGTGTACATCTTAATTGTACATATCATATTGTTCTTAAGGGAGCCAGTCCCAAAATAAAAATTATTTTTCTAAAAAAAAAAAAAATTAAAAAAAATAATAATACAATAAAACACTACTCATAAAGTTTGTTTTTTTTCTTATTCTTTATTTTTATATATGAATCACAAGTACTCAACACTAACATCACAAACACATAATGGCTAATTCAAACAATTTGCAAAATGTTTTAAGAATACTAAGAGACCTCAAGTCCCTACAATATGTTTAGATTTTTTTTACTATCTGGAAGTTGACCCAGTAAAATGAGGAAATTTGAGGGAATCAATTAAGACAAAGCTGGAATAATAATATTTTTGACACATTTTAATCGGCCTATACAAATATTTATTTGAGTTTGCATTATTGTACATGGTAAAATTAACTTTTGGTAGCCGAAAAACCATAGATGTTTGCACTTTTTTTGAGTCATTCACCTATAACTCGAAAATGTACCGATATTTTTAATATAACCAATAAAACGGTAATAATATTTTACTATAAAAACGAGCGCTTTAACTTTCCTTTACAAATGAAACCTCTGTCATTAAATTCCGTTCAGTGATATTACCGCAATCGATCGACGGAAATTTTTTTAAACCTCCGTTGTTAAAATTTATTTAGGAATTATTACTATAAATATAGTTAGAGATGAAAAAAGCTAGTGCGCGCAACACACAACTTTCACTTGTTTATTCATTTAACGTCCCTTTATGCTGCTATGGCTAACCCGACGATGCTACAATTAGGAGCCCTAAATTTTGATCCAATCAGGATAGGGATCTTTAACGATTACATGATATCGCATCGGCTCTGGACCACCTTTTTACGTCCCCTCTGAAGGATTTTTTACTCCCATTAAAAAATCCTAGGGCCACCTGCGGGTTTGAACCCGAGACCTTTGAAGGATTTATATATTTACTTGTTCATTTGGACTCAGGGGACCCTAAAACGTCTATTTCCTTTGAAAACTGGAAATCGAAAAATTTCCCGATTGCAATACTTTCTCTAATTATATATTGTATATATAGGTAAGGAAAAGTGAAAATCAAAAAATTAACTACATAAAGTTTCGATAGAAATCTGTGTTTTATTAAATAATCTATTATATGTTTATCAACGAAAAAAGTTTGTTTTATCGGCTTTTCATATCTCTCCATTTACTTTTAGAATTCCGTGTGTTGGATAATATTTTTTCTAAAATATTAGTGCTCCAAATATATATATCATAGCACTACTCTATATTACTGTTTATATGTTCAAAAACACAAACATTGCATTAAAAAAAATGTTAGCTCTTTGCTCCTTTATGTGTATATCGATTTCATTTAACTTATATATTTAATCGTTTTTTGTCAATACTAAAAATGTGATATAGTCGTTTTATAGAATCTACAATATTAAAGGTAGTTAAAAGGAAGAAAATTTAAAATATCGATTTAAGCCCTGTCAGAGTATTTTAATCAGAATGAAACCTATATCATATTAAAGTTAACATCGATATGAGATTTCAATAAAAATCGTTAGAGCCGTTTTTGAGGACTTACGGTAAGCCGATTTTAGTGACGCCGATTCTCGGGCGTATAGTTGTTTTAAATACGACTTTTCGTTATCACGCTAGACTTACCACACAAACACACCTCACACACACACACACACACGCAGGTAAGTGAAAGTAAAAAGAAATATTCATTAGAATATTAAATTAAATTCTTAGACGTGATATTAAAAGTCAATATTTCTTACAAGCCCTACGACGAGTGAGAGGGAGATTTATAAATAAAATATAGTTTTTAAGGGTTCTACAAAGCGAATTCAGAAGTTAGAGAAGCCTTCATACGACTTTCTATGTATGACCTTTTTCCGATTTGGATAGTTATTTCCAAGTTACAGATAATTGGTATCTTAATGACCGAATTGGGTTCTTCAATAAAGATGGAAAAATGTACCTGTTTCCAACGAAGGATCCTGGAAATATGTCTAAACCTAATTCCACGACAAATTTTTTGGAAAAGAAATTTAGCGCTCTAAGATTTCAGGACGAAATATTTTCTGTGGGAGGCAACATTTTCGATCTATTAAAAGCTATTAAAAATGTCAAACTTTATTCGAAGTAATTCCTACAAATGTTTAATCTTTGCCTCATTTCACAGGGCTAAGTTGAACATTAGGAATTTTTATGTCTTTGTTTTATAGAGGATGGCATAATGAAAATACGGAAGAGGTCATATTTTGAATGGAATAGTAACGCAAAGACTAACCTTTTTTAAAGGCAATGCAAATTAAACTTGGATTATGCTTCTATCAAAAGTTCTAAGAAATATCTGGACCAAAACATGCTTATCTAACCAGCTATGACCCAATCATGACCCATTTCGAAACATGCAAAAGAGTCCTGCACAGCAGAAGGTGGACAGTGAACTTCAATTAGATTACTAAGACACTGCAAGGAAACAATCACAATTAATATATAGTTACATTACAGGAAGTGATATATTTCAATTTAAATTGACAAGAATAAGGAACGTTTTGGAAGCAGTCCGAAGCTCTTAAAAGTACTGTAAAAGTATCTGGAAAATTACAACAGAAATGATGAGAAAAATATTCCCATAGAAAATATATAAAAATTTACTTATTACTCACTCATATTTACAACGGTATTTGATATAAGTAAAAATGCTACAGGATAAATATCACATTAAAAATGTAGAGAACCATCAGAAGACCATCTTCTGCTCAGCCGACTTGGAGGATTATCAGGAAACTACACGTTATAGAAAAGCAAGCAAGGAGTAAAACTAGTGGGTTAGTCTGGGAATGGAGTTGATCATAAACGAGCGATGCCTGGTTCGGCACAAACCAGCAGCATATAGGACATAAAGGTCTTTTAGGATGAGGTAATTGGTGACAATTTAAGGAGCGTTGAGGATTTTACCAACGATTTTGTTACAATTACAATGATTTCACCCCCTGAGTCCAGATTGGCCTTGTATAACTTAGTGGAATTCTAGAGCGTCGGTCTAATAAGTGTCAAAGTAACCGGAAGCGAAAAGCAGTTTCTTGTCGTTTTATTCTTGTGTGCGGGTTCCATGTAAGACGTTTGTCAATCAGGACTCCTTGATAATGGATCTATTGCACGGCGACAGGAAGTAAAACGTTGGTCTCGAGCATGTGCGATGGCAGTTACGAGTTGAAGAAAACCTGGATAGTGTGTAATTTAGTAAAAAGCCGCACCCCCAACCATCTTCATCTTCAGGAATTTCTTTTTATAAATAAAAAAAAAATCGACTAGTTTTCCTATAAGAATAATATAAAATTTTTGTAATCAAAGAAATACGAGTCAAACACTGAAATATGATCAACTGAGAATATGGAACGTCAGGCAAAATATAATCAGTATAGATAACTCCTAATACACATAATTAAGTAGTAAAAAATAAACTAAAAAAATATTTTTTAACAAACAAAAAAATCATCAATATTGGATATCGATTGGGAGAGTGAATGGAAATATGAACGTGACCATATTCTGAATGGGGTTGTCACCCACAGGCCAACATTCACGTTGGCCTATACTTTGCCTCGTCTTCGGCAAAAAGGATAATATTTCCTTCAGGAACTTAAGGAATATTTCGACAAAAGGATTTCTTTCAAAGCCCCTTTCAAATCATAACACCTTGTCCGAACGTCGACGGTATTCTTCAATGAAATGTTAACTAGTTGTAGTTCTTTTTAATTTGTTGTAAATTTAAATTAACATATGTTTACAAATATGACAAGATAATAAGCTGTGGGGCCCAAAAATATAAAGCAAATTCTTATTATATTGATAGCTTTTTTTTTAAATTTTATTTGATCAAACTAAATCAAACCAAAACAAATACTACTAGATGAAAATAACTAGATTTCTAGTGAGAAAGTGTTCAATTCGGTTTCAAAATCAAACACTCTACCGTCAGTCAACTCACTAGTGTAACCTACAACATCGCTCACAACTTCAATATCGAAAAACATACCGGTATGGCTCTACTCCATATAGAGAAGGCTTTTGACTGTGAGTGGCACAGAGGTTTAATATTCAAACTTAAGCTCATAATTTTCCAGAATACCTAATCTTTTTAATTACAAACTATTTAACAAATTCTAATTTTTTGTCCAAAGTAACCATGACAAGTTCAATACAAAAACGATTCAAGCAGGTGTACCGCAGAGATCTGTCCAAGGACCCACAGTTTTTTATCTTCATATAAATGATATAACCAAATCAAAACTAAAACAAACATTGCCCTCTTTGCAGATGATGCTTATATCTTTATTCCCTCTTATAGGATAAGCACAATAGCCATCCGACAATTGAACCAAACCATCTCAAAACCGATTTCATCCTTTTTACTTACTTAGGCGTCCAAATAGATACAAAATAATATTTTAAATTATCATGCAGATTCAGAAACCTACTGGGATCATGCTGAAGTTATTTCCATTTATTACTCAAAACTTGATATAATTAACAAAACGTTAATTTATTATCTGTATATTAGACCTATTATATGTGTCTGGGGGCGGGGTGGCAGAGCGTGTTAGCGCGCGTTGCCTAGTAACAGAGAACCGATAAGTTGAAACAAATAATTTACGAGTTCGAGTCTCGATGTTGGGGGGATTTAATCTCGGCATTTATCCCCCGCCCTCACCCCTTGGCCAGATAAATCCCCCGTATAGCCTTCAAAGGCGAGGTAGGGAAGAACAAAAAAAAAAAAAAAAAAAAAAAAAAATTGGCGTCTATCCGAGATATACCAATTGATCTCACGCATTACACGTTTGAATGTGCCTAGCATATCAACTTTCATTTAAAAGTTAACTACAGATTTTTTCAAAGCTTGTGAAAACAGTGAGCATGGCCATATTAGGGACATAGTAAATTATTCCAAACCTGATGATTTAACGTATACAATTTTTAGGCTTAAGAGGCTAAAACATATTGGTTTATAGTAGTGATGAATTTTTAAAAATTTTTACTTACTATTTTATTTTATTTATTAATTATTTTTATACTTAAATCTTTGTTTATATCGTTTTGTCTATGTCTGTCTCTTTAGAGGTTTTTTTTGTTAATCTTAACTCTATTCTTTTTCTGATTTGTTAAATTATAACTTTATATGTTATTAATTGCTTACATGCGGAGTGTAAAAAAGCCCATCCGGCTTGAAACAAGATTATATATGTGTAACTTTAAGTTTTATGTAACTTTAATTGTCAATAAAATATTTATCAATCTATAATGTGCCTAGCATATCAACTTTCATTTACAAGTTAACTACAGATTTTTTCAAAGCTTGTGAAAACAGTGGTCATGACCATATTAGGGACATAGTAAATTATTCCAAACCTGATTTAACGTATAAAATGTTTAGGCTTAAGAGGCTAAAACATATTGTTCTAGGGTAGTGATAATTTATTTTTTTTTAGTTTTTTTTTTTTTTATTTAATAATAATTTTTATACCTAATTATTTGTTTATATCGTTTTGTCTATGTCTGTCTCTTTAGAGGGTTTTATTTCGTTGTTAATTTTACCTCTATTCTTTTTCTTATTTGTTAAATTATAACTTTATATTTTATTAATTCTTACATGTAGAGTGTAAATACGCTGTTTTCAGCGAATCTGACATAAAATGGCTGCAACACTCAAAGTATAAGCCACAAAAATATTTTATTCACTGTTTTATATTCAGGAAAATATAGTGATTAACTGGTAAAAAAAAATCATGAAAATGAAAAATTTTGAGTGGCAAGGTCTGGAAGATTTCGAATGGTCAATCCATGCTATAAAGTAGCACTTGCAGACAGGTAGGAGTGACCTGTAGTTAGCCTAATTGGTGAGCCGGTGCTCAATAATTGTTTGTTTTGAAAAGGATCCCTTGTTGTATCTACCGAGGGATCAAAACGTCAATAAACAACATACAGAAAGTTTAAAAAAAAATCATAATATAAAATGGTTGATGAATTTTATTGTTGTATATACATACTTTTTTACGGGACTTGTTGATATGGATTCAAAAACCAAGAACTAGAAATACAATTTTTTTTGCTGGGAATTAGAATTTAAAAATAACCATAATTAGCCTTACTATATAATTCATTCATAGGCAAGTAAAAATAAATTAACAAGCCGTTCTAGCAATAATAAACATGACTACCACTGTTTCATGACAGGACGTGCCGAATCATAATTTATTATTTCTTAAATATTTTTTTTTAATTAATAGATTTATTGCTATTTACAACTGTATAATGATATACATCTAGTAAATGAGATACAAGATACAAATGTCATGGATTCACATGTGGGGATACTACCCATTGGTTGCTCTCCAAAGACTATGTTAAACTAGAAGGTCTCGTGGCCATCTTCTTTTCAGACGCCTCGGAGGATTATCAGGGATTGTAGAGGAAGCAAGTATTGAAACAAGTGGATTAGAGTGGGAATGGAGTTTGTCATGAAAGGTGTGGTACCTGGTTCGCGCCAAGTCAGCAACATAGGGAACGTTAAGGTCTTTATGGATGAGTTTATTTGTGACAAAATAAGGAGCGTTGAGGATTTCTTGAATAAAAGAATGTTTTTTTCTTGAACTAACTTAAGTGGTTTTTAAGTTTGAGACTCCAAAGAATCCACAATCGGAATAAACATAACAAAAGAAATTAAAATACTTCTATCACTTAGAGGCTTGAAAACAGGTTCCAAAATGTCCTAATAGATTTTGAGCGTTTTAACTTTTACTTACTATATATAGTAAGGGAAAGTATTGCGATCGTGAACATTTTCGAATTAGAGTTTTTAACGGAAATACACATTTTAGGGTCCCCTGAGTCTAAATAATCAAGTGACGCAAAAAGGTCTCTGTGTGTGGTAACTCCCGGGCGGGGACGGTAAGTGCTATGAAACTGAAATTTCATATTTAAGACAAATATACGCCCGAGAAGTTACAAAACCTTTTTCATAAAAATGAGCTTACTAGAAGAGCCACTTTATACAATGCATTTCGCACCTTTTTTTCGATTTTCTCGAAAACGGTTCCGACGATTTTGATTAAACTCGCTATATCGATGTAAACTTTAATGGGCTTTAATATAATTTAGGTTTCATTCGGATTAAAATGGTCTGGCAGGGCTTAATATTATATCCCACCCCTAGTACTCACAGTCCGGGGCCACCCAGCCGAGGTCTCTCACATAGAGATAGGCTCTCATTATATACATTTACAGGCTTAATGCTTTGAAAACTCAGGCGATTGTTATAGGTTCCAATTATTTCCTCAGATCACATACTACATTTCCAAGTCTAACCCTAAATGATCACCTTCACTTCCTATGTCAAAAACCTGGGTATTACCATTGACCAAAACCTCTTCTGGAAACCCCATATTGCCCAAATCTCCCGAAGAACAATAAGTACCCTTAAATTGTATGTTTGGATTAGCTTTTGTACGAAAATAACCTATCTATGATAAACAATACATTATTAAGGCCGTTAATAAACATTGTACATTTCTTTGGTAATTATGTAAGTAGTGGCATTTTCAACATCACAATTGGTAAAAGCAATTCAAAAGAAAGTGCCAAGTTTGATGTACAAAAATTGAGGATAAAAATAATAAGCCAACTAAATAAGGCAGTTTGAATGCAATGGGCTAAGCGAAGCTTATAAACTAAGAAATTAAAAAAATGAAAAGAAAAAACAATACGACACGATTTTATTACAATAATCGGTTGTTGATGTTAACATATGTTTATTCTATTCAAAAAAAATTTCCCAAGATTTAATAAACTAATATCTTTAGTGGTGTGAACTATTTATTTCATTTTTCTAATTCAAATTTGTTTAATGCATGCATAAATTATCTTATTAAGGTCATAATTTAATTAGATATCAAACATTACTTTAATTGTACTCATATTATCCTCTCAACTATTCAGTTATTTATAAATCTTTTATTCATACAAAAATAAGTTATTATGTTAACCAATATTCTTCAACTTGTTTAATGTTTATTTACTTGTATAAAACTATAACTGCTAATTGATTGCTGCAAGATTTATTTCCGAAATAACTTGCTTAGAAACAAACCATTATCATCTTTTATATTCAATACTGAAATTATGCACTTACCTATTCAGTTATTTATTAATCTATACGTCATACAATTCTTAATTAATTATTGTTAACCATTATTCTTTGAATAATTCGAATTAAATAACTTGTTAAACGTTCACTATTACCTTTAATAATAACTGGCAAGATTAATTTCAGCAATAACTCAATTAAATATGAATCATTAATCATTTTATTTGTATTCAATACTCAAATTATGCACGAATCTATTAAGTTAATTATAAAATTTTAATTAAAAAAATGTCAGTTATTATGTCTGATCATTATTCTTACTAACTTTGTTTATGTTAACTATAATTTGTTTAATTATTACTGGCAAGATTTATTAATGCATCGTACATCTCAGATATATTTTCATTCAAATCCTCCCTCCACTCCTGCAACACTCGTTCGCGACCTTCGGACCTGTATGTAATGCCTCATCGAACCGCAGCTTTCGACAGATCTTTCCTTATCCGATCCTAGTCATTATGGAATTCTGTTTCTTCTTAAATTCATCACTCCGACCTTCAAATCCTCTTTGTTCAAACATTTTCTGTCTATCCAATTCTCAAATAACCCTAATTAATAAGCAAATTTCAATAAAAATCAGTAAATAGAGTAGAGAAAAACAATTATTTATTATATCTTATTTTGCATCGTATTTAAATATTTTTTTGCAACGTATATTAATATTTATGTATTTAATTTTACACCTTTCATAAGCATTTTAAATTTATTTAAATTATCCCTGTATAGATGAATATATAAATACTAGCTGTGTCACGCAGCTTTGCTCGCGAATATTGCATTTCGTATTAATTTATGTGCGTTTATGGTGAGATTGGCTATAATAAATATCAACTATCAGCTACTCTTTGTTATCATTTAAAGCCCGATCTTGACTTCTTCCTGGCAAATTTACAATAGCAAACCAGTAGAAGTGGTTATACCCATAATCACTTAATATGTAAGAATAATCGTCACAAACCATTTTAAAAAAATAAATAACAATTGAATATATTTTCATAGGAACCTACACTCGAAACAGATATGAAACGCAATATGCTTAAAAGGGTCGGTCACCTGTATGTAGTGACAGCCAGGTGCCCTTAAGATTTTTTAATAGTAAAAAACAACCTTAGTTATGCCCTCCTTCGAAGGGAACATAAAATGGTGGTCCCATGAACTCGTTAAAGATCTCTACCCTAACTAAACTTGGCGAGGAAAAAATTAGTCATCATCCGATTAACCATAGTAGTACAAAAGTGACGTTAAATGAACAGATAACAACAGTAATATGCTTAAATATATTTGTTATAAAATTTTTGTACCTTTGCTGATACATATCAGATTAAGAAAATTTTACGTTTAGGTTGTTCAACCACTTTCTGGGCGAAGATTTTCAAATCCTGCCTTATTGCACATCTAGGCGGTAAGACGAACCTCCAGGAAAAATTTTATCCTCACAACCTTAGTAATTTTTTTAGATACCAGAAAATTGAGTGGTACTTTCTTTTATAAATATAGACATACAGCTAATAAAAGTCCTAAATATGCTTAAAATAATAGTTCTGATTATTATACTCGAAAAAAATCAAAAGAAATAGTATTTTTTTTAAAATTTATTTAAATTTATAAATGTATATGCTTCAAGGTAATAACAATTAAAGTTGAAAATGTCTCTTGAAATAAATCATGACAACAATATAGATAATAATATAGATTGATATAAATATTTCCGCGTTGTGTAACCTTCTATACTCCCCAGTAGCCTCATCTCTCTTCGGAACAAATATTTTAGTACCTTATTTTCTAAAACCTTTAGCCGTTGTCCGTCCTTCAAAGTAAACGTCCACGTTTCACCGTCGGAAGAATAACAGTTTTATAAATTTTAACCGTTAAGTTTTTAGACAGAAGCTAAGTAATTTCGCAACTGAATTATAACACGCATTTCCCGCGTTTAACCAGGACTTAATTTCCTCCTGGGATTTTTTTTCGTTATCATTGAACCTAAATACTTAAATTTCTCTACGTGTTCAAATGTATACCCTGATATATCCTATTTCTTTACCGGTTTTTATTAACGGACTTGTAGTTTTTTAGTTTCCGTGTCTTCCTTTAGCAGTACCAAATCATCGGCGTATCCCAGAACCGGAATTTTATCACCCAAATTTAAATCTTCTTAGTACATGTCACTTTTTCTTTGATATATTCTAAAGCGACTTCGTCTGCATCAATTTCTGTTATTATGATTGCTATTAAGAAGCTTTTAAAACAATATATTTTAAAGTACTTCCGCGTAAATGACATTTTTAGATTTTCTCGTGGCAGAAGAACATACTGATTTTCTCCGCAACCCGATCTCGACGTAAATCTATTCCTACGCGTTTAAATGGAAAAATATAAATTAACGGGAAATTGAATTGTTTAAAAATAAAAGATAAATCATTTGGAATCATTGAGAAGGGAGGTTTTTTTTCTCCCAAATTTACCCCGTTTTTACTTTCACTTACTATATATAGTAAGGAAAGTATTGCGATCGTGAAAATTTTCGAATTCCAGTTTTCAACGGAAATACACGTTTTAGGGTCCCCTGAGTTCAAATAACCAAGTCCCGCAAAAAGGTCTGTGTGTGTGTGTGTGTCTGTGTGTGTGTGTGTGTGTGTGTGTGTGTGGTAACTCCCGGGCGGAAACGGTAAGTCCTATGAAACTGAAATTTCATATTTAAGACAACTATACGCCCGAGACGTGACAAAACTTTTTTCATCAAAATGAGCTTACCAGAAGAGGCACTTTATACCATGCATTTTGCACCTTTTTTCGATTTTCTCAAAAACGGTTCCGACGATTTTGATTAAACTCGCTATATCGATGTAAAATTAAATGGGCTTTAATATCATGTAGGTTTTATTTGGATAAAAATGGTCTGACAGGGCTTAAATGCCGATATTTTAAATTTTCTTCCTCTAAAGTACCTTTAATTTTTTAGATTCAATAATAATAACTAGATTATCTTGTTAGCGCTGATGAAAAACAGGTAAATATATAAATTGAATAAATTCGATACCCAACTAAAGGAGAAAACAGAAAAAATATATTTTTAATGAAATTTTTCGTTTTTGAACATAAGAGCAGTAATATACATGTATGATATACCGTTGGAAAGCTAAAGATTTTAGAAAAAATATCATCTCATACACAAACTTTTAGAAGTTAATAGAGAGTGATGAGAAGAAGATAAAACTAACTGATTATTTTAGATAATAATATAATAGATTTTTTAATAAAACACATGTTTATATATAAATTCAATTTGATTAATTCCTTAATAGTTTCACGTATTTTTATCTCTAACTGTATTTGAAAATTCTTTCATTGATTTTAAAAATCGAGGTAAGTGAAAGTCGTGTGTTGCCCGCACCAGATTTTTTCCCAGATTTTCGACTGATTCTTCGGTCCTATTGGTAGCAGCGTGATGTTATATAGCCTATAACCTTCCTCGATTAATGGACTATCCAACACAAAAAGAATGTTTCAATTAGAACCAGTAGTTTCTGAGATTAGCGCGTTCAAATAAACAAACAAACAAACTCTTCAGCTTTATAATATTAGTATAGATTATATTTTATGATTTTTTTGTTTAGTTTGTTTTATTTGTTTTTCTAAATTATTATTATTAGAAGTTAGCTGTTAATTTAGTACTATCATTCATTTTCTTTGTTATTTCTGTCGTTATTTGTTTGTGTTTTTACATTAAGATACTGAAGTTCCAATTTAATTTGTCTGTAATATTATTCTGAAGGGACTTGTCTCAGAATAAATATAGAATTTATTTATTTATTATTATTTATACATATAAAAAAGAAGCATAAATGGATAAATGAAAATTAAAAAAAAGTGACCTCATGGAACAGATGAAACATGTTGGTTGCCCTACTATTATCAATCATGTAACACAAACATGAAGTCCTTCAATCCATAAAAAAGACACAAGATAAAGTGAACTTTATAGAAGATAAACAGAATATATTTAAAAGTTAATACTATTCGCTTCACACTAAACTGGTCCTCCGACTAGTTTAAGAGGATCTAACCAGTAAAAGGTCTATAAGGGAAGGTCTCGAGTTTAGTACTAGTTTTATCTCTAATGCACGTAGATCTCGTAAAGTAAACTAGATGGAACTGGAATGAGAGGGTCAGTAACTGGCTAGCCTCAGGACTTGTGGAATTTAAGGAGTTCCAGTCCATCATTCTTAATCCGATAATCCATATAAGGTGGTAACGTAAAATATATATTTTTAAAAATTTATTTTACACTTTATATATGAACATATTTTTATTTTTTTATTCTTGGCTAATTTCTTTTGTTTGTTTTTCTAAATTATTAAAAGAGCCTACATAGTAATTTATTACTAGCATTCATTTTTATTATTTTTCTGTTGCTTTTTGTTTGTGTTTGTACTCTAAGACATTGAAGCTCTAATTTAATTTGTCTGTGATATTCCGAAGGGAGCTGTACCAGAATAAATAAAGAATTTATTATTATTATTATTATATATTTAAGTTTCAAAGCAAAGCCTAATTAACTTCCTAAAATATCATAAACAGACATATCTCAAATACCTAAATATTAACATATTAAATTGAGCACGGCTGCCTACCACAGAAATTTCCCTATACAAGGGAGAGCCAGCCCATCAGAAGGTAGCGAGACCCAATAAGTGTTACTTATTAACATAGTTAGCAAGGTTGTGTAAAGGGCCGTTACTCTGCTTAGGGTGTCACTTTCCTCTCCCTTTTTCCTCAATAAATTCAAAAACACGATTGGAAAATTCGCGAACCTACTTCTAATCTATAAATTTTGATAAATAAAATGAAATAAAAATAAATTTTATCCTAGAACAAAATAGTCCCCTAAGAATAAAAAAAATGGATAAAATTAATGATATTAGGAAAAGTCAAAAAATTAAATTTTTTAAATAATAATCGAGATATTTATAGCCATTTCTTTCTCTTGCAGTTTCCAACGTTATTGCTATTGGTGTCACTTGAATCCTAATACTATATTAAATTATTTTGTAAACATAATGCCTCTCTATGGGATTCAGTGATTGTTAGGCATCCCTTCAACCAAAATGACACAAGCTATAATTCAATATGACATAATAAAACAATTTACGAAATCCAGGTCTTGTTACGGCACTATTGGAAACAAAAACGAACAGAAGCCGAAACAACGCGTTTAATACAGGAAATTGAAGAGGAACTACACGTAAATGAACGGACTGAGAGGGGGTGGTTAGCTAAATTTGAAAGTGGCAGTAAAAATTGGTGTAGAATGGCTTCTAAATGGCAAAAAAAAATATTGAGCATAGTGGACTATACTTTGATGGCTAAAACGTATTTGAGGTAAATCAAAAATCAATTTAATTTTAATACTTAAAACTACATTTTTTTAATTACCCCACTTTGTATGGTCTTTTAAAACTCCAATACAGAAATGGAGCAAATTTCGTAAGAAACATTAGTTTTCATCTATAGTTTTAAACATTACATATATTGGGAAGATTGATAGTTTAGGATATGGAGAAATAATTGGTTTTTGAAAGTGGTTAAAGAAAAGGCTTTAGGAATGGACGTAGGTGATGAATTCACTAAATAGGGTAGAACAAAGAATTTTTTAAAAAGACCTATCTGTGTGAAGGTATAGACAAGTCTATGGGTTGTGATCTCCTGTTTACTAAATGGAAAAAGGATCGTGTGCTGAGTATATGAAATATATAACGTTTTCTTTTCGTTTCAAAGGATCGGAAAATACAGGTATCCAACGAGGTATCGTCGATAGAAAAAAGGGCAGAGCCACTTCAAATTTTATAAAGAGCATATTTAAAGAACTACAAACATATATTGGTACAGATCAATTTTAGATAAAGAGCTATGGTTTTATTTATGAGTGAATTAACAGAAAATGATGGAGAGAAGATGGATGGAAAATGAAGTATGAATTCTTGAAAAGTGTATAGTTATACAAATATCCATAGTGGAGTAGAAGTAATTTTTAGATATCCAGTTAGAGTAAACCACTTACCAAAAGCAAGAAATTGAAATTGATTAATGCCACATACCTGAAACAAAAAAAGGCTGAGTTAATATTCCTACAGTAAAAATTTATTAGTATGATTATAACTTATTAAGAAAACAATTTTAATTTTAAAAATAATAGATCTAAAACTGATATTTGATACTGATACCACTAAGGAAAAAAAATATATATAAAAAATTCCAGCCCAAATCTATTATTGTAAATAATAGCGAAATATCAATCAGAACGATCAATTTTCTTTTCTATAGACCATTATATGACACAAAGATACATCCATAAATTCCGTTGACCGCGCTCCGCGGAATTACTCCGAAACTACTGGACCAATTTTTTTTTTTTTAATTCGCCACAAAAATACTAGGGAATCCAACGATGACTCTAACATCTAGACTTTGATATCAGCTGGATATCATTAAAATGGCCGCCGATTAAAAGTGATTTCATTCAACAACTCAGTTATTTTTTGAATATTAAGAAAAAATCTATTAGAGCTTTTAACAAAAAAAACAAACAGCGAATAATTATATAAAGAGAAAAAAGAAAAAAAAAATTGAAATTGTAACCATAAATACGCCTATAACTCAGTTATTTTTTAAGACAGAGAAAAAATATGTAGAGTAACTTATAAGAGATGTGAGGCTATTATTGATGATAGACATAAATTTAAGGTGGTCTGGAATCAGAATTTTTTCAAAAATAATTTGAATGAAAATCGATAGAAAAGAATAAGAAATAGTTTTTTTAGATAGATTTATTGCTATTTACAACTGTATAATAATATACATCTAGTAAATGGGATACAAGATAAAAATGGCATGGATTCACATGTGGGGATACTACCCATTGGCAGCTCCCCAAAGACTATGTTAAACTAGAAGGTCTCGTGGCCATCTTCTTTTCAGACGCCTCGGAGGATTATCGGGGATTGTAGAGGAAGCAAGGATTGAAACAAGTGGATTAGAGTGGGAATGGAGTTTGCCATGAAAGGAGTGGTACCTGGTTCGCGCCAAGTCAGCAACATAGGGAACGTTAAGGTCTTTATGGATGAGTTTATTTGTGACAAAATAAGGAGCGTTGAGGATTTTTCGAAGGATTTTTGATTGCAAGGATTGGAGACGGGAAGAATTTGATGGTTTAGTAGAGCCCCAAATCTCTACTCCGTAAGTCCATATCGGTCTGATGATAGTCATATAGATGAGCCTTTTGTACTTAAGTGGAAGGTTAGAGCGTTTGTCTAGTAAGTGTTGAAGGAGTCGAAAACGTCGGGCAGTTTCTTGTCTTTTCAGTCTTGTATGAGGGTTCCAAGTAAGACGTTTGTCCAGGTGCAGTCCTAGGTATCGGATCTGTTCAACCGGGACAAGAGGAGTGTTATTGAAGGATACTGTTGGGCAGGATGTCATAGGTTTACGACGAAGGGTAAAGGTGATTTGGTGGGATTTATTGGAATTTATTTTTATTCTCCAGTTCTGACACCATACTTCAAGGTCTTTGATGTGTGATTGAAGAGTTTGGGAGGCAATAGTTGGATCGTTGTTGACTGATAACACACATGTGTCATCAGCATAGGTAGAAAGGAAAGTGCTAGGATGGGATGGGATATCAGCTGTATAAACTGTGTAAAGGATGGGTCCTAGAATACTGCCTTGAGGAACACCTGCATACTGATTAAAAAGGGATGAACAGGAACGGTTATGATTTACTTTGAAGGACCTGTCTGTGAGATAGGATTGGATAATAAGGAAGTATGTAGGTGGGAGGAATTTACGGAGTTTGTAAAGCAGTCCCGGGTGCCACACTCGGTCAAAGGCCTGTTCTACATCGAGGAAGGCTCCCGTGCAGTACAATCCGCGCTCCAATGAAGACGAGACAACGTCCACCACACGATGGCATTGCTGGATAGTGGAGTGAGATGTTCGGAAACCAAACTGATGATCTGGGATAATGTGATTGGAATCAAGGATGGGATATATGCGTTTAAGCAGAAGTTTTTCAAGGATTTTACCCATGATGCATATGAGAGAGATGGGGCGGTAGGAGGAAGGGTATTCTGGAGGCTTTTTGGGTTTGGGGATCATTTTAATGATGGATAATTTCCAGGAAGCGGGAAAATATGTGGAGCGGAGAACGGCATTACAGATGTAAGTAAGATATAGGATGGCTTTTCGAGGAAGTAGTTTTAGGATACGGGAAGTTATGAGGTCATGTCCAGGGGCTTTGCGGGATGGTAAACTCTGGATGATGTTCGATATTTCGGATGGATGGAACGCTTTAGGGGGAAGATTCATTTGGAGAGGAATATCCAGTTCTGCTGCAATACATTCGAGGTGATGAGGATTAAGGATATCAGGATGAGGGTTATATATTTTAGAGAGATGTTCTGCGAACGTCCGGGATTTTTCGTCGTCTGATCTTGTCCAGGATTGTGATTCATTTAGGAGGGGATGATTAAAATCTTTGAACTTTAGGAGTTTTTTAGTGGTCGTCCAGAGTGAATTATCAGTGGTAGTGAGGTTTTCAGTCATGTTAAGTAATGTTTGAGTTTTGAATTTACTGAGTTCTGATTTTAGTTTGTTGGTCAATTTTGTATAATTAGTTTTATCTGAAGGATATCTTGTCCTATGCCACTTCGATCTTGCTCTGCGTTTTTCTCTTAATAAGATACGAATGTGCTGTGGCAGTACAGTCTGTTGAGTAGTATTGATGTTGAATGTGGATGAAGTGTTATCTTTTATACTGTTAGTTATTGAGTCTGTCAATATTCCTACAGCTTTATCAATGTCATGTCTAGTCTTGAGGGGAATTTTTAGATCCAATGTATTCTCCAAGTCGCATCGGAATCCGTCCCAGTCCACACGTCCTGTAATTAATGAGTTGATTGGGGGTTTAGGAACATAGCTCGAATGCAAGGATAGCAGAACTGGACTGTGATCTGATGAAAGGTCATTCAGGGCTTCGATCATAGTTTGGGAGAAGGATATCTGAGAAGAGACAAATATATCGAGGATGTCAGGACGTTTTCGGAGAGATGTAGGCCAGTAAGTGGGGTTCATGGGTGAGAGGATAGTATAACAGTTGGATATTGAGACGCTTGAGAGGATATTGCCACGGGGATTGGATGTACGACAACCCCATCGCTGGTGTTTGGCGTTATAGTCTCCTCCAGCAATGAAGCGCGGTCCTAGTGATCGAAATAGGGTATCGAGTAGCTTATAGGAAAGAGGTTTATTGGGAGGACAGTATACAGCTGAAAGGGTTACATGGAAAGGACGAGTTGAAATGATTATAGAGGTTGATTGTATGGTGTCAGTTGGAGTAGATGGAATAAGGGAATGGGATAGGGATTTATGGATTAGGATGCATGATCCGGCATGGGCAGTGTTGTCAGGGTGGTCTGATCTATAAGTGATGTAGTCACGTATGTAAAACTTTGATCGTTTAGTGAAGTGGGTTTCAGTCAGTAATGCTACGTCTATCTGTTTGTCATGTAGAAATACGTCGAGTTCGTCACGGTGGTTATGTAGGCCATTAGCATTCCACAATACTATAGTTAAGGGCTTTACATTCATCGTGGGAGATTTAATGGTATTTCGGAAAGGAGTCTAGTGAGAAGGGTGACAAGAGGTTTGATGGTTTCTGCAAGATCTGAGAGAAAGGAGTTCAGGATGGTATATATGCTAGATAGATCTTGGTTGGGAAAAGGGTGCGGATAAGGAATATGAGAAGAATAAGTTATGTGGTCAGGGGTATTGACAGGAGACTGGATTAGGCGCGGGTTACGAGGATGTTCAGTCCTCTGTGAAACTTCAGGTAAGGGTTTCGGCTGGCTTGGCTGAACAATAGGACGGGGTGTGATTTTCTGAGGGTGTTCAGGAGGTAGTTTTACCCGCAGGGATTGGTGGTGGGAAGGAGTTGGCCGAAGTGGAGTTTGTGGATGTGGATGGGATGCAGGAGGCTTGGTGTGGGAGGTTGGAGGCGCCTGACGTCTAGGTTGCTGCTTCTTAAAGGTGGCGGTCTCAGAGAATGATTTCCTGAAGTCATCTTTAACATCGCTGACGGTAGAGGTAGAAGGTAGAGGTAGAGGCTGCGGTTGCGCGATGATAAGTGGCGGTTGCTTAAATCTTGGGAAGTCAGTCAAATTATCTAGTGCAGGTACCTGGGAGCAAGTCTTCTGTTCTATTCTTAATCCCGGTGTATTTTGAGATCGTTGCCGAAGTAGATTTTTGTAAACAGTGCAGCCCCTGTAGCTCGCCGGATGGGCTTCGCCACAAAGAGCACACGTTGCTGTCTCAGTTCGAGGCTTCGGGCAGGTTTCAGAGGCATGGGGACCAGCGCATTTAACGCACCTTGCCGGGTGAAAGCAGTATGTCTTTGTGTGTCCCAAGTTTTGACACTTTGTGCATTGAACAATGCTGGTTTGCTTCCTTGGTTCTTCGAAACGGACTGTTGAGTAGACTAATCTAGTGATATTAAAAATTTCCGAGTTGTTTTTGGCCGGTTCTAGATCTACGAAAAATAGTGGAAGCGTATATTTTTCTTTTGGATGTACGACGGGTGAAATCTTTCTAACAACATGTCCAATTTCTTCCAGGTCGCGTTTGATGGCATCTGTAGGTGTGGTTGAGTGGAGTCCTCGTAAAACCACTCGATATGATTTTTCTTCTTTTAATTGGTAGCAATGGAAGTCATAATTGTTTGTAGTTAAATAACTGATGAGCTTTTTATAACTTTCTTTGCTGGTGGTGTTGATTTTTATGTCACTCTGTCTTGAAAAGCAACGAAAATTAGACTGTCCGATCAACTTTGCCATTTCTCGACCGAAGGACATAAAATCGCTGATTTTAGAGACAAATATAGGAGGTGGTTCTGGATTTGTAAACCCTTGGCTCGGAACTTCGTTGACATTTTTGGCTGTAGACTGAGCGGCGGATGTTGATGGAGCGGCGGATGTTGATGGGGCGGCAGTCGTTAATGTAGCGGCTGACGGTATAATTGTTTCATTTTTGTTGGCTGCAGTCGTACTGCGAGTTTTAGGAGGAGATATAATTTCTTTAGGTGATTGTTTTATCTTGGCCTGTTTATTTTTCTGTTTGGTTGGCGAATTCTCCAGGGATCCAGGGTTTGAGTGGCGGTTTCTTTTCTGAAGTGACCGGCGCTTTAAATATTGCGAATCAGATTCACTGATTTCTGAAAATGGTGTCTCTTCGTCCGAGTCATCACACGATGTAATCATATCTGGGTCCATAATCACTAATATAAGAGAAGAGAAGAGAAAAAAAAAAAAAATATATATATATATATATATATATATATATATATATATATATACCTACAATAGCTAATAAAAAAAAATTTACTTAAAAAAATTTTAAAACTAAACTATCTACATTATATACACATAAAAACATAATTAAAAGAAACATATCTGATTTATATATAGAAACAAGTAAATAAATAAAAGAAATACACAAAAATAAAGAAATAAAATAGTTCGAAATAATAACTTTAAGAAAATAAAGTCTTAAAATCACAAAAATTAAACCAGATATGAATAATGTCCCGGTTACGAATTGGGAAATGACAACAGTGCTGGCCAAGACCTTGTAAACAATAGCTGGGCAGAAGGAATTAGTAGCCTCTCGGCAGGTGCCGAAAGTAGCCTCGTAGCACTACTTCCAGGCTCTAGCGAACACCAGTCTATTACGTGCTTATAAAAATTAACTGCACTCACCTGTCTCTCCAGTTGTGGTTTATTAAGTGTTTAACTGTTCACTAACTCACTATTCACAAAGTTTGAGGGCTGTTTACTCAGTAAAACAGAAATGGCAAGGTAACAAATACAGAGCGATATGAATATAGAACTGTAGGTGCGGCCATAAGAAATAGTTAAAAAGTATATTAAATGCTTTAGGTTTATTATTTTCTATAATGAACCATAGTAATCAACCAAACAAAGAAAATTGAAAAATAAATACCAAAATAGTCCTTAGAGCTAAAAAATATGGTGCACGCAACACACGACTTTCACTTACCACGACTGTTAATGTTAATTTAAAAACTATTAACTATGCTTCAATTTAAAAAATATTTAAAGTTGATTTTAATGAAACGTGTATTCATTATCGTTGGAAACATATGTGTAGGATTGTTGGTAATTCAAATACAATTTTTTTTTTTCTTTTCATTTATTGAGATTTACAACTGTATTAGTTAATACATCAAGTATATTAGCTGTCAGATAATATACATGAAGAGAAAATGCCCATTGGCATCACTCCACTATGAATCTAAACTAGAAGGTCTCGAGGCCATCTTCTTTTCAGGCGTCTCGAAGGATTGTCAGGAATAGAAGAGGAAGAAAGGATTGAAACTAGTGGGTTAGAGTGGGAGTGGAGTTTGTCATGGAAGGATTAATACCTGGTTCGGACCAAATCAGCTACAAAGGGAATATTAAGGTCGTTATGGATGACTTGCTCGTGACAAAATAAGGAGCGTTGAGGATTTTTCGAAAGATTTTAGATTGTAAGGATTAAAGACGGGAAGAATTAGATGGTTTAGAGGAGCCTCATAGCTCAACTCCGTAAGTCCAGATAGGTCTTATAATGGTCATGTAGATGAGTCTTTTGTAGCTAAGTGGAAGTTTAAAGCGTTTGTCTAGTAAGTATTAAAGTAACCGAAAGCGGCGAGCAGTTTCTTGTCGTTTCAGTTTAGTGTGCGGATTCCATGTTAGACGTTTGTCAAGTAGAAGTCCTGGGTAAGGGATCTGTTCAACTGGAACAAGCGGAATATTACTGAAGGATGCTGTAGGACAGGATGTCATAGGTTTACGACGAAGGGTAAAGGTTATTTGGTGGGATTTGATGGAATTTATTTTAATTCTCCAATTCTGACACCTCAAGGTCCCGGATGTGGTATTGAAGAGTTTGAGAGGAAATAGTCGGATCGTTTTGACTGATAACACACGGGTGTCATCAGCATAGGTAGAAAGGAATCAAACAGAAATAAGTCTTTAGTCATTTGGATATACTGATTTATTAATGTACAGTATAAAACAGAAAGAATATACATCAGAACAATAACCGACACTAATGCTTCATTTACTGTGTTGACTCGAAGGTTCTTCCAATCCTCAGGTTACTTCACACAGTGTTGCCAGGTTCACGGTCAGGCTCCTACATATGATTTATATTAAATAATGTAACTACATTAAATTGTTAATTAGTAACAATTGTATTCCCTATTCGTCACTTTATATTACCTTTTACAACTTTGTGTTTCAGGTAATATATTTTCTAAAATGTTTCTATTTCCAACGGTATATTATACGTCAATGTTACTGTTCTTATTATCAGTAAGCCAAAAATTACGTTAAAAAATATTTTTTCAGTTTTCACCTTTAGTTGGATATCGAATTCGTTCAACTTATATATTTACCTGTTATCTATCAATGGTAATAAGATGATATGGTTATTTTTATATAATATACAAAATTAAAGGGTCTTTAGAGAAAGAAAATTAAAAATATCTGCATTTAAGCCCCATCAGACTATTTCAATCATAATGAAACAAATGATATTGAAGACCATTAAATTTTACATCGATATAGCGAGTTTAATCAAAATCGTTAGAGCCATTTATGAAAAAATCGTAAAAAGGTGCGAAATGCATTGTATAAAGTGGCTCTTCTAGTAAGCTCATTTTTATGAAAAAGGTTTTGTAACTTCTCGGGCGTATATTTGTCTTAAATATGAAATTTCAGTTTCATAGCACTTACCGTCCCGCCCGGGAGTTACCACACACAGACACACACACAGAGACCTTTTTGCGTGACTTGATTATTTAGACTCAGGGGACCCTAAAATGTGTATTTCCGTTAAAAACTCTAATTCGAAAATGTTCACGATCGCAATACTTTCCCTTACTATATATAGTAAGTAAATGCATGGGATAAAATAGAACTTCCGGTCAGCCGATTTTAGTAAAAAGTTGCTTTAACATCTCAGGTAGATAGTAGTCTTAAATATGAAATTTCAGTTCCGTACGACTTTTCGTTTTTGCGCTAAAGTTACCACACACAGATACACAGACACACAGGCCTTTTTGCGGGACTTAGTTATTTAGACTCAGGAGAACCTAAAACGAGCATTTTCGTTCAAAACTGGAATTGAAAATTTTCACGATCACAATACTTTCCTTTACTATATATATTTCATAATAGGTAAGTGAAAGTAAAATGAATCATTGAAATTGGTTCAGAACTTTCAGAAAAATAGGGTTTTGATATTAGCAGTGGTGATATACCATTTACCCTTGTAACATTTATTGTTTTTCATATTAATTAATTGCCTATTAACAGCTATTGAAAAAGTTACATCCTGATATACTGATTTATATATATAGTGATATACTGATCACTCATATAGCTCACGAATTTTTGATATTAGCATAACAACACCTCAAAGGTCACTCATTAATAACTAAACAATATATATTGTTTAGCTATTTATGAGTGAATTTATTTAATAATGTAAATTAGTTCTTACAGAAGAACTACTTTACATATCACGCACGGCCTATGTATGGTAAGGCTCAGTCTACACACGCTGGTGGAAGAGAAAGGGCTTGAATAATGGTAAGCAAACTTACAAAAATAACAAGATAATCATAAAGTGTATCTAATATGAGCTTCAATAATTTATTAAGTTGTAGTGTACAAAGTATTGTTTAAGTTCCTTAGTAAATAAAAAAAAATCGATAAAACACAAATAATCAGAAAAGATCAATTATAATTACTACAAACCACTATAGTAGTAAAAAAAAAAAAAAAGTATACGCACAAACACACACACACACACACACACACACACACACATATAATATTATATATATATATATATATATATATATAATATATATATATATATATATAGAGAGAGAGAGAGAGAGAGAGAGATTGATTGATTGATTGATTTTTATTGTCTTAGGGCCAGAGGCCCTTTCTTACAGACAAAATTATAAACTTTTTACATACAAATGTGCCATTTAAAATATAATTGAATTACTTATCTACTAATTTTTACAATGTTATGTTTATAATTAACAGAAAAACTGTTACATATTATCTTTTCCAAATTTTAGAAAAATATAGGCAATATGCTGAAGGAAGATATAAAAAATAAAAAAAAGAAAAAAAAAGGAATGATGCTAATAATAAAGGATAATGAATAGGAATAATTAAGTAGAAGGAATATCAGGAAAGGGATAGGAAATGGCAACTGGTTTACAGAGAGCATGAGGCTTCAAGGCGCACTTGTCGAGTCTACGTCTAAAAATAGTCGAATGCATGCCCTGCGGAAGGAGGATGCGAACCTGATCTCCACCGGAAGCATGTTGAGTTCTCTCGCGGCCGCAGCGTGGAAAGCATTTCTAAAGGTCTCGGTTCTGCAGGCTGGTAATTGGAATAGACCCTGCATTCTCTCGCTCCGCACCTCCACGAATTCACTTCTTAGTGCCTCCGGAATCCCTGTATCTAGTATTTTACGTGCTAGGCACATTAGGTTGATTCGGCGATATTCTTTGACACGCAGCCAGCCTAATTCTTTCATTAATGGAGTTATATGCTCGTCCCATTTGGCGTTAAAGATAAATCGGATAGCGGTGTTAAGGGCTCTCTGAATCCTGCTGTCCTCCGTGTCAGTAATGTCCAAGTAAACCGAATCGCAATACCATACTAGAGGACATATAAGAGCTGATACTATCCTTCTTTTGACTTCGGCTGGCAACAAACGTTTCCATCGTGAGAGGGAATGCATCACACCATGGACTCTGCTCACGACTTGACTTGCGTGGTCTCGCCAAGACAAGGTACTGTTGATAACTACACCTAAGACCCTCATCCTGACACAACGCGGAATAATTTGGTCAAGTATCGTCAGTGGAGGCAGCAATGTACCCTTTTCAGCTTTAACCACCAGTTTAGGGCTTCCGATCAGCATCCAGCTTGATTTCTTGCTGTTGAGGTAAAGCCTGTTTTTAGTTGCCCAGAGCCGAACTTCTTCTAAATCAGTGTTCACTCGCTGCAAGGTCGAGACTACGTCTTCAGGAAACGCAGAAGCCCAAATAAACACGTCATCTGCAAACATATGTACTCTGCAGTTTCTGAGTGTATTTGCTAAGTCATTGATTTAACACAGGAACAATAATGGTCCCAAAACTGAACCCTGTGGTACACCTGCACTGCACTCCAACCATCCCGACGCGTCACTTAGAGTCCTTACTTGTTGTGGCCGCTTGCTAAGATACGACTGAAGCCATTGCAAGACCGAGAGAGAGAGAGAGAGAGAGACAATAAATAATTAGATGTACTGAGAAGGTACACGCGCTGTTTAATTAGTTGAATTATTAGTTATTTATACACGGAAGTTTTTGAAAATCAATAGATTTGTCATCTGCTTATGCAATAAGCAAATATGATGACAATATGAAAAGAAATACAACTGATAAGATTTGGAAATAAATTGCTATCAGTGTAGCAAGTCATTTTCCCAGATAGTCTTCTGGACGGATTAAAAGGGTTTGTGGCAGTGGATAGATTCTTAGTCGTCGTGTTTGCATTTAGGGTCAGTCTGTATTTAAAATTATTGTAAGAATCAGTGGCAAATACAATAACAAACTAATATGTATGAATATGCTGTTCTCTTTTATAATATCCTCTTAATTTGAATAAAAACAGTAAAATAAGGTTCCCTAGACAATTCGAATTTTTTTCGTTACATTCCCAACGTAATCCTCATATTATCTGAATTAAGATGCGTAAAATTCATTTAAATTAAAGTATCAGACATGGTTATGTATAGTTTCTTAGAATTTAGATTGGTTTTGTATTCTAGAATTGGTTGAATGTAGCACTGAACCATGTTTCTTTGGTAGGCTTTTGAACGAATATAACCCATCAACCATAAAGAATAAATTATTAAAGCCGTTCCTAAACATTATGTAACCCTCATCACATAGATTGCCCACACTCAGTAGAGAAGGGTGTGGGTCCAAAGTCTTTGTCAGACTTCAGATGTCAGCCACGTTATTTCTTTAATGTAAATAACGAAAACATTAAACCTAAATAAATCAATCATTTAGATTAAGTTATAGAAATATAAATAAATAAAATCCTGGCTGTACCTTTACACATACCATATACAAATATAAAATTACCCATATAATAAAGAAAGAAAACTAGGTATATTTGATTCAAGGAGAAAATAAAATAAAAAACAAATTCACAAATACAAAATATATTTACATTTTTTTTTAATTTATTTATTCATAGAAGTTTTTTTGGCATTACAATTGTATTTGCTATCTGCTTTTTTTGCAATAAGTAAATATGCTAACAAAAGATGTAACAAACTACATGAGATAGATAAAAAAAAAACTAATAACTTTCAATATTTCAGGTCTCTTGGCCAGCGCCTCGATAGTCTTCTGGGCGGATTATATGGGTTTGTGGCAGTTGATAGGTTTTGAGTCAGCGGGTTTGAATTTAGAGTCAGTCTGTCATGAAACTTATTGTAGCGATCAGTGGCAGTTGCAATGACGAATGGAATGTCTATGTCAGTATGTAGTTTCTCGTTAGATACGTAAAAAGGGGCATTTATAATTTTCCCTAAGTAATTTTGATTGAAATGATTGAATAATGTTGATGTTTGACTTTTTTGCAGTTCCCCATAACTCAATGCCATAAGTCCAAATGGGTTTTATTAGTACTTTATAAATAGTTAATTTGTTCGTCAATGATAATTTTGAACGTTTGTCTAGTAACCTTGAAAGAAGCTCATACCGTTGATTTAGTTCTTTTCTTTTTCGTTTGAGGTGGTATGCCCATGTTAGTCGTTTGTCAAGGTAAAGCCCTAAATAACGTACTGTGTCAGAAACTGGTATTGGAATAGTATCGTAAAAGACCTGGGGGCAGGAGTTATGTTTTAAAGAAAATGTGACGAACAGGCTCTTTGATTGATTCATTTTTATTTTCCATCTTTGTGCCCAGCAAGCTATGTCGTCCAGATGTTCTTGGAGTGCCTTAGAAGCCTTAGAGGCATCTTTGTTGGATGTCAGGATAGCTGAAAAGTGTTTCTGGATGCTGTGGGATGTTAGAGCAATATATATTAAAAAGTGTTGGACCTAAAACGCTGTCTTGAGGTACACCTGCTTTTATTTGTTTAATATTAGAGAACTCAGAACCTACTCTTACACGGAAAAACCTATCTTTTAAGTACGAATGTATTATTAAATAATATGTTGGACTAAGAAATGTTTTTAATTTAGCGAGCAAACCATCGTGCCATATTCTGTCAAAGGCCTGACTCATATCCAAAAACACTCTAGGACAATAATGTTTTGATTCTAACGAAAAAGAAATATAATCAACCAATCGGTAACACTGATGTATAGAATGATTTTGTTTAAAACCATACTGGAATTTTGGAATAATATCAAAAGAATTAATTGAATTCAGACGTCGAAACAGAAGTTTTTCAAATATTTTAGATAAAGATGGTAAAAGACTGATTGAGCGGTAGGAATTTGGATCCTCAATTGGTTTATTGGGCTTAGGTAACATAATTACTATTGAGTACTTCCATAAAGCTGGAAATGGGTAGTTTTTATGATAGAATTGAAAATGTTAGTTAAAAAGATAATGGCTTTCTTTGATAAATTTTTTAAAACGTAATTTGTGATTAGGTCATAACCGGGAGATTTATGATTAGGTGAACCATGTATAATAGTATATGTTTCGTTAGGATGAAAAGCTTTCGGCAGTAGAGTCATCTGCAAAGGGGTTTCTAATTGTTGCTTAACTAACCTTGCACTGAGTGAATCATGCAAGTCACTGTGAGGCGCAAAGGTTTTTTCCAAGTGACATGAAAACATTTCCGCTTTTTATCAGATTTAGCCCACGAATTATTAGGGTTCCGAACGGGGTGTGATACAACGCGGTGACCCAATAAACGCTTTGTAATCCGCCATATCGATCTATCATTGTTACTTAAACTTGTTAAGAGGTTATTAAAATTTTCCGTTTTAAAACGCTTCAGTTCGTCATGTACTTGCACTGAAAGTTGAAGAAAAATATACTTATCAGAGGGATAACGAGTTCTCCGCCACTTTTTACGCTCTTTTCGTTTCTCTTGTATAAGAAATCTAATAGACTCGGAAATGACAGAATTTCTTTGGTTCATCTCATTAACATATTTTTGGGGGCAAGAAGAATTCCAAGCCGTTTGTTGGATAGCCCTCGCGCGGATCTCATTACCGCGTATGGGGAGCGTCCCACGGGTGGCGGATGTGGGGATGGTCGGTGGAATTTCTTCGGAAGCTCCTCCCGGCTAAGTCCGATGGACTCGCTGACCAACAATGAGAGCGGCCCCCCAGGCTTGCTGGAGGGTGTGACGTAGGTTCGAACGCCCTACTCACATATTTTAGTTCACAAAACATCACCAAAAGTCATGGATTCCTCTGAGGTAAAACGCTCATTATCCGGAGGTAAACTAGTCCCCCGTTCGGGTCTCCGGGTGGGGACTGCTTCAGGGGAATCATGGCGCAAGATGAAAATTAGAGATCTAACAATAGGGACGTGGAACGTTAGAAGTTTAAATACGGCAGGTGGGTTAAAGTCGGTCGCGAATGAAGTTAAGGGGTACCATTTAGATATCGTTGCATTACAAGAGGTTCGCTGGCCAGGGGAGGGTTCGTTAACAGAAGGAAAGTATACTATTTGGTACGGGGGGAGCGTTAATTATTGTCTAGGTACCGGGTTCCTGATTAGGAATAGATTTCTTTCCGCATTACGGGACGTACAGTTCTTTAGTGAAAGAATATCGGTTGCTATATTTCAAGGGCGTTGGTTTAAAATCGCGTTTATAAACATTCATTCTCCCACCGAAGACAGTGATGATGAAGTAAAATGCGAATTTTATGATAAACTAGAGTCTGTTTACGATAAGTTACCGCGAAATTACATTAAGATAATACTAGGCGACGCGAACGCAAAGGTTGGAAGGGAAGAAGTATATCGTCCTACAATCGGTAAAGAAAGTTTGCACGAATATAGTAATGATAATGGGACCCGACTAATAAACTTTGCCATTTCGAAAAACCTAGTAATCAAAAGTACTACATTTAAACATAAGGATATTCATAAGTATACGTGGACATCGCCGGATGGACAAACACGGAATCAAATCGATCATGTTTTAATACAAAACAGATGGCAAAGTAGCATAATTAACGTGAGATCGTATCGGGGTGCAGAATGCGGTTCTGATCATGAATTAGTAATCGCGAAACTTCGACAAAAACTAAATACAAAAAAGAGAACACCGAACTATATTCGTCCCGAGAATTTTGATTTAGTTAAATTGAACAACCTCGAAATTAGAAAACAATTCGCGATAGAAGTAAAAAATCGGTTCGAAGCTTTGGAATCTTCAGACGAGGAACACGAAGATGTAAACAAATTATGGGAAGGAATCAGGGATAATATTAAAGAGGTCGGTAATTTATGTCTTGGAAAAATCGAAAATAAAAAGAACAAACCTTGGTTCGACAGGGATTGTCAAAATATGTGCGAAAAAAGAAAAACCGCTAAACTGAATTCCTTAAATAATCCAAGCGATAATAATGTGGCTTATTTTCGGTTAGTAAAGAATGAAACTTCAAAACTATTAAAAAATAAGAAAAGAGAGTATCTTAAAGACAAAATAATAGAAATAGAAAAACACAGAAACGAAAATAACGTAAGAGAGATGTACAAAGGTATAAACAAATCACGTAAAAGATTTGAACCTCTATTGAATGCGGTTAAAGATGCAAATAACAATATAATTGCGGATCCTTCTGAGATATTAAATAAATTTAAACAACACTTTGACGGCATCTTAAATACGGAAAATAATAATCAATCTCCTCTCTCTGAATATCAGAGCGCTGAACCATGGATAGACGCTCCGAGTAAAGAGGAAGTCGAAATGGCGATAGGAAAATTAAAACGTTATAAGGCCGCAGGAAATGATAATATCACGAGTGAATTAATCAAGGCGTGTGGAGAAGCGGGCGTTTCCAAAATATATTTTTTAGTTAAAAAGATCTGGGAAACTGAAAAAATGCCAGAAGAATGGAAAGAATCAATACTTATTCCGATTCACAAAAAAGGACCGAGGTCGGATTGTAACAACTATCGTGGGATCTCTCTTCTCCCAGTATGCTATAAAATATTCTCGTCAATTCTAACTAGTCGAATCACGGAATACGCTGAGGAAATTATCGGAGATTACCAATGTGGTTTTAGGCGGAATCGCTCGACTATAGACCAAATATTTTCCTTACGTCAAATATTAGAGAAAAAATTGGAATACAACGGTGTAGTCCATCAACTTTATATCGATTTTAAAAAGGCTTATGATTCAATAGACCGTCAGAAGCTATATAACATCATGATTGAACAGGGAATACCTAGAAAGTTAGTAAACCTAGTAGAGATGTGTTTGTCGGAAACATTCCATAAAGTTAGAATCGGTCATAATTACTCCGAGAGATTTGAGGTGCGATCGGGTTTGAAACAGGGTGACTCCCTTTCACCTGTGTTATTTAATATAGCTTTAGAATATGTCATAGAAAAGGTGATGTGTACCGAGAAAGGCTTAAATATGGGTGACAAGATTCCGGTTTTGGGGTATGCCGATGATCTGGTACTGCTAGGTGAAGACACGGAAACCATACAACTAAATACAAGTGTGTTAATAAAAACCGGTAAAGAAATAGGACTCGAATTAAATACCGATAAAACGAAGTATATGATTAGTAGCAGAAACGGTGTCGATCTTGGTGATATTGATGTATCAGGTCATACTTTTGAACACGTAGAGAAATTCAAGTATTTAGGTTCAATTATAACTAGAAAAAATGAAATCCAGGAAGAAATAAAGTCCCGGTTAAAGGTGGGAAATGCGTGTTATTATTCAGTTGCTAAGTTACTTAGATCGCGGCTTCTATCTAAAAACTTAAAGATTAGAATTTATAAAACTATTATTCTTCCAACGGTTCTTTACGGATGTGAAACGTGGCCGCTTACTTTAAAGGATGAACAACGGCTTAAGGTTTTCGAGAATAAGGTACTGCGTAAAATATTTGGTCCGAAGAGAGATGAGGCCACTGGGGAGTTTAGAAGGTTGCACAACGCGGAATTGCGGAGTTTGTACCCTGTGAATATAATTGAGTTGATAGCATCGCGGAGACTCAAATGGGCGCGTAAAGTTGTTGGGCTTAGTGAGGAACGGATTCCGAGAAAGTTGGTATTCGCTGAACCGACTGGTAGGCGTCCGAAAGGTAGGCCGAAGCGGAGATGGGAGGATTGCGTTAAGGCTGATCTCGGGAGCTTGGGCTTGAATGGTGAGCATTGGACGATTCTGTGTAGGCGGAATTTGGTGGTATCGGCATCGAACCTTCGGGTTCGCTAAGCCTATTATTATTATTATTATTATTATTATTATTGTTGGATAGCATTTCTCAATAGTTGCACTGCATTATCAACATCTTCTGGAGTTCGGAGGATAGTGTTTAGCGATATTGATTTGTATAATATTTTCAATCGACAGGACCTGGTGTAAGAGTCGGAAGGGGACATTTTAAAAATTGTTTAATATCTATTGTTAGCAACAAAAGAGAGTGGTCAGAGGAAAGATCGGACAAATTTTTAATATGATAATGCAATTGGTTGAGCCCTTTGCAGATGTAAAAATCTAAAATGTCCGGTATTCTGTTGAGGTCAGTTGGCCAGTAGGTTGGTGAAGAGGGAGATATATGCGAACAATTGCTGGAAAGAATGGCGTTATGTAAGGCCCTACCTCTAGAATTAGTCATTCTACTACCCCATACTTGATTTTTAGCATTAAAATCCCCACCGCATAAAAATTTATTACCTAAGTTATGAAACAGGTCGATAAATATTTGAGATGACAAACTTTCACCAGGCGGACAGTAAACAGCAGCAAGAGACAAATCATAAGGAAATACATTCAATATAATAGAACAACACTGTAGGCTTACGCTAGCCTCAGAGAAATTAAAATGGTGGCTGATGGATTGTTTTACAAGAATTAGAGTGCCGCCTTTAGCAGTGTTTGAAGGGTGATCGGTTCTAAAAGTATTGTAATATGGTATAAAGAATTGCATCCGGCTTGTCAAGCGTGTCTCAGTCAGTAATGCCACATCTATGTCATTATCATTAATATAAACTTCTAACGCATTTCTGTAGGATAGTATGCCATTTGAATTCCATAAAAGAATTTTCAATCCTTTCATGATGAAATTTTAGGCAGGAGTTGTTGCATTAGGGTAATGAGAAGTGAGATGAGGGGACTCACAACATTTTTAAATTCGTTAATGAAGTTAGTTAGTAATGTTGTGACGTCCAGTTGAGCGTTGCTATGGGAAACAGCATTGGGTAGCGATGTGGTTTCTGTCGTAGGAATGAAGTTTGAAGATGTTGGTACATTGTGTGGTTGTGGAGGTAGTGTGAAGTCAGGTTGCGTTTGTCGAGGCGCCGGTTCAAGATACCTTACCGAAATGTTAGCTTTCTGGTGCTCTTCAACTTCCCTCAGTTGCTCAGCTCCTTCAACTTAACACATACAATATTTTCATAGACAAATAAAAAAAACATAGTCTATCCTCTATTAAATCTATATACAATGTTAAATCTATATTATCCTTATTCCCTACATGCAACTTCTGCGCCTCCCCACTACTAATTATCTACGTATATTAGGTATCGCCAGAATACCTTACTAATAGTATATAATTATAACAATACTGCTATTATTGCAACCGTAACAATTATGTATCTCTTCGGCGAATATTTAGAAAGTCCCATTAAAAAAATAAGCTATTTCAATACATCTAATGGAAGAAACATTTCAAAAGAGTACGAAGTTTGATGCCAAATTGCAAATAAGAAAATATGGAACATTAAGGTCTTTACGGATCAGCTTATTTGTCATAAATTACCACCTACTAATTCTTATATAATTTATTGTATTCATTATATATGGATACATGGTTATATGGGAACAATAGGAAATGAAATGTCATATAAGGATGCCAAAGAGGCCCTAACACTCCAAGGCCGTGGTAGGGCAATGCTGGCACTATCAGCGCTAGCGCGTCCACTGATAAAAAATGTATTAGAGAAATGGGTTGAAACTTGGAACAACAGCTACCCAAACAAGCTCAAAGCGATCCTGAAAGAGATGCATGGCACATAATATCAAAGAAATTGCCCCCAAGATGCAAGCATTGTAGGGGAACCTTGACGATTGCTCATATTTTTGAAGAGTGTCCCTTCTACAGCAGGCAGCTGAACAAAAAGGGAATACCCAAGCAATGTCGCAGTTGCTTTGGGAAACAATGGGAAGAGGATTGATGAATTGATGGCTTTTATCTCAAATGGATTTTTACAAGCATACTTGAACTACTGTTATTTTCCTCTTACTTCACTTTTTTTTTATTTACTTGTCTTCTAATTATTATATTTATTATACCATTCATTATTATTCACTTTTTCAATTATATTTATTTATTCATAATCTTTTTTATTTAATACTATATTATTTTTTTTTTTCACTTGAATATTCTCTATGATTCACTCATCTCAAATAAACTTATACTTATTCAACTTGGCTATACTATTGATAGTTTTAATTTATATCAAATTATTTTTAAATAATCTTCTAAAATGGCACTGATGACCGCAATGTTTTGTGCCATTAAAATTTGAAAAACCAACCAACCCACTCATTAGCATAACTGACTTAATAGATTACCGGCGACTCAAATGGAAGGTTGTTAGGTTATAGTCGAGAGAAATTACAAAAAGTTAAAATGTATTGAACATATCATACGACGGATCTTTGGCTAATGTGGTAGTACCGCCATCGAACCTTCTAGTTATATCTATATACATATATATTCGTATATAATATATAATATAATATTTGAAAATCTCACTAGTGAGTTGCATTTATTACAGAGCATTCTTAAAGGAACACCGACTTGCATACCGGAATACTTCGCAGGTCAGTCAATACTGATGACTGGAGGAACAGGTCTGATGGGAAAAGTGCTAGTGGAGAAGATCCTCAGGTCATGCCCAGAAATAAAGACGCTATACCTCTTCATGAGGCCCAAGAGGTCTGGGTCAGTCCAGGAAAGATGGGAAGAGATAAAGGCTTTGCCGGTAATACGTTAAATATCAATAAAGTAATGTTGTAACATACAAACATACTTGTTCAAATATCTAAATTTCCTAACATTTTTTCAAAGGTTTTTGATGTCCTTAAAGAAACTAATCCCAACGCATTTAGCAAAGTATATCTAGTTGAAGGAGATATATCAAAGGAAAACCTAGGAATTTCAGAAAAAGACAGACAGGTAATATTCTCACAGAAAGTTTCCAACAGAAAACCTAATATCTACGAATAAATATTTTTAAATTAAATACTCAAGAATGGTACAATCTAAACAATATATTTCAGATTCTAATCGAAAACGTAACAATAGTCTACCACAGTGCTGCAATGATACAATTCACGGACAATTTATATGAACTTTTGATCAGGAACACCAAAGCAACATACCTAATTCTTGAATTGGCCAAGCAAATGGTCAAATTACAGGTAAAATAGGCAACAATAAAGATATAAATAATAATGATATAAAAAGTTATAAGAGTGGCGATCTGTTTGGTGCCGATATATCAGATCCGGCGTTTGCCATGGGTAGGTTTATGAGATGTTTTAGTAAATACTTATCTGGCAATGCTCGGGAAAGCAGGCAGTCCAGACAGCTTGTTGAATAGCAGTAGTAAAGGATATACAGTAGCGGATATATGGTGTTTTAAGTGTCACCTGAGGCTAATATCATTATTGACAATTTGGTGAATGAGGTTCCAGTTGACTAGGAATCTCATGAATGACGGTGTGCTAAATTAATAAATACCAATTCATCAAATGCAATCTAGATTACATTACGTATGTAAATGTATAGTTTATTTGATTCACCTCTAATTTGAAAACAAACAAATAAGCAGCACATGTTTTTTCAGTTATTCTTGTATGTTTCGACAACCTACAGTAACGTGAACATCCCTTGCCATCAAGCAGAAGAAAGAGTTATCCCAGCCTGTCAGGACTGGAGGGTCATCTTGAAGGTGCTAGATAGGGAGCCTTTAGTACTAGGAGCATTAAAAGAACAGTAGGTATAAAACTCATATTAAGTGAAAAAAATTACATTAAGAGAGAGATGTTTTAAAATTACAGTTTACAGGTTGATGTGTGGACACCCCAATGCCTATACTTGGAGTAAATCGATGGCAGAGAATATTGTTCACGAATATAGGAATTTATTCCCAACGGTTATCGCAAGACCTGCGGTATGTGAGTATACATTCATATTTTATACTTGATAATAATAAATATAATTGAAGCCTGCGATAAATGATTGGATCCTAAGGTTAATAATTAATTTAATAATACCTTGAGATGAAAATCTATAAACACCATTGCACTATGAAATAATTAATTATTGTATCACTAGTAATAAACAAAAACAGACTTATTTGTATATACTGTATTTTCATAGATTTTTAGGCTATGGAAAAAGTAGCAAGAAAAATGCATTAGGTTTTTATTATAATCTCTATGAGACGCCAAATCTCTTAAAAATGATGTCCAGAAACTTCTCAGCTAAAATTCAAGTTCCTTAAAATTTCTTATAATAAATATTACTTATATAACGAAGCATGAACAGCGATTTATTTATTTTTTTAATTATATAGTTTTCAAATTACTATAACACTGATATTATACCAAGAAAGATGCAGATATTATAAAAAGATATTGTACCTAATTATTTAAGCAGCATTAATTTTAGATACAATTAAATAATGATGATATTAAAGAACCTTAAATCAAACATGCTGTACCTAGAAGGCTTCAGAAAGAGGTGTTGATCAGATTTTTTCATTAAGGCTTATATTGCAGATAAGGAGTATAAAATGGTCTCGTATCACTTCTTTGTAAACTTCAAAGCAGCCTATGATAATGTGGGCCGAAAAAAACTATATCAAGCACTGGAAGAAATGAATACACCCAAGAAGCTCATCCGTGTTGTAAAAATGACTACGAAAGAATCCATGTGTGCAGTAATCTGACCTCTCAAAAGAGTTTAGCGCAGACATAGGGTTAAGATAAGGTGATGGATGCCATTGCCTGCCAACTCTTCAACCTTTGAGAACAAAAAGCAGTAAGGGTCTCCTGGATTCAATTCGGTGGAACAGTATTTAACAAACTGGTCTAAATACTCGGCTATGGAAGTATTCCTCGCATTGGAGGTGGCAGCCACAAAACTTGGGTTTAGCGTCATTGTTAAAAAGACCAAGTACATGCGATTAGAAGGGAGAGAAGAAAGAAACAAATACTTCGAAATTAGCCAATTCAGGTTCAAATGCGTAGAGAGTTTCGTTTACTTGGAAACTCCAATCAACTAACTAAATGGCATCTTGCAGGAAGTTCGAAGGAGAATTAATGCTACAAGAAGGTGCTCCTGCAGTCTTCGAAAGCAGTTTAAAAACAGGTTTCACTCAAAGAAGACAAAACTAATCCTCTCTAAACCATTAGTTAGGCCAGTGTTGTTGTTTGGCTCAGAGGCTTGGGCCATAACAACAACTCATGAGAAAAGGCTTCGGATATTTGAGATGAAGAGCCTGCTATAGATCTATGGACCACTAAAAAGGAAGTGAAGCATAGGGAAAACACATTAACCGAGAAGAACTCAATATCCTCCTCAGTAGCCCAGATGTCAAGGGGGCCAAGCTAGAGAGACTCAGATGGGCAGACCATATAGTAAGAATGTAGGATATGTCGATTCCTAAGAAGATCCTCAATGAAGAAATCCATGGCTCAAGAAGATTGTGGTGGAGCGGCCTAACCTCAGGTTAAGGGATGCGGTCACAGAAGATGCTAAGACCATGCTTAGCGTTAGGGACTGGAGAAATGCTGCGCAAGATAGAGCCAACTGGAAGAGGCTGCTAGAGGCGGCCTAGGCTCAGTGACGAGAGTCGTTGCCCGATGATGATCATGACTAATAAATTATATGGAGTATAATTTTTTGAGCTGAGTGCGAATTGCTATGGAGACGCTCGAATGACAAAGCTTTCGACGAAGCTAGTCATCATCAAAAATATGAGGCACTTAGAATCCAGAATTATGTCATGCGGGGCGGTACATTAAAAAAGTCGGAGAAATGTGGTAAGGAAATATTCAAACATTTGACGTTAAACAATTACGAGTTATCTTGTTTATTGCTGATGGCGTTAAACCTAAGGGAAAGAAAAAATGGTAATGACAGGTTTAAATATAAGGGTACACTACATTGAGAATATCAATATCCGCTACTATCATACTTCACCTATGCTGTTCCTGAGAGGGCTAGCAAGACCACCATGGTAAAAGTTATCACAGTGATATCCAGTAGAGGAAAATAAAATCCTATTTTTTTGCACTGAGAGAACCGAGATGAAAAAGAAAGCCTCACTAACTAAGAAAATATGTAAGGAAACAGAAGTGGCCGCGGGACTGCGTACAAATGAAACAAGATGCGCCAAAAATCAAGTTCGTATAAGTACTGTTATATATTAAGGTGTTAATCGATATGTGATCGATAAAACCATATGTTTATAGAAAGAAAAAAAAAACACATGTTTTAAAAATATTATTCCACGTTTTTCAGTTGTTGATAATGAAACTTGTGTAATGTTAATTAATAAAGTAATTGTGAAATGTGAATAGTTGTAAGTTTTGAAATACACAACAAATAAATGGCGACGAGGATGAACGTGCTGTAAGATCAAAAGTAAGTTTCAATAACAACAGCAAGTCGATAAGAATCCATAATGTCAAAATCAAGCAAACCAGCAGTCAATCAAAATTAGATTATACTTGCTCAAAACCAAGAGATCATGAAAACACTCAACGTTCAATCCCAGGTATTAGCACAGTTACTGCAATCTTACCACAGCCCTCAACATCAGCAGGCCCATACAGATTACGTTGGTTTTATAAACTTTGAATCTCTTGATGAAGAGAAAGAGACTTTTCAATCATACAAAGAGCGTATGGAAAATTATTTTGAGCAAAAGAAGTTAACAGGAGATACAGCTGAAGTAAGATCAACAAAAGCTAAGGTATTGATAAACGCTTTAGGTGCTAAATATTACCAATTACTATCGAGTTTGACTTCCCCAGAATTGCCCGCATCAAAAGAGTACGATGAACTGATTAATCTATTGAGTGCACATCTTTGCCCTAAATCTAACATACATACGTAAAGACATAAATTTTTATCAAGAGTCCAAAATACCAACCCACTTCGTTTGTCAAGAAAACGATTGTAGGAAATCGGTAATGTCAATTCTGCAAGCACAATTCGTCCGGGGACTACATGATGTTGAAATCAGGGAACAAATTCTGCAGTAAGAAGGCTCAGTAACATGCGAGAAAGTTGTCTAGATAGCTCTTGCCATTGAAGCAGCTACGAAGCAGAATCAGCTCTACGGTAATTCAACAGCAGACATAAACGAAGTCCAGATTTCAAAGAGGCAGAGCAGCAAAAATTCAAATAAGAATAACTACAAAAGTAACTTCAAAACCTCAATCATTTCAAATTTCATTTCACTTTGGCCTTCATAACGTATGCTTGGCTTGTGGCAAGGAAAATCACACGTATAGGCAGTGCAAGTCGAAGGACCGCTTGAAGTGCAGAAAATGTGGAAAACCAGGTCACGTATGTATCTCTAGTCAATTTAGGAAGACAGTTCGATTTGTTGAAGAAGAAGAAGACGAAGGCGACGATCATATCTCAATTAATACGGTAAATACCATTATTTCTATAGAACCAGACTTTCTCATAAATTCAATAGTGGATGATCCATTTCAAATCAAAATGCATTTAAAGAATAAACCAATGAAATTTATAATCGATTCCGGCAGTATAGTTTCCATCATATCGATGGCCGATTTTAATAAACTAAATGTCAATTTAAGGTTAGAACCTACCACTGTTACATTTCGAACATACACAAATGATTCGTTCAAACCCGAAGCAGTAGTTAATTGTCAAATTTCCTATAATAATGTTAAAACAAATGGTGATTTATACATTGTAAAAAATAATTACACACCACTTCACGGAAGAGAATGGATTAGGAAACTAAAATTAAATATTTCAGATTTACAAAATGTCGATGAATTTCATATATAACAAACAACCCTCGAGAAAATCAAAACTGATCTTTTCCAAAAGTACGAAAATGTTTTTACTCCTAAAATTGGGCGCATTCCTCATTTCAAATGTAAGCTGAATCTCAAAGATGATGCAAAACCTATATTTATTAAACCCAGACCTATTCCTTATTCCTATCTAGAAAAAACGAAAAACGAATTACACTTATTGGTAGAACAAAAGATCATAGAGAAAGTAGATCATTCTGATTGGGGCACACCTCTTGTTATAGTTTCCAAGCCAGACCAGACTGTCAGAATTTGTGCTGACTATAAAATTACCCTCAATCCGCAGTTACAAGATACGCATTACCCAATTCCCAAAATTGATGATGTATTTGATAAACTTCAAGAGGGGAAATACTTTTGCGTCTTAGACCTTCACAAAGCATATCTTCATCTTGCGTTAGACGATAAGTGTCAAGAATATGCCACAATTTCAACGATTTGGGGAACGTATAAGGTAAAAAGCCTTTTTATGGGTATTAAAACGGCCCCCAAAGAATTTCATAAAATAATTGATCAAATCATTCAAAAGTTAGACGGAACAGTTGCTTATTTTGATGATTTCCTTATTCAGGGAAGCATTCCAGGAATGCTATTCACGATTAATTAAGTGCCTTAATGTTTTGCAAGAGAACGGGTTACACTTAAATAAATCTAAATGCAAATTATTTTGCACGTCAGTCAAATATCTCGGACATAAAATTAGTGCTAGAGGTTTAGAAAAAAGTCAAGACAAAATTGATGCGATCAAATCTGCGACTCGACCTAAAAACGTTGAAGAGCTAAGGTAATTTTGGGGTTTGGCCCAATACTATGCAAAATTTATTCTGAAAGCATCCGATAAACTATTCCCATTAAATCGTTTGCTGAAAAAGAATGTTAAATTTACGTGGACTAGCGATTGTACTGATGGCTTTAATTTAATTAAAGATGAAATTGCCAGTGAAAGGGTGTTGACTCCATATCAGCCTGAATTACCCTTGAATTAGCCACGGACGCAAGCCCTTATGGGTTAGGTGCCGTGCCGTGCTTTCTCATATTATTAATGGTCAAGAAAGACCTATCACATTCATTTCACGATCACTCACGAACAGTGAATCTCGATATTCTCAATTAGATCGCGAGGCTACCGCAGTTTACTGGGCCTTTAAACGTTTATATCAATACCTTTACGGTAGGAAGTTCACGCTCATAGTTGATAACAAGCCATTAGAGAGAATTTTCCACCCGAATAAAGAAATGCCTGTCATGTCAGCACATCGTCTTATCAGATATGCGGAAATTTTAAATGGTTTCCATAATGAGATTTGTCATAGGCCCTCAAAAGAACATTCTAATGTTGATTATTTTTCTAGAAATCCATCACCTTTAAATAAAAAATTGCTCAATTTTCTCTAAGATTCATTTAAAGTTAATGAACTTACTATTCACAATATTTCGGATACGTCTCCCATAACTTCTAAGATCATTAAATACGAAACAAATCGAGATCCAGAATTAAAACATTTTAAACATAAACTAAGTAATGGTGAAGCTAAAGATTCCGAATACAGTTTACATGGCGGAATTATTATGCGTGGTTCCAGAGTTCATATTCCTACAAATCTACGTCCACAAATTTTAAAAGAATTACATTCATCTCATATAGGAATAGTTAAAATGAAGAGCATTGCTCGCTCTTTATGCTATTGGCCTGGAATAGATTCTGAAATCGAACATTTAGTAGCATCTTGTAGAGTTGTGCCGAAATCAAAAATAACCCTGAAAAAGCCCCTTTACATAGTTAGGAAGAGCCCGCGGAAACATGGCAAAGAATACATATCGACTATGCTGGCCCTTTTAAAGATAATTATTTTTTTGTTGTAGTAGACGCTAAAACTAAATGGGTAGAAATTACTATGTCACCTAAACCACCAACCTCCGGTTCTACAATAAATTCGTAAGAATAAATATTTACAAGAAATGGATTACCTACTATTATAGTTTCAGACAATGCCGCTATTTTCAAATCTGAAGAATTTTTAGATTTTTGTAAAAGTAATGGTATTTTCCAACGGTTCTGTGCACCGAATTATCCTGCTACAAACGGGTTAGCTGAAAGGTCTGTTCAAAACCTAAAGAAAAAGCTGAAATGTATGGTAGACGATCCAGGAACCATAAAACAAAAGTTAAATGTATTCTTGTTCAAATATAGATCAACGCCCCTCGCTAATGGTAAGTCGCCAGCTGAACTTCACCTGAACAGGCAACTGCGAACACGTTTACACCTAATAAAACCAGTCAAAACGTATAAGCCATCAACTTCAAACGGTAAAGTTCGAGTTTTTCAATCTAACGATAGAGTTCAAGCAAGAAATTACTCAGGGTCTAATCTCTGGAAATTCGGAACCGTGATCGAACGCTTAGGAAAACTACATCACCTCATTAAGTTGGGTCATGGATATGTCATCAAAAGACATATTAACCAACTGAGGCCAACACAAGTGGGAAAAGGAAAACCTTCAGAGCCGAAAAGGGAATTAAACTCAACTGTTCATCAAAGTAACACAGAACAGCCTACTGTAGAAGATGCAACATCAGAAACAACATCCACAGTGAGGCGATCGCAGTAAAAAGTATTAATTAAGTGGCAGAGAGTGTTATATATTAAAGTGTTAATCGATATGTGATCGATAAAACCATATGTTTATAGAAAGAAAGAAAAACACATGTTTTAAAAATATTATTCCGCGTTTTTCAGAATTTTTGATAATGAAACTTGTGTAATGTTAATTAATAAAGTAATTGTGAAATGTGAATAGTTGTAAGTTTTAAAATACACAAGTACTCACTGCACTACACTATAGACAAACTTAAGAAGTTTAAGAAACAGTCTTTTAGTGACATACATACTCTCACAGCAGTAAAAAACGTTAATATCCTTGTTTAGATCCAACTCCAGATATTACCAAACTTAATCTTATCCAGACGATCGTAAATTTATTATTATCATAAATAACTATAATATAAATAATGTTTCTTTAATAGTTAACAGTTTATAATAAACACAGTTTATTCATATTACAAAATTAAGTAAATAATTATGTGCTTTATAGTGTACGCGACCTTTAGAGAACCTTTTGAGGGCTGGGCAGACTTAATCTGTGGCATAGCTTCAACAACCATACCCATCGGCCTAGGCCTCATGCGTGTCACGTACGCACGATATGATAGCAACGTGGATTACATACCCATTGATATAGCCAACAACGCACTTCTGGTCGCCTCATGGAGGAAGCACTTAGAGTAAGCACAACTATAAATATATAAAGTCAATATATAAACATGTATACGAGCTAGGTCAATACCAATGAATTAATAGATATTTGGTTGTCTGGAAAATAATGCAGGATTTTGAGTTTTCTTTTAAGCCAAAAAAAGCCATCTTCAGGTGCAAAAACAATTTACGTATAAAATGTGTGTGGTTGACTAACCTTAAATCTAATACATGTTTTCACAAAAAAAAAAAAAAATTTGTTTGTCCGCCATAGTTTCTAATAATTCCGGATCATATACATAACACACACACACACACACACACACACACACACATATATATCTTCTTCGTAAACTTTCCCTCTGTAAATCATTTACCTCTTCAGTATCTCCTGCATCACCCGATGAACTAAATTCATACTTCTAAAACGACTCCTCCAACATTTCGCCATCCTTTTCTCCAAACTTATCCCTTTCATCATCATTCGATTCTGACAATTTTTATTTCTCCTACATTTCACCAACAGACCTCATATCTTCCATAATGAAATCCCGTACTACTTCCTTAGGTTTCAATGGAATTCCTGTAAAATTGCTAAAATTATGCCTTCCAGAAATCCTGCCAGTCCTTCTTTTTATCTACTAAGTTTCCCTCCAAAACTCAGTTTTTCCTTCTTCCTACATTATTTCTAACCTATCTTTCCCTAAAGACTACCGACCTATATCCATCCTATCGAACCTTTCTAAACCTCTTGAACGGATTGTACAATCCCAGGTATCCAGTTTTCTTGAAAAAACCAACAAACTTAAATCTTACCAATCCGGCTTCCGACCTGGCTACTCTACGCAATCCGCCCTGACCAAAATCACTAACGATATTTATACTGCTATAGATGAAAACAATTAACTCTCCTGGTACTTTTAGATTTTACCAAGGCTTTTGACTCCCTTAACCATTCGATCCTTTTCTCTAAATTAAAATCGTTATCCTTTTCCAATAGTTCTGTTTAATGGTTTCAATCCTTTCTTTCCAACCGCACTCAAGCGGTTGTCATTCCTAATCAACCCCTATCTAATTTCCTTGCCCCATCCTCAGGTGTGACCCAAGGCTCTAGTATTTCTCCTTCTTTTTTTTTCAATACCTACATTAATGACCTTCCTGATTCAATCCACCACTCTTCCTACCACCTAAATGCTGACGACTTCCAAATCTATTTATCCGTCCCTCCCTGCAATTTATCTGTAGCAGTTGCCAGTATTCAGGAAGACCTAGATGGAATCAGTGCCTGGGCAAACCTGAATAACTTAAGGATTAATCCTACGAAAACTCAGGCCATCCTTATTGGTTCTAAATCCCTCCTCCGATCTATCACCACCCTTCCTCCGCTTTTGCTAAATGATCACCCAATCGTTTTTAGTTCCACTGTTAAAAATCTTGGCATCATCATCGACGAAAACCTGTCCTAAGCGTTAAGTTTTTAGACAGAAGCTAAGTAATTTCGCAACTGAATTATAACACGAATTTCCCGCGTTTAACCAGGACTTTATTTCCTCCTGGATTTTTTTTTCCGTTATCATTGAACCTAAATACTTAAATTTCTCTACGTGTTCAAAAGTATACCCTGATATATCAATATCACTATGATCGCCACCGTCTCTGCTACAAATCATATATTTTGTCTTTTCGGTATTTGTTTCGAGTCATATTTCTTTACCGATTTTTATTAACGGACTTGTATTTAGTTTTTTAGTTTCCGTGTCTTCCTTTAGCAGTACCAAATCATTGGCGTATCCCAGAACCGAAATTTTATCACCCAAATTTAAACCTTCTAAGAATATGTCACTTTTTCTTTGATATATTCTAAAGTGACTTCGTCTGCATCAATTTCTGTTATTATGATTGCTATTATCGGTCCTATTGGTCGCAGCGTGATGTTATATAGCCTATAACCTTCCTCGATAAATGGACTATCCAACACAAAAAGAATTTTTCAATTAGAAGTAGTTTCTGAGATTAGCGCGTTCAAACAAACCAACTATTCAGCTTTATAATATTAGCACAGATTTATATGATTATTCACGGTTTTTTGGTTAAAAAATCAGATAATATTTTTCTTTATCTTCAAAAAGAACTGAGTCATTGAATTAAATCGCATTTAATCGGCCGCCATTATAAAAATAACCAGCTGATATAAACTTCTAGGTGTTAGGAACATCGTTGCATGGACTAATATTCTTGTAGCGAATTTCAAAAAAAAAATTTCCAGTAGTTTCGGAGGAATGTCACGGACGGCGGGCAAACGGATTTATCTTTATTCGTTATTTTGATTCAACGCATCTTGGAACGTAAGCTCTCAAATTTTGAGGGGGGATAATTTTTTTTTTTGTTCGATTATTGTAATTACTTAAAATAATAAATAATAATTGATTATTATTGAAAATAGTAATCTATTATTATTGAAAATAATAATCTATTATTATTGAAAATAATAATCTATTATTATTGAAAATAATAAATAATAATTGATTATTTTAGAAAATAATAAACCATAATAAAATACGATTTATACACTTTCTCATGTTACAGGCCTCGAAAAGGAGAGACAGATGTTTACAACTTAGGCATTGCAAATCAAATACTATTGACAACGGCTGATCTGAAGAAGCATGGTAGGGAAGCGCTACTAACATATACCTCGAAGAATGTAATATGGCCGATGCACTGCCTGACAACCACCAATGACACAATATATTATTATCTTTTCATCTTATTTCAAGTTATTCCTTCTGCAATCATGGATTTGTTGCTTATGTCAACAGGGAACAAACCAATGTAAGTCCAACTGTACTTATTTGAAACCTAACCAAAGGATTGAAAATTATAACACGAGGCATGTTTTTTAAGTAAGTACCGTTTTGGAATTAAAAAATCTGGTGCAGGCAACACACGACTTTCACTTACATCAATTTGAAAAATCAATGAAAGAATTTTCAAATTGAGTTAGAGTTAAAAATACGTGAAACTATTAAAGAATTAAATAAATTAAATTTCTATAGAAACATGTGTTTGATTAAAAAATCTATTATATTCTTATCTAAAATAATCAGTTAGTTTTATGTTCATTTCATCACTCTCTATTAACTTTTAAAAGCTTGTGTATGAGATGATGATTTTTCTAAAATATTTAGCTTTCCAACGGTATATCATACATGTATATTACTGCTCTTATGTTCAAAAACGAAAAATTGCATTAAAAAATATTTTTTCTGTTTTCTCCTTTAGTTGGGTATCGAATTTATTCAATTTATATATTTACCAGTTTTTCATCAGCGTTAACAAGATAATCTAGTTATTATTATTGAATCTACAAAATTAAAGGTACTTTAGGAGAAGAAAATTTAAAATATCGGCATTTAAGCCCTGTCAGACCATTTTTATCTAAATAAAACCTACATGATATTAAAGCACATTAAATTTTACATCGATATAGCGAGTTTAATCAAAATCGTCGGAACCGTTTTTGAGAAAATCGAAAAAAGGTGCAAAATGCATGGTATAAAGTGCCTCTTCTGGTAGGCTCATTTTGATGAAAAAAGTTTTGTCACGTCTCGGGCGTATAGTTGTCTTAAATATGAAATTTCAGTTTCATAGGACTTACCGTTTCCGCCCAGGAGTTACCACACAGACCTTTTTGCGGGACTTGGTTATTTGGACTCAGGGGACCCTAAAACGTGTATTTCCGTTGAAAACTGGAATTCGAAAATTTTTACGATCGCAATACTTCCCCTTACTATATATAGTAAGTGAAAGTAAAAAAGGCGTGCAAAGATATCGCAATAATTTTATTTTTACATGAAAGTCTGTACCTTAATCTACTTTTCTACATAATTTCCATGAATTTTGGGGCACTTGTCAAAACGCGGCACCAGTTTTTAATTACCCCACTGTATCCTTCAGCACTTATCCACTTATCCATGTTGAGCAGATCCGTTACCTAGGACTCCAACTAGACAAGCGTTATAATTGGAATCTTCATAGTAGACTGAAAAGACAACCAAAAAAACTGTTTCCTCAGTCAGTGTATAAAATTGTTTATCAAAAAAAAAAATTACTGTAATTATAATATAACTTACTTTCCAGGATTCTAAAGCTGACCATTAAGCTATCAAACGTATTCAGGTTGCTGAGAAGATTCACGACTGAGAAATTTTCTTTCCCTAACGACAGATTTTTAGAGCTGGAGAAATACGTAAATGAAAAAGACAAGAAGGCATTCACGATGAACCTGGAAGGTTTGACTGTAAAAAGGATGATGATGTTCGGACTACGTGGAGTCTTGAAGTACTATTTCAAGGAGGACATTTCTGAGGAAGCTCTAAAAAAGAACAGAAGGCGCCTATTTTGGTAACTTTACTTTTAATTTTACTTATTCCTCTTGGCTTTGTGAGGTCCGTCAGCCTAATGTGGCTAACACCAAACTTGTCAGTAACATTGATAACCTTGTCTATATACCTTGGTCGCGAATCTAGTAGTCTTTAAGTATTTCAAATAGGCGCCCGAAGAAATACGCCTTCGGAATCCAAACCAGTCGGTAAATTTAATTCAAACAAGATACTGTAGTAAGGGAGCGATGTGGTCTAGTGGATAGTGTCTACTGTTCTCCGGATCCTGGACGTCGTTGACTGGCTTAATCCTACCGCGGTGCTCTTAAACGACTGTCAAGGTAGGCCGACACTGTTTACTTTGAACAAATTAGAGTGCTTCAAGCAGACTCCGAAAGCAGCCTGAATAGTGGTGCATGCAATAATGGAACAGGACCTTGGTTCTATTTTGTTGGTTTTTGGAATCCAAGGTAATGATAAATAAGGTTAGGCGGCATTCGTATTGCGACGTTAGAGATGAAATTCATGAATCGTCGCAAGACGCACTAGAGCGAAAGCATTTGCCAAGTATGTCTTAGCTTTGTGAGATCCGTCAGCCTAATGTGACTAACAACAAACGTCCCAGTAACATTGATAACCTTGTCTTCATACCTTGATCGCAAATCGAGTAGTGCATAGGTATTTCAAACAGTCGCCCAAAGAAATACGTTTTCGGAATCCAAACGAGTCAGTTAATTTAATTCAAATAAAATACTGTAGTAAGGGAGCGGTGTGGACGAGGGGGAGCATAAGATCCTTCATGGATTTTTGTTTTCAAAATACTGCATAACGTCTACAGAATTAAATATTAATAAAAAGAAATGTTTTAAATTTGAATGGGAAGATTTTTTTTTAATGCTAAAATTATATAAATAAATAGGTTTCCTTAGGATCCAGGCTTCATCAAAGTTCTGTTTCATTTTAATCAGTTAATTTAAAATATACGTAGTTACTCAATACCGAGAATACCAGTTTCAAAAATGGAGTAATAAAATCAATCCCAGCAAAATCCTAGCAAGTTACCTTCGCCGCAAATCTATGACTGCCTGTCCCATTGTATCCTTCAGCACCAATCCATTTAACCATGTTGAGAAGATCCGTTACCTAAGACTCCAACTACACAAGCGTTATACTTGGACTCTTCATAAGAGTCTGAAACGACAAGAAACTGCCCGCAGATACCGATAACTACAACACTTACGTGAGAAACGATCAAAACTCCCTATTCACTACAAAAAATTCATTTACATGACCATTATCAGACCTATTTGGACTAATGGCATTGAGCTATGGGTGATACTAAACGATCTAACTCCCACATCCAATCCTTGCAATCCAAAATCCTCAATGCTCCTTACTTTGTAACTAATAAACTCATCCATAGAGACCTGAATATACCACTAGAGGCAGACTTAGCCCGCAATATACCCGCTTCCTTTAATTCCAAATTACCAGCCCCATCTAACCCGCTTGTCCGCAACCTCTCATCTTCTTCTATTCCCAATAAAATTCCAAAGCGCAAGAAAAGGCGGTGGCCTAGAGACTTTCTAATAAAATGAACATTAAAGTGTTACTTAAAATAATCATTGAAGTGCTACCACTTAGTAGCTTCTTCACAAGACCATTTCACGCCCTTAATTAAAATATAACCATTTTATTTGTTGTGTTTACTGTAAATATGTATTCGTGAAAATCAATAAAATATATATATTTAAAAAAAATGATGCTTTGATTATTGAATCAATGATCGAATGTGATGTTTTTTATTCTTTCTTTCAGGCTAGAAATTTTAGATAAATTCCTTATTTACACATTCTATTTAATTTTCGCATGGCTGATATTTCGCTACTTGGCTTCCTTTGAGTCTCTGAAGTCGGTAGGTTACATGGCACAAAAGATGTTCTAAAGTTGCAACATTCTAAAAGAGAGTTAAACATCACTAAATGGTAAGTTTCCGCTTGATTGTTTAAATTAGTTAAATAATTAATACTTATTATTTAAATTTTATGTGTTTACACTTATTATAGTATCTGTTACATTGAAATAAATCGTTTACAATCCCTTTTTATCATTTACATCGTCGGTTGGGGAAGAAAACTAGTATTTTTATAATCCTTAATTTTTTTTTTTTAAATAATGTATAATGTTTTTTTTAGTTTCAGAAGTACTTCTGTGACCTTCACAACACTTATCTTACTAAAAGGATTATTACCAAATTTAATACCAATAATTCAACACATTTTCTTATTGTGTTGTCAAAGAACATATTAATTTTTAAGAACAAATTCAGCCAAAAACTATAAACTCGTTTTGGAAAGACGAAGGCGATAGAACATAAGATTTTATACTGTAAATAAAGATTTTTTTTCTTAGTCTCTACTGTTATACATAAATTACAAGTAAGAAACACTAAGGTCACAAACACATAATGGCTAATTTAAACCATATGCGAAATATTTTAAGAATACTAAGAGGTCTCTTAGTCCCAACAATATTTTATTATATGTTTTACCTTCTGGTAGTTAGCCCAGTAAATAAAAAAAATAAAGGAAATTCATTCGGAAAATGCTTTTTTTTTTTTTTTTTTTTTTTTATTTATTTATTGTAATTTACAACTGTATTAAAGATTATTGTGTTCTTTAATACAGTTGTAAATTACAATAAATAAATAAAAAAAAAAAAAAAAAAAAAGTCATGAAAATGTCTTGAGAAAGAACTACACAGTGGTAGCTCTTCACTTACTATTTTAACTCAGTAGGTCCCGAGGCCACCTTCTTTTCAGTCGCCTTGGAGGATTATCTGGGATATCGAAGGAAGATAAATTACGGACAAGTGGATTTGTATGGGCAGGGAGTTTAGAATGAAAAGAGGAGTATCTATCACGGGCTAAGTCTGCAACAAATGGGATGTTAAGGTCATTATGAATGAGTTGATTTGTAACAAAATAAGGAGCATTCAGGATTTTTCGAAGGATTTTGGATTGTAAGGACTGGATGCGGGAGGAATTAGATGGTTCCGTAGAGCCCCAAAGCTCGATTCCATACGTCCAAATAGGTCTGATAATAGTGATGTAAATGAGTCTTTTGTAATATACTGGAAGTTTTGAACGTTTGTCTAGTAAGTGTTGTAGTAATCGATATCTTCGAGCAGTTTCTTGTCGTTTCAGTCTTTTGTGAGGATTCCAAGTAAGGCGCTTGTCAAGATGGAGACCTAGGTATCGGATTTGCTCAACAGGAGTAAGGGTAATGTTATTAAAGGATACTGGGGGGCAGGAACTCATCGATTTGCGACGAAGGGTAAAGGTGATTTGGTGGGATTTGTTAGGGTTTATTTTAATCCTCCAATTTTGACACCATTCTTCAATGGCTGTGATGGGGACTGAGGGGTTTGGAATGCAGTAGTTGGATCGGAAAATGCTGAAAATAGTTTTAATACATTTTAATCTTACCAAGCAAAAATAATCCAACTTTGCACTAATGAACATGTTGAGAGTAACTGATGGCAGACGAAAAATCTCGATTTTTTACACTTTTTTTTCAGTTTTCCACCTATGACTCGAAAACGGTACATCCTACAGAAAATATCTTTCATATCAAAACATACAAGCGTGAAATTTCCATTCCAAACGCCACAATTAATTAATTAGTCTTTCAATTCGGTTTAGTGATAGTGCCATTATCGTACGTCGAAGATTAATTTTTCGATCCTAGTTGAAAAACCCAATTTAGTCACTTAGAGACCAGTTTCCTGTAACATTGAAAGAACTATCCAAATCGAATAAAGTCATACAATGGTAGTTGTATATAAGTTTTCTAAATTCCAAATTCGGCAATTTTCACTACTTGCATCGTAGGGCTTGTGAGAAATACTGACTTTTAATATCACGTCTAACAATTCAATCGAATATTTAAGTTAGGCCTGAAAATACTTCTTGGATACTTTTCATTCAACATATTTTCTAATATTTTTTATTTGTATCTATAATATTTATTATGTGACTCACGAAATACATTTTTTTAAAAATAGGAATAGTGTAGGTTGTATAATAGGCCGTTTAGACCAGCACCCACCAATCACCCCTGAAAAATTGGCAAGGGACCTCGAGAAATCGTGGTCCATACCCTAGATAAAGAGGAGTGGCCTAGCTCATCGCTGGGAAAACCAGAACAGAGAAATAGGTACCCCAAGAAAATGAGTCCTTTTTTTAAGTAATTCAGATAACATTTATTTAGAACCACTAAAAGGTTTTAAAACGATTTCCAACTTTGCCTCAATCAATTTCTAGAAATTTTTAATTTTATCCTTATTTCGCCGGGCTAAGTGTGAACTTTAGAAAAATATTTCATCAAACGTTTTTAGTCACGCACAGACTCCTTTTTCTTAGAAAACTTAAAATCATACATAGACTGTTAAGGATTTTATCAGAAGGTCTAAGAGATATCTGCTCCAAAACATATTTACCTATATCCAAGACCCATTTCAAAACATGCTAATGATTCCTTGACAGCGGAAGGTCGACAATGTCCTTCAAATTAAATTAATAAGCCATTGCTAGGGAACAATGAAAACTACTGTTTCATTACAGGAAGTGATATATTTCAATTTATAATGACTCGAATAAGAAACGTTATTTCTTTCGCTTCAAAAAAAAAAAATATTAAGTTTTGGAAGCAACTATAAATCCGAAATAAAATGTACTTCTTTAGAAAACTGTACTATTTTATGTATATATATATATATATATATATACATCCTCTTATTTATTACTGATATTTATAACTGTTTTTGATATAAATAAATATGACATAGGATAAATAGCATTTAAAAAATCGATAAAATGCCCATTGGCAGCACTAAAGTAGATTCCCTAAACGAGGTCTCGGGACCATCATTTTTTCAGACGCCTTGGAGGATTTTCAGGGAAAAAAATAGATAAGTGAAACTAGTGGAGATTGTCATGGAAAGAGTGATATCTGATTCGGGCCAAATGAGCAACGTATGAAACATGTTTTTTTGGATGAGTTTATTCGTGACAAAGTAAAGAGCTTTTGAATTGTAAGGATTGGATACGGAAAGAATTCGATGGCAAAGTTTGACTCCGTAGGTCCAGATTGGCCTTATGTCGTTCAGTGGAAGGTTAGAGCATCTTCTTGTTATTTTAGTCTTGTATGCGGGTTCCATGTTCGACGTTTGTCAATTTGGAGTCTTAGATAGCGAATCTGTTGCACCGAGAAAAGCCGAATATTATTAAAGGATTTTGTCGGGAAGGATGACATAGATTCACGATGAAGAGTAAAGGTAATTTGGTGGGATTAATTTAAATTTATTATGATTTTCCTATTCCGAAACCAACCCTCTGATGTGGGAATAAAATGTTTGAGAGCAATATTTGGATCACGATTGACTAATGGAACACAAGTACCATCATTATTGGTAGAAATGAAAGGGTTAGAATGGGTTGGGATATGAGATGTATTAACTGTGAAAAGAATGAGTCCTTCGCAGGGCAAGTAAAATGGTGATACCGTGCCTGTGCTACGTCAAGTACAAGTTAAAGACCTAAATCCTAATAAAACCAGAGTACGCAAAATTCAGGACTCCCACTCTAGCACAGGCCGATTAGCCACAGTAGTATAAATGCGACGTCAAATTACCTACCTAACTAATGAACCCATGTCCATATCTGATCAAATTTCAACCCATACAACAAAAGAAGGTCACTTATTTATAGCGTCTCTTCTTTAATAACTGCGCCTATCATTTATTTTACTTTCAAACATTCTTCTATTACTATAAAATATCCGAACTAGAGTTCAATATTGTTTTATATCTTGTTAATTCAAGATTTCGAATTTTAAGAATTTATTTTTAATTTTATAAAGAATAAAATAAATAAATTCACAGTACTCCTTTTCGTAGAAAAATAATTCCAGGAACAATTTTAATGATCAAAGGAATATAAGTCAAATACTGAAATATAATCAACTGGAAATAAGGAACGTCAGGAAAAATATATTCATTATAGTTAACCCTGGTAGAGATCCTACTACAAATAATCAAATTGTAAAAATAAATTGAAATAATCTTTTGTAACAAACAATTACTCCACAGGAAATTCATTAATATTTGATATCGAGTGGGAGAGCGAATGGATATGAACTGCGCAGAACATATGATTTTACTTACCTATATTTTTAAAACCAGTGGAGAGTGGAGACTTTTGTGTAGCTAGGATCCGAAATTAATTCCAGGAACTATGTATCTCAGGATATCAGCAGACGAATCAATAGTGCGAAGAGATCCACGACCAATCCAAGCATTTTAGGAGCAAAAATCTTTCCTCCAGTACAAAAATTAATCTTTACAAGACTCTGGTACGTCCAGTGGTCACCAATGGATCAGAGGCATGGGCAACTACTAAGGCGGACGAGAACAGGCTATTAATATTCGAAAGACAGGTGCTCAGGAGAATATTTGGTGCAGTCTGGAGAAAAAGAAAAAACAGCGAGCTCTACAACATCTTTAAGAATTCCGATGTCGTTAAGTTATAAAGCTAGGACGACTCCGATGGGCCGGTCATGTGGCTTGAATGAGTGATTCTGAGATTCAAAGAAGATACTGACAGAAGAGGTGCACCGAGCAAGGAGAGTTGGGCGACCCAAAACAAGATGGCTGGATGGTGTAGGGGTGGATGCGAGGAGTCTGCTCAACATCAGGAACTGGACTGCTGCAGCACAAGACAGAGCCGTCTGGCGGGGGCTGCTAGGGGAGGCCTAGACTCGATAACGGGTTGTTGCGCCGAATATGTATATATGTATGTATGTATGTATGTATATTTAAAAAAAAAATTGAGAATTGTAATTTTTTTTTTAATTATTTATATTTTTTTTTTTTTAAATATAGATGAAAAATGGTTTATGCATTAATTACATTGAGTTTCGATAAAAAAGTGTGTTTTATTAAATAATTTATTATACACAACAATAAGTTATTTTTATCGGCTTTTCATCACGCTCCATTATATTCCACTATTATATTACATAAGGTACTATTCTTTCTAAAATCTTAAGCTTCCCAACGATATATTATAAATCTATATTACTGTTCTTATCTTTAAAAAACCAAATTATTACATAAACATCCAATTTTTCTCTTTTCTTCTTTTAGTTGGAAATGGGATTCGTTCAACTTATATATTTAGCCGTTTTTTATCAATGGTAAGAAGATGAGGTTCATTTTTTCGAATCTACAATATCAAAGGTACTTTCAAGAAAAATAAAATAAAATATTTTGGCATTTAGGCCCTGTCAGACTATTTCAATCAGAATGAAACCTATATGATGTAATAAGAGAGTTTAATCAAAATCGTTGGAGCAGTTTAGAGAAAAACGCAAATACGTGAAAAATCCATGGTATAAAGTGGCTCTTCTTGCAGACCGTTTTTGGAGCGTTGCTGTAACATTTCAGACATTGTATTGGGTTGATGCAAAATTAATGCAGGTTTTTAGTAGGTATTGTAAATACGCCATATCTTTACTTTTACCATATATATTTAATCAAAATAATTTCCATCTCAATCAATGCACTTTTGCCAACGTTCAACAAGCTTTCTTATTCCACCTGAAAAAAAATCCGAATCCCTGGACTCAATGAAATCACGAAAAGAATTTTCAATGTCGTCCTGGTTTTGAAAATTTTTCTCCCTCAAAAAGTTGTCCAGATGCCTGAAAAAGTGGAAGTCTGTAGGAGAGAGGTCAGGTGAATAAGGCGGATGTTGGAGAACTTCGTAGCCCAACTCGTGCAGTCGTCGAAGCGTTGGTTGTGCAACGTGTGGTCTGGCGTTATCGTGGAGCAGGATCGGCCCCTTCCGATTCATCAATGCTGGGCAAAGACGTTGCAATTTTTGAGTTCCGAGTTCCGCCGCCATTTCTCGTGTGGTTTTGGTTGGGTCTTCTTCCACTTTTGACCTCAGTTGGTCGTTGTCCAGAGCAAGATGACGGCCCCGACCTTCCTTGTCTTCGAGGTCGAAATCTCCTCTGCGAAACTTCTGGAACCAACGCTGCACCGTGCACTCATTAATAGCCCCCTGAACCCACACTTCATTAATATTACGAGCCGTTTGCGCAGCGCTGCGCCCTAATTTAAATTCGTAAAAATAAATTTGACGAAAATCGCACTTTGACATTTTCGATTCAAGACCTTTGAGCACACTGAACAAAACGATTTTACTAAACAAATTCATGGTGAAAGAGAGGGTATTAGATAAGGTTTGTTTTGGTATAATAATGATCAATGTTAGGATTACCTTTGTTTACACAATTGGAATTAAGATATTGCAATAGAGGAAACCTGCATTAATTTTGCATCAACCCGGTGAATATTTCCGGTGAAAACTTCTAAAATGTTCACGATTGCAATACATTCCCTTAACATATGAATGAATTAATGCTTTATTTAGATAATATAGAAAATAGTAATAACATATATTTTATAAAATCAAAGCTCTCATCAAGACAATAGCGATGAGCCGCCTGCCGAGTTACCCCTTTTATACAATATTGATGATGATAATTATAAATTAATTTGGAGTGTAGTAACATTATGACCTACTGCTATTAATTGTTTAATAATTATATTAGAAGATCGTCACCTGTGATGAAAAGTGGATGTTCGCGTAACATTTACGCTCTTAATTAATGTGCCACAAGCCATCTTTTTGTAATATAAAACCATATGGTAAGAAGAGAATTTAAGTATAGTAGAAGCGGGCTCACTTCACCCCTTCCTTCATCTTTAAAGCAGCGCTACACGGTGAGAAATAGGGTATGTGTAGGTGAGGTGAAAGCAGGTCTTGTGAGAGCTCATGAAAAAGGGGAAGGCTTATTTTTTATAAATAAGTTTGGATAATGACATCAAATATTACTATTAGAAAAATCCTACAATATCATTAAATATATTTTTTTTAAAAAAGATAAAAAAACTGAATGATAAAGTTATATCAAAACAAACAAGTGTGATATACACATCATGGAAACATGATTTTAAATGCAGAAACTCGATTTTAAGAAATTAAACGTCATTTATAATAAAAAGTAAAAAAAAAAAAAGAAAAAAAAAAGATGTTGAAAGTATGTGAGATTAAGTTTCACCGACGATTCAGGAATTTCAACTCACCTCACCTAATTCTCACTGTGTAGCGGAACCTTTATTCTGAATACGCTGTTATAAGGATGGAGTAAAGGAAGAAAAGATCGAGAAAAAGGCGGGGAGAATGAAGAAAAGTACTGAGAGAAACACTATACCAAGAAAGAATTATGTAGCCCACCTAATTCATAACCTTTCCCAATTGTTTCAAATTCACCAATATTTAATCCCATAAGTTTTTCAATCATTCAATACAGTCCACTAGTTCTAGCAAGCTCTTGGTATAGTCCTAATCATTCTTCATAATGATGGTTAGACCATACAGTGGATTTACTGGTAAAATCTGAATAACGATGAGCAATGGCTAGATCACAGTAAAACTGCTTTTCTGGTTGACAATTAAAATAGCAAGGAGGAAATTTAAAAAAAAATCAATGCTTGGTGTTTTTGGAATTTTGAAGCTTTTATTTATCAATATTTTTTTTTCCTGATGGATGCTTTATGAATCCTGAATTCAACGGCCTACAACTGGAATGATAGTTTTTTTAAAAATAATATTGCTTTATTGAGAAGTAATACAATCTGCCACCATCTTGGGCAATAAGTATTAGAGATAAAAGAAATCATTTATTCCATAGGAATGATTGTAAGAATTTTTCAGAGCGTTATTCTGCTTTCATCAACCCAAAAGGAGTTTTATTTCAACAAGGTAATGCTCGTTATCATACCCAAATAAAAGTTTGAAGAGCTGTATGGGTTCGAACTCCAGCCTCATCCACAAAATAGACCACGCATAATCGGGTTCCTGCTTATTTCGACACATGGCTCATTTTCTTTGAGACAATTTTTTTTGCGAAAGTTGAAATTTCGGTGCAAGAGTTCTTTGACCGCCCCTCCAAAGGATGGTATCAGCATGGGGAAGAGCCATCGCACAGTGGAAAATATGACCGATTTAGGCAGACAAAGTCCTGAAATTTGTCCGTATTTAACCTTTGGGGTACCAAGTTAGGGAGAAATACGTGTATAAGGAAAAAATATAAATTAATTATTTGACACGACTGGCTGACGAAAAATGGTCAAAAATCAAATTTATTTGCTAAAATCTAAAGCATTCCTCCTTTAAACGTTTGAAGTCCCAGAATACGGGAAAAATAATACAACAAATCTAATTATCGGCTCAGAGTGGCTTAGACCTGCCAATAGATTTATAATACAATCATTTAGGAAACTCTTCAATTATTGATTCTAAAACTTTTGATCCGCAGTGTTGTGTCTGAAAAAAATTATGTATCATCTAAAACGCAAGAAATCGCAAAAATTCTCTCCAACATTTAAAGACTAGGATTTATGAAACAAATGCTTAGAGGGGAACTTGGGGGTTATATAATTTTTCGTAATTAAATAGAGGCATACGTTTACAAATTGTTAAATTAACTCCACAGGTAGATCGCAATGCATATTCAATAACGAGTGTGGAAATATAATGTATTAACTGTCTCATTAATGTCTATTGTTAAATAAATGCAAAAAGACTTTGCGCTACACACACCTTGAACATAATAAATGACCATCGAATACGGATAGTCCGAATGTCGATTATTAGGCACTGGTGTGAACAGGAATGATTCACTCATTTACTATTTATTTGCAAACACAGTATGGCAGGAAATATTACTATCACGCGTCTTACAAACTAATAATAAAAAGTTAAAGCCCTTAGAAATTCTAAACTTTTGACTTGACTTTTGTCCACCTAAATTGGTGATATTGCCGTAGGTGCATCGGCAAGCAGATGGCTAATGACGGTAGGTAACAATAAACTATAGTTTGAGTAATAATGGCATTTTATATCAAAGAAATAATGGTACAGATATGGTTGAAAAACATTTTTTATATACACCCCATTATATATGTATAACTATAAACTGTGACAAAGAGTGGCATTGTATATTAAAGGGAAAACAATTGGATGCTTGTCTGATTAATATGGATTATTTGTGCTGAATGAATAAGACCCTATTATTATAGTAGCTATCCTAAACCATCTTTATATTATAAGCCCAAAAAATAATACCAAGACACGTTTTTAAAATGTGAAGACCAACCAACCATCAACTTTTAGGTTGCATTAGAATTCGGGAGTAGTTCCAGAAGGCAGAAGTACATCTCATTTAATAGTCAAATATCCGAGCTTTGTTCTATTGGAACAAAGCAAACAACACCCCTGATAATGGGTTGTTCTTCTCAGCCTACAGCCCCTGGCGTCCTGCCATCAGCCTATGGAACTTTTTGGTAAATGGCACGTTTTTTCATTGGGTCGAACATCCAAAATTGTGAATTTATTTTTTATTTCATTATTTAAAAAATATGTATTTTATCATTTTTTACAACTGTAAATACAACTAGTAAGAGTGCTGAATTATAATTAAGGTCGTGAAACAGACTTCTGAAGAAACTACCCAGTTGGTATTTATTTAAGTTAGTAAGTCCTGAGACTATCTTCTACCCAACCGCCACGGAGGGTTATAACGAATATGTGGAACAGAACTTTATTTAGTCGTATATATTACAATTTGTCGTAATAGACAATAATAATAGTGCTACAGGATCTCATTCATACAATATTTACAATATAAACAAAAAGAAAGTCAAATTACATAAAATGAAATCAAAATAAAAGATTCAATAACAAAATTTGTAGACAAAATAAATACAAATAAATAAATTATAGGTTAAATAATCAGGAATCAGTCATTTTTTTTTTAATTTTGCCAACCAGGGTTTATGCTTGGCCATGGCTCAGTAATGCCCTGATGATGGCTCACAAGATTGAGCTGAAACGTTGGCAAAATTAAAAATTAAAAATTTTCAAAAAATGGCTGTTTCCTGATTATTCCACCTATAATAGTTTCTACAGTCGACTATACATCCTCAATACAAATAAATGAAGTTAAAAAATAAATAAACAAAACATGTCACATTCATACCTAAGAAGTACAATATTTACAATCAGCTAGGGAACCCCGGACGGGGCTTGTCCCCCCACTTGTAGAAGGACAAGCAGAGTCCAAAGGATCCCAGCGCCTCCCTCTCAGCCGCATCACTGGTGAGAGCCAGCGAAAGCTAAGTGAGGGCGCCACAGCCACAATCACACCGCACATGAGAGGAGACTCTGGCCAGTGTCAGAACTCTAGCAAATGTAATGACAAAACATCTCGGGGCCACTGCCGTTTCAATCGTCTGGGTGGGCTGTATGGATGAGTGGAGGTGGATAGGGATTGTGCTAGAGGATTAGGATGATGAATGAGGTTCTGATGGAATTTGGAAAATTTAGATGGAATCAGGTCCGTAATAAATGGAACATTAGGGTCGTGGTGTAGTTGGAGACATAATAAGGAGCATTTACTATTGTTCGGAGGACTTTTGATTGAAAGGATTGAATGTGTTTGATGTTAGAACGTTTAACTGTCCCCCACAGTTCAAGTCCGTAGGTCCAGATTGGCTTCAGTATTGTCTTGTAAATTAATAATTTTTTGTCAACTGTAAGCTTAGATTTTCTGTTTAGTAGTCTGTATAACTGTCCGAATCGTCTGTAGAGTTCTTTTCCTTAACGTCTTGTATGTGGGTTCCACGTCAATCTTTCTAGTAAGCTAAGATACCGCACTGTATCTGAAAGAGGAATTGGAATAAAATTAAAGTAAACTGGACGAATATGTGGGGTGATAGGTTTTGGACAATGTGATTTTTGTGGCTAGGAAGTTTGGAACTAAAAGTGATATTTCTATTTCGAGATAGGTCTGAAACACATGAGATAATAAGGTCATTATGGATGATTTTATTTGAGAATAAGTGAGGAGTGTTTACGATTTTGCTATGGATTTTTTATTGTAAAAATCGGATGCATCTTGAGATAGGTGGCTTGAGTAAAGCCCCAAAGTTCAATAACAGAAATAAATTATTAATATAACCGCCCTGTCACGATACTATGATGTAGCATGAAACGATGATTAGCAAAATATTATAATACTATACTTGAAAAAATAATATAAATAACAAATGTAAAAATAACCGAAGCTATAACTTTATTAAATAATAAAACCAAAAATACATATTAAAAATAACAATAAGGACTATAATATAAAAACAAAAGAATAGTAGTTTCTGGGAGTAATTGTTTAAAAATATGAAAAAAGGACATTTGTAAACGTCTCAAGAAGCATGACAAATACAAGAATGTATTAATGAATGAGTGTTTTTAAAAATAACAGTGTTTTTCTCAAAGAAAGTAAGCTAGAGAGAGAGAGAGAGAGAGAGAGAGAGAGAGAGAGAGAGAGAAATTCTTCATTAATTTGGCAATGCTGCCCAAATACATCAGGATGCTTAAATAACAGAATACTACCCTTTTTTTCCCCTTTTAGTTATTTTTTAAATTAGTTATTTAAATTTAAATTTTATAAAGATAAAAGAAATTTGGAAGAAATTATGCTTCTCTACCAGATATAAAAAAATATATAATCTAACGTTTTTACCATCTTGTCGTAAGGTGATCTTAATGTCAGACTGAGAGATCACAGAGAATGTCAATGGGAATCGTTAATTATTCATAAATTCTTTACACGGATATACGCATGAATTATAATGCGTGCTGTAAATAATGACAATATTTATTTATACAACAAAGTAAGATATATTTTGAATAAAAGTAAATCTATTAAAAAAACTTGTAACGATCAAATTAAAATAAACTGCATGTTATTAACAATAGATAATAATTATTTCTATTATTATGGTTAATAAAATCACAAGTATGATACTTTTAAATGATAATAATTGTAGTTAGTTTATGATTAATTTTTTTTAAATATTATCTTGTCTCTGTATAATATTATTTCTCTATCTATTTATTATTTTTATTTAAAAAATAGTTTATATATTTATTAAACTATTTATTTGTCTTATTATAATTATTATTTCTCTTTACTAAAATATTTTTTTAAACAAAATGGTCATATTACAATAATTATTTGGATCGTGCGCTAATGATCTTCTACTTTCTACTTTAACTACTTTCAAATATAACTAAGTTATAGGCGGATTTATAAATAAAGTTTCAATTTGTATGTTTTTATTTTTTCTCTCTTTGATAATTATTCGCGCTATTCTGTGTTAATAAACACTGATCATTTTTTTCTCTATCTTAAAAAATAACTGGGTTGTTAAATTAATCACTTTTAAACGGCCTCAATTTAAAAAATAACCACCTGATATAAACGTCTGAGTATAAGGATCATCGTTGAATGTCCTACTATTTTTGAGGCGAATTAAAAAAAAGAATTGGTCCAGCAGTTTCAGAGAAATGCCGTGGACGGCAGACAAACGGATTATTTTTTTAATTCGTTATTCGGATTCTACGCATCTTTAAACCTAAGCCCTAAAATTATGAAGGAGGGGGGGGGGGACTTTTTTGGTCGATTACAAAGGTTCATTATTGAAAATAATAAACCAGTAGCAAGAATAAAGAGCTACGACCAAATTTATTATAAAAATAATTCATACAAATTCCACAAGAAAATCATTGTATAATAATAATGTTAACTAAAATTAAAAACAACTATATCAATATATTCCAAACAACAAAAAAACAAGATGAGTCATAGATAACAAGCTAATCCAATGGCATTAATTAACATGGGTAATCAATGATGGAAATTGAAAATTTGGGTTAGTTTTCAACGTTACGTCAGGTCCTATCCAAAAACTCTATTGTATTTAAATGAACAGAATTCGTAAAATTTCAAAGTATCGGAAGAGATATATCGGTTCGCTAAATTCATATTTCAGTCAGAATTATAGCGACCCGGAACAAGAATGGATCTGGAACCGGTAAGTGAAACCTTATGCAATTTCTAAATTTTAGGACGTGGAACAAGACTTGCAAACTATAATCAAACCAAACCTTCGCTTTTAAGCCCACAAGAAACTTAATTTTACATTTTTCTTTTACAAGAAAATAATTGATTTTCAAATTATAATTTAAAAGATAAAATAAAGCTTTTTACAGCACAGCTAAAAGCAGGATATAGCTAAGTTAATAAATTGTATATAAAGCAAGGTCTAGACGATTTAGAATGGACTGACCCACATGTATTTTTATATTTATAAGGTTTTGTGTCGGAAGAAATTAGACATTAACTGTTTTGTTTTTTTGCCAGTTTTTATTAGGACCTTATTAGAAGAGTATTTTTTCATAAATCCCCACTCGTTCTCCCCTCGCTAGTTGCCATTGTATTATTTTAGTTAATGCCTTTAACTTCGTTATTTGTTTGATAATAATGCGTGATGTGTCGTTTTATTTCTTTATCCACAAGCTTTAAAACATGTTATATAATATTTTAGCGTAGAATTTATACTTTTGCCTCAATTTCCTATAATATGGAAAATTTTCGTATTGAAATTCATATATTATGTGGTCGCTTTGAAACAATAATCATTTATTGAAAATATTTCAAATAAAAGTTGTAGCACAGTTTCTATCCTTTCATATTATACGTCCCTAAATTTATACTTCTGGGTTCGAGAACCTAAAGACAACCAACTATTTGTTCGCGCTCGACTCCAAGCTAGCCTTAAAGCAGGGCAGAATGTAACGGAATCTCTCGCAAAAATGAGGGAAAAACCTGGCGGCTGAGCGTGATCTCGGCCGAATCACCTCATTGCAAGACCGTTGGCCTAGAAACAGTACGAATCTCTACATGTACTGAGCCCAAAACTCTTCATGGGTTGTAGTGGTGCAGGCGTTTTTTTTATTAGTAAATATTTTATCTCCAGAATAGTAGATAAATTTATAATAATTTAAAAATAAATCAACGACAGTTGGAGATTTTTTACTCCTTTAAATAACAATTCGTATCGCTAAGATACAGATACGCCATACCTGTATCTCCAACTACGAGTTTTTTGTTTTGTTTTTTAATTTGTTCTTGAAACCTAAAACATGTACGAAAATTGATTCTATTTTTTTTCCTATGTTTTGTGAAGTAATATATAATACGTTTAGGAATAAAGAATTATATTATTGGGTTGTTTCACATGAAATGTCCTTTTTTATAGTTTCTGAAATACATAAAGGATTTTGCAGGTCTCAGTTGTTTTCTTCCGAATGTTTACATATTTAAAACATTATTATATTATAAACATTAGCTTCCAAATCAATTACCCACTTTTTAGTATAACTCCAAATATGAACATGGAAACACGCGAGTTTCGAGTAATATTTTTATACGAGTTTAAACTCGGCCATTCAGCAGCTGAGGCCGCTAGAAATATTTGCAAGGCGTTTGGGGATGGGTGTGTTAATGAACGGACGATTCGCTGTTGGTTTGCTAAGTTTCCAGCTGGGGATACCGACTTGGAAAACTTGCCCCGAGGAAGACCTCCGTCCGTAATAGACAACGATGTCCTCAAACATACAGTAGAAGGAAACCACTACCAAACAGTTAAAGGAATCTCAGCACAACTAAATGCAAGTGAATCTACCGTTTCCTGACATTTAAAGTGTATTGGGAAAGTAAAAAAGCTCGATACATGGGTACCTCATGATTTCACTGAACGGCACGTTTCAAAACATACAGTGCAAAAATTTAAAGAACTGGGCTACGAAGTTGTTCCGCACCCTCCATATTCTCCTGACTTGTCTCCAACAGATTACCACCTGTTCAGGAATTTAGACAACTTCGTCAAAGAAAAACTTTTTGAAAATGATGATCAAATGAAAAGTGCGTTTTCAGATTTTGTTTCACTTCAAAGCTCAGAGTTTTTCAGTTCGGGAATAAAAAAGTTGGTGTCACGTTGGGAAAAATGTGTAGAAAAAGAAGGTAAATACTTCGAATAAAATTATCTTGTTTTCATATCGTATTTTTAATAAAAATACTTTATCTTGAAAACGCACATTTCATGTGACACAACCCAATATAAAAAAAATAATAACCAGTGTTTTAAATTTAATAAGTATATTCTTCGTTTTTCCCATCAGAAACTAATCTTATCTTCATCTTAATAATTACAGTTCAAGAATAAAGATAATATCATGTCTATTCCGGAATACTTTGCCGGCCAATCCATATTTATAACCGGAGGAACAGGACTCATGGGAAAGGTTCTCGTTGAGAAGATCTTAAGGAGCTGTCCGGACGTCAGCAAGATATATCTTCTAATAAGGGAGAAGAAGGGTGTACCCATTGAAGAGAGGTGGAATCAAATAACTCAACTACCTGTGAGTTATAATAATTTATAAGATCCGTTTATATTTGGACAATTATATCTAAAATATAATTAAATTAAAATGAAATAAATATTTAATAGGAGCATAAGTTGAGCGGTGTTGCAACCAATCTTCAAGTCACGAAGAGGGGCATAGTAATAATTTATTCTGATTTATGGTTTCAATTCATTCATAAATAAGATAAATAATCAAAATCAAACTAATGTTGTTTCTTTTCCCTTCATATTTTTATTTTATATAAACCATATTTTTATAATAAAATTTCATATCAAGTAAATATATTTTTCAGTTATTCGAAAAATTAAAATCGGAAAGACCAGATGCACTCGAAAAAGTATTCCTGATCCCTGGGAATATAAATGATGAAGATATGAACTTAACAGCGGAACACAGGCAGGTAAGTCGATACTCTTTTTTTTTTAGTTTATTTGTTTTTATTATAGTCGGAATTCATCTTTAACATGTTACCATCAACTAAAGAATATGTTCTTAAGTTTGGTTTTGCGATCAATTTCATTTGTTTTAATTATAAATATGAATATAGGTATACATCTCATCCCATTCTTTCTTCTTTTTTTAACCTTATTTACTTTTTAGTAATTAAAAGATATGCAATTAAAAGCTAATGATTGAATTCATAAATATAGACTACAATCATGGGAGGAAGCTCTTAATCATAAAATTATGGCTATCAACCCCAAGAAGCCAAAATATATGCTGTCTCAAAAAGTGGAACTAGGGAACAGGGGGCAGTGACCTGCGGAGGTTAGGAGCTGAAATAGGTGGTCGTATTTACGTATTTCGGTGTCAAAATAAGTAATGATGGCCGGTTGGATTCGGAAATAAACTAGCGTATATTAAAATTAAATAAAGAATAATACCAGTTCTTCTTCCTCAGCTCAACAGGCGCGTATAACAGCCCCTGGCTTCCCCAACCTCTGCCTTCCATTCCTTTCTGCTCCTTGCCTGCCTTGTGTTTACTTGGGTCTGCCGTATGCCCTGTAGAACACTGTCTCTCCAGCAGAACTTGGGTCTACCTCTGCTTCTCTTTCCATCCGGTGTGCCCTTGTCGTTTTGGCATCATGCTGTCCTCCATTCTCATCAGTTGGCCAAACCATTTCAATCTCTGGATTCTGATGCTGGATGAGATGTTCAGATCTTTGAATTTATTATAGATCTGTCTATTTTTCCTACGCCATGTTCCGCCTTCCCGTATCGGTCCTAGGATGTACATTAGTATCCTTCACTCAAACCGGTCCAGTAAACTGCTTGTCTTTTTGTTCATGGTCCAGGTTTTACTAATGTAGGTTACAACATGTTTTATTATCGTTTTATACATTCAAAACTTTGTGGCATTACTGAACAGTCTACTCTACAGAATTTTTGACATGTTGATATATGCATGATTCTTTTTTTTATCTTTTCCTTTTCATCCAGCTGATCATTTATGGTATATCCGAAGTACTACCAGTTACGTAATGTAATTATCGGAAAACGTGAATTTGAGTTGAAAACAAAGATTACTATTTATAAAAATATCTTCATTCCAACACTAATTTATGCTGCAGAAAGCTGGTACCAAGAATTCAGAGATACAAGCCACAGAGACGAAATTCCAGAGAAAAACTATAAATAAGAGAAGATTTGCCGGCAGAGACATCAAATGATAAGAGAAGAGTCAGGGCAGGAACATTTCATGGCTAACATACATAAAAGAGGAATGATTTATTGGTGACATGATCTGGCCAAGTAAAAGGAATGCCAATAAACCGTCAGCTAAAAAATTGTGTGGGAAGCCATAGTTCAATGAGGAAGACCGCGAGAAATAAATGGGATGACTTGATAGCGGAACTAGCTAGAAAGAGAAGGCTCTCTATGAGTGAGGTCAAAGGACTTGCAAGAAATAGAGGAGTTAAGGAACAGGCTCAGGCTGCCCCGACACCGTAAGGTATAAAGGAAAGACAAAGAAGTAGACAATTAAAATCTATGTTTATCTTAAAAAAAAAAAATAAAATAGAATTCTCAAAACTAAAGATCAACTTCATATGCCCTGATGTGAGCTTTTGAAAGGATCGGGCCGTGGATAACAACTCAATAATAACCTCAGCACCAGAGAGTATCTGTGAGTCGAAACATAGGGTTAAAATGTCGTCATATTATCTGTGGGCTTTTTAGGTGTGTCAGATGTCTGAAGTGTTTAAGACATGTTTGTAATAAAAAGTAATTAGTATGTTATTACATAAATTCTTTTCATTAGGTCATAATAATAATAAAATAAAATAATAGACTTAAGGCTTCCGACAAGACTAATATGATGAGGGTAACTTGTCGTTTAGTAGGCATAACAGCTTTCTATGTCGAAGGTCGTGGTTTCAAATCCGACAGATGGTCCTAGGATTTAAAAGTATCGAAAATCCTTTTTTGCCTTCCTTCGGTGTAAAGTAAAGGAGCCTGTACGATGTCAGATACTCGTAAATGATCTCTATCCTAATTAAACTTGGATAGCCAAAATTTAGGACTTCTACTATAGCATCATCCAATTAGCAACTATAACAAGTTACGTTGAATGAATAAATAAGGCATGGCCCGTTACTAAAAAAAAATATATATCTTAATATAACATATCAAATTAGCTTACGATCATGTATTCTGATTGTAAAAAGGAACACGTGAAATAGGAATGTTAGCATAGCTGTAGTTAATTATAATGACATAATTTTTCTTGGCAGCTACTACTAGAAAACGTTACGATGATATACCACGTAGCAGCTATTGTACAGTTCACGGACAGTGTATCAGATGCACTTATAAAAAATGCAAGGGGCACGCTATGTATGTTAGAGCTGGGAAAAGATATTAAAAACCTTAAGGTATTTCATTCTTATTCATATCACTATTATTGGTTATTAATTCATCCATTGAGCCATAATTTAGGTATCATTTCAGGTATTCGTTCATGTATCAACAGCATATTGCAACTTTAATATGCCTTCCGCTAATGTTACCGAAAAAGTTCACCCTAGCTGCCAAGACTGGAGAGTAATGATGAAACTAGTTGAAAAGGAACCGAAAGAACTAGCGTATCTAAGAGAAAAGTATGAATTATTTTATGTATGCATTATCCAACCTATTTAAGTACTGTAATGTTCTTGATGCCTTCCACAGGCTGCTCTGCGGGCATCCAAATTCGTACACTTTGTCCAAGTCAATCGCAGAACAGATGGTCAACGAATATCGGCAGTTCTACCCCGTTATCATCATGAGGCCAGGAGTGGGTGAGTAAAAATGAATATAACCTTATAATGTATGATTGGGTTGTCCGGAAAATAATGCAGAGTTTTAGGTTTTTCTTTCAAAACCTCTTTATATAATTAAATGTTTACATTTGCTGGATTATTTATTTGCATGAATGTCAACACTTAATAATCCTCTTCTAAATCATTAGCGTATCGCTACTTTTTTTTTTTGTTCATCCCGCCTTTTCGGGCTGGGGGGTGAGAGCGGGGGATAAATGCCGAGATAAAATCCCCTCTAACAGCAAGACTCGAACTCTTAATTATTTGGTTTCACAAGGTTTCGTCATCTGCTGCTAGGGCAACGCATGTTCAAAGCAATGCGCGTTAGCCCACTCACATACCCCGCCCCCTGTATATCGCTGCTTGGAAATGGGTTCAGTCTTTACTATGATTGTCCTTTCATTTTATTTTACAAGCCTATGAGAGACCCGAAAGGCTCCGGAACATCAACGCAGGAGTGTGGGGCAAATCCTTTATCATTGATTGCAAAGTTCCGCGGTAGTTCAAAAATATTCAAGAGGGAGACTTCAGAAAGAAAGAAAAAGGATGATCGTAGAAGGATTTCTTCTTAGATGTCAAAGTTCTGCAAGCTTAGTTGGAAGAAAAAAAAATAGTCGAGAACTTCCAGGGGAAAAAAGACCAATTTTCGATGACTACCTAAAAGGCGATTAAAAATTTGAAAAACGAAAAGGTTGGGTTCCTCATAAAAAAAACCGCCGCGAAAAAATCAATTTTATGAAATTTGTTCCTCACTGCTTTGCCATAAAATATTCATTTCTGCACAAACCTAATCTCCGGACCTCTTAACAACTGATTACCATTTCCATTAAAGTGACACCTAGACCACATTTTACAAAATAAAAAAAATATTAATCTATTCCGAGAAGGTTTAGGACTTCTTCCTAGATGAAGAAGTTCTGTAAGCTTTGATAGAAGAAAATCATAAAAAAAACTTGCAGGAAAACCTCAAGGAAAAGCACCTACCTTACTACGTTCACAAAAACAGAAAAATAATTTAACTAGTTAATAAACAGGTAAATATTTTAACTTTTAATTATTTGTTTGCAAAATATAGTAAGGGAAAGTATTTTTAGTATGCAATTATAGAGTTAGTGAACATCAGAACAGTAATATGGAAATAAAATATCGCTTTTCTAAGGTAGCGGTACCTTCAAAACTGTATTAATTGATATATTTAATTTATTTATATACAATGCTTTTTAGAACCATTGTAGTTTCTTTCCAAAGGTATCGTGTTACCGATCCCAGTAGGTGGTATTCAGGAAAAAAATAAAGCAAAAAAGTTTCAATAAATGATATTATTATTTAAAAACAACATACACATATACAATCTATTTAAACTATACCTGATAATACTGATGGACATTATAGTTAAACTTGCCATATAATATTACAACCAAAGAAAATACCTATAAAACACTTAGTCGACTGGCGAAGGTGGAAGGAGTCTTAGGCGCCCCTTCTAGGCTTCATCCCCCAGCTGCTCTCTGAGCCCCGACGGACCTCCCAGCTTCTTCTTGATGATGGAACTCGACTGTTCTCTCCCTGGGCTTCAACTGATACTTCGTGAGGATGGAACGCCCTAGTAATTTCTCTCACCTCTTCTTTTCATAAGTCCCATATTTTGGAAATTGCCGATCTCTTATCGGACAAAGGCGGGACTGATTTGGGAAGTGCCCAGTCCAGTCTTTGTCCAGCCCAGTAGCTGGGGTCTAGAAAGTTCATGGGGTATCACGGGCTGCCCAAGGGAAATATCATGGGCGAGGGGAGTAGGTAGGTACAAGCCTTTTAACTTTTGCCAACAAAGGCTTATAAACATTTACTTGACTAATTTCAAACTTATTTAATAATAAACTCCCCTCAGTATCCTCAATACATAATATATATATATATATATATATATATATATATATATATAATATATATATATATATATATATATATACTTATTTATTTAGGGGAAAAAATATTATCTAATACACAAAATAGTCAAAGTTAATGGTGGAGTGATAATTTTTTTTTTCCAGTTTGCGCAACCGTTGATGACCCCATCCCTGCCTGGACCGACGGAACAAGCGCCTTCTTCTCAATGGGTTCACTTATCACTTTGGGATTGCTTCGGGTTTTTAAAGGTGCGCCAAACAACAACCAAGACTTGATACCCGTCGATACAGCGGTGAAGGCCTTTTTAATTGCACCATGGAAACTCCATGTAACGTAAGAATTCCAATTATAATGGGGAAATATAATACACGAGTAAATATACTAAAAACTAATTAATGAGAAATCTCGTTTGAGAAAATCGAATAGTTCTCTAATTATAGAATCAAAAACTTTCCAAATAAAATTTAAATTTCAGAAAACAAATACATTGACATAAGTCAACAATATCTAGGGAATGACCGTAAACGGAATAGATAAAGAATAAATTAAATATAAGAAAAAAGAGAGAATGAAAGAAGCACATATTAAAATTCGAATCATTTATAACAAAAAAAAGTTAAAAATCAGACATAATAGAAAACTTGTTCTACCTCAAGCCTTATAAGGATCTGAATATTTGAATTTTTCCAAGTTTTATTTATTAGTTATAGTTAAATAGTAGTCCCTGTAGTTAAATATTGTTTAAACATAGTTTATAATATAACTAGCTGTACCTCACGCCTTTGCACGCGACTATTTAAAATTGCTGCGAATTAAGAAAGTAGCTTATAATAACTTTGTTAGGTGAGGTTATACAATAGAAATATACCTGAGGTAGCAGTGAGTTAAACTTTTAACAATGTCGATATATGACAAATAAATTGATTATTTTTGATTGTCAGATATCAATTTTATTCAGTTTAATCTACAATAACATACCAGTAGAAAGTAGGGATTATCCATACCCGTGATTAGCTATCACTGACATTTTTGCTATAAAACATTATCATTCTATACCATCGTAATTTCTATGTAACATAAATGCGTATTTTTTCCACCGTGTACTCTTCCACCTGCTCGGATTTTTTTTTTAGGATTCAGAACTAAGTTCTACTCGTATTATCTTTTTAAAACGAACTTTTTTCAGCCTATTGATCATTATAAAAAACCAACAACAGTAAAAATATAAATTTGATAGAAACTTACACACGAAACATGGCTATAAACGAAATATACCTGAATATATTTGTTATATGTATTTTAGTATATTTGCTATTACTGATCAGAACGAGACGATTTCGCTTCTAGGTAGTTAGAAATTTGACTGTCATTCAAAGAAGTACTTAAAGTTTTTGAGGATGCATATAGTTTTTGAGTTATTCGTAAAACAATTTTGTTTTACGTTTTAGAAAATATTTTTTTAAATCACTTAGAGGACGAGATTTCCCAAACCCAGCCTTATTGCACATCAAGCAAGACACTAAGACGAACCTCCAGGAAAAATTTCAACTTCGCAAACCATAGTCGTTTTAGAGAAAGTGCGATGACTAGAAAATCGAGTGAAATGGCACTTTCTTTTATAAATATAGATTAAATTTGATAAATTAAAAAATAGTAAATAAAAACAAAGTTATTATTACATACTGCCTTATTACAATGTCATAAATAAATAAAATGTCTTGAATATTTGCTTTCTCTAAGAAGAATAGACAATCGGATGCAAAATGGAACAAATCAACAAGAAAAGAAATTTCTTCGAGGGCAAATAAGGAGATTTACAACATTTAGTAATTTTTTTTTAAAATTTGATTTATTAAGAGACAATACAATCTGCCACCTTCTGTGGCAATGAGTATTACAGCTTGAATAAATCATTCATCCCATATGTACATACCATTTTGTAATTAACATAGTAAATTTGACAGTCATCAGCAATGTTGCATGAAGAAAATAATCGTAACTGTTACCAAGGCAGCAAATATCAAGGATTATATTTTTCCATTAAGAACTACATACTTTTTTCCAAAAAGTACTGTGTCCAAGTTTCATTCCAAACAGTACTATACCATACACTTAATAACATTTACTTTTTTTTTTTTTAATTTTAAACATATTTATTGATATCTACAACTGTATTTTAAAAAAATACAACAAGTAAATGTGATGACCATATAGAAAATGGTCACGAAATACATGTAGAGCCACTACCCAGTGGCAGCACTCTAAAAATATTCTAAACTAGAAGGTCTCGTGGCCATCTTCTTTTCAGACGCCTCGGAGGATTATCAGGGATCGACAAGGAAGCAAGGATTGAAACTAATGGATTGTGGTGGGAATGGAGTTTGTCATGGAAGGAACGGTACCTGGTTCGGGCTAAGTCAGCGATATATGGAATATTAAGGTCTTTATGGATGAGTTTATTTGTGACGAAATGAGGAGCATTGAGGATTTTACGAAGGATTTTGGATTGTAAGGATTGGATACGAGATGAGTTCGATGGTTTAGAAGAGCCCCATAGCTCTACTCCGTAAGTCCATATCGGTCTGATGATGGTCATATAAATAAGTCTTTTATAATTAAGAGGAAGGTTGGAGCGTTTGTCCAGTAAGTGTTGAAGTAGTCGAAAACGTCGGGCAGTTTCTTGTCGTTTCAGTCTTGTATGGGGATTCAAAGTTTTATCAAGGTGGAGTCCTAGGTATCGAATCTGTTCAACAGGGGCTAGCAGAGTGTCAGTAAAGGATACTGTAGGGCAGGATGTCATTGGTTTACGACGAAGGGTAAAGGTTATCTGGTGGGACTTGTTAGAATTAATTTTAATCCTCCATTTCTGGCACCATACTTCAAGGCCTCGGATGTGGAATTGAAGAGTATGGGAGGCTGTAACAGGATCATTATCTACTGATAGCACACACGTTTCATCAGCATAGGTAGAAAGGAAAGTGTTTGGATGGGTTGGGATATCAGCTGTATAGACTGTATAAAGAACGGGCTCTAGGATGCTGCCTTGAGGAACACCAGCAGATTGAGAAAAAATGGAGGAATAGGAACTATTGTGATTTATTTACATTTACTTTTAAAACCGAAAATTCACATGAGACAGTCCATTAGAATTTCTAAACTATGTAATCCCTATGTCTCAATATTTTCGTTAATATCGATTTTTTATTTTCATTTAGTGGACCTCAAACGACAACAGATGTATATACTTGCACTACCGGAAGTGAAGAAGTGTTGCAGTACGAAGAAATGCACAAAATCCTTCCGCAGTTTCTCGAAGATTATCCTTCCAAAAATATATTGTGGACGCCATCCTTTTATTACGTCACGAACCCTTTCTTGCACTTTATTGTGTTCTGTTTTCTTCAACTTCTACCAGGGGTGATATTGGACCTGTTATATCTACTTTTGGGAAAAACCCCTATGTAAGTAACATACAAATATTCTGTACTAACCTTAAATATACGTATGCAGGCAGAAATCCTAAATTTCAGTAGAAAAAAAACATAGAGAAGTAGTTACAAACCAGCCAAAATATAAATTATATTACATATAAAGTAAAAAGCAGACAATAAACTTATTTATAAAGAAAAAAAAATCAGTAAATAAATCTGGCCAACAAACGACTTTCACTTACCTCGGATGTTGAAATCAATTTAAAAACTATAAAATGTACTTCAATTTTAAAATTATTTTAAGTTTGTTTTACTAAAAATTCGATTAATTTTCATTGGGAATATATGATTTAGATTAATTAATATAACTACATTAAATTGTTAACCAGTAATAAGTTTTTATTATCAAAAAAACAAAAGTTGGATTAAAAAATAGTTTTGCTCTTTTATCCTTTATTTGATCATCAAATTCGTCCAACTTGTATATTTAGCCGTCCTTTATCAATGGCATTAGGCTGATATAGTCAATCTTTTAGAATGTACAAAATTAAAGGCAGTTTAGAGGGGAAAAAAATAGAATATTGGCATTTAAGCCCTGTCAGACTATTTCAATCAAAATAAAACCTATATGATATTAAAGCACATTAAATTTTACATCAATATAGAGAGTTTAATCAAAATCTTTTGAGCCGTTTTTGAGAAAATAATAAAAAAAAATGCAAAATGCATGGTATAAAGTGGCTCTTCTGGTAAGCCGATTTAAATGAAAAAGTTGCAGTGTAACATCTCGGGCGTATATTTTTCTTAAATATGAAATTTTAGTTTCGTACGACTTATCTTTTTCGCTAAACTTACCACACAAACCTTTTTTCGGGACTTGGTCATTTGGACTCAGAGGACCCTAAAACGTGAATTTCCGTCGAAAACTGGAATTTGAAAATTTTCACCATCGCAATACTTTCCCTTACTATATATTTCATACATAGATAAGTGAAAGTAAAAATGAGTTTACCACGATAAATAAACAAAGTAATGATACATTATTTTCAGGTTTACATCAATGAATAAAAAGATAATAAACGGATATCGAGTAATTGGATGCATCTTAGACCAAAAAGTGATATTTCCTAACCAAAGGTTTAAAGAACTGAATACGTATCTCAAAGAAGAAGATCTTAAAAACTTTAGTTTCACGATAAAGTTTCCTGGCGAAGAAAAAAAAAAATTTATTATAAAACAAGGTATAGGATTTTTCAAATACTATCTTAAGGAAGACATGTGTGAAGAGAATATAAAGAAAAACAGGAAACGATATGAAAGGTATATAACTAATTTATATTATACAATCAATTAATTGAATATTTATCAGCACTACACAAGTTAGTTTATGATCTAAGACACAGTAGATTTTGTCTTGGGTACTTGAAAGAGGTCCTATGTTACCTACTCATAAGGCTAGTTTAAGTGGCTCCTTGCAACAGAAAATATTTGCTAGGATCACACCTTCACCAAATCATAAACTCCCAGCAACTTCCCTACAGTCCCTGTATCCTCCAGTTTAAATTCTACATATAACTCAATATCCATTACATTCCGACCCACAGAACAAAAAATTTGATCGTTTCTTTACTACCCTATAGAATTCTCTACTAACCAATAACCGCCATGCCTCTTCTCTAATCTCATGCAAAACCCAACTTTTCTAATACATTCTGTTTTCCCAAAAAGACGTTAAAAAATTGCGATACTTCAAAACCAAACTCTGAATAAAGTAAAATCATTGTTTATTGCCTTATTTATTTTTTTTTTTTATCTCCAAATGTTTTAATTCCCACCTGTCAATAAATGATTGACAATTAGCGAATGTGATGATGAAGGAATGATATTTGGCGTGGTAGGCATGATGGAGAGAAGATGCCCAGCGGCACCTCTTCCTGGCGTGAATTAAAATTTTGTTTATAAACGCACTTATTTACCATTTTGTTTAACACAATTGCCTCCGGATTTTTTTTTTTTTTCATTTTATTTGATATTAATTGTTGTTTGTATAATGTTTCTTCTCCTTTCTTCTGTAGAAAAAAAAAAAATCTTCCTTTTGTCAGTGGACCAGACATATTGTATACTTCAATTAAACATAAATGTTATTCTTAAGGGAACCAAACTTAGAATAAAATTATTTTCCATTTCCATCATTAGGCGCATTCACATATGTAATTCAAAATTTTATAGTAAAGAAAACAAAACAGATCTAATATTTGAACGCATTCTGTATAATTGGCTATTTTTATGGCACTTTAAAAAGTATAAGTAGTGCAAATTATAAATTTTCGAACAATTAGTTCTGAAGCATTGTTTTAAACAATTTTCAGTCTGAAATTGTTTATTTATCCTTTACTTTTTTTTTTAAATATTCCAACAAAGCAATTTCGCAGCAAGAGAGTTTTAGCTGTTCTTTTTTTTTTTTTTTAAGTAGGAAAAAGGTACAAAAAGGTAGTCAAACTATAATTCGCCTTTCGATTTAAAAAAAAATTAATGTTAGTAACATATTATTTGAAATATAATATTGATGCTCTAAAGAAAGAAATATCAAATATTGGTTAATTAATAAGGAGAAACCTGGTCCTGGGTTCGAATCCCGGTTATGGCAGGATTATCTAGTAATTCAGCCATAGGGCGAACCTAGAGTAAGGAGACCCTACTGGGGCAGACCCAGCCTCTATAAAGAGGGTACCCAAATAGGGGAGAAAACCTGACGGCTGAGCTTGATCAAGGCTTAATCACCTCATAGTACGGCCGTTGGCCTAGAAACAGTACAAATCTCTATATGTAGAGAGCCCCAGACGTTCATGGGTTGTAGTGGTAAAGGTTTTTTTTTTTAGACAAAATCTCAGAACAATTTCGAATTCTTATATTATATGTAGCATATCTCAAACTATTAACTAAACAGACTCCAGTATTAATTTACTGAAATATATAATTTCATTTATAACATTTTATTAATAATTTCAGGTATTTATTTTTTCTTAGGGACTTATATTCCATTCTTGTAAGCGTCTGATTGACAGAAACCTGTGTGTCGCACATCCTTTGTATTTTTTTACCCACAACCCTTAAAGTTGGACTAAAAATAATAAATTAATGTTATTTAAAAACAATAACTTAAAAAATTTCGTGAATGTTTCATTCATGTACTAAAATAAAGGTACTCCAGTTAGTATAGTATATATATACTATAAAGAGCTTTGTATTGAGGAACATAAATACAGGATTGAGAAAAGAAAAAAAATTTAAATCAATTTTATATATATTTTTTTTTCAGGATTAAAAAGATGAACAACGTACTCCAGAATGTTGTAGGATTTGTGGTTACCTGGTATATGATGAGTGGCGTATTATGGATCATGTCTTTGTGTGCCCATACATTTCCCTCATTATTATGTAAATACGAATTTTATATAACTTAATTAATTGATCGATTGATCCATAAGTTACCTAAAGCATTTTACTTTATTACAGGAAAAAGTGAAGAATCAATAAATACATTATAAAGAACTGATCTCACAACCTCGCTAACATATAGTAACTATATTACTCTCATCATACCATTGGTGCTGGGAACGATTTATTCAAATGGAAACGACTGAGCTAAAAAAAAAAAAAAAAGGATTTGAAAAATGCTTTCTCCATTGCTATAAGACCCATCATAAAAATTTAAAATAAAATAAATGAACAATTGAATAAAACATATATTTTAAAAAATTATATAACGTATAGGAGCGTCTATTTATCTCTATATGTATAAAATGATAACGCGATTTCGGTTTCCGCGAACTCCTTCCAAACCACGAGACGGATTATGATATGGTTTTAACCACCATCGAAGGCATTCTTTCCCCAAGGTTTATGAGTAAAATATATTGCAATTTAGCTTTTCTTCAAAAGGGAAAAATAATTTTTTTGTAATCAAGTCATGAAAAAATTATTCCTGAAATATAAGTAGTCATATAATATACGGTTGGACAGCGCAAGATTTTAGAAAAATTAATATGCAATTAAAGAAATCGTACAAGTTAATATATTGTTGCTGTAAGCGCAAAAACTTATGAGCATACATCATTAGGAAAGAGAGAGGTTATAATAGTTAAAATATTGCCAACGCCGTACAGGATCATACAAGTTATATTCTTCCATTTACTATGCAATTTCTTCCGTACCAGATTGTAACTAAATTTTTAACATAAATGGTGAGTTGTTAAATCTAAACGAAAGTAAAATATATAAATTGTCATAAAATTATTACAAATTTAAAAATATTTCTTGAAAACAGATGTCTCACTCTAAACTAAATGGGATTCCTTTGGAAACTAAATTAAACCTTTAAAATTGATTTTAAATAGTTTATTGGAAATATTAAATAGTTATAAATCTAATAAATAGAAACCTATTTTATTCCTATAATTTTTTTTTATTTTTTTTTTATTTTGTCATTTGCCTCTACCCTACAGGGTCATTGGCAACTGTGTTTTTCTATATTTGGTTGTAATACTTGATTTCTTTTAAATAATTCAGTAATTTTTTCACCTTGTCTTCATCATCATTCAATATATCTTTTGGGGTTCCTGTTAGTTTAATATTATGTCTTGATGTTTCGAAAAGGGGACAATCTAATAATAGATGTTGAATAGTTTTTGGAACATTATCGCAATATTCGCAGTTGGGTGCATGCAGATTTCTCATAAGGTAACCATGGGTAAACTGATAATGTCCTATACGGAGCCGGCATAAAATGATTTCCTCTTTTCTAGAAATCCTCGTGCTCGTGGTCCATTTTTTGGTGTCTCTTTTTATATCCAACAGTTTATGTTGTCCTGTTACCCACGTTGTTTCCCAGGTTTTGAAGAGATTTTTCCTCAATTTTCAGATCCAGTCTTCTACTGTGAGTTCTTCCAGTACCGTGCTTTCAGATGTGTTGCCTTGTCTGGCCAAGTTGGCGGCTCTGTCTGCTTCTTCGTTGCCCGGAATACCACAATGTGCTGGAACCCAGATAAAGACTACGGTTATGTCTTTATTTTTAAGATCCCACCAAGCGTTCAATACTTCCCTGATGATGGAATTCGTGGGCCACGACATATTTCCAAGGGCTTCCAATACACTCCTAGAGTCTGCAGCAATGATCCAGTTTTTTGTTTCTGATCCAGTAAGCCATTGGAGAGCCTTTAGGATGGCTGTCCCTTCTCCACTGAAAACAGAACACTGTTCTGGTAAGTTGAAAAGGAGTTGTTGCTGTTTTATTTTTACTGCACAACCTACACTATTTTCCGTTTTCGAGGCGTCCGTGTAAATAACAGAGAAGTTGTTATAACTCTCTAACAGTTCCAGGAAACAATTTTGTGCTTCCAATGGACATTTCTTTGAGTATCTTGACATTGTCTTGTCAACGATTGGTCTGTTCTCTTCCATCGGGGGATTTCCATGTCCGGGGAAGGTTTTATGGTCCTTAAATTCATGTTTAAAGTCCTTAGCGATGTAAGGGCTAGCTGTTTGAATGCACTATTTTCTATATTTTTTAGACCACGATTTTCTTGATTTTCTGCAAACAATTCTGAATTTAGAGGATGAAGAGGGCGTGATTTCAAATTTGCTACATACTTTAGGGTCAAATATTCTCTACGCATTTGTAAAGAGGGTTCTCCGGACTCAATATACAAGCTCTCGACTGGAGAGGTTCTGAAAGCTCCCGTACAAATCCGGAGTGCCGTATTGTGCACAGAGTCTAACATTCTAAGTATTCTTTTACTGCCCGTTCTGAGCGCCATGTTCTATTTTGCTTCTTACTACATGCTGATATACTTTTAAGAGTGTGTGTCTATCAGCTCCCCAATTGGTATGAGAAATACACTTAAGAATACCGAGTCCTAGTGCATTCATCTTTCAATTGCTTTATATGGTAAATCCAGCTTAGCCTTTTATCTAGGATCATTCCCAGATAGACATATCTTTCAACATACTCAATAATAGAGCCAGATATTGTTCTATAATTTTTGAATACACATATAGCAATCAAATTTTCTTTATATTGGATAATTAAATAATCCGTTATCCGTGATTCACTTTAAAATAATAAACTTAACCAATTTTGATTTTAATGTTTTTCGTTTCTGCCGATAATCAAATATAGTAATGAATAGACGTTATAAAAGAAATTCATTTTCTTGCTAATTGCACTTTTCGTCACTCTGAACTAAAAATACCAAAGCAAAAAACTCTAAATAAGTCAGACAGAGATTTTGTAAACATAAATGACACCTCATTCAAATTGCACCTGTGCGAAGCAAGGGCGGGTCTGCTAGTTTATTTATATATAAAGAGTTTATTAATAAAATAATTAATTCATAAATTAAAATAATAATCTATAAAGAGAAAAATAATAAAAACAAAAAGAAAAATCCCAGAAAGACAAACAAATGAAACGAAATAAGAAGAAGAAAATCTATATAAAAACAGAGAATAGAAAAAAAATCTGAAGCTCAGAAATCACCAGGTTCATATAATCAAATCTTTAATTGAATTTCTCAGCGTGCTCAAATTCATACTTAAATCCAGTTGCCTTTTATTGTTTAATCAGTTCCAAATAACCTAAATTTTATTTAATGGCGATGCACAGGCCAAATTAATTCTGCGAATTGGGATATAAAAATGATTTTTTACCTTACTGCAATGCCTACCGAGTCTAAAATTTACTCTACAGAGAGATCCGCTATTATCAACAATACACTGAGCCAATTAAATCAATTGAAAAACTATAGACATTTCACATCACTGTCTCAGTGTATGCTCAACCTCACATTTTTTATGTAAATCTTTAAGGGAAGTTAAAAATGGTTATCAGAACAGATGGGCTGCTGAAATTGGTGCAAAGCCTTTTTAATTAATCGAAAGTTGCGGGCCATTTACAATAAATCTGTGTAACCATTTAACGTAAGTCTGAGTTCGAATATTACTTCTAAGCCTTTTATCTCACTCGTCCTGTGTAGAAGTTTATCTTTAATTAGGTAATTAAATATTTAAAAAAATGTTCAATATTGAATAAGACATTACGAAACACTATAGGGTGCTGATTGCTTTGGATGATGCCAATGCAACGAAAACAATTCACGCCTTTGACTCGTTTATGTATATCATCCCTTTTTAATATTTACGCTTTATGTGTAATGTATGCTTATGATGATAATCATTTTATAGACAAAAGACTTACATATTAAAATATTTTTGATGGTATATTTTTACAGAAATTTTAAAACTTAATTAATATATAAATTAAAAGTGCTTGTTAACCTCTATTTTCAATCAATTAAAAACTTACCTTTTAAACGGCTAGACATAGTTAGATGTATGATTATTTTGCTTATCATTATTTACAAACGACGGTGTGAAATGTTCTTGTGAATCAGATATTTTAATGAAACCAAGCACTATTCATTATCTTTATAAAATATATTTTTTTTCAAATCCGTCAACAATTGAGAAGTTGATTTCCAAAAGATACTAAAGGACATTTTTTACGAAACTGATTTTTTTACATATTTGTATTCTCATCACTTTTTGTAATCTAAATCTTCTATTTTATTTTATCTAATGAGCTCTCAAGTCCCTAAAAAAAGCGATTTAGAAATTCGGCCATTTTCTAAAAGTACTAATTACGCATTTACTTTCGTTCCAATTCATACTAAAAAATTAATTTCAAAACTTTAATATGATTTTATTAATATAGTTAAAACACAATTTTAGATTTTAATGCGAAAAGACCGAAATTAGGTAGTTTAATAATAAAGTAATGAGAGATTTTCGCGCTTCCTGTAAAATTTCCTAGAATGGATATAGTACCTTTTGGAAATCAACGCTTCAATTGGGCTTTCAGAAAATATTCACTCACAAATGTATCCATTTACTGGATGAAGTATTACAAAGTACAACAATTTTAAAAATTCGCGGAACTTGGATGAAAAATAAATAAAGAAATGTTTACAATAAAACTAAATACAATCGACCGAACTCGACAATTGGTATTGTAGAGAAGTGATAGTTTAATGACCTAAAACCCGAATTATTTCAAACAAAATAATAATATAAAAGGGTCGATGAATTAATTTCTTGTATATTCTCATAATCTAATACCCGAAGAGCAAGCAGGATTGAGGAAAGGAAGAGGCTGCATTGATCATATCTTCACTCTTTCAGCACTTATCGGAATAACGTTCAAAACAGAAGGAAAATACCTATACGCCACCTTCATCAACAAGTACACTTCATAATGTAACGACTATGCAAAATGTTGCGCCAACTATAATAATTGCAATTTCCGGTCCGAATTTACAAAGACATTGCTATTGTTCGGAATATTAACATATACACGACCAACCTTTGATTATCATTAACCTTTTATATGATGCGTTTTTGCACTTAACATTTGAAGGCTCAAAACTTTTAAATACCATTATAGGCGGAATAATCAGGAGTCAGTATTTTTTTTAAATATTTTTAATTTTGCCAAGGTTTCGGCGCAAGCTTGTGAGCCATCATCAGGGCTACAAACATCAGAACAAAAGAGATACATATTAATGTGATAATGAAAATTTTTTTAATGTAGTGACAATGATAACATTTGAAATAAAACAGAAAATATACCAACATACTTAAATATTATAGATACAAATAATGATAATATGATGATAAGCATAAAAACAAAACGTTAGACTTTAATATAGAAGTAAAAAATTATATATAAACATACCATTAATGAGCCATGTCCAAGCAGAAACTGAGGACAGTCTACAGACGACTATACATCTTCAATATAATTCACTTTTAAATACCAGTTATCATGAGTTTACCAATGATTCTTGCTGGAGATTCAATTGTACATTTCCGTACAGAAGAACCCCAAACACGGATCGAAACAAACTGAATTTAACGATAAATAATTATGCAATTCAATCAAGAACGAGATATGGTACGACAATTGATAGGTTTTTTTTTTTTTTTTAGTCAAATTTGTTAAGTTTTTATATTAAGCTATGCTTTACCATTACAACTCTTATAATACTCCAAAATTGTATCAACTCGAGTAATATTGTAAAATAGAATAAGTCAGGTAATATTATAAGACTATTATAGCCCTTGTAATAGTCCTAAATGTTGTAAAAAATCTGTAAATAATTTAAGCAATAACATGTATATTTTACATATTTTACATGTATAGGTATATAAAATATTATAAAAGAAATATATAAATTTAAAAATGTAAGAGTTTTTTTTGTTTTTTTCTGTCGTAAAACTATATTCTCGAAATCATCTTTAAAAATATAGATAACACCGTGAATTTCAAAGCTGACTCATGACAGTTAAGTTACCATTACTCTGATTTAATTAAAATATTAAAAATATAATATAATAAATTTAATAATAAAATGTTTTCAAGAATTTCACAATATTTAACAACAATAACCATATAAAAGTTATTAATTGGTCTAATCCTTAATCCAGTTGAGGACAAAGATCTGAGCAATACCCTGCTCAGATCTGATGTTTTTACCTATTGACTACTTTTTACTGATTTTCCTTTTAATTTGTGTATCAGTGAAAATGCTGGTAGGAACAATTGAAGTTCAAAATATATAACCAGCTAATTTTAAAATATTGTATGTAGCATTGTTAATTATTGTTTGTAATACCTTCTATTTAATTTAAAATTTATTGTATAATAATTTTTAAATTTTGTTAATAATGGACACCTAACTTATAATGTTTTTCTACAAAACTTTTAAACTATTTACTTCACTATAGTATTTTCTAATGTTATGGAAATTAGTATTTTTACTTTGTAGAATTCTGCAGATGGGAGAAGATCCCGAAACGTCATGTTGAATTAATAAAAAAATTTAAGTATTTATGGAAGAAATTATTCAGCCCGAATGTCTACCTTAATGATCATTTATTTTTATCTTAATCATCACAATATCAAAGAAGTAGTAAATCAATCGAGCGAAAAGGTTAAACGCTCTAATTTTTTTGTCCTATGCAATCCATGACAAGTTATTTAAAATGTAGGAGAATTGTAAGATTTATTGCATTTTTGAACAGTTATAAGTTTTCTGAATAAATATTGTGATATTTTCTATCTCAGGATTCAAGTTTGTATATTAAGCTATGCTTTACCATTACCACAACTCTTACAATCCTCCAAAATTGTATCGACTCGGGTAATATTGTAAAATATAATAACTCGGGTAGTTGTAAAAAATCTGTAAATAATTTAAGCAATAACATGTATATTTTACATATTTTACATGTATAGGTATATAAAATATTATAAAAGAAATATATAAATTTAAAAATGTAAGAGTTTGTTTTGTTTTTTTCTGTCGTAAAACTATATTCTCGAAATCATCTTTATTAAATACACAGGAAGGAATTAGTCCGGATGGCGGTCAGTGGAAGAAAAACAATGATTTTTGATGACAATGATTTCTTAACTAATTATGATTTTGTCAAAGTTACAAACCACAGAGCTCAAAAAGATACAAAAGGAATACAATAAGTGTATAAGAACATTCAAAAGAGAAAGAACTATTTAAGGGAATCGCAAAGAAAATTGTGCATTAAAATTGTGTATGATAAGGCTTATGCAGATGGCCTAGATGACCTTTTCAAAAAGTATAGGAGGCAATTAATTAGCTGGAAAAACTCCATGAAATCTCTGTTCAAAGATACAGAAAATTTCTTTTGAAGAAAACCGTTATCCACGATACCTAGACGGACAACCCATGACCCACAATACTGAAAAAAATCCAAATTTATATAACTAGCAGAAATCATTTAACATTCAGGACTTTCATTACTTATTTGGACTAAATACATAGAAAATGAAGAAAGGAAAAGAAAAAATTTGGATCCTGTCTCTATTGAGGGACTTTGGATGTGACAGCAGTCTAACGAGTTTTATCAAAACTTCGAGAAAAAAAAACCCTCTAAAACTTTCAGAAAAAGAAGACTGAAATTTTACGGACAAATTCTAATAGACAGACAAAAAATTATCTTCCTTACCCTTCCAATGAAAGTTAAAAATAATTGGATACAATATCAATATCAATAATTTTTTTTTATATTTACAACTGTATTTAAAAAAAAAAAAACATCAAGTAAAAGAGATAGTTGTATAATACAATGACATGAAATACATGTAGAGAAGCTTCCCATTGGAAGCACTCTAAAAGTATTCTAAACTAGAAGGTACTATCTACTATCTGCTTTGAGGCGCCTCGGAGGATTGTCAGGAATCGAAGAGGAAGAAATTATTGAAACTAGTGGATTAGAGTGAGAATGGAGTTTGTCATGAAAGGATAGATATCTGGTCCGGGCTAAATCAGTAACATAGGAAACATTAATGGATGAGTTTTTTCATGACAAAGTAAAAAGCATTGAAGATTTCACGAAGGATTTTGGACTGTAAGGATTGGATACGAGAGGTATTTGATGGTCAGTTTGAGCCCCATAGCTCAATTCCGTAAGTCCAGATAGGTCTTAAAATATTCATGTAGATGAGCCTTTTGTAGGTAAGAGAAAGGTTTAACCGTTTGTCTATTAAATGTTTAAGTAGCCTAAAACGGCGAGCAGTTTCTTGTCGTTGTAGTCGTGTTTGAAGATTCCAAGTCAGGCGTTTGTCAAGAAGGAGTCCTAGGTATCGGATCTGTTCAACAGAAACTTTTTGAGCGTTATTAAAGGATACTGTAAAGCAGGAAGTCAAAGGTTATTTGATGGGATTTGTTGGAATTTATTTTTATTCCCCTGGTCTGAGGCCATACTTTTAGGTCTTTGATGTGGGCTTGAAGGGTTTGTGAAGCAATAAATGGATCTTTATGAACCGATAACATGCAGGTGTCATCAGCATAGGTAGAAAGGAAAGTGTTAGGATGGGTTGAGATATCAGCTGTATAGACTAAGTAAAGAATGGGTACCAGGATACTGCCTTGAGGAACAGCAGCAGTCTGTGTAAAAAGGGATGAATAGAAACTATTGTGATTTATTTTGAAGGATCTATATAAGGTAGGATTGAACATTCAGGGAGCATATGGGAGGAAGGAATTTACGGAGTTTGTACAATAGTCCTGGGTGCCAGACTCGATCAAAAGCAAATTGGATACTTAAAATTGAAAAAAATCTTCAGGAATTTACAAATAAAATTATTAAAAAAACAGAGCTGCATTTAAAAAAATTAGTTGACAAGCACCAGTCAATAAGGAAGCAGGGAACGGCGTGGTCAAGTGGTTAGAGCATGTGTCTACTGTTCTCCAGATCCTGGGTTTGAACCTCGGGTGAGACAGAATTATATATTCTGTTATTTCAGCCGTGGAGCAACGCTGGGGTATGGAAATCCTTCTTGGACATACCCAGCCTCAATAAAGTGGGTACCTAAAGATTAGAGAAAAAACCTGGCGGCTGAGCGTGATCTAGGTCTGATCTATTGGCCGTGAAACAGTACGAATCTCTACAGGTACTGAACCTAAGCCCTTAATGGGTTGCAGAGGTAAAGTTAATGTTTTTGTTTTATTATATTATTATTATTTTTATCAGTTAAAAGCTAGATCGCGGGTCACATCTAAGTGAACGTGGATACAAAAACGTAGAAAAAACTTCAGAGAGAAGATGAAGATATTTTGGGAGAAGCTAAAGGTAAGCACACCAGAGAAATAATTTTAATAGCGCACCATAGTTAATTGTAATTACGTAAAAAAAAAAAAAAAAAAAAAAAAAGTAAATACAGTATTTTATGTACTACTGAGTTAGAGGACGTGTGAATATGTTAAAAATAAAAATTTATGGGTAAAGAAAAAGGAGTAAAATGATCTTAATACACTATTATAAAGGTTTTACAGAACATGTTAGACTGACATCTGACAAACGTCAAAATGTCTGATGATGAACCAAAATGTGGGTCGAAACGTAGGGAAAGCAATAAATAGATAAAAATATTTAATTATTTTTCTCTCACTTGATGGCCGCTAGTCCGACTAATTTTCTCCAAATCTAAGGTCAACTATTATACATCATTCATTCTAAATAACATACTCACCCATATGGTATCTTTTTTATTAATTAGTCGTGATCATAGACCGATTCCCACTGACCATTCAACATAATCCACCATTGGTTTTATTTTATTACATTGATTTTTATTCAGTTGTGTATTTGTGATTTTTAACTCAATTACTAATGCAAGCGTATTTGGTTGTTTATGTTCTCTTAATACATATAGATATGTAAGTGTTTCTTCCATGTAGATTTGTTTATACATGAACTGTAATTACCAATTTTTTTTGTATGAGAATGGCCCCAGAGAGAAGTAAATAATATTATTATTTTACATAAACTTAGATATAGAATATTTATTAAGAATTACATTTCATTATGTGTATAATTGTTGATTATACATTATTATATTGGATCAAAGGATTTATAATATCAATTATATTCACATATGGTTTCTTATTTTCCATTTTCTTCTCCTTTGTTTTTGTTTTATTTTGATATAGTTTTATTTCTGTCCAAATTTTTTGGTATCTTTTATTATTTATTTTTATTTTTAATATAAATAAATCATAAACAATGAGAAGTGAATACAAAGCTTCCACTTATTCCATAACTTTATTCTTTGCAACAATTTTCTTTAAAACATGGTTTCCAGATGAATTATTTAATGAACCGTTACAATTAAGATTAAAAACATATAAACTAAAGACTAAAAAGGACTGACTGCAAAAGATATTAGGCTCGTCATTTTAGCTCTGAAAATGGGGTTCACGGGAAAGTTTTTATCCAGTTTTGATTTTTTCGCCTTTTATGTTTTTGGGTCGCTGAACACGAATCTGAAATTTGCAGGCAAAAATTTTGCCCGGAACATGGTTTTGCCAAAATATCGGCACCTTTTCTGTTTTTTTTTTTTTTTTTACTTAATCTCGAAAACAAAGGGTTTTTGGACAAAACTGACTAAGCACACAATTAAAGTTAACAAAATTTGCTACATTTTTTATTCGTAATGTTTTATAGTAGGATCCGCCGTTTTACCACTAGAGCGCGTCAAAAAATGGACAAAATTGTCAGACGGTGGAAAACGATTTTATCGAAAACGATCCGTGTTTCAACACGATTGCCATAAAAATTTTTTGAAGAATAAATGGGTATGTATATGGTAGAAGTGGTATGTAAAAATTATATTCCAGAATCGTGTATTTCCTAACAGGAGATGCAAATGACTTTTACAGAAGAAGGCGGCAAAGATCATATGAAAAGATAGGATTGTGGGACACATTTTATCACTGAGTATCCATAATTTTCAAGTACTTCTTGTAGGTAAGCTGTTATGGGAAAGTCCCAGGTGTCTTAGGCAAAAGTCCTTCAAGGCTATCGGAGTTATAAAGCGGCACCCTTTGTAATGATGGTAAATATTATAAAAGTAATTTGCATCTCCTGTGGTGGCCTCGAGACATTCTAGTTTAGAATATTTTTAGAGAACTCACCCTGGGTGTCTTATTAATGTATATTTTCTTTTAGCTTATTTACTAGATGTGTTGTAAAATAACGTTGTAAATATCAATAAATTAAAAAAAAAAAAAAAAAAAAATATATATATATATATATATATATATATATATATATATATATATATATATATATATATATATATCATAAGAGAATGTCGCATGACTGTCAGTATTAAGATGAAGCCTAATCATTTGTAACATACAATCTACCCGAATATTTACATTTGCAAATTTCAAAAAAAATATTATAATGATTATTTAATACATTTAATGTTAATAGTCCATAATTTACCTGATATATTTTATACATAGCTGTGGCTGTTGGTACTGAAGGAAAACTAGATGATGGTGCACCTATCCACATACATTATGATTCCCACAATTAAAATACGACAGATAATCCCGCGTTATGAGAATCCGGTGCCCCTTAATACATGCATGCAAATATGAAAAGTGAGCATTAGAATTAATAATTAATTCAAACTGAAGCACAAGAGGGGATTTTATCTATACAAATGAACTGTGAGATTTCCTGCATTCTGTGAGAATCACTACTGGGATCAGGATGGCTTTGGAAACAGTAAGTAAAACTCATATTGAACTCTGATGAGAATTTCTATAAAGGAAACGATTCATAATAAAAAAGTAAAATTTAACAGTTAAAATATTTCCTACACGAAATTAATAACTCAAATAATCGAGTAAAAACGAGACGTAATGTAAGATACAATTGAGACGTTGATTTCCAAAAGGTACTATATCCATTCTGGGGAATTTTACAGAAAGCGTGAAAATCTCTCATTACTATATTATTAAACTAGCTAATTTCGGTCCTTTTGCCTTAAAATTTAAAATTATTTTTTTACTATAATAATAACATCATATTAAAGTTATAAAATGATTTTTTTTTAAATGATTTGGAACGAAAATAAATGCGTAATTAGTACTTTTAGAAAATGACCGCATTTCTAAATCTCGTTTTTTAAGGACTTGAGAATTCATTAGATAACATAAAATAGAATATTTAGATAAACTAAATGATGAGAATACAAATATGTAAAAAAATCAATTTCGTAAAAAATGTCCTTTAGTACCTTTTGGAAATCAACGTCTCAATTAGAGTTCGAAATTTAATGTAGTATGAGAAATACTCAATACTCAAAAGCTTACGCAATTTGTTCCTCAGGAGGGTTCAGAATTTCGGGAATCGTAAAACTATAATTATTTATTTAGGTAAATAAATAAATAAAGCCATTTATTGCATTGGGAAGTGGAGTCTGCCATGTCCATCCATAGGTTTCTTTATTCTCGCAATCCACATCCCATTGTTTCCAATTGGACGAACTTTTAGACATTTGAGTCACTCCAGCGCCTATACTGTCTTCCTCTTTTTCTTTTTGAATTGTATGGAATCCATTAGGTTATCTTCTACAGCGTTCCAATTCTCTTTCTGCTAAAGATCCTAACCCCAAACACTTACTATACATTTTATTATATTAAAAATATATTTATTCACTAGAAATAATTTATATGACAGAACAACGATTTCTGCGTTAGCTAGTTTATTATAAAAATATTACCTAAAATATAAATTATTCTTTTCCTAACGTTACCTATATAGAAATCAAATTTCAAATTACAATGCTGTTTTGGAGCAATAAGAGTAAAGACCAACTACGCTTTTCATTTTTTGTAACACAATCTCATCTCTATATATCAATGCTCTGATGGCAAAATAGTATAAGTCACTTTTTCTAGAACTGAGAGTATTTATACATTCTAGAATGTCATTCGTTGTCGTTATGCAAGTTGGGAAAATGTCGTGTTTCTCTTTCAGTTTATCAGTGAACACAAACTTACCTTGTACAAATAAGCAAACCACCAAACATAAACTAAGAGAGAAACACATTTTCCCACCTTTCCAAGATGACAACGGATGACACTCCAGAATGTGAAAAAGAAAAATCTCATTCATAGAAAAAGTCACATACGGTTTTAACTGCATTTTACAGCTTTCTTGATTCAAGAAATTCAAATAAAAATCGAACAATCGATAACGATTTTTGTAGAAGGGAAAAATATTACCCTAGTGCGAGAAAGGGTTAATGTGATAAAAGCTTAATAAAAAATATAATTTTTTTTATTGTAGTTTGCAGAATTCTTATTATATTTTCATCAATAATAATTGATATTAAAAATAATCTCATTTATACTTTCCAATTCATCAGTAAAGATATTGTACCACACAGTATTGTACAGTATTAACAAATTATTTAATCTACTTTTCTGGGAGTAAAAAATCCTTAGTTACGCCGTCCTTCGGAGGGGACGTTAAAAGGTGGTCCCGAGCCTGTGCGATGTCAGGTACTCGTTAAAGATCCCTATTCTAATAAAACCTGGATAGGCAAAATTTAGGACTCCCACTGTAGCATCGTCCGATTAGCCATAGTAGCATAAAGTGACGTTAAATAAATAAACAAACAAATCTACGTTTCTGTAACTATATTGATAGTTTTGTTACTACTACTGTACTAAAAACATATATTTTGAATGTTAAAAAAAAAAGTGTTTTGATTGGTTTTAATACTAAAAACAGAAAATCAAAGGAAAACGTATTCATGTTATATGTAGCAGAAGAATCCCTTCATCGTTGCGAGGCAGTCTTAGCAGGTTAGAATAATTCTAAAATAATATATTACTTAAAAAATGTTTCATTAAAAAACATATATATATTATATAATATATAGGTATGTGTTATAATTCATATTAAAAAAAAAATGGTGCGGGTGACACATGACTTTAACTTACCTCGGCTTTTAAAATTTATTTAAGAGTGAATTATATTGAGGATGTATTGTCGACTGTAAAAACTATTATAGGTGGATTTTTTTTTTCATTTTTTCAAAAATGACTTATTTCTGATTATTCCACCTATAATTAATTTAAGAGCTATAAAAAGTTGTAAAAAGTTAATTTAAATAAAATGTTTATTCATTTCCGTAGAAGAGGAATGATTTAAATTAAATAATACGAAAATATAATTTAAATTTTAAAGTATATTAATCAGCAATAAGTTTAGGCCCTTTTCGTAATTCAAGATTACCTATTACAAACATGTACGTAACAAAATATTTTTTTCTAAAACTTTTAGCTTTCCAACGATGTATTATACATCTATGCTACTTTTCTTATGTTCAAAAAACTAAAATTTCATGCAATAAATATTTTTCTCTTTTCTCCTTTAGTTGGTTACCAAATTCGTTCAAAATTTATATTTAGCCACTTTTTATCAATCCTAGAAAGATCATGGGGTTAGGGATTGCAATCCGAAAAAAACAGCTCTGCTACTATCAAACGTTTATAGGAATTTTCGGTACAAAAATTATCCCAGTTTAATAAGGAGGCAATTTAAATGTGTTACATTTGGTTTAAAACTGGCTGGTTGCCCTAGGAATTTTTATTCTTATTAAAAAATCCTAGGACCACCAGCCAGGTATAATTGCTCAGATACATTATTATTTGAACAATCGATAAAGATTTTTGTAGAAGGGAAAAATATTTACTTTGAGCGTAAAACGGTTAAACGTCTAATATAGACTGCTTTAATATAATCTAACATATTTTAAAATAATAACTTCATGCCTAAAATACTCTCATCCGAATAATTGCTCAGATAAACTTCTAATCCATCCAATCGTAGAGAAGAAGTCATTATAGCTAGGCTTATAATAGGACATACCAATTTAGCCCATTCCTACCTCATCAGCAAACAGCTACCCCCTAAATGCCAACACTGCAATAATATACTCACGGTCATACATATTTTCCAATAATGCCCCTTACACATTTCGAATTAGCTACGTTGGGACTTACTCCAAACATATCAATGAGTCTGGGTGGTGATGTAGCCAAAATACCAAAATTGCTGAGTTTTTTTAATATAAAGAACTTATCAAATAAATTTTAGTAGTAAATTGTAATTAGTATTACATAAATGTAATAATTATTATTGATTTTTTTTTTTTTTTTTTTTTTTTTTTTTTTTTTTTTTTTTACGCAAACGACCTTACAGACCAGGCAAATATTTTTTCTGCAAACATTGCTCACACATTCTCCTCTCTTCCTCAACCCCCACTTGCCCTTCAACCTTTCAGACTGCTCTCTTCTTTCTTCCTCCCTCCCCCTTTCTCACTTCTTTGGCATCCACAAGGACCTTTATCTTCCCCAATTTATCCCTATATTCATCTTTATTGAGACAATCCTGATTTGAGATTCCCAACCTCACTTCTTTCCTTTCCTGTTTAACGTACCCCCCCCCCCCTCCTCACCCTCTCTCCGACCCTATATACAAGTATATCCACATTTTTTCGAAAGATCTCTTTATTTATTCTGCTCAAGCTCATCCTTACCATATGCCCGTAGAAACGCAGCCTCCTTAACCTAATGCCCCTTTTCCTGGCCATCGATTACTTTGTATAATACTTTGGTGGACCTCAGCTTATATCCCTCCGGTAACTTTACTGGCCCATAAATCCTCCTCAAGATCTTCAAGTCTATTCCCAAAAGTTTCTTTAAGTTGAGAAGAGAAGCGGTCTCCATTCCATACAGAATAACCGGGCAGACAACAGTGTTATAATGTCTTATTTTCGCTTTTTACAGTAAAGGCTACTGGTGGCAAAGCTGAGTCTTTCCATCTTGACCAGCCACTCCTCCATACCATTTCTCTCAGACCAATCACTATAAATAATTTTCCCTAAATACTTGAAGCTATTTGTGACTCTGATATCTCATACTTTGTTTTAAATGTTTTTTCCACGAATTTCGATCAGTAGTCAACTCCGCTTTTTCGAATGATATCAGCAAGCCGACTCTTTCAACAATTTCTTTTAGGGTCTTTCTATTTTTATGTACAATTTTTTTCATTAATTTGGTAAACCCATTAATATTTATGTATTTTCCTTACGTTATGACAATTATTTTATTTCATTTAATTCTTTTTTCCTCTTTTCCTAATATTTTATTTCTATTTATATCTTTTCTTTTCTAATATCACCGTAGCGATTAAAAAATTAAATATGTACAGGCGTTGATAACCTGTGAGTTTTACGCCTTTAAAGCCCAAACAATGAAAAACATAAAAATAATAACGGTTAAATGTCATAAACAGATACGCGCCGATGTAGATATTTAACATGAGATATTTTAGTAACTTAAAACACCAACGTTTTTAGATCATTAACACTGATCAATTTTTATTATTAGGTATGACCTTTATTAATTATATATAAATGATTACAGTGGAATGATAAAAAAGACATCATGTCTATTCCGGAATACTTCGCCGGCCAATCCATATTTATAACCGGAGGAACAGGACTCATGGGAAAGGTTCTCGTCGAGAAGATCTTAAGGAGTTGTCCGGACGTCAGCAAGATATATCTTCTCATAAGGGAGAAGAAGGGTGTACCCATTGAAGAGAGGTGGAATAAAATAACCCAACTACCTGTGAGTTAAAAGTTATATATTATTTATAAAAAATAATTTAAAACATTTATAAATAACTAATCACTAACATATGTCATAGATTCACCAATTTATGGAACAACTTCGAATTATTTCGCTAATACTTGTACATGAGTCAATTATACCTCTATATGATAAGTTCTAGAGGGTAAAATTTAGTTGCTGAGATTCAATTCCTTTTAATTCATCTTCAGAAATTATAATGCCTTTAACATTACTGCTTTACAAGAGTTACCTTCCACTTACTTATTTATTTATTATCTAGTTACCCTCTACTTGAAGGCAAACCAATTTTTGAAAAACACATTAAAACGAAAAAGAAGCACTGGGATCTCTCGGCTTCCGGTGTTTCTCCACAAATGGGGAACAGACCTCACCTAAGGTTCCGGGGAATTTTAAATATTGTATATAGATATGCGTGCTTTTCATAGATCATTTATGTTTTTACATTTTGTATATACTTAATTCATTTTTTAATTATTTTTATTGTATATATTTTTTAGCATTATTTTATAAATTTACTATTGTGTATACATTGTATGAGATTTAGTTACCTATTACTACTGTCATTAATGAGGTAAATCATAAAACAACATTACCCAATAAAGTAGTTTGAATTGAAGAGAACTGGTATATATATTTTATATTAAAAATCTGGTGCGGGCAACACACGACTTTCACTTAGCTCGGTCTTAAAAATCAATGAAAGAATTTCCAAATATAGTTAGAGATAAAAATACTTGAAACTATTACAGAATTAATTAAATTGAATTTCTATAGAAACGTGTGTTTTATTAAAAAATCAATTATATATCATATAAAATAATCAGTTAGTTTAATCGGCTTTTCATCACTCTTTATTAACGTTTACAAGCTTGTATATAAGATAATATTTTTTTCTAGAATCTTTAGCTTTCCAACAGTATATTACACATGTACATTACAGTTCTTATGTTCAAAGAGAAAAAATTGCATTAAAAAAAATATTGTTTTCATTTTTCTCCTTTAGTTGATATTCAAATTCGCTCAACTTACATATTTACCTGTTTTCCATCAGTAACAAGATAACATAGTTATTTTTATAGAATCAACAAAATTAAAGGTACTTTACGGGAAGAAAATATCGGCATTTAAGCCCTGTCAGACCATTTTAATCAGAATTAAAACTACATGATATTAAAGCCAATTAAATTCTACATATAAAGCGAATTTAATCAAAATCGTCGGAACCGTTTTCGAGAAAATCGAAAAAAGGTGCAAAATGCATGGTATAAAGTGGCTTATCTGGTTAGCTCATTTTGATGAAAAAGGTTTTTAACGTCTCGGTGCGTATATTTGTCTTAAATAAGAAATTTCAGTTTCATAGGACTTACCGAGTTACCACTCACACACACACAAAAACAGACCTTTTTGCGGGACTTGGTTATTTGGACTCAGGGGACCCTAAAATGTGTATTTCCGTTGAAAACTAGAATTCGAAAATTTTCACAATTGCAATACTTTTCCTTACTATATATAGTAAGTGAAAGTAAAAACTGTTTATAAGATAGAATGTTTTACAGCTAGTAGGATTAGGAGTATGCAAACAGCTCTCGTTTAATATAATCTACTAAGAATTTGTTTAAACACTTTCTATACTATTTAGAAAACGTAAAGTACACTCTGATCATATCGTTAAGGTTTGTTTTGATTTTATAATTGCAAATTAACCAGAGGATAAGGAATTTTCCCAACCACTGATTTGAAAAGCGAAGCTGACTTATAATGTCTGCATAAATATATGTATTTTGGTAAAAAAAAAAAAAAAATCATATTCAGTAAAAATAGAGAAGAAAAATTCTAAAAATCAAAAATGTTAATTAATGAGGGACTATTTTAGATGGATTGACCCAAAACACAAAATCACCAGTAACGAATCAAATATTTTTCGCAATATCAGTAGAAAGCATAAGCCATTTAAGTTATTTTAAATATGTTTTAGGCAAATACTTCAATAAAATATATTTTTTAACTTTTTAGCTCTATGAAAAACTGAGATCAGAACGACCAGAAGCACTTAAAAAAATATTCCTAGTCCCAGGTAATATAGCTGATGAAGATATGTGTTTATCAGAAGAACACAGAAAGGTAAGTCTATCAACACGCTTATGCTATACATTTTACATCTTTCTTTAAGAATAATTATTCCATATGCTTAGTAAAACATAATACGTGTAAGAACTTTATTATATGCATGCAATTGGTTAAATATTAAACAACATTATAAAGTATAAAACAGTATAAGTATATCAGGCAGCCAATTTATTATCATATAAAAGTCATAATACCAGTAAGTGAATGTTATTACTAATGTAAACTACAATAATAACTATTGCATACCATTGGCTTTGAAACATAGTATTGCAGACTTTATATCAATTATATAAGTATTAAAAAATTAGTATTAGAAGTATACAGACAAAAATCTAGTGCGGGCAACATCTGACTTTCAATTACCTCTGTTGTTAAAATAAATTTAATAATAAATAAATAAACTTCAAGTGGGGTCACCTATGGTGTTGTGGCTAGCATAAAAGCTTTCTAGGCCTAAGGTCGAGGGTTCAAACATTTTTTAAAGGGAGTAAAAACCCCTTCGTTAAGTCGTCCTTCGTAGAGGACGTAAGAAGGTGGTCCCGAGCCAGCACGAAGTCAGGTACTCGTTTAAAGTTCACTATGTTGGCCACTCGCGTTGGCCCTTGGGGGTCCTCCTGCCGGCCGTCTCGACGCGAAGAGGTTGTGCTCGCGCGACTTCGTATAGGACACTCTAGGTTGACCCACGGTTATCTCATGGCCCGTGGACATCCGCCTCTCTGTCGATCATGTCAGGTTCCTCTCTCAATACTCCACATCCTCACAGAATGCCGACAATATACCGCTTCATGTATTCTTTTCAACCTCCCCACCGATCTGTCGCTTCTTCTCTCTGATTCCTCTCCTCATATAACTAACATCATTCGCTTCCTAAAGTCACACCATCTTTACACTCAGATCTAAACTATACTCTCACTCTACTCCTATAATCATGTAACCTGTGTCTAACGGTGTAAAGGCGAACATGACCCTGGTGGTTGTCGCCTAGAAAAAAAAAAAAAAAAAAAAAAAAAAAAAAAAAAAAAAAAAAAAAAAAGTTCACTATTCTAATGAAACTTGGATAGACAACATTTAGGACTCCGCTGTAGCATCTTCTTATTAGCCACAGTAGTAAAAAATGACGTTAAATTAATAAACAAACATTAAACTTAAAGAGGAAAAATCATGGGGCCGACAACACACGACTTTAACTTACTTCGGTTGTTTAACTCAATTTAACAACTAACAAATAGAGTTAAAAAGATTTAAGGAAATATATCGTTGGCAACATGTTTTAGGTTAAATAATATAAAATTATTATCTTCAACAATCAGTTAGTTTTATCCGCTTTTCATTATTCTCTATTAAATTTGAAAACTTTCTTTATCACATAATATTTTTTTCTAAAATTAGCTTTTCAACGGTATGTATATAGATCTATATTACTGTTCTTAGATTCAAAAAACCAAAAATGGCATAAACAAATATTTTTATTTTTTTCTCCTATAGTTGATTATCAAATTCGTCAACTTACATATTTAGCCTTTTATTATCAATGCAAAGAGGATGATATAGTTCAATTAGTGAAATCTACAAACTAAAATTTACTTCAGAGAAAGAACATTTAAACAGTTGCCATTAGCGACAAAACACACACCTTGCTTATTTGGATTCAGGAAACCCTAAAACTTGTATTTCTGTTAAAAAGTATAATCCTAAATTTCATACATAAGTAAGTGAAAGTAATAAGTATATGCACTATTTTTAATGATAAAATAATCTAAAATCTTCCTACAACTACTCCTACTACTACTACCACTACTACTATTATTACTGCTACAACTATTATTAGTATAATAATTTATATAACACACATCAATTGACGTTAGGGAATTTATTTCTTCTTCATCTTCAACAATTACTGTTTAAAAAGGTTGAAATCTGTTTAAAAAGAATAGTAACTGAACATTCTATGATTCCTATTAATTTTTCTAGAGCGCTTTGTGAAGTATTTATAGTGACTTTTTTTTTCAAATGACAAAATTATTTTACGGATATCTGACAAGGAAAAAACAAATGTTTTTAAATTTTTTAACGGAAAACTTGAGTAAGTGGAAGAAACCCGTCGATTTATGAGAGTTAAATAAATCATATAAGCCTTTGAAGAATTCACCACCTCAAATAATTAATTATTTTCGTTAATTTCACTAATTAATTTGCAGCTAATACAAGAAAATGTTACGATAGTATATCATGTAGCAGCGTTGATTCAGTTTACGGACAGTATAACAGACGCACTAACACAAAATGTAAGAGGAACTTTGGAGATGTTAGAACTTAGCAAAACTATAAGAAACCTCAAGGTAAATATTTATTTCACATTCAATAGCTCAACTGTATTTCATTAAATTATTCATCAAATCGTATCGTTTTAGGTATTCGTTCATGTATCTACAGCCTATTGTAATATTAATATGCCCTATGAAAAAAGTACCGAAGAAGTTCATCCTTGCTGCCAAGACTGGAAAGTATTGATGAAACTTTTGAAAACCGAACCAAAAGCATTACAGTCTCTCAAAGAAAAGTATATTTTATTTTTAACTTGATATAATAAACTAATGTAGGATTTGTAACGTTCTTGATAAATTCAACAGACTGCTCTGCGGACATCCGAACCCGTACACTTGGTCGAAGTCAATTGGAGAGCAAGTTGTGAACGAATACCGGCGATTTTTCCCCGTTATTATCATCAGACCAGGAGTGGGTAAGTGGTAATCATTTTTTTTTTTTTTTTTTTTTTTTTTAATGATACAGCGATTCTTGGTTTTCACGATCTCCTTCTAAACCACTGGACGGATTTTGATACGGTCATCATCATCATTTAGGGCATTCTTTTCTGATGTTCCTGAAGGTTTTTAAGTAAAATACTATTGTCATTAAGTTTTTATTTCGAAGGAAAATTTAATTTTCGGTAATCACTCATCAAAAAATTGTTGCTATAGATATATAGTTGCTATAGTAATATAGATTTATAATACATCTATGAATAGCGCAAGATTCTAGAAACGTTAATATGCAATAAAATATGTCGTAAAAGTTTATACAAGATTATTAGCAGGCCTAGAGTATTAAGCAAAATCTAACCCTAAGTATATCAGAACCATATTTATACCATTGATTTACACCTATGAGAAACCACTATTTGGAGCTTTTTTAGCCCTTTAATCCATAGGGACGTTATAGAGGGGAAAAGAAAAAAAAAGTTTTATTCTGAACAGCTCAACCTATTTTCGCGAGCAGAAAAAAAATTAAGGGATTTTTAAAATGAGTATAAAAACATATTTATATTTAAATTTTATCGTTAGTCTAATATGGTGAAAAATTGAAAAAATTATTTTAGAACGGAACAACCGTAATCACGAGAAAATATATGTTAATGAGTTCCTCAAATCAATTTTTTTTTTTAATCTTTTTAATGTTAACAAAATATTTTAGGTTGTTCCATTAATGTTTTATTGTTCCATAGTAATATAAATTGTAATCCCATAGAAACTAAACTAAACTTTTAGGTAGCCAGGGTTTTCTTTTAATTTTTGGACACCATTTTTATAGAGACTTGGTGTGCCCAGAAGGGTTTTCCTTTCCCAAGGTCACTAAAAGGTCGGAATAACAGAATGAATAAGTACTCTGCTTCATCCGGAGTTCGAAGCAGGGACCTAGAAAATAGTAGCTTAGTGCTCTATCTACTAGACCACGCCGCTCCTCAAGTATAGAATAAAAAATACATTGTATTCTGTAACAAGGTTCCCTAAGCATAACAGATATGAACAAAATGGAAATTATAACTGGCTAAAAACATCATTAATTATTATAAATCTATACACGTCCCAAAATAGAGAAAACTAAACAAAAATAAACGGTCATCATCAAATGTTCAAACACTTTCAAACGATCAAATCAGCAAACATCTGACTAGGAAGGTATCGAGCAAGGAGTGCTTTGAAAGATAATAGGGAAGGAAAATGGCGGTTTATTGGTGACAGATAAAATTTAATCTTGAAACAAACAAAAATGTTTTATTAACTCCATGTATTTTTGAGATATTGGTAGGCGCATACGATACATAGCTACTATTCTTTTTTGTTACAGTATCCGCAACCGTTGACGATCCCATTCCAGCCTGGAACGACACAACTAACGCCTGCTTCACAATGGGTGCGTTCGTTTTACTAGGTTTGCTTCGAGTTTTCAAAGGAACGGGAGACTCACACCAAGATCTAACACCAGTGGATGTGGGCATAAAGGCCATGCTCATTACGCCCTGGAAACTACATGTAACGTAAGAATCAAAACAAAATCATCATTGCCTCTTCTACCGCTGTTTGGTGTGAGGATCCTGCTTATAGAGTCTGACCAAATGTATCCGTCTTGTACCAACTCTACTCTCCTGCTATACCACGCCTCCTTCGCATTGTCCTCCTATGTGATGCGAGGTCTTCCTGTCCCATATACCTAGATCTATCCTAAGAAGATATCCAAACAACCTCAGTCTGCTCCTCAAGAATGATCTCCGCCTGTTTAACGTATTAGACCGTATGGTGGCGTTTTGTAGTATATCTCTTCGTGTCTTCCTCCCTATTTTTCGTAGATAACTAATTTCCATGGTCTGCATCTAAATCCTGTGTTTTGTGGTGAGGGTCCACGATACTGAGGAGTACAATAGCATAGGAAAGAATGTCGATTAAAATACAGCAAGTTTGATCCGCTTTGTTACCTCTCTTCTCTCCCAGAAACCCCGTCTGACCATACTGAACACCTTACCTGCCGCTCCAATTTTTTGGGCCACTTCCTCGTCTATGTAGCCCCTTTAATTGAGATGAGATTCCAGATATTTGGATCGCTAGACCTGCTCAAATCTCTGTCCTCTAACCCTTAGCATCCTCATTACCCTTTTTCGGTTTCTTTCCTATTCTCATGCATTTAATCTTCCCGGATTAATCTTCTTATTTATTCAACTCCTCATGAAGGACATTTATGCTATGTTGGAGGTCTCGAACATTGGCAGCTTAGTAAGATGAGGTCGCCAGCAAAGGCCAGCAGGGAAAATTTGGTAGAGTGCAGGTTCCTACGACCTAGCTGGAATTTCCTCATTATAGGCTTGGCTCTTCTTAGTGCCAAGTAGGGATTGCAATCTGGCGGGTCCGTCATCATCAAACGTTTACTAGATCCGTCATCATCTAACGTTTATCGGATCCGGTATCATCAAACGTTAACCAGATCCGATTACAGCAATTTTTGGCCTAAAATAGTGCAGTTAAATAGAAAACATATTAAACTAATTTTACTTATATTAGCTTAACTTATAGAATAAAAAAAAATAGTTGAATAAAGTAAATGAGGAGTAGTTAGTAAAGAATTTTTCTATTATAACATATAATTAAATAATATATTTGTTAAGCTTTTAAATTAGAAAATGAATTAATTTACTACAGCCCAAAAATACAGAATTATTAAATATTTGCGAATTAAAGATATCATAACACGTTATGAAAATAATAACATTTTTTATCTATGTGCGTTCCGATACACCTAAACTTTGAATTTTTTTTATTTTTATAGTGGATCCCAAACAACAACAGATGTATACAATTGCTGCATCGCAAGTCAACAAGCATTCAAGTACAAAGAATTCCACAATATATTCGAGCCGTTCGTAAAGGATTTTCCGTCTAAGAATATAATATGGCCTCCAGGTTGCTATTATGTTGAAAACCCTTACTTACATTACATTTTGTTTTTTTTTCTCCAACTGGTACCTGGTGCGATATTGGATCTGATATTTCTGCTGTGCAAGAAACAGCCTGTGTAAGTATCACGCATGTATGTAGAATTAGCCTAAATATAAAGAAAGAAAGATAAGTAAATTTTATTCTGGAACCTTCAGTCCCCTAAGAATAACAGTAGTATTACGAAAACTGAGTTTTGTTTCTGGCACAGAAAGAAAAACATTAAAAATAAACTGAAGGTTATATTTATATTATCTGTAAAAGTAGTAAATTTGTAAAAACCATAAAAATGGATAATATATAAATAGTTACCCGGATGAACAATCGTTTGAGAGAGGTGATTAAAATAAAGAAGGTCCCACAGACCATTAGAATTTTTTTTGTTTTTTTATTTATGTTGATAATTATTTTCATATACAAAACATATCTGCCGTGCAACTTTTTTCGTGAAAACGTGTCATCACTTTTTCTATACTATTTTCTTTCGTGTTTATACAATTTTTAAACGACTTTAAAATATACTTAATTAATCAAAAGGGCCTGTATTTAAAAGGAAAAAATAAATGAATTGTTTTATCTGTTTTTCCCTATTGATTTTAACCCACCGCATAAGCCTGGAATTAGGCACCATTTTGTAAAAGAAAAAAAAAATTAACATTTTCTAGGATCAATAAAAGTAATTTTTCTGAAGCAAAAACCACAATCATGGTTTTTATTTATTTTTGAACGGGTTCTTCAGACTGAAATATTTGTCCGATAATAAATTCTATACGCTTTTGTTATTCCTAAAAGTTTACTTTTTCAAACACGTGTTAAACCTTTGAAATCTGTTGGCTTATGTAAAGGTTATTTCTTAAATTCTAAATCATTACAAAAATTCATACCCTTCTTTAAGCCGGAGTTGAGGTTACTGGTATAACATACAAGAGATACGTTATTTCCAGGTTTACATCGTTGAACAAAAAAATTATGAATGGATATCGAGTAGCTGGAACAATTGGTAGTGATAAAGTGAAATTCCCTCACCAGCGGTTCAAAGACTTGACGACATATCTGAAAGAAGAAGACCTTAAAGATTTCGGTTTTACAACAATCTTTTCGGGAGAACAGAAGAAAGAGTTTTTAATAAAACAAGCAATAGGATTTTTCAAATATTATCAGAAGGAAGACATGTCCGAAGAAAATATAAAAAAAAACAGGAAGCGTTACGAAAGGTATTAAAATAATCATTATACTATGCAATTATTAAATTATGGTCGTAATATAATTACTTAAATTAATTAATATATTAAAAAAAAAAATAACTTTTAGGATAAAAATGGTGCAAACCATCCTAAAAACTGGAGGAGAATTGCTGGTTGCCTGGTATTTAATGAGTGGCGTATTATGGATTATTTCATCTGGTTCTTATTCATTTTCCTCGTTATTCTGTAAATATAAATTTGTAATGATTCCAATATTAATCAACTAATGGCTCATTGCCATAATAAAAATTAATAAACAATTATTTTATTTATTTTTTTTTTTTTTGTGTGTTTCAGAAAATATACTCGTTTCATGAAAGGCGCCGGCATGGACTCAAATTTTTTTTTACTTAATTAATAGTTATCACATCATCGTTGGGAACAAAGTTACTTCATTGAAAAATCTCATGCTTGAATAATAACAAGCAACAAACTTGTTATTGCACAAGTCTTAATATTATAATTGTAAAATACAAATATTCAGTGTTAAATTTTATCAATATAAAATAAACTTTAACAGAACAGTTTGTTATTCTTATTCCATCGTGCGAATCATCAAAAATAAATAAGATATATTATTTTGTGAGCTTAGATGCCTAAGATGGAAACAAATTATGAACTAAAATCAATTAGTTAAGGCAAAATCGAATGAATTTTATTTTTTGTATTTTCGATATGACGCGGTACTAGCTACCGTATATAATAATAGCAATTTTATTTCACCTCCAAAAGATTAAGAAAAATATATTTCTATCAAGTTGAGAAAAATATGATGTTCTACGGAAAACAAAACCGAATCTTTCACAGTTGCATTTTTTTTTTTTTTTTAATTTTTTATTGATATTTACAACTGTATGGTAAACACATATAGTAAATAGGCTAAAAGAAAATAGGCATAAACAAGACGTGTAGAGGAGCTACCCATCGGCAGCGCTCTAAAAATATTCTCAACTAGAAGGTCTTGAGGCCATCTTCTTTTCAGAAGCCTCGGAGGATTATCAGGAATTGAAGAGGAAGACAGGATTGAAACTAGAGGATTATAGTGGGATTGGAGTTTGTCATGAAATGAATGACATCTGGTTCGGGTCAAATTAGCAACATACGGAATATTAAGGTCTTTAAGGATCAGTTTATTAGTAACAAAGTAAGGAGCATTGAGGATTTTACGAAGGATTTTGGATTGTAGGGATTGGATACGAGAAAAATTTGATGGTTTAGTAGAGCCCCAAAGCTCTATTCCGTAAGTCCATAAAGGCCGTATGATAGTCATGTAGATAAGCCTTTTGTAGTCAAGTGGAAGATTAGAACGTTTGTCTAGTAACTGTTGGAGTAGCCGAAAACGTCGAGCAGTTTCTTGTCGTTTCAGTCTCGTATGAAGGTTACAGTTGCATTATAATATCACACACTTTTATTCCTACAAAGAAAGTTAGTGTTACCTCCAGTTTTTTTTTTAGCTTCACCGCAGAAGTATGACATAATGTTTAACAAATGATTATTCATCACGTAAATGTGATGACAATTGTTTATTTTTTTTAAACTAATCTTGAAGAAACATAGGAAAGAATAAGAGATAAAAATCAAACTAATGAACCCATTCGAACCAGCATTATCATCTTATTGGACGCAACGAAAAAACTTTGCAAATTATTACACAATGGTTTATTAATACGGTCAATTTAGACATTCGAAGGTACATAAATTCTCACCTACCTGAAATTCAGACAGATTGTTTAAAATATGATTAAAAAAAAATTTGAATGTTCCCCATCTTTCCCCTGTAAGAAAAAAAATGTTTTCAAGGTCAAAGGTAAAAAAATGAGTTTTTCGCTATTTTAAGCTAAACTGTAGGTTTTATCATGAAAATACGTCAGACAAAAATTGTAGATCATAAAATTATCTAAAAATGTTTTTATGATACGTTTTTTTTTTTTCTACGAGCCACTGTTTCTGAGATATAACGACTCAAAAAGTTGCAATCGTCATAATATGCACACGTTTTCATGCCAACTATGAGGTAGTATACTGAGCGCGTTATTGTTAACGCGGTTTCCCCAGTAGGCCTATTCCACGGGTCAGGTGTAATCCTGTTTAATTTGAAACTATTGAAAAATTATGAATATTTGCAAATATTGAAAAGATAAAAGCGATTTAAGTTTAAAAAAAACGAAAAGTAATTGAGCTTTTCCTGGTTTTAAGAAGACATTGAAAAGGAGTTAATAATACGAGTAAGTCAACATCTTCACAAAAAACAATAGTTGTATTTGTCAAATTGAATTGCTCTATTGATGTTTCAAGTATCAATACACCAGCATATTAGCTAGTTTTACCAATATATTTTCAGCCGTACATTTTTTTTCCAACACTGAAATTAACCGAGACTTGTGAGTATTTGTAAAAATAATTTGTGACTTGTTGGAACTGTCACACTTTCAATTACATTACAATTCAATTTTGTTACAATGACAGATAGAAACATATTTTAACATATATTACAACTATAGAGATAGTAACATAGTAAGCTAATAATGATGCTGATGTATTGATTATTGAAACAGCAATAGAGCAATTCAATTTTACAATTACAACTATTGTTGTGGGTGAATATAAAGACTTATTCGTATTGCTCACTGCTCGAATTCCGACTGAAATAAATATTTTCTTCTTAAAACCAGAATAAGCTCAATTACTTTTTTAAAAATTAAATTGCTTTTATCGTTTCAATCTCTGCTAATATCCATTATTTTACAATAGTTTCATATTAAACAGGATCACACTTGAACCGTGAAATAGGCATACTGGGGAAACCACGTTAAAAAAAAAACGCGCTAAGTACAATACCTCGTCGGTGGCATGGAAACGTGTGCAACTTTTTGAATCGTTATATCTCAATAACGGTGGCTCCTAGGAAAACAAGTATCAAAACATTATTTGTAGATAATTTTATTAGCTACATTTTTTGTATGAAGTATTTTTATGATAAAACCTACCGTTTAGCTGAAAATAGCGAAAAACTAATTTTTTTTACCTATGACTTTGAATAAATTATTTTTATTACAGTAGAAAGATGGGGAACTTTCAAATTTTATTTTTAATCATATTTTTAACATTCTGTCTTAATTTCAGCTAGGTGGAAATTTTTGTAGCTTTTCTCTTATTTTTTATTCTAATTTAATACAATCTGCCATTATTGCCCAAGATAGTGGCAGATTGTATTACTTCTCAATAAAGCAATATTATATGTGTATAAAAAAAATTAAAAAAATTGACCGGACTACATCATTTCCAATATTCTCACTTAGCTTCTATTCGCACAAACATTAAGCCAAACAAGAGCGCATAAATAAAAATATTGTTTAAAAGAAATCGTTAATAGTGAAATTGTAGAGATAATTTTTAAAAAAAATTAAATACAGAGTATGTTACATTGAGTTGACCTAGAAAATCTAGATAAATATGAGAAAAATTGACATAGAAAAATGAGAGCTCTAGTATTTTAAGACTGTTCGATTTTAAATTAATGTTCACAGTTTTCGAACGCTTACTAGACCAACGTTCACACTCGTAAGTACAAAAAGCTTACCATCTACAGGAATATCATAAGACCAATCTGGACAAACGGAGTTGAGCTTTGAGGCAGAACTACACCATCGAATTTTTGTTCTCACACAATCTAAAATCCTCAAGGCTAGATAGCAGAAAGTGGTGGCTTTGTCATGAATAAACTGATCCACAATGGCCCTTATGTTGCTGATTTGGTCCGAACCAGGTAATATTCTTTTCATGACAACCTCCATTCCCACTCTATTCAACTTGTGTTTATCCTTGCTTACACTTCATTTCTTGACAATCCTCCGAGGATAGTTTGTGGTAAGTCCTGATAAATAATGCATCAGTTATATTATGTTAGCTAAATCGTCAAAACTATTAAGAATAACACTTTTGTTAAAATTAGTATTAGAGAAAATTCACGAAAACTTGCTTTTCGTTTGCCCCGTATTCAACATTAGTTCTAAAACGATTAAGCCATTTCTCTACGAACGACAACAGAAATCTATATTTATGATTTTTCTACTTTTACTTGTTTTGAAAAATAGACTGGACTGATGTAGCTTAAAGCATGCATCATACTAAAAAGCTAGAAGAGAGATATAATTACAGACATGGACTATTGTTTTTAATAATTTATAATAAATAACAGAGACTTACTCAGTAATTCGGAGTAGAAGAACTTAAATGGATTACTGTACCTAAAACAGAAAAAAAAGCCACATAAGTAAATAATAGATAGTTTTAAATACACATATGCTATCAACTTTGATGAAACATACGTTTTCACTTAAAAATAAATAAATGCAATTTACAAATATAAGTAGGTAAAATAAAGTTAAATTAAAAACTTTTAGTGCTTAATTAGGTGGTTAATTCTTTAACTTATTCCCTCATTCTTCAACTGTTGCGGTAGCATTTTTATGCTGAAGATTTTGTTTTAAAATTTTATTAATACATAAAATGTTTGTATTCAGATATTACAATTGTTTAGAACTTTCTACAATAAAATATTGTGATAAATATAGAAGTAAAATAATTAAAAGAATTTAAAGATGATAATGATAAAATAATTAATAATTAACTTACATCTAACATCGATTTCAATATATAATAGTTCCTGTTTTAAAGATTCTCAGATGAGTGAATATATACTAGTTGCAGTAGCCTTAATAATAAATGTTAATAAATTATTGTGTTTTATGTTACATATGAAACTAACACACCTGAACCAGTTCTGTAGGACCATAGGTTCTAATATATACATAATATTCAATTACAAAGACGAAATTAACTATCATAAAAAAAAAAAAAAAAAAAAAAAAAAAAAAAAAAAAAATTGAATATTAACTCAATTAAAATTAAGGGAATATGAACTAGTGGTTAATACCATAATAAAAGTAACGAGCTATCTTCGATTGGGATTATGGAATTAACTTAGGCACAAACAAACATAAATCTATTATTTCAAAAAGAAAAGCCAAATCCAAAAAATACACAAGTTCATTGAAGGGATTATAAAATTGCAGTCTGCTCCAAACCTATCAAGTTTATATTAAACTTCATTCTACAATATTTTCTTACAAAACGTACAAAAAAGTTATAATTCCAGAGGAAAAGAAATGTATGCTATATTACCTAAATTATTATTTATTTTTTTGTTCTTCTTATACTTTTGTAGGCTATAAAGAGGTTTTCACAGGCCAGATGGTAAGGACAGAAGATTAATGCCAAAGTTTAAATCTCTCCTTCTCGCACTCAAGACGCGAACTCGTATTTACCTTAACTTACAGGCAACGCAAGGACTATCAGCCACTCCATCACCCTCAATAAAAAAATTTAAAAAATCAATTAAATTGGTCCAAAGTGGAGTTGACAAGAGACTTAATCGTTTCCATGAAAAGTTCCTAGAATAAATACAGTATGTTTTGAAAATCATTCTCTGAATTGTTAGATAACAGGAAAATACCAATACACATACCGACACGCAATAAAATGTCTTAAACAAGTAAATTGGAGACTTTAAAACTCTCTAAAAATAATGTTTTACAGTATAGTGGTATTTAATTAATATTATCAAAACCAATAATCTGTTTTAAATAATGTTTGGTCTAGTATACGTTGTTAATAAACTGCCCCAAGAACGTATAATTGACATCAAATCAAATTCCAATTTTATGTTTTCAAATATGCCCTTTTTAAAAAGGCTACTATTGGAATCAAGTGCTATTCAACAACTTTTTAAACGGATAAGAATAGGAAACGAGCCGTTAAACCGCGTTAAAGAAACATCGAAGTAGTTTCAACGATCTTAACGCTAGACTGAACAACTGAAAGCCAATGAAGTAAAAATAAAAGGATTTATCAAAGGGAATGTATAGACACCGAGGGGGGAATTACTGTTTTGAAGGTTTCCGATATCGAAAACCATTGGGCCGTTAAAGGCTGGAAATCAAAACAAACTTGGCTTTTCATTCCACGTCCAACATTAAACTTCTAAAAATCTTAAAACATTATTATGCTTAAATATTATTAATATTAAAAATAATAGGTAAAGCTCAACGATAAATAAATTCAGCAATAAAACATACAAGGGTAATAGTCTAATTGCGCTTCAGAATAAAGTATATTCAAGTAATTTTGATTCTATTTCTAATGATCTAAATTTCGCAATGCAAAAGGAAAATAAAATCTTAAATGTAATGATGAATGTCGCCATTTTAAGTTTTCCTTTTTTATTCCATCTACATATATAAACTCTCTTATGTTGGTATTGTTTATTTGCATCCATATAAACAATACATGAATCACAATCACGGCATTGTACTAAACTAAAAATCCGAAATCTGTTTAGAAAAAAGTCATATATCAAATACCTATGGGCATTTTGCATGTTCGACAACGCCACTGCTAATCATTTATTAACCTTAGAGATAAATTCGCACCCATTTGTGAGGGTGCATTAAGGTCAAGTTTTTCCCCTGGAAGTCAATTTCAAAGAATCAACAAATCCTAGGGGAGGAAGTATTAAGAACGCTCCTACGTAATCACTGACCTGATTTTCCTCTAGAACCTTCAAGATGAAGGAAATATATACCACTTCAAGGGTAACTGGTGAATTCATTGGTGTCCTAAAATTCATTATTGGTGTTTATCCATAATTGTAGAAATAAAACAAGAATAATTTAAAATAAAAATTGTATAATCTAACAAAAAAATGATTTTTTTTCTTTCGTAAGCATCTTAATATTAGTAATAGTACTATCCTTATAGATACCTTCATCAATTTCAAAAAATAATGTATCTTTCACGAGAAAAGTTTCATTGCAAAGTCTTTTAGTATAGCTTCATCGCCATTAAGTACATAAGAAACTAAATTCCGAATTAATGTCAATAAAATTAAATAATGATTACTTTGCCAGTGAATTCTATAAACTAGAATTAATTGAAATATAAACCGAATAAAACAGCTTCGAACACAGTCGCTAAATTAATAGAATGAACACGATAAAAAAAAAATACATATATTTTTTAAATTATAGTTATTAAATTTGTAACCGTATTATTGAACGCACCAAGTGAATTTGAGTACTATAATAAAAAACAACATGACTCACATGTAGAGAAATTATCAATTGGCAGCACTAAAAAAAATATAAACTAGAAGATATTGTGACCATTTTCTTTTCAGACGTCTAGAAAAATTATCAAGAATCGAAGAGGATAGGTTAAAGTGGGAATACAGTTTATCGTGATAGGAATAGAACCTATTTCGAGGCAAATAATCAACGAATGGAACATTAAAATCATCATGGATTGAGTTTATTCGTAAAAAATTAAGGAACAATAAGAATTTTACGAAGGATTTTGGATTGTGAGGATTGGAGATACGAGAGGGATTGAATGGTTTAGTAGAGCCTTGACCGTCTATTCCGTAAGTCCAGATTGGTTTTATGATAGTCATGTATACCTAGATGAGCCTCGTGTGATTAAGTGGAAGGTTTTATTTAGATTTTGTCTAGTAAGTGTTAAAGTAGCATATCATGTTCACGCGGGGTGACCCACCGGTGGGTCATACTTGTCAGTTACGTGGAGCGGGGTGACCCAGCGGTGGGTCAAGCTTAACTATCCCTCGGGACGACGTGCATAACAGATGAGTCACTTATTTTATTATCAAAGAGCGATTTAAGGATATGAATATATTAATCATTCTTAAACAATAAAATGGCTTCAATACCAACGTTAATGGAAAAATAAAAAATAAAATTAGAGTATATTTTAACTTTTAACAATAAATTAATACTGTAAAATATAATGGAGATGGATTAAATCTGAAAATTAACAGAGAGAGAATCTGGACGTGAGGACATTGAAGATCTGGGTAATAATGACAGTCAACCTTTTTCACCCTTGGTCTCCCTTCCCAGACCACCCCTCTCCCCGGGTTAAAATTTAAATAGCCCTTTGTCCGCCTGAATCCGCTGAAACAAAAGCCCTAAACATAGGCCCTTAATATTGCAGTCTGTCCCTAGGGGTCACTCTCTCCGAGCAGTTCCTCTTTAAATTGTAATTGTTTTAGAACATTAATGCTACTCAGTTATGTTCAATTTATTGGGTTCGCAGGTAATAGAGGCTATTTTTGAACATTGGAAAATTGCTGCATTACTATGCATATTTGAGGGAGTCAAATCTTTAAGATAGTGCGATTTGAAAGAAAATATATTCTAAAGTATGATGCGGATTCGCCGATGATTCAGCTTGAAAAACAAAATACGACATTTAAAAGATAATAGAACAATGATAATAGTATGATAAATAGAAATACGTGAAAAATGAATTAATGAAGAATATTTGAAAGACTATTTTGAATTAGTTTTCAACTCTAATTCCCCAGTTTCAATCATTTTTTTTCCTCTTCAGGTATTGGATAATCCTCCGAAGCGTCTGAAAAGAAGATGGCCCCGAGATCTTTTAATTTATAATTTGCCACTGCCAACAATGAGTAGTTCCGATACATGTGTAACATGGCTTTTATAGTTATAATCACATTTACTTGTGTTTAATATACTATAATATAGTTTTAAATTGCAATAATTATACTTGAAAAAATGATTTCTTAAATTTTACTTTTTTGTTTATTTATTTAACGTCATTTTATGCTACTGTGGGTAATCGGACGATGATACAGTAGGAGCCCTTGATGTTGTCTATCCAGGTTTAATTAGGTTAGGGATCTTTAACGATCACTTCACATCGCACAGGCACAGGACCACCTTCTTACGTCCCCTCCGAAGAACGGCATAACTAAGTTTTTTTTTATTCCCATTAAAAAAATTAGGATCATCTGCCGGTTTGAACCGGTGAACTTTGGCATAGAAAACTGTTATGCTAGCCAATATGCTACAGGTGATTGTTTTAAATTTTACTTCAGCTCTTCTACAATATCGAATTCTTATCGTATCCAATCTTTGTAATTTACAATCCTCGAAAAAATTCTTTGCTCCTTCCTTTATCACAAATACACTCATAAATGAAGACCTTAATGTTTGTTCCATATGTAACTGACTTTACCCGAACCAGGTAGATTTCTTTTTACCACTGTATAACCACTAGTTTCAATCCTTGCTTCCTCTTTATTTCTTATAACCCTCCAAAGCGTCTCGAAGATGTTTCCATAACTTTCTGGTTTGGCATATTTTTTGTAGTGCTGTACTGTGTAGTTTTCCTACATGCGTATCATGTCTTTGTTTAATATTATACTCACAATTAATTGTTGTGTTTAACAATACAGGCGTAAATATCAATTTTCAAAAAAATCTACTTTTTCTTCATACAAAGACCATATCTTTTTTTCATCTTCTTTACAATGATTTTATCCCGAAACAACACGAAACACTAACACTAGAGTAGAATTATTACATTATACTCAACTAATAAGAAATAAATTGTTGATAAAATTTCTCTAAAAACCTAAAATAAAACATTATACATAACTACAATAAAGTGAAAACATTACACAATATATTAATGATAATATAATGCAATTAGAAGATTAATTTAACTGGCCAAGATAGGATTTAATATGTTTTTTTTTAATATTTATTTAATATTAAAATTATTTGTAAAATATATATAGATGTTTTGTCTCGTATTATTAAATAAATACAGTGTTTTTCTTTTCCATTAGCAGCGTTCCGGGATTTTTTACGCCGGAATTCACTCCTTTCTGAGGACTTAGTATTGAAGCCCACGGACCTTTACCCGCTTAAAAGAGATTACTTAGAGTCACCTAGTAATGTAGAGTAACCAAATCCTTGTTGGTGGTTTTAGAAAGGGCAGTAGGTGACTCCTAAGCTTAAATCAATGTTTTTGAGTAAAATCCAGCACCTAGGATAATATGAAAAAATCTGGTGCGGGCGACACACTACTTTCACTTACCTCGACTGTTAAAATCAATTTAAAAACTATTAAATATACTTCAATTGCAAAAATATTTTAATTGATTATCTTATAATATATTGATAAAATATTTTCGTTGGAAACATATGATTTAGAATAAATAATATAAATATATCAATTTGTTAATCAGTAATAGGTTTATTACATACGTCACTTTATATTACCTTTTACAACTTTGTGTATCAGGTAATATTATTTCTAAAATCTTTCTCTTTCCAACGGTATATTGTACGTCTATATTACTATTCTTATTAAGAAAACAACAAAAATAGTTTTGCTCTTTTATCCTTTATTTCATCATCAGATTCGTCCATCTTGTATATTTAGCCGTCCTTAATCAATGGCATTAAGATGATATGGTCAATAATTTAAAATGTACAAAATTAAAGGTAGTTTAGAGGAAGAAAATTTAAAATATCAGTATTTAAGCCCTGTCAGACCATTTCAATCGGAATGAAACCTACATGATATTAAATTTCACATCAATATAGTGAGGTTCATCAAAATCTTTGGAGCCGTTTTTTTAGCTGATTTTGATGAAAAAGTTGCTGTAACATCCCGGGCGTATAGTTGTCTTAAATATGAAATTTTAGTTTCGAACGATTTTTTTGCGCTGCACTTAACTCTTCCTCCCCCCCCCACACACACACACCGTTACACCGACACACCTTTTTTCGACCTTTTTTCGGGACTTGGTCATTTGGACTCAGGGGACCCTAAAACGTATATTCCCGTCGAAAATTAGGATTCGAAAATTTTCACGATCGCAATACTTTCCCTTAATATATATTTCATATAAAGGTAAGTGAAAGTAAAAATATAAGAGAATAGTAAGTATAAATTTTGAAAATATAATGGCCAGATTGACCTAATTAATATATATAGCAATAGATAATAAAAGACATTCAAGAATAGAAAAATGAAGGCAGTTTTGAGCCTTGAATGTTATTTGAAAATTGAGACGTTGAGTTCTAAAAGGTACTATATCCATTTTCGAAAATCCCTCATTACTATATTTTTTAAACTAGCTTATTTTATTCTTTTCGAATTAAAACCTAGAATTTCTTACTTTACTATATTATTAAAACCTTGCTAAAGTTATGCAATGAAACGTTTTAACATGATTTGGAACGAAACTGAATGTGTATTTATTACGTTTAAAAAAAAAATGCATTTATAAATCTCGTTTTTAAAGGACTTGAGTGTTCATTAGATAAAACTTTCTTCTATATTCTATATTCTAGATGAGATAGAACATTTGGATAAAACTAAATGATGAGAATACAAATATGTAAAAAAAAAAATTCGTATAAAATGTCTCTCTCTGGAAATCAACGTCCATTCTGAATACGATGCTTGTTGCTTTGAACTCTTACTTGTAGTTCTAGCTTTTCTCATCACCTGCTCACACAAATTCGCTTCTTCGCAACTTTTACTTACCTTTTACTTATCTCTTTCAATTCCCGACAACTCTACAAAACGACTAAAAAGAACATGATCTCTGGAACTGTTAACTTAAAAAAACATATTAAACTTTCTGTGTGTAGTTCCTAACCAAGACCTTATCAAGCCTCGTAATCTTACATATTATACACCATTGCTTGCGAATACAATAATAACTTTCAACAAATGTAATAAATAAACAAGCTATTTATTTTTTTAATAATTTTAAAATAATGAAATCGTAAAGATAAGTAAACATATTATCGGAGTAAAATCCTTTAGATTCCAATAGGACTACTATGGTCCTGTATATACGGTATTAAATACTTTCTCCGACCCTCAGGGCAAATAGTTCTTGATCCACTCCATTCCGTCCGGAAAGTCCTGGAATTTTTCACTTATTATTGTTCAGCGTGCTTAGGGGAACCAAACCTATGGGATTCTTCTTCAATATTCCACCTATTTTTTAAGCATTTTTCTAAGACCTGAACCAAGGAACATTTACAATTTAGCTCACATTGATAAAAAAAAATAGAAAGAGGTGTTACAAGATAAGCGATGAACATATACAATAACATCATCATTTCGATCGCCGAAAATGGTTATCAGAAATATGTAATGCTGATGAGTTGCAGACAAACATATTTGTGTTAGTAGAGAGTTCGGAATTAAAAGAGGTATATTTCTAATATATAGCTTTTTTCAGTCAAATTCATAATTTTTTCAGTCAAATTCATAATTTTTTCAATCAAATTCATAATTTTTTCAGTCAAATTCATAATTTTTTCAGTCAAATTCATAATTTTTTCAGTCAAATTCATAATTTTTTCAATCAAATTCATAATTTTTTCAGTCAATTTCATAATTTCTTGTACCCATTTTATACAGTTAATTTAATGAGGTTTCGCTACCAAGAACTTAACATTTTTATTAAATCTTGTTGTTGTTTATCCATTTAACGTCACTTTATGTTACTGTGCTTAATCCGACGGTGCAGCGGGAGTCCTAAGTTTTGGCTACCCAGGTTTACTTAAGATCGGGATCTTTTACGAGTTCCACTTATTAAATCTTTTAAGAGTCATCTGTGGAGCACAAACATAGGACGATCTGCTGGTTTTAGACTTGCGATCTTAAGCAAAGAAGGCTGTTATGCTAGCCACTACTCCACAGGTGACCACTACACCACAGGTACTCAATGCACTTAACAAGATGTTTGAATCTGCCGGTTTGAACCCTTGGCCTTGGGCATATTAAACTTTAAACCTTGCTGAATGCATCCAGGGTCACCTGTGGAGCAGTGGCTAGCATAACAGCCTCTTTTAAAGGATGAAATAACCAAGGATTGTTACTCCCTAAAAGCAAATATAGGGCCATCTGCCAGGTATGAACTCGCGATCTAGTGGATAGAACAATGTTATGCTAGCAACTGCACCACAGGTGACCCTCGATGCATTCAACAAGGTGTTTGAATCTGCCGGATTTGAACCCGTGACCTTAGACATATTAATCCTTTACTACTTTTTGAATGCATAAAGGGTCACCTGTGGAGTAGTGGCTAGCATAACAGCTCTCAATGCTTAAGGTCGAAAGTTCAAAACCAGCAGATGGCTCATATTTGCTTTTAGGGAGTAACAATACTTGGTTATTTTGTCCTTTAAAAGAGGGTGTTATGGTAGCCACAACTCCACAGGTGACCCTGGTTGCATTCAGCAAGGTGTTAAAGTTTAATATGCCCAAGGCCACGGGTTCAAACCCGGCAGATTCAAACATCTTGTTAAGTGCATTGAGTACCTGTGGTGTAGTGGTCACCTGTGGAGTAGTGGCTAGCATAACAGCCTTCTCTGCTTAAGATCGCAAGTCTAAAACCAGCAGATCGTCCTATGTTTGTGCTCCACAGATGACTCTTAAAAGATTTAATAAGTGGAACTCGTAAAAGATCCCGATCTTAAGTAAACCTGGGTAGCCAAAACTTAGGACTCCCGCTGCACCGTCGGATTAAGCACAGTAACATAAAGTGACGTTAAATGGATAAACAACAACAAGATTTAATAAAAATGTTAAGTTCTTGGTAGCGAAACCTCATTAAATTAACTGTATAAAATGGGTACAAGAAATTATGAAATTGACTGAAAAAATTATGAATTTGATTGAAAAAATTATGAATTTGACTGAAAAAATTATGAATTCGACTGAAAAAATTATGAATTTGACTGAAAAAATTATGAATTTGATTGAAAAAATTATGAATTTGACTGAAAAAATTATGAATTTGACTGAAAAAAGCTATATATTAATTGTAGCGTTGGAAATACTCAACATGAAAGTTGAGGATTAATTTCTTAATACTGTTGGTTACAGTAATTACAATTAAATTTGGTTAAATGTCACCATAAGTGATGGTGAAATCGAGCCCTAAAAAAATTTTTAATTCATTGATAACAAACAACTTTTTTTCGGTGGCGCAGCATGCAGTGTAGACCCTTGGCCGCGCGGTGTAATACACTCACGTTTCACGATGTTTTTGATATGGTAGATTCATTACTCCCTACACCAATTTTTGTGAATGACCACCAGTTGGCTTGCGGGTCTCACATACCCAAAGGCGAGGCTGTGAGTGAATCCCCATTCAATTAAATGCTTACAAAAGTCCCTCCGATAGGTAAGAGATTTATTCAGGTGAATAAATACTCGCTAGTTATATATAAATGAACTTTACTTCATATGTAAAAACGGGAATTGTGTGACCACTATCGGGCCTTGATTAGTATATTTCAACTGACTATACATTCATATAGTTCATTTTCATTCAACGATGAACTAATTAGTTATACTATGAATAATCAACTTATAAGCTTCAACATCATTTAAAAACCACTGCACAAAATCATTAGTTAATACAGGAATATTTTCCATAAGGCAGTCAACAAGAAAAACGGCGCAAACTCTTACATAATGGTTTATTATTTCCAAATAACAATAATAGGGTATAACTGTTTATAGGCAATTAAGTAATATGAAAAGCAATAATTCAAAGGACCATATCATATCACTACCACTAATTCCAAAACGCAATATCTAAGCTAGTTTTAAACCACTTTCAATGAATCTTTATTCATTTGATCGAAAATTTAATTCTCTATCGAATTGCACTAAAAGCATGATTTATTTTTTTACTTAAAAAAATATTTATTTATTTATAACTTAGTTATGAACGTATTTCTGTGTAAAATTTCAATTTTTTTTTCTCTTTATACAATTATTCGCAGTTTTTGGTTAAAAAACAATAATGAATTTTTTCTCTTCGAAAATAACGTAGGTATGCGTACAAGCGTATACATAAGCGAGATTTTAATTTTTTTTCTTTTTTCCTTATTTTTTTTTTTTTGTTTATTGCGTTTTACTGATTCTAAAACTCTATACATATTTTTCTCTATCGTCAAAAATAACTGAGTTATGAGTGTATTTATGTGAACAATTTACAAAAATAACTGAGTTATTGAATTAAATAACTTTTAATCAGCCGCCATTTTAAAACTTAACTTAGGCGTTAGGATCATCGTTGCATGGACTAGTCTTTTTGTGGAGAGTTTCGAAAAAAATGGTCCAGTAGTTTCGGAGAAATACCTCGGACGGCGAAAAAACGGATTTTTTTTTTTAATTCGTTATTCGGATTCTACGCATCTTACAACGTAATCTCAAATTTTGAGATTTTTTTTTTTTTTTTTTTTGTTTTTGGTCGATTACAAAAGTTCATTATTAAAAATAATGAACTAACAATAAAATAGTACTAACTAACTATTTATTGCGTTGTAAACGTTTCTATCCAGATTAAGATTTTAGGTCTTCATTATAGCAACTCAGGTACAATAGTTTGCAATAGACTTCCATTATTGAAAAACACTCTGAATTAGTATGTTATAACAAATTAAATTTATAATATTTTATTCTTAAATTTATGTATTGAGATATATTACAATTTGTCACAAAATGAACAATAATAATATTGATATGAGACCACATTCATACAATATACACAGAAAATAATAATAATAGTCAAATTACATAAAATATAAAATAAATAAATTCATATTCAAACGCCATAACAGATATATTTGTTGTAGATATATATATATACAATAAAATATTAATAAATAAAAAAGCAAAACAAATGAAAACAACAACCTATAATTAAGATATATAAAAAGTTGGCAAATAAATAAACATCATACAAACAATCATAAATATATACAATATATAGAATTGCTAAAGGGACCCTAGACTGCGCTCTTCCCTCTACTTGTGGAGGAAAAAGCGGAATCCAAGAGTTCCTAACGCCTCTATCTCAGCCGCATCACTGGTGTGAGACAATGGAGGCCGACTTCATAACATAAAAATTTAAAAAAAAAATCAACAATAAACAGTTTAGACTCGAGTTATCAATTCAATGAAGGGAATTATAGATAAACAGTAATAAGAGATATTAAATTCTGATCTATAATGTCTTGTGTTTTGTGAAGCATATACGATAACGATATATTAAGATAGTATCGAAATATCGATGTTATGGTACGTAATTTAATGAGAAATTCATGGAAAACCACAGCTATTGCTTAAGTGGATACCACTACTCGTTCCAAACAATTTTGGAACCCGCAAAGAGGTATAAGATATTAGCTATTATGCTCCGAGAACATAACAACAGATTATAAATAAACCGAAAATTTATAATTTACCAATATGATGAAATCAATATTTAGAACCTGGGTAATAGTAGAAATGTTTCCTACGTCTTTATATTTATATAGTTTTTGAAAATATGCATCGCTGTACTTTAATTAACTGTATTGTTTTTAAATTTTCTAAACCATTATTTATACTTTTTATTTCTGCTGGTTATATATAATAATAAATATACATTATAAAAATAAACATAAGTGTTTAACTACTTGCGCTTTTCGTGCAAAAATTCCAAAGCGATAAACTCTAAATCGGTCAGACAGAACTTTTTAAAACACAAATGACACCTTATTCAAATTACACCCGTGCGAAGCAGGGGCGGCTTTTGTTTAGATACGATAATAATGTTAATCAGTTTTACAGATATAATGTTTGTTTTGTTTTTTTAATATTTATTTTGACTTTTTCATAGCCGAGATAGTTCCAAAATCCGATACCTAGTTCTCCATTTCAACAAACGTCTTTCTTGGAATCGACATAAAAGCCTTAAAAGACAAGAAATTGCTCGTAGATATTGATAACCAGAACACTTACTCGACAACCATCGACGACAACTTCCAGTATACAACAAAAATCTAATTCATTTAAATATGATCAGACTCATCTGGACACGTCGAAGAGAGCTTTGGGTTCTACTAAGCTATCTAATTTTTTTTGCGTCCGATCCTTGCAAGAAAAATGCCCCTTATTTCGTCGCAAAATCGTCTATAATGAACTATTTTAATTAAAACCTCCCAACCCACACGAATTCCCATTTACACAATCTCCTATTCCTAATAAACCTCCGAAGCGATTGAAAATAAGATGGCATCTAGCGCTAGTGCTACCGCAAGGTTGATTCTTCATAAGACTTTTTCGGGCCGATAAATTGAATTTAGCACTTTTACTTGTTGCATAATATATAGTATATAGTGCATAAATGTAAATATAAATAATAATAAGATAGTTCTAATAACAATAACATACTAATATAGTAACCATAACGACTACAATATTAGTTTATGAGGACTTAATTTATGTTATTTAAAAAAATTGATTTTGATAAAATTAGTTTTAAAGGTAAAGTCAGAAGAGTATTATTTTTTGCTTTTTCCATTAGCGGATTTTGTGAAATACAACATATCAAACTATAAGCTGTAAAAATAAATTAGTCTTTAATTATAAAACCTTTATAGCGAACAAAAGCTCGTCTTCTTTCTTTCTATTACATTTCATTTACCTTCTGTATAATTTTAATGAATAAAGGACAATCGTTTCATTATTTTCGACCACTTAAAAAATCAGAATATCCGGTGATCTTGGCTAATTAAAGTAAAAATATCAATCTGCTTTTAAGTTATTATGGATCAAGTTATTAGCGAATCTACTATTTCGCTTTTAATTTAAATAATAACCTTCTATTGATATATATATTTTTTTGTAATAAGCTTATTGTCACAAAAACATTACAGTAAGCAAACGTAAGGAGAATCAACAACCATAACATTGGTTTAGTAAGGGTAAGAATAAGTTCCAGAATCACCTCTCTCCAGTTTTTAATTAGTTCCTATATTCAAAAACGACACACTATAAAGCTCCTTTACATTTTTTTCCTAGTGAAACTTTATAGTGGTAGTTACTATTTCGTTGTTTTGTGGTAATGACGACGGTAATCAAACAAACGTATTAGCTAGTAAATCGTCAGTTGTGTAGTGGATGCTATATCCGGTAGAGGATACATCACACGCTCGCTTACAGACAGCGCTAGCGGCGTCTACTTGGGTCACCGGCTAAATATAGGAAGATCCTATGTTTAATAATATTGTATATTTTAACTTGCTGGTATGATTGTAAATATCGTTGTTCATGTAGCTGTTTCAAGATAATTAATAAACCTTACGAGATCTCTTGACCTAGGGCCGAGACCCTAGTCTGGTAGAGAAACTCTCGCTATTAACAATATACATTGTACAAATTGTTGTGTGTGCGTACACATAATCATTTTGGTGATTACTTTTATCTTGGATTGTAAACATGTTCTCCCCACTAAACAAACTCTTTTAACGAGGATCATTTGTGTAACGGCAAAGGAGCACAGTGTATCTATCTACTATACTATATTTTTTTATTTGTTAGCCTTCGTTCTATTATTATTTGAAATGCAAACATCCTAAGCTCAATTTATATTATGCGAGACAGTGATCTGATAGCAATTCCCATTTCCCGAAACATAATTTGTTGTTATCGAAAGGGGATTTTTCTTATTCCAGCAGCTACTACTCAGAATGGTTGAGGTCTGTCACATACATATAGGGTCTTATTATATCAATTTAGTGTGCGGTACACGATCATACGGCTGATCCTTAATGGTTTCAAAGTGTTGGAAATCCCTAATCTAAATTTTTCAACTTTGTGTAAGGCGGCAACAGCTACTCAGTTTTATGTATCACTCCACCCCATGTTAATTGAGCAAAACTAAATGGGATTATTACCCTGAAATGTAAAGAAAATAATCTGAAAGAGGTGAGGATTACCTAAATAATCCCCAAGGATGTAAACAAAGTTTAACATTTGTAACAGCATTTATGCCATAACTAGTTTATGAAAATTTAGATATATGGGTTAACTTGGTGCTTTTGGACAACATATATTGAACATAATCTAGGCTTAAGGTACTAGGACTGGAAATGAACATATCCTGACAAAAGGACTAAAAATAGCTTATTCATTAAGTAATATATTTTGATACCAATCAGCAAGCTTATCGATCATAAGCGCTTCCTTTGATAGATCTCTGCCGGTTACCAGCATCCTCCACAATCCATTACTATAGCATTTCCAAGTCAATTGTAACCTTTTCCAAGTCAAATGTAACTTTTTCCAAGTCAAATGTAACCCTTTCCATTTCAAATGTCACCTTTTCCATTTCAAATGTTACCTTTTCCAAGTCAAATGTCACCTTTTCCATTTCAAATGTTACCTTTTCCAAGTCAAATGTCACCTTTTTCTTCACTTCTAGCCTTAAATATTCCGTTTTATTTATTTATTCATTGAAAAATAATTAGTTTAATTATAATTATGACTTTTTTAATAATTTTGGCATATCCTATCGTTATTTTTTTCTGATTTTTAGATATTTCATAACAAGTTCTGCTTTTTACGAACTAATATTTAAAAAAATTAATTATTGTCTATTTAGTTTTAAGATAGTTGTTGATTTTGAATTTTTAGAGGGAAGGGATACTTTTTGGGAATAATTAATGTGTTTTCGGGTATTATAATTACGTTTTTCGAGATGTATTTTTTATCGCTCGCGTGCATATTAACTCGCATTTACTTTTAATGTTTTTTATTGATATAGGGATTAATTAATGTGTTTTCGGGTATTATAATTACGTTTTTCGAGATTTATTTTTTATCGCTCATGCGTATTTCAATTCGCATTTACTTTTAATCTTTTTTATTGATATAGGGATTAATTAATGTGCTTTCAGGTGGTTATGATTACGTTTTCGAGGGGTATTTTTTATCGCCCTCGTTTATTTTAACTAAAATTTACTTTTTATGTTTTTTAATGATATAGGGATTAATTATTGTGCTTTCGGGTGGTTATGATTAAGTTTTTTTAGCTCTATCTTTTATCACTCATGCATATTAACTCGCATTTACTTTTAATGTTTTTTATTGATATAGGGATTAATTAATGTGCTTTCGGATGATTATGATTACGGTTTTCGATCTGTACTTTTATCGCTCTCACTTATTTTAACTAAAATTTACTTTTTATGGTTTTTATTGATATATGGGTTGATAATTGTGTTTTTGGGTATTATAATTACGTTTTTCGAGCTGTATTTTTTGTCGCTCATGGGTATTTCAACTCGCATTTACTTTTAATGTTTTTTATAGACATATAGGTTATTAATTGAATTTGCGGGTCTTGTAATTACGTTTTTTGAGCTGTATTTTTTATCGCTCATGGGTTTTTCAACTCGCATTTACTTTTTATGTTTTTTATTGATATAGGGATTAATTATTGTGCTTTCGGGTGGTTATGAATTCGTTTTTCGAGCTGTATTTTTTATCGCTCATGCGTATTTCAATTCTCATTTACTTTTAATCTTTTTTATTGATATAGGGATTAATTAATGTGCTTTCGGGTGGTTATGATTACGTTTTTTGAGCTGTATTTTTTATCGCTCATGGGTATTTCAACTCGCATTTACTTTTAATGTTTTTTATTGATATAGGCATTAATTGTTGTGCTATCGGGTGGTTATGATTACGTTTTTTGAGCTCTATCTTTTATCGCTCATGCGTATTTCAACTCGCATTTACTTTTAATGTTTTTAATTGATATAGGCATTAATTGTTGTGCTTTCGGCTGGTTATGATTACGTTTTTTGAGCTCTATCTTTTATCGCCCATGCGTATTTCAACTCGCATTTACTTTTAATGTTTTTTATTGATATATAGGTTAGTAATTGTCTTTCCGGGTGTTGTAATTACGTTTTTTGAGCTGTATTTTTTGTCGCTTGTTCGCATTCCAACTTGCATTTAATTCTAATCTTTTTATTGTTATAGAGGATCTATACTTGTGTTTTTGGGTGGTTTTGAAGAAACTTTTTTTGGACTGCTTATTCTATAGCTCGCGCTCGTTTCAACTTAGAGCTAATATCATTTTATATTTTGATAGAGTGGTCTTTCTTTGTTTTTGTTTCAGGGGATTCTGATTACGTGTTTTGAACATTAATCATTTATGCGCTTGGAAATTTCTACATACCGTAGATATTATGTTATAATTTGAAGTAAAAATTATTTGTTGTTTTTGCACGTTCTGATTACTTTTTTCAACTGGGTGTTACATCGCAATTGCGCATTGTTCTAGATCACTTATTGTTTAAGGTAAAATGTGTACTAGCTATAAAAAAATGTCATAAACTCTATTAGTATTCCCCAAAACACTATAAACGATCCCTCTATCAAATATTTATGAAATAGGAACAGTAACTTAAAATGAGTAAAAGCGATAACAAATAACGTTCAAATAATGTTATAAGAACACCCGAAAATAGAATAAACGATTCCTCAATTAAATTATCAGATAATTGTAAGAACAAGTGAGAAAGTAGGTCCATTATAAAATATTTAGTTAAAAAAACTTACCCAGGACGCTATAAAAGGAACTATAACTAATCCTTTTATAAAAAAAATAATAATACAAATATTAAATAAAAATAAAAAAACGCTAAATGATGTATATTCCAACAACGTTATAATGAGAACTAAAAACAAAATAATCAATCCCAATATCCATCAAAAACTTAATCATAACCACCCGAAAGCACAATAATTAATCCCTATATCAATAAAAAACATAAAAAGTAAATACGAGTAGAAATACCCATGAGCGATAAAAATTACAGCTCGAAAAACGTAATCATAACCACCCGAAAGCACATTAATTAATCTCTGTATCAATAAAAATCATTAAAAATAAATGCGAGTTAATATGCAAGCGAGCGATAAAATATACATCTCGAAAAACGTAATTATAATACCCGAAAACACATTATTAATCCCTATATCAATAAAAAACATAAAAAGTAAATGCGAGTTGAAAAACCCATGAGCGATAAAAAATACAGCTCAAAAAACGTATTCATAACCACCCAAAAGCACAATAATTAATCCCTATATCAATAAAAAACATAAAAAGTAAATGCGAGTTGAAATACCCATGAGCGATAAAAAATACAGCTCGAAAAACGAATTCATAACCACCCGAAAGCACAATAATTAATCCCTATATCAATAAAAAACATAAAAAGTAAATGCGAGTTGAAAAACCCATGAGCGATAAAAAATACAGCTCAAAAAACGTAATTACAAGACCCGCAAATACAATTAATAACCTATATGTCTATAAAAAACATTAAAAGTAAATGCGAGTTGAAATACCCATGAGCGACAAAAAATACAGCTCGAAAAACGTAATTATAATACCCAAAAACACAATTATCAACCCATATATCAATAAAAACCATAAAAAGTAAATTTTAGTTAAAATAAGTGAGAGCGATAAAAGTACAGATCGAAAACCGTAATCATAATCATCCGAAAGCACATTAATTATTCCCTATATCAATAAAAAACATTAAAAGTAAATGCGAGTTAATATGCATGAGTGATAAAAGATAGAGCTAAAAAAACTTAATCATAACCACCCGAAAGCACAATAATTAATCCCTATATCAATAAAAAACATAAAAAGTAAATTTTAGTTAAAATAAACGAGGGCGATAAAAAATACCCCTCGAAAAACGTAATCATAACCACCTGAAAGCACATTAATTAATCCCTATATCAATAAAAAAGATTAAAAGTAAATGCGAATTGAAATACGCATGAGCGATAAAAAATAGAGCTCAAAAAACTTAATCATAACCACCCGAAAGCACAATAATTAATCCCTATATCAATAAAAAACATTAAAAGCAAATGCGAGTTAATATGCACACGAGCGATAAAAAATAAATCTCGAAAAACGTAATTATAATACACGAAAACACATTAATTAATTCCTATATCAATAAAAAAACATTAAAAGTAAATGCGAGTTAATATGCACGCGAGCGATAAAAAATACATCTCGAAAAACGTAATTATAATACCCGAAAACACATTAATTATTCCCAAAAAGTATCCCTTCCCTCTAAAAATTCAAAATCAACAACTATCTTAAAACTAAATAGACAATAATTAATTTTTTTAAATATTAGTTCGTAAAAAACAGAAGTTGTTATGAAATATCTAAAAAACAGAAAAAAATAGCGATAGGATATGCCAAAATTATTAAAAAAGTCATAATTATAATCAAACTAATTATTTTTCAATGAATAAATAAATAAATCGGAATATTTAAGGCTAGAAGTGAAGAAAAAGGTGACATTTGACTTGGAAAAGGTAACATTTGAAATGGAAAAGGTGACATTTGACTTGGAAAAGGTAACATTTGAAATGGAAAAGGTGACATTTGAAATGGAAAGGGTTACATTTGACTTGGAAAAGGTTACATTTGACTTGGAAAAAGTTACATTTGACTTGGAAAAGGTTACAATTGACTTGGAAATGCTATATATGTACCTCCATGGTATATATAGTAATGGTATATATATACCTCACTCATGAATCCGACGATGTTATTTACCATTGAGTCTTTGTTTATTTAATTTATTCAGATCATGTAGGCTAGAACATAGAAAAAATAGTCAACAGCTGATGTTCGATAGATTCGCTGGACAAACATTAATCTCTATTTTATCAATCCATGGGCATTGTTCAGATAACGAAAAATCTCTGAATGTACTGTTTTTATGACTCTCATCAATGGTCATATTTGCGTTGATACAAATCCGAAAAGCTTTAAATCCGAAATAAAACCGGTGTTTGTTCGACGGACAGTTTAAACATAAACTAAGTAACGTTTCCAACGAATAGAAGGAACGTTTCCTGCTAAAAGCGGAATATAATAGCAGGAGATGAAGCGGATAGCAGGAAGCGAACAAAGGACGGGCGGGATCGGGTGAAGGGCCCGTAGATTGCTGAGCCTTGATGAAATGTAAATTTACATAAGGAGATCCGACCGCTAAAAAGTTTGATGAGCATCTGCCGCCCCCCGATAGTCGATGGTTTATCCCTTCCCTCGCTCTTGTCGGTTCAATGGCTCTTTACCATCTATCGTCCGGCATGAATGGGAAGATCCAGCTGGAGTCTGAACTCCATAGGCTGGAGAAACTGAGAATAACAAATCGCTAAATCAAATAATGCGGCTGTAATAACATTTACTGATTTTATAATGGATCATTTAAGTGGATGTATCCGATTTCGCGTTCACAGCGTTATTTCAGAATAATCAAAATTGCTATTTTTAAATGAAAATTGGTCCTATAATAATAAGAATAATAACTTGTTTATTTATTCTGGGGCGTCTCTTTGTACTAAACAAATAAATTTAGTAAGATTTTTTTTTAAATAAAGTAAAAAATAAAAAAAAGGACAGATGGGTTTAGCTAGGATTTGAAGGCATTAACCACTAGGTCATTTTCGCCTTACGTCACTGAGGTAGAATAATTAGATAAAAAGATAGATAGATGATTCAACAAGTTTTTCATTCGTCTGGATGTTATTTTGTAGGAAACACATTCAAGCCGGCGAACACTGGGCAAAATCACCGATTGAGACGTTGATTTCCAAAAGGTACTATATCCATTCTAGGAAATTTTACAGGAGACGCAAAAATCACTAATTATAATATTATTAAATTAGCTAATTTGATTCTTTTCACATTAAAATGTAGAATGTTTTGGTATAATTTGGAACGAAATTAAATGTGTAATTAATTCCGTTTAGAAAATAACAATATTTCTAAATAGCGTTTATAAAGGACTGGGGTGTACATTAGATAAAATCAAATAGGTGATTTAGACACATTTAAGTGATGAGAATACAAATATGTAAAAAAATCAATTTTGTAAAAAATGTCCTTTTGGAAATGAAAGTCTCAATTTAGGCGGACAAAGGTGAAGTCAAAAGTGTGGAATTTTCCAGTGCTTCATCTTTTTATTATTAATTGGCAAGACTCCTAATATTAATATTTCTCGCCATACCGTGTTTGCCAATAAATACTAAATGAGTGAATCATTCCTTTTCGCAGAAGTGTCTAATATTGGGAATTATCTTCAGGCCATACATTGTGTTCAAGGTGCGTTAAGGTTAAAGTCTTTTCGCTTTTATTTAACAATGGAGATTGCTGAGACAGGTAAGAAATTATATTTCCAAACTCGTTAGAGAATATACATCGCAATCTACCTATAGAATTAGATTTTAGCAAATAAATTTGATGTCTGACCACTATGCGCTCGCCAGACGTGTCTGGAAAATAATTAGTATAATTTATATAATTTTTTCTCGTATTTTGTTCCGTAATCTGGGACCCCAAAGGTTAAATATGGACAAGTTTCAGAATTGTGTCCACGTAAATCGGTCATATTTTCCACTGTGCGGCGCGTACCACAGGTGGACCGCGATAGTCCATTTTATTGGGTAGCGTTTACCACCGGTATTTATTTCCATATTATGTTATCTGTAAGTGCAAAAATTAAAAAAAAAACTTCTTAACTGCTTTTCGAGTTAAACTGACTGACAGAAATCTAAGATTAGCATTAAAAAACCGCACGATTTACACAAATCATAAAATAAGCATAAATAAGAGTTTACTTAATTACTTTTAAACTCAACCGTTAAAAACTATTTCATATTTAGCTCAAAGAATGGTTTTACAATTTCAGGAGTATTAGTTTTCGTCATTCATTTTTGAAAAGAATCATGAAGAATATATGAAACATAAGGAAAATACTGGATAATGTAATCACAAATAGTGAAATTTTGTATCTGATATACAAAAATCTCGTGTCACGTTGTTTGAGGTCGTACTTCTCTAAAACGGCTCGACCGATTTTTTTTTTTTTTTTTTTTTTTTTTTTAATTTTACATGTATATTTGGTAGGTATGAGAATCGGTCCTTAAGTGTATTTCATACCGCTAGATTATTCGGGTGGCCCTATGAAAAAAAAATTGTTTAATCATTTTTATTTCCTCCCCCCACCATCGCACATGTCAATCGCGATTTTAGTATATTTGTAAGAGCAATAACAAAATAATTTACATATCGTTCATATTGCAAAAAATCTGATGGGGGCTACATACGACTATTACTTACCTCGGCTGTAAAAATATATTTAATAACTGTTCTAAAAAATCTTGTAGTTGAAAAAGGTTTATAAAGTAAATTTAAATAAAAGATTTAGATTAAATAATATAATATATAACAAAAAAAAAACCTGTGCCACTACAACCATGAAGAGTCTTGGGCTCAGTACATATAGAGATTCATACTGTTTCAAGGCCAACGGCCGTGCAATGAGGTGATTGGGCCGAGATTACACTCAGCTGTCAACTGTCAGACTATTTCAATCAGAATGAAACCTAGATGATCTTTAAAGCCCATTAAAGTTTACATTGATAAAGCAAGTTTTTTATAAAATCGTAAGAAGGTAAAAAAAAAAAAAAAAAAGCATAGTATATGAAGTAGCACTTAAAAAACATTCTTTTTTTTTTTTTTTTTTTGTATGTCACAATCAAAATATTCACTAAAAATAATTTATATGGCAGAAAAACGCTTGCCGGGTCAGCTAGTATTATAAGATATTATATTATTAATCGAGAGACAAAATATACAAGAGAGTTTATTGTTAAAAAAGTGTTTTAAGCATGTGTCAGAAAACGACGAAATAAACTTCTCTGGAAAGAAACATCGACTAACATTCATCAGATTCTAAAACGGATGAATTCATAAAGCAACACCACCTCATTCTTTTTTTTTTTTCACATAGCTTGTAGTCTGAAATGAAGAATTTACATAATAGCACCACCATCAGGCCCAAAACGGAGGCAGAGTAGTATAGCATCTGACGATATTATATTCTAAAGAATTTATATAAAATATAAATAGTACTAACAATAATAATAGAAAATAGAACAGCAGCAAATTTTAATTTTAAGGAACCTAAATCATTGGTAAGCCCTATTAGAGAACGTGTTTACAAAGCAAATTGAGGCGTACAAACATGGACAAGTTAAAATTTATTTCTTCAGAGCCCAACGGAATGAATCTCAACCTACCCACTCAAGTTATATTAGGTTGTTTAACTGCAGGATAACCTAACAAGTGTGTTATTACTAGAGACCGGATTTTTAAGCAGTTAACAGCCAAAAAAACGTGCAAAAACTTAAAAACTTCGAAACGTGCAAAATCGTGCAGAAAAAATCTCGAGATGTACAAAATAGAGCAGCAAAACCCCAATCATAGAATTGAGGGGAAAAAATACCTTAAACATAAACAAAATCATTAATATTGTTTCATTTATAATGCTAATACGTAGAAATACAAATGGCTATAAGGTTATATCTGTAATATTAAAATTTAAAATATTTCGTGTAGGAGCATAAAATGCGTGATATAGATGATAATTTACTTATAGTGATCATTATAAACAAGAAAAATATAAGTATGTTATAATCATATATATCTTTTTCTTGTTTCACATAATCATCTATATACGATTATGAAATAACAACACAACATCTTAAAATTTATCGAGTTTACAGAAGAAGGATAAAAGGTAAGAAAGAAAAATTAAGATAATAAGATAAAAAAAGCTATTATAATAGATGGGGTTATCTGTAGCATGGTGGTTAGCATAACAGCGTTCTATGCCCAAGATCCCGGGTCCAAACCCGCAGGTGGCTCCTGGATTTTTTTAATGGGAGTCAAAAATCCTTAGTCATTTCTTCCTTTGGATGGGACGTTAAAAGGTGGTCCCGAGCCTGTGCTTTGCCAGGTACTCGTTAAAGATCCCTATCCTAATTAAACCTGGATAGGCAAAATTTTAGACTCCCACTAGATGCATCGTCTGATTAGCCACAGCAGCATAAAGAGAAGTAAAATAAATAAACAAATTATTATAGATATTGATGGGGAAGGGAGAGGAGTTAAATTCATTTGAGACAAAATAGCACGTATTCACAACAATTTATCCAATTGTATTGAAAAAATGAATATGAACAGGTTGGTATATATAAGCAAATATTATTCGAAAAGATTATCTTTTCAAAGATGTAAGGTCAAATCATATATAATTTTACAAACATATAAAAACATTGTAATTTCTTTCTTTTCTTTTTTTAACTGTATATGTATAATTGTTCTTTATAATGTTATTCTATTTTTAATTATATATTATTCTCTGTTTTCATTTTAACACATACACATATATATCTTTTTCTTGTTTTCACATTTTATTAGAAGTTGTCTTTTGAGTAGTTATATTTTTTCATTTTATTAATTTAATTCTGTTGTCAATTATTTTACTCTAAGACTCTAGTCTTAAGACCACTGTTTATTTCCTGTGATATTATTCTTAAGAGACTCGTCCCAGAATAAATAAAGGATTATTATTTTATGGATTGTACTATCTGTGAACCCCTTCCAATTTAACAAAAGTTTCCGGAACAGTGCAAAAAGTAAAAAAAGTTTACAATAATCCTACTGCCTTATTTTACGCATGCGTTTAACAAACAGGTAATGATAATTACAATATAATGTCAATTAATTACTAGGAGTGTGTTTATCAACACTAAATGTTATCCTTAAACATCTGTTAATCAATTTTCACCTAAATTAAATCTGTTGACATTTTAGAGGATGGATATCTTGTGAGAGATTGATGAATATTTTTATCTGCAATGCAGAAGATGAAATTGAATCGTTAAGAACATAAAAAAAAAAAGATAAACGAAAAAATATTAGGAAAACTTTGTAAAATGGAAAAAAAAAATCTTCCCAAGCCGCAGTCACATTAATTAGGAACATTAAAAATGCTGCTAATGTTTGTATAATTCATAAGACCGGAGGGTCTAAAGCCAATGAATATTACCGAAGATTTAGCAGCCAAGCAACAAAGTACAACTACAATTTAATTTTCATATAAATTTCTTTCCCGAACCTAGGGCACCGTCGATTATTGATGAAATATTCTGGAGAGAAATTCTTGGCCATCTCGCCGGCTATAAATTAGAAGGAGAAAGCCAATAACGTCAATATCCTGAATTATTCCTTTTATTGATATCTACCTGCACCGGAGAATAGATTACTTGGCTAATAGCTAATGGAGAATAGTTTTTGTCTAAGGGTTCTCCTCAAGTCCTGCCAAGTACGCTAGAGATAAGCAATGGCATTATTAAGTCCATACTTAGCATGTTAACGTTGAAAAAAAAGTTATACGAATTAATCAATGAAACTATAAAAATAAAATAATGCGGTAAATCAACATTATTTCGGTTAAATAAAGGCATTATTTCGTAAGGTTTTCAATGGGTATGGAAGACGTCATTACCATTATTTTTTATTACCTTATTCTAAACATCATTTATCTCTCCAATTCCTCAACTGTTAATCTTTCAAAAAATGTGAAATTCAAAGCGATAGATGAACAACAGTCATTCCTACCAAATATGTTCTATTTCAACACCAAAGTTTAAAAAAAAATAGAAAAATGTCATTCCAATTCCAACTTTGTTTGTTATTCTTAGGGAACTAATTCGTTCTAGAATAAAATTAATTTTTATTTCATTTCCTAAAAAAAATTAGGAAAAAAAAAATCAAGATCCTTTCAGACGTCAAAATTGCCAAAGGAATGAAACTGCCGACGCACCAACAAAATGGAAGACAAAGTAATTATAAGGCTAAAGATATGCAGTGCAGTTCTACTACACATCTAAGGCACTTATTTGTTTTAATGGTTATCAAGCTTGTAAAAAAACGATGGCAAATATAACTTTTTTTTTCGTTAATGAGTCCTGACTGTTCTTGCTGTAAAAAACTTTTCGAGATCTTTTACTCCTAGCCTGACTGAATTATTTATGCGATTTAAGTACAAGTTCCGAATAACTAAATAATTTTAAGATCACTCAGTCCTAATGATTCATTTAAATTTTATTTGTTAAGCCTTCCTGTTCACCATACTGCTTCGTTTGACAAGTCCTTTCTTGCCACAGCAACCTCTCTTTGGAATTTTTTCCTCCTTAGATCCGTCATGCACGAACCGTTCCTACCTTTATTCGCTCCTTTTCAACCTCCTCCTTTTCCTCACACAATCAAGAAACAGTAATTTTGCTGTGTTTCTATATTATCGACAATGAATTATCTTATTTCGTTTATTTATTTTATCCAAATATTTTGATTTTTGAATAATAATAACTTTATTTATTTGTTTTTTAGGGCAAACCCCATGCAAATAGAGCTGGCTGGCACAGCACAATTAATAAAGTTTATCACCAGCAAATATACAATATTAATTACAATTCGAATAAATATTTAAAACAAAAACAACAAAACACATATACAGCGATAAGCATAAAGGTGCTGCTATCTTTATGATTAATTTCCTCCAACATATACAATAACATAAATTAAATATAAGAATATCAATAAATAATGTAAAAATAATAGTAATAAAACAAATACTAAATCCCTACAAATCACTAACAAATCCCGAAACATTACAGAGTGATTAACATTCTGAGAAGAAAGATGTTGAAATCGTATTATAAGATTTTCTGTGACAAAAATAAATAATGATTTCAGGTCTATTACGAGGGGTTTCGCAAGAATTTCATAAAAGCCATCAATACTCACACCATTTAATAGGGGCATAAATCGGGTTCTATTGTCATGGTATGCGGGACATGGAGCAAAAAAATGGAAACTATCTTCCAATGCGTCTCCATTACAAACTGGGTACGGTCTTTTGGGTCCAGACTATACTTCTGCGGGCCGACACTAAATAATTTTGATTTTTGAATATGTACATAGTTTATATAACTTCAATTTATTATTTTAGTTTTAGCTTTTGATGTTATAATATATGACCAAACTGTTCCAGTCATCAAGCCTGTATTTTCTTTACATTTTTAAAGGACATTAGTCCCAGAATAATAAAAAACCTTTTTTTATTTCAAAATAAAGCGGATTACTACACAAGTTATTATTCTATTCTAGTCAGAGAGGATGGCCTAGCTTTTGAATGAAGCCGTTTGACTGGAGGTAACAAAGGTGACATCTTAACACTCTTGCCCCGGAATAATTCACTTAATTATGGTACGCTCTACTTTTACTGAACTATTGATAACGGAAAAAAAGAGAGGGATGGATATTAAATTCTATATGAGCGTCACAAGCAAATTTTTAAAACTTGTCTGAAGCTTTTAACGTGAATTTAAATACCCTTGGACCACTGGCATAGGTCCATGAAGGAAATAAAATGTCAAACAATCAACATGAATATATGTCTCCAAATTACTTTAAAATATTAACATTTTCAATATTAAATAATTATGAATTTTAATTGATGGAATCCGCTAAGTTCAAGCATCCTTAAAATGATAAAAAATCTGATACCAACTTAGGGCCAGCAGTTCAAATTAGCTGTACAAACACAAGAGAAAGGGTTTTACTTTCCCTAAGAGGGGCGTGTGCAGTGACAAATCAAGGCAATTGGAAAAGCTAATCGGATTTAGGGGAGATACAGATTACGTCAGCCAATCAGAGGTCGAAAAGAAACAAAAGATTTTCTATCTTTTCCAACATGACGTCAAATGATATAAATAGAAGTGTTTGAAGAGGTTAACCTAATATAGCTAATAGAGATTAATTAACTTAATAGCATTACTAAGAAGAAATCTTACTGTTATATATTATATATAAATATAACGAAGCACAATTAAAAATTCTGATGCGAGCGACCCACCACTTTCACTAACCTCGGCTGATAAAATAAATGCAAGAACTATTAAATAAACTTAAAGTTGAATAAATCTTAGAGTTAATTTAAATAAAAAGTTTATCCAGTTTTCTTAGAAATGTATGATTTAGGTTAAATAACATAATAATAATAAATTGTTACATAATAATCAGTAATAAGGTTAAGCCCTCATCGTCACTATACATTACATTTTACAACTTTGTATACAAGATTATAATTTTTCTAAAATCATTAGCTTTCCAATGGTATATTATTCGGATATGCTACTGTTCACATGTTAGAAAAAACAAAAATTACATTTCAAAAAACGTATATTTAGAGGTTCTTTATCAATGCTACAAAATTAAAGGTACTTACAAGAAGAAAATTCATACCTTCTCTATTCAACCCCGTCAGACTATTTCAATCAGAATGAAACTTTTTGAGTTTGATCAAAATCGTTAGAGTCGTTTTTGAGAAAATCGTAAAAAGACACAAAATGTGCAAAGAAGAACTTCTGGTCAGCCGACTTTGATGTAAAAGTAGCTGTAGCATAGTATTGTATAAACTAATAATTGTAGAAAATATTTATCAAACGAACAAAATAATACGAATTCCGAATATTTATGACGCTGTGTAATATGTGTCTCTTTTTTTTCTTTCTTTTTCTTACTCCACATAAACCACACAAAATAAATAAATACAAATAAATCATTATTATAAATGAAGGAACCATACTATGAACCTTCCCGTTAATAGAAACGGAGCAATTCAGATTTTTTTTATGACCAGATCTGTTTAAAACATTCAAGCCGAAATTCATGTTTTTTACTGTGTGGCGGTGCTCGAATTAAGTCGTGTTATCTTGGCACGTACTATAGTATTTTATTAAATGCAGTTGTAATTAAAAACAAGCAACACAAAATTGATGTTTTTAACAATTAAAGAAAATTACTCTTGGCGAATAAGAAAAAATAGTGAGCTCCGAACAATGTATGGGAAACCAGACCTGGTATCGTTTGTGAAAAAAGCCCGCCTAAGATGGCTCGGACATGTAGAAAGGATGCCAGAAACTAGGATTCCAAGACTACTCCTTTATGGAAAAATTGGAGGAGAAAGACACAGAGGAAGGCCAGGAGTGAGATGGTTGGAAGACGTCGAGGAGGACCTCAAGTTGCTTGGAGTGAGGAGATGGAGGGCTAGAGCGAAGGACAGAAATGACTGGCTTGAAGTTCTTGAGGAGGCCCGGGTCCTTGTTGGACCGTAGCGCCCGGCAGTTAGTTAGTTGTAATTAAAAAGGTTTTTATAATAAATATTTGTTCGTCATATTTTTTATATTTTCAGCTTGAAATAACACAATCGAAAGCGTGCTATCGGTATTACGCGCGGGCATGAATGTGTTAAGTTCTAACAATGAACAGCAAATATACTAAAGTTGTGGAAACAGAAGGTTTTAATTATGATCTTACACAGGCTGCATTCTTTTTAGACGCGATTGATTGCAGATAGAGTTGTAACCCCGCAGAAAATATTCTACAAGTATTATTATATCTGATTTTATTTTATGGGAGAAGTTAGTTGAGGGGCAGACAAAATAAACACACAATTAAGTACAAACTTAATTTAATGGTGCCGACGTTTCGGGCTACATTATAGGCCTTCTTCAGGGCGATTCTGAGCGTTGTTGTGACTCTCACTCCTTCAATCGCCCGGAAGAAGGCCTATAATATAGGCCGAAACGTCGCAACCATTAAATTAAGTTTATACTTAATTGTGTGTTTTTTTGACTGCAATCACAACTAACTTCTCTCATATATACACACAGTCAACCATACTCAATTCACGATTTTATTTTATAATTATTATCTATTATTTTATTACATAGATTAACCCACCATTCTTTTACATTTACAAGAATGCTGATTTGATGTATTTTTGTCTCTATTTTTCAACTATCAAAGCTAAATGTGCTTTCATTAGGTCTGCTTTTACTGGTTTAATGTATGACAAAAGTTTTATACATACACATTTTAAAAATGTTTTAGTGAATATTATCAACAGTCAACAACCAATACGAATAGATCATCTGTATATACTTTATTTTTAATTATATATAAGTGATTTTTCATGTTTGGAAATAATTGATAAACATCATTAATAATATAACATTATTTGCTCTATTTACAGTTCTTAAATATGAAACAATAGATCAGAATTAGGACTGACCTTATACATGCATTAAAATAAAACTAAACCTGCAGAAAAAAGCTCCATCAAAGATAATAGCGAGCTTTAAAAGTCAAAACTTTTTTTCTTACTTGAAGAGCATAAAGTTTCCTCATGAAGTTCCATTAGCTTTTAGCCGTAATAGTCTAGAAAGATTCCCTTAATTACACCCTGAAGGCAGAAGTTGTTTTTATAAAATAATTTATCCATAAATACATAATTGTGAAAATGTATTTTCTCGATAAAACATTTTATCACTGATTAGTCTTCCGCCATCTCCACAAAAAATATTTTAATATATATCTTAAAAATATTTTACCACAAGAGAATATAAAATAATTTACGGCTACTAAGTATAACTTTTGATAGCTCAAAATACGACAAGAATCAGTTTTATTTGACACTGTGAGGACATAGTGAATTTTCATTTTAAAATAATTATACTTTGATTAATATTTAAAAACAAATATTAAGTCATTTTTAGAGGGTGTTGTTTTTGTTTTATTTTCCTTTATATTTCAATCAATTTAAAAAGCGATTTATTCTATTCACCATTATCCTCGCAGTTTCTTAGACATCATCAGAAAAATTTGATCGAACCAAATTTTTAGATGTCCTACTCATAGCGAATATATCATTGAAAAAAAAATCTTTATAAAATATACTTTAAAAGATTATATTTCTGATAGAAACACTGCTAAGGAAACTACAAATTTTTAGTTATTTCATATTAAAAAGACTATCAATGAAAAGTAGATATTCCGTTGAAACAAAAATCTATAAGCCATGGATATAAATTATTTTAAAAATTAGACCTACAGTTCTCGTCATGGAGACAGTGAATTTACATACAAAATTCTTCTTTATATTTTTTAATAATATTTAAAACTGTACAATAAAATTCACCAAGTAAATTTAAACAATGGTTATGGGCTTGATGCAGGCGTGCGAAAAAACTACTCGCAGTAAGGACTTCAACGGCATATAAATAGAAAATTCTGATTATGATAATGAGTAGCTATAAATACCATTAATGTTAAAATTTCATTAAGCGGGCTATCAACTGGAAACGTAAGGTTAAACATATTTAACAAACATTTTTTTGTTTTTTTGGGTAGGTGCGGCGAGGTCTAGTGGATTGATCACTGTTCTCTGGATCCCGGGTTCCAACATCGGCGGCAGCGATGGGTAAAGAGGCTCTCATGGAGTTCATCCAGCCTCTATAAAGTGGGTATTCGAAAATTGAGGGGCAAGGACCTGACTTCTTGCACAGCCGAAACAGCAAATCTCTACATGTCCTCAACCCAGGACCCTTCATGAGTGTATAGGTGCAAGTTTTTAATTGTTATTTATTTGCCAAACCATTAATAAAATATACTTATTCCTTTAAATATTTACATGACTTACAATAATGTTGAACTTCGAACACCCATAAATTAGTCATCCTTTAGATCCTCTCTTGTATTTCAAAGGAGAACAAACATCGAAGTATTCAAACCTAGGATTGACGATGGTCATAAATTGCCTAAAAGCGGTTCCAAAAAAACAAAATATTCGTCTTGTGCTGAACGAAGCTAACAGTAACAAGATATTTATAGGGCTCACGATGAAAACACAGTAAAACAATGAACGAAAGGGAAAGACACAAGGAAAGAGAGAATCATGCAATATTAGACTTCATTAAGCTAAATCAGCTTAAATGACAAAGTTCTAAAGAAATCGTAATTTCATCTCAGGACAAACGTTCCTAATTTCCTCAAGGTTCAAGTAGGAAATCAACAACAGTCGGATTAATTAAAAGAAAAATCATTCAACTAATGAAATTTTTAAAGTGACAGATTAAAAAATACAAATTTCATGACAATTTTACTCATTTTATAGTACAAAATAAATCTCATTAACTTTAATAATTTTCATATCAATATTTAAGGAAAATATTGCTCTCAACTTTAACCTAAGGATTTTGCTCAATTGACAATTGAATTTTCAATCAAATCTAAAACTATATAGGTGGTCCATGAATAGTTTAAATTTAAAAAGATGATAAAAGGGAGGGCCATAAAAAGAAAACTTCATTAACAAAAACACGTGTGATTTGTTGATTCTAATAAGAAATATAAAACACGATATTATAAAAGTAAAGGTATATGTTTATTCAGCACTTAAATGAGAGGAAAATAGCTCATGTAAAATTGATAAAATAAATATTACATAATAGTCATATATTTATATTTCACAATTTTCAATTTTATTTTGTATGTTTATTGCTATTAATTTGGATTCATTATGTACAAGCGCAACAGGCATTTTCGATGAAGTGACCGCTGGCCAGTGTCCATTGTGGTAAATATAATAGAGTCACTTGCGAGTGTGGACTGTTTTCAAGTAGGTTGTCGCAAACTGTCTGAATTATTCGCAAATCGCTCGGCATTATAGAAGATCGTTACAGAATTATAGCTGGAAGGAGTTGCAAGAAAGAGAAGAAATGGCAAAGCAGAAGAAGAGGGAATAAAGTCGTTACAAAGAGACGGTATCACCGCTGTACATACATTACTAGAATATTTTAATTATTATGAGTCAAATTTATGCTTACCCTATCAATATTTATTTATTTACCCTTAACGGAATTACACAGATCGGCAGAAAATTCAGCGACTTAAATAACGTCCGGGTTGAGGCTTCGAGCAAATCCGTTTTCACGACTCTTTCATAAAAAGTTGTTTATTAATTATTATTTAGTAGTTTAAGAGCTTCCATCTAATTCCATTTCGATTATTGTAAAATAATATGAGTAATTACCGGATCTTAACCCTCCTACACATCAAACCCTCAACCCATGCACAAGAAACAAGTGTCAGTCTTTTCAACCTCTTTGTTTCTCCCCGCAGTACCTAAACAAAACTCCTTTCAGGCTTTTTCCGACATATTTTCAAATTTTATTCGGTCTAATTTCAACCATGCCATTTCCATTACGTAATTCAAATGTATCATTTATCAGTAGATTCTCACTGAAAATTATCTAACAATAAGAATAATTGATATTCAGTTTTAATTAGACTTCAGATAATATTTTAAGTTTTCCCGTGTATTTAAAGATGTTACTTCTACTTATATATTTTTTATTTTATTTTTTCCGTTAAATTATTAGTTCATACTGTCAACAGAAAAATTGATCTTATATTTTAGGTACCTAGTACTGCCACAAATCCTGTTACAAAAGTTGAAATTTGTTTAAAGGATGGTATTATTCAGATAAATCTCACTTTTATCGGATTACTTTTTTTACATGCCAGGGTAATAATTCCAATTCGTATGTATTTTTCTTTCGCTCAGTTAACATCGAGTGGGGTGATAAAGAAAACCGAATAGCTGTGGTCACATTGCGTTAAAGTTAAATAATTCAAGGATTTCAACATTTCGAAACCTTTGGGTATCAGCCGTATGTTCAGGTACCGCACTATAAATGGGTCTAATGAGAACTACCTGTATATGACAGACTTTGACCGGGTCGTCCCTGCAGAATGAGAACGGCAAATTCTGTCAGAGCAGCGGCTTCTCAAAGCAAATGAAAGCCCTTACGAAAACCACAAATTATTTCTTTAAAATGGAAATATCTGTCAGATCACTGTCAAGCAAAAAAAAAGTAACTTTAGGATAGATGCATTTTGAAAAATGACAGTACAAACGCTAACCACTTTATTAAAACAAATTAGATTGGATAGATGGGAAGTGCTCTATATATTGGTGGCCATTACACCAATACTCTTTATCGAAAGATTTCGTTTAACGCTATGAAAAGTTTTACAATCTTAGAAAAATTTAATCACCAAAATGTACGCACACAGCTCTAAAGAAGCCCAAGAAATCATTAAAGCACTGGAAATATATTATCAACTTTTTCAGTGATAGTTTGGTGAGCAGTTTGCTTTGATGGAACCACAAAAGTGAAAAACTATCAAGACGATATGTCAAGAGCACACCGTGACTTGGAAAGCTTCTAGCAATCCCTGGTCCGAGCAGTTGAGAGCTCAAGAAGTGCTGCTTGATGACTAGCCACTAGCCACAGATATTATATGCCAGTGGTGTCAAGGCAAAAGGGAGGCATTTTGAATAATTTATTTATTTTTTTAGTCTCTATATACTGAGTCACACTAGTGACGCAGCTGAGAGCGAGGCGCTAGGATCTCTTGGACTCCGCTTTTCCCTCTACAAGTGCAGGAAAAGGCCCAGCCTAGGGTTCATTTAGCAAATTGTAAAAATTGTATAAAGTTATGATTGTGTGTATGATGTTAATGTATTTATTACTTCTTTATTTCATTTATTTGTATTTATCTCAATTCTAGGTTGTTTTTTTTTTGGGGGGGGAGGGTTTTATTGTTTTGTTTTTTTATATATATATTATACTTTATATAATTTGACTTTATCATTGTATACTGTATATATTGTGAGAATGCGAACTTATATCACTATTACTAATTTTCATATAGAAACAAATTGTAATATATCTCAATAAATAAATATTAAGCCTCTATAGAAATACATTTTATGGTAATACTCTATACTAAATTTTACTGTTGATACCTATATATTTCCTTGTGACAATATTTATGACAGGACTAGGTATATAGACGTCATATTAAGGTTTTATTCTATTTTATTTTTTTCTAGGTATCAATTAAGTTCGACATTGATAACCACTGGGATCGGGAAGCAATGCTGGGACTCAACCAGTCCCTGTAATGCAGGTATCCTTTGTCACAAAACCCGATGGTTAAAAATGATAAGAGCCAAATCTTTCTCCTTCCCTCTTTTACGGCAATCGGCTTAAAAACCGAACCGAATTACTAAGTATTAAGCCTTTTTAAATGATCTTTCAACCTATAATTTTTTGGAACCTACAACAATCATTAAATGCAATTGAGACGTTGATTTCCAAAAGGTACTATATCCATTCTGGGGAATTTTACAGGTAGCGCGAAAGTTTCTCATTACTATATTATTAAACTAGCTAATTTCGGTCTTTTCGCATTAAAATCTAGAATTATTTCTTTGCTATATTAATAAAACCATGTTAAAGTTATGAAATGAAATGTTCTGGTATGATTTAGAATGAAACTAAATGTGTAATTAGTATCTTAAGAAATTAATAGCATTTCTAAATAACGTTAATAAAGGACATGAGATACGATCAAATTTAAGATTTAGATAAAACTAAATGAGGAGAATATAAATATTTCAAAATATCAATTTCGTAAAAAATGTCCTTTAGTACCTTTTGGAAATCAACGTCTCAATTCATGTTTCAAATTTAATAAGCCTTGGTAAATGAACCCTGCATTATGAACGATTGCCAAAATTATATACGTGTAATTATATACTATACGGGTGTCTCTGATATTAAATGTATACAAATATTGAAATATTTCAGGTAATATATTATCGTACTGGATATTACTAGTTTATTATGCAAATCCATAAACTGCTTAACTTAGATCCCCAATAGATTCAGATACTTTTTATTTAGTATAAAGGAATGGTTATGAGTATTATTTTATTAAACAACAAATAAAACAAACATTTATTTTATGTGAAAGCACTTTATACGGAATATCCGATGCGCATAAATAAGACACTACAGCTTGATAGTCCGGATACAGGTAATACAGATTTATCGGTATTGAATTTCCAAGATATAGAAATGGTCTGAGTCATGAAGGATATTCCCTCCTACCCACTTATGATATATATACTCCAGAGGGGTTAAATCAGGAACCTGATATACTCTACCTCTCGGGAATAAAGTGGGAGGATGGAGAATGTATATTTATGTACCTATATTGACAGATATATGAGCGCATCTGTCAGTGAAACAAAATACTAGGCAAATGTAAAGGGAAAAGAATAAGGGGAAGGCGGAAGAAATCGAAATCAATAAAGAACGGCAAGACACGACCAAAAGAGCTTGAAGAATTGAGAGAAGAAATAATGGAAAATCAAATAAAGGTGGAAGAGGGTGAATAGAGAAGAGGAGAACATTCTTAAATTTTAAAAAATGCACTTGCACAGTGTAGTATGAAATAACAAAATAGTGGAATCTGACATTACAAGAAAGATAAAGTTTAAATTTCTATCGTTTTATACTTAAACCAAGGTGTTTTGTTAAATTATATTGGATTGTAAAATAGGTTCATAACGTTTTTTACTGGTGATTTCAATAAAAACCTCAGATTCTTGAAAACATTTTTAATTATACATACATACATACATCCTCGGCGCTACAGCCCAGTTCGGGCCCTGGCCTCCAGAAGAAACCTTCCGTACTCTTCTCTATTACTGGCCATCGTCCACCAGCCTGACCTGACGCCCCCAGCTGCACTGGATCCTTTCCAACCTAGTCCAACCATCTCATTCGGGGTCACCCTCTCTTCCTTTTGCCCACCAGCACATAGCTCATTATTCTCTTGGGGATACAATCATCTGCCATCCTTTGAACGTGGCCAGCCCAACGAAGCCTGCTTATTTTTATAAATCTCACCGCTGGAACATATTTATACTTTTCATAAAGTTCTCGATTGTGTCTAATTCTCCAAAGACCATTTTCGCATATGGGTCCATAAATTCTTCTCAGTATTCTTCGCTCGAAAACAACAATCTTTTGTTCATCTGTTTTCCGTAACACCCAGGATTCACAGCCATGAGTCAGTATGGGTCTAATCAGCCAATTATACATGGCCTATTTAAATTAATTACAAGCTGCTATCTTTCAGGTAATTTTTCTATTCCGTCGACCGAGAAGAGTTGAAGGACGACCCAAGCAAGCACTTCAACTCAAGCACCCAAGTAAAAATTTCAGATTCTGAACCCAGCAAACCAATAACGGACGGTGCTTTCTCCCAAGGCATCATCGCCATACACACTGCAAATTTTGTTAACCGTATGTGCAGCGAATTTTCCTTTTTAATAATTAAAAACATTAAATAAAGATTTGTCTTATATTTTTATTTTGACTAAGCAAAATATCACCTAAAGATAAGGAATCTCAGTGGAAACTAATGCAAAGGAAGCACCTTAACTAATCCTTTTTTAGAATATGTTAACATTAATGACCAAGTAAACATGATTTTTCGCTCTAAGAAGTTTTCTCCGAAGTAAGCTTCTAAGTAGGAGGACCAAAATGATTATATACAAAACAATCATCCGACCTGTACTGACCTATGCCAGTGCAACCTGGACCCTACGCAAATCCTGGCTGAAAATATAGATAGGTTTGAAAGGAAAGTGTTGAGACGTATCTTAGGGCCAGTTAGAGAGAATGGCACATATCGCTTAAGGAAGAACAAAGAGATCTACGACTTTTTCGACGATCTCCGAGTTTCTCGTTTTGTGAGAATTCAGCGTTTAAAATGACTGGAACATGTAATCAGTATGGATGAAGGTAGAGCCGCAAAGAAATTATATTATGGGACCCCGGATGGAGTCAGACCACGTGGAAGACCGAAGGGAAGGTGGAAGGACTCCGTGGCTGAGGACTTGAGGATAGTAGGAGTATCCAGCAGACATGCTGCTGACCTAAGTGATTGGGAAAGGGCAGTTGAGAGGGCCAAGGGCAGCATCAGGCGCCTGTCGAGCCGATAAATTAATAAATAAAAAAAACATCATTTTATAAACGCGTTAAATTAAGAGGATGAAATTGAAATATATAAATACGTTACAAACTTATTTTATAACCTAATATGTATAATAATCGCTATCTCTCGATTGTGGTGAAAATATTTTGAAAAAACGATGGTTTATGTATATTCCCTAATTGCAATTTCAGGTGTGTGAAACAATTTTTGAAACAACTTTGCAATTTTGAGCTAAACCAATAACATAGTCAAGATGGTGAGACTTAATATTTTGACGAATTATAAAATGTTCTTGATTATAATATTTTACCTTACTAAATATTTAATTTAAAGGTTGAATATAAACATATTACTAAAAAACATATTAACAAAAAAAAAAAACCTGTACCTCTACAACCATGAAGGGTCTTGGGCTCAGTACATATGGAGACTAGTACTGTTTCTAGGCCAACGGCCGTGCAATGAGGTCAAAAGGCCCCGAGATCACACTCAGCCACCACGTTTTCCTCAATTTCGGGTACCTACTTACCCTAGGATCTGTTTATACACATACAACTGTTTACATATTATATAATGGCCAATTTCAAGGTTGTGAAGTAGCATTCACTAGCTATTATATCCGTAGTAGTATATAATTATATCAGTAGCAGTATGTAAACTGTGTAGAATATGTCTGATTTTTATTAAAAGCCAAGGTTTCGCAACTTTTTAACCTTAAGGTAAAATTATATTATTAAAATCATTCCCGAATGACATCTCATAGACCCCCATAATCATCGGCTGGGGACCCCCAGGGGCCCGCGTACAACTTGTTGAGAACTACTGATGAAAACATCATCAGGCTAATTGAGTTTTAAGAGATGAACTGTTCTAAAAGCTATTCGATTAAATGGCACTTCCAGCCCTCAATCTCTGGGCACTTGTATTCATCTCATTTCACCTCATGACGGCACGCATTATTGGGTCGAAACGTTGGCAAAATTAAATAAACTATTAAGACTGGCTCCAGAGTATTCTTCCTATGAATTGAAATATTAATCTTAATTTTTACCATTGAAAATTAGATTTTTGACTTTAATAAGATTATTCATTATATTGGATAACTCAATTTTCACTAGGATATTATTTTAGAGTAGAAAAAATAACAAAGTTAGAGAGAAATATATAGTTAGGGTTGGCTAAGCATTTTTTTTTTCTCGCCTTCCTATTCAAGGAGCATAGCCAACCAGTTCTAATTCCCAGTGCACCTTTGTTTTACTATCCCTTTTTCCATTCCATTTCCTTCCTCCCTTTCCCCGCAGCAGTCAAGCTGTCAGAAGAAAACTAAGAGTGAATACTAAATTCCACTGTAATTTCTTTCTTAAGTAGCTTTTCCAAGTCCCCTTTTCTTCAGATATGTCAATCATCATTAGACTGGATAAAATATTTTTAGATTTTTCCTGTCCATTTTTCTTAAATTCTTAATACTATCCATCTCTAAGATTTGAAACGGAGTACTGTCACTTCGTTGAAGTTCAATATATAATTCATATTCTAAAGCTAAGCATTATTTTTTCTTCTTTAGAAGAACCTATACTTCCAAGCACATATTATTTAGTTCTACAATCTTTTCTCTATGACCGTTACTTCTCTGTTCGACAGGATTCTGAGACCTCATCAATAAAACCAATCTCTGCAGATGTACCCCAAGGTTCTATCCTGGCCCCTCTTCTCTACTTAATATACACATATGACTTACCAACAGACCAAAACATCTTAACTGCGACATAAGCCGACGACACTGCAATTATTACGAGAAACACAGACCCTATACAAACCAGTATGACATTACAACACCATTTGGACAACGTACAAAACTGGTGTAAGAAATGGAAGTTAAAAATTAACCATGACAAGTTACTACATATTACATTTACACTTAGACGCGGAATCTGCTCTTCAGTTTACATAGACAATAACCCTTTACCGCAATCAAATACAGTAACGTACTTAGGACTAATACTTGACAAAAGATTGACATGGGGCCCAAACGTCAAGACAAAACGTAGAACGCTAAACTTTCGACTTAGACTATTATATTCAATATTACATATACGTTCTAAATTTCCACCAGACAGAAACTTAATGTATATACTTATTTATTAAAACCAATATGGAGTTACGCTTTATTGGACTTTTATTTTTTCCCACAAGTATTTATTTATGATTATTCAATCTTTTTATCTAGAAGACTTCTTTTGGTTTATTCGTCAGTATTTAAAAAAAATTATACTGTCATTAGAAGCATTCGTTTCATATTACTGTAGTATATGGTTTTAATTTATGCCTAATTATTTTATTTTTCATTAATTCTTAGCCAGTTAACGATATTTTATTATTTCAAAGCTTATGTTATTCTTAGAAGACGTTAGAAGTTACATTAGATCAAAATAATGTAAATATTTATTTTTCTTCATTTTATTACATATTTAAACTCATTTATTTTTCATTTTGTTTAGCACAATTATTTTTGACGATTGTTTATTATTATTTATTTTGTGTAATATTCATTTATAATTTTAAATATTAGTTAATTATGTTCATTTTGTCTGTTGGCCAGACATGTATATTATAAAATTTGTACCTGTTATTCCTAAAGAACCCAGTCCCAGAACAAAATTACTTTCTATTCTAAAAAAAAAAAAAAAAAAAAAAAAAAAAAAAAAAAAAAAAAAAAAAAAAAAAAACTACTACTTTCATTAAATATAGTTTGGTCATTTTTGAGAGGTTTAAAGTCAAAATTTAATATTTGACAAGAATACCTTTTTTTTATCTTTTTTTTATTTAGCAACACATGAAAATGGAGAGTCATGCTGGTATGAGATATTCTTTTTTTTTTTTTTTTTCCAATTCCAAAAATCCCAGCCTCAAAATAAACGATATTTAATATTTTAGAATTTATATCCTATTTATAAAAGGTAATAAACTCAATACAAAACACACGAAAGAATCAGCGAGACGTTTCAAATATTATCTATACTATTACTGAAGTCTCGAATCTGACCATCAACGCTCTATTGGCATATCTATATTCAACAGATATTAAATGAATTTTGATTTCCAAAAGAATGCGGCATAGTTCATAACTAGAATTGTGAGAAAAAAATGCTTTCCATTTTGGATCCTCCTAATGTGTGAATGACAGCGGGGGCAGATCCAATCTGCATGTGTCATGTTCTCTGCAGGATCGCTTTTTTATTTCTCTCAAAATTTAAAAGTTAAATCCTCTTGGAACAATGAATAGACTTTCCATAAACACAATTATTTTATTGAGTGATTGTGAAGTATATAGTAATAATACTATTAGAACAATAAGATTCTAGTTAAAGAAATAAAAAAACAAAATAAACTGTGTAGAAAAAGCCATGGTAGACAAACGAATATCTGACATGCTTTAGACTATATCTTAAAACAAAATTCTTCATCAATAAAATTCAAACGGTTGTATATTGTATACAATAAAACAATATCAATAAAAGTGAAATTTAAAAAAAAAACAAAAAAAACTTTAAAATAAAATTGACTAATAGCACATATGAATATGTTTTATGAACTTCATCAAGTTCACTCAGTTCATAACGTTTATGTCCCTTAAAATAACCTAACGGAATACGCCATACTCCTTTTTGCATGATGTTTTTATCTTTGAATGCTAAATTACAAAACCTAGGTCAATGTTGTTCATAATGAACGCGGATTCAGAAATGAAGCATAAGCAAAATAAACCAATTTAGGGCAATTTAGGTGAGAAAGCAGAAAGGACAGTAACGAACAGTGCGATGAAGAAAGAAGAAAAAAATGGAGACATAATAAACCAACAAATAACTTTAAAAGAAAATTATCATCCTATTCGTATATAACAAGATACCTTTAGATGTCAGGGATTTAAAGTTTTCAAATAACAAGTATAAGAAAACAGTTAAATATTTAAATGCTGAATCCCCATAGATTGAGTATAATATTACACCTAACTCGTAAGTAAATTTTACGTTACACATAACTATATTTTCGATGCTTATATCATCATGATACTAGATACTTCCTTTTATACTTATCTTCCTGAATTTGCAAACGTTTCAGATCAATTTGGAATTTTTGTGGTAATAAGGTCAAGAAAATAATGACAATGATATAACAAACATCATTCATCAAAATTACAAGCAGTAGTTTAAACTCTCTTTAAATAAATACAAGAATTCGAATCATATGATTCATTTTTTCATTAATTCCGGTGTTCATTGATTCGATATACAAAATACAAAGATAAGTTTCAAATTGCAATAATAGCAACTAAGTAGACCTTTATTAGTTAAGATATTTCCTTAGTCATGCGGTTCTTCGGAAGGGACGTATAACTGTTGTCCCAAGCCTGTCGGATGTAAGGTACTCTTTAAAAATCCCCGTTAAATAAAACCTGAAATGACAAAATTTACGACTCCCATTGTAGCATTAAATTCAATTATTTAGGTTCAATGATAACAAGTAAAAATGAAATCCAGGAAGAAATAAAGTCCCGGTTAAAGGTGGAAAATGCGTGTTATCATTCAGTTACTAAATTAGTTAGCTCGCGGCTCTTTTCAATAAACATTTTTCAATAAAAGTATAAACCGCTATTTTACTATAACTATGAAGTTTAAAAAACTAGAAATTAAACCAAGAACACTTATATCCTGGTAACCTATGTTCCAGTTATTAAGATGACACAGTGTGTTTGGAGAAGGTAAGGAAGACTTTAATAACAACATAGTTCCTTCCACCATCGATCTCTAATCCATGAGAAACCCAAACTATACTCAAAAGTTCAGCATTTTATAAATCAATAGGAAATAAACTGAATACGCAGATCCCGACAAAAACATTTCTGAAGAGAAATATCTTATTATTAAGTTCAAAACTTAAAATTCAATCAGAGAATTCAGTGGACGAATTTCAAGTTGGACCGAAGAGAAAACAATAAACAGACGCCAAACGAAACCCATTTCCTTCAGTGAAACTAATGAAGCGCAAGAGGAAATTAAATTTAATATCGCTTGAGTATAAACTCGGTGCATTAAGCAGTTCAATCCTGGCCTTGAGATTATCGGAGCTCTGGTTAGGGTGCGATAAAATGGCGACGGAGAATCGTAAAGCCATTTCCGATTCGAACTTCGTTTTTAGGACTTTTCAAGCTCATCTAATTATAAGAAGAGTTCATTGACCGTTCATTTTTTACAAATAAAAAAAAAGAAAGGAGTGCCCACATAACCTTTACACGCCATTCAAGTATGACTTCTTTGATATTGTTACAGAGGACGATTAAGTTAAAAATAAATAAGTAATCATAGATTTTGAAAAATTATATATAGATAATATAACAACAATATTATACAGACTCTTCTTCAGAATTAAATTCTGTAAGATAACTTTCCCTTTCAGTTTCTAACATCTTCTTTTGCTCCCACTTTAGTGCCACTTGGCGTTTGAGGGGCCTTCTCGGTCTTGACAAGTCCTTTTGATTTGAGCCAACGTTTTCCTCTTCTCTAGATATAATCCTCATAGAGGATTCACGGGCGACCAGGAGGCCTTCTGCCTCTTCCAATACTTTTCATACTTTTCTGGGGTGCCCTTCCTCTTTCATCCTAGCGAAATGACCAAATCGCTTGAGCAGTATTTTTTCAATGGGGGTCTTCAGTTCGGCTCCCTTATGCTGGTATTCCGCTAACTTAACCTGGGTCCCTTTTTGTTTTGCCGATTAAAATTGCGAAGGTATCTCATTTTATCATACCTGATTTGCTTGTCAAGCATGACCCAGCTTTCACTCCCATACGAAAGCGTTGGAAAGTTGACTGCCGTCTATATATGGAGCTTCTTTTCTTTCCAAACATTTCGATGGGCAAATATACTATCACAGATCTGGTAATATATTTCTAATGTCTTTTATTTTCCAAAATAAAGTACTGTATTACCTCAAATACATCAGAAGCAACTAACTTCCGAAATATGTTAATATTAATTATTGATTTCTGCATCATCACAATTTGAATCATCGCTATTATTATTATTTTTTTTTTTAAATAAATTCTTTATTATTCTGGGACATGTCCCTTTAGAATAAAGTATACAGAATATACAAAACCTGTTTTGGAGTCTTAGAAAATATTAAATACGTATAAACAAGTTAATAATTACTTATATATAATAGCAAATTTAAATGAGAAGAAAACAACAACAAAAAATAAAATAAATAAAAAAGCTTATTTACAATTTTATTGTGCCTTTGTTAAGTGATTAAATATGCGGGATTTGAAGGTAGAAAGAGAATTGGAGTGACGGATGGAAGGAGGAATGGAATTCCATAGGATTGTGGATCGAATGAGAAAGGATCTGTCGAAATGCGCAGTTCGGTGGGCCGCACTGTATAAATCTGAAGGCCTGGAGCGTTTACAACGAGGATGGATAGAGGATTTGAACTGTAGGAGGTCAAAATAGTTTTCATCATAGATCAATAATTTTCACCTAATAGTCTGTTTTTAAGCTGTTTTGCTTTAGTTTTCAACAAATTAATTTTTTTCATAGTATTTCTTCATGTAGCCACATAAAATTGGTTTATAATTAGTCAGAACCTCATAATTTAACAGATTTTGATAAAGAAAATAGTTGGAATTAACTTTCTCTCCCAAAAAAAAAAAAAAATTAATATGAGAAAACTAAATTAAAAGCTTGAAATTAATTTATTTAACAGTCTCTATACATAAATATTGTTTAAAAGTAGATTAGAATATAAACACATTTGATAAATTGCCATAGGATTTTTAAATGGGAGTGAAAAAAAAAATTCTTAGTTCTGCCGTCCTTCGGAGGGGACGTAAAAAGGTGGTCCCGAGTCTGGGCGATGTCAGGTACTCGTTAAAGTTTTTTATACTAATTAAACCTGGATAGGAAAATTTAAGGCTCCCACTGCAGCATCGTCTGATTAGACATAGTGTAAAAACACCTATTCGCCCTATAACGATTTAGTTCTTTTTTGTGACAGCATAAAAACGTAACCTTCCAATCAACAGTGGGGCATCTTTTATGTTCAAGGCAACAACTCGTCCCATTGTAGTCTTCGTGATAAGAATTCTCCTAATCTATCTACATAAAAATGTATCCCCTTTTCCCGTGGAACGGCTTGACCTATTTCGCCGAATCTTTTTTTGTATTAAGACATAGATAAGACAGGCCATCGGGTCAGCCAATTGTAAATATAAATGAACAATCATTATTTTCAGAATTAAAAAACCAAGCATTACTTGTTAACGATTAAATGCCTATTTTTAGTGTGAAATATAAATCAGTATGAATACCAACATCACAAGATTCATTTTGTTTCTTTAAATCTAATATACTTTTTACAGGTCTGTCTGCATGTAAATCATTTTTAATACGAAAATAAGGATAGAAAATTACTAAATGGTCATACAGTATGTTCCCTTATTCATTTATTTTTTATAGTAGATTTCGTAACTGGGGCATTCAGTTTCTACAGTACTAATTGAATTAATGTTTAACATAAACTGCATTCTTAGGTTAATGTTAAATATTTAAGAAATTTGTTTTATAAAAATGTAATATGTATTTAATCTTTGTAACTACTAATAACCAAACGTAAAACCTTGTAACTAACAAAACTCTTTACTGTTGTAAATTTTTCTTTTTGTCTGTAACCATATTTTAGGTATACCTAATTTTTTACCAAATATATGAAATCATTGAAATCAATTACCATATACTTTAAACAAAAAAATCACTAGAAAGACTTGGCATTATAAATTATAAGTTTAACCTGTTCCTGATTTAAATCAAACTAAGACTTTATAAACTCGAAAGAAAAAAACAACACTTACTCTCTAGACATAAAATAATAACTTGGGTCACTAATTATAAAGTTAAATTAGCTTTAGGCTTTATACTTGTACTTTTTATAAACATATTTTCATGGGGGTTATTTAATATTGTAATTTATAATTCATAAGGATTATTTTTACAAAATTTATAGATTGTGCAAGTGTCATGGTCTGATAAAGTTTTCTATAGTTGCTTAATTTAAAATAAAAAACTCCATAATTTTTATGATATTTATCATAAAAATTATTTTTAGTGTTTATCTTTATGTTATATTTGTTTAAAAATAGTTATTTTAAATTGAATTAAAAGTATTCACCACAAATGTGAAAAAAGTAGAAGAAAAATACATTATAGACAATCGTATTTCAATTGTTTTATATTGTACCCGATACGACTCGTGAGTTGAGATATAATAGCGTCTGAGCAGTGAGGCTGTGTCGGATGTAGACCCAAATGGTTTATACAACGAACTTTGAACGTTTGCAAACGTTCATTTTTTTTTTTTTTTTTTTACTAGCTGCGTTCTTCTTCTCATTGTTCCCCTTTGAACTTGGAAGAGCCGTCCTGCGGTTGATTTCTTCAATTCTCAACTGGACTTCGTTTACGTGACTATAGCCTATCTTTAACCTTTATTGTTGATCTAATTTATTTCTACCTTTAATGGAACATAAATTTCTGTAATTTGTTTCTTGTCTTTTCTTCAATGAGTTTTATTAGGTTAGTTTTGTTTCTTATGTATGCAACGCTTAGTAAACTTATTTCCATTTACTTATTTTAACTAAAAACTACATAATAATAATGATAATTTTATGAAATAAATAAAAATTAAAATGAATTATTTACTAGAGTTTTAAAAAAATTATGAAGAACGCTTAAAGCTATTCTATTTCTAATTTTCTCATTCGCTGACTTTGCAAGATATTAAGGGTCAACGCTACCCAGGAGTCGCAAAAAAAAAAAAATATAGGAAAGTTTGTGCGCGAATTTTTTTTTTTTTTTTTTTTTTTTTTTTTTTTTTTTTAATTTCTGGTTATAGTCAAAGTATAAAAATAAGTTTGGTGTCAAAATTTCCCTATTTCAAACTGCGTCTCTCACTCCTAAAAAAGAATCTTAATCTGAGTACAGTTTATCACAAACACACTGTTCTACTTAAGAACCAACCTAAAAGTACTGTTTTGAAGAGATTATTAATATTTTTTGGGTTATTTATTACCAAGCATAAAACCTAAATATTTTTAATGGCTTATTTCTTTGATTATTCCGTAATTTTGGCACAAGAGATATTAAATGATTTTTTTTTTTTTTTTACGCGACTCCGGACGAGCGTTGTCCAATAATATTTGGGAGAGTCTAATGGTTTAATGTATAGTGTTACCTAAACAAATTTCATCGGAGTCGGTGAGACACATTTGGAATAGTCACCTTGCAAGTTAATAAGGACTGAAGCGATCAGTTTGTGCCTATAAACTGTCCCGTTTATCAAATAAAAGATGGTCATATGGTACCTAATATTGCTTTGTTACTTACCGCTCTAATTGATTCTTCAGAGTCCGCTGTGGTTTAGAGTTCTCTACTTGTTACCCAATCAAGACCGGAGTACCTCAAGGAAGCGTCCTCTATGTCTTGTTTACAGCTGATATACCTTTAGATCCTGATACTTTCTTATCATCTTTTGCCGATGATACTGTCATTCTGTCAACCCATTCAGGCCCAGAACTGGTATCTTCCCATCTACAAGGACACCTCTCCTTGACTGAACATTGGTGCGACAATTGGCGTATCAAAGCCAATCAATCCAAAAGTAAGCACATCACCTCATCCTCCGACGCAAATCCTGTCCACAAGTTTATTTTAACTCTATACCACTTCCCTGTTCCGACACAGTCCGGTATATGGGTGTCCTACTCGTACTAGACAAAATACTGACCTGAGACCTACATACTCGACTTAAAAGACGAGAGCTCAACAGAAGATACGGACAGTAATATAGACTACGGAACAGAACATCACAACTTTCCGTTGGAAACAAACTATTAATTTACAAGACAATTCTCAAACCTATGTGTACCTACGGAATTGAACTATGGGAACTACTAAATTTTCGAACATCAAACGTATCCAATCCTTTCAGTTCAAAGTCCTTATAACAATAGCCAATCCGATGTTACAAACAAGACCTTCCATAATGACCTCAAGATCCCTTATGTCCTTGATCTCATCTCATCCAAAGTCTCAACCTTCCACTAGAAAATTACTCTTCTTCCTAATACCCTCTAGCACAAATCCTATCTAGTGCCAACCATCCTTGCAGCCCGCCTCGTAGGTTGAGGCAGCAATGGCCGAGAGATCTCTTATAAATAAACAACTGGAGTGCTGACAATGGCCAACTTCTCCACTCATGCCTAAGAGTGTGTGGCTATAGTGTCCTTACTCAGTCTCCACTGGCTATATTGGTGAAGCGGCTGACTGAGAGGCGCTGGGATCTCCTGACATTGTGACTCGGCATCCATTTCTGGATGCAAAGGTTCGATTCGGAGTTCCCAGGGGCAGTATGTAAATATTGTATGTAGGTATGAATATGATCAAGATTATAATTATTTTATTTTTTCATATGTTATTTAGGTTAACTTATTTTATTTTACTTTGTACATATGGAATCATTGACTTCTTTTAGCACTAATACTTATTGCCCAAGATAGTGGCAGATTGTATTATTTATCAATAAAGCGATAATTAAGAAAAAAAAATTGCTTTCTATACCTTCTTTTCTGAATAAACTCTTTTATGACAATATCAGTTCTGTACCAATTTTAAAACTATACAGTAAAGAAGGCCACTAGCTAGCATGCTCCTATAGGATGCACTACCCTGAGAACACAGGATACTTACGTTCAGACAAGCTGAGGCTGGGCCCCGGGCCTCGGGCAGCAGAGGACGTAGTGGAAGGTGTGGTGCCTGGCGGGCGGTGGTGGAGGCGGCAGCTGAGGGGGGGCGGGGGCCCGCGGGGGCACGTAGTAGAGGACGCAGGACACTCCCACCAGGAAGAGGAAGAACATGAAGACCAGGTCAAACATGAGCAAGGAGTTGAGGAGCAGAAGCTCCATAGCGGTCGGCCCTCGTCAGACCATGTCCGCGGAGCTGTCCTCCACCTAACCAACAGCGTGCATTTCTTAACCTTTCTCTCAAGGATAACCAACATCATACCAAGAAAAGAGATCCTCGTAAAATAAATACTAAAGACACTGATCTTCTTTTAAATCATTGAGAACAAATAATAAAGCTTTTTTAGTTGAAGTCATATTTTTTTCAATCTAATTCATATATATATTTTTTTTTATTGAAATTTACAGCTGTATGATAGAATAAAACAAGTAAATTTGAGTGAAATATAAAAAGGCATGAAACACATGTACATTTCAGCTCTTATTACAATATCACATATATGATTAAATAAACAATTTATAAGCAAGAACTAGAGTGACTTCTACGTTGCGATAACCATTCATATTTAAATTCCATGAATGATTATCATAATGCTATATACAAAGGCATACAATGTTAATTATCTATTTTTAAATCGTTCCCAAAGTAGTGTCACTTTCTACTCAAAGAAAGGTTGAGTACAATAAATAAAGTTAAGAAACATGTATTGAAATACATACAAATAAATCTAATTTATTTTGTATAAATCTAAAAATTGTTTTTCACATACTATACATTCTAAGGATACAACTGAGCAATAAATATTAATAAACTACAAAAAACTAATTTTAAAAAAATCAGTGATAATCAAAACTTTTTGTATCAATGAGCTAATATTGGCCATATAGAGAATAAATAAAGTAAAATAAATTATAAATTGCAGTCAAATCATTCATATCAGTTATGAAGTATATATATATATATAAGTATATAGTATTATTCAATATATAAGCATTAATGTCAGAATAAATAAAAAGTTTTTTTATAAGTAAAACGTTAAAATTAATTTCATAAATTATTATTAAGATGCATAAATCAGATCTTAATGTAAATGAACAGCCCTTCACTTCACAGGTCTTTAAGAAACAAAAACAGGAATATAGAAAAATATAATATTATTCACATTAGTTTAACATAAATGTTAATACAATTTACATGCATAATTTAGATTAAAAAAATTCTTATAGTCTACATTTCAGATAACGTACATTATTATCATAATTAAAATTAATTAATAATCTAAACAAAATTCTTTAAGTTTGTACAAGACAGCTATATATGCTTTACTCTAATCAATAAATAAATTTTAAAACATTTTAAAAAAATATGTGCCGTGACCAGGATTCGAACCTGGGTTATTGCGGCCACAACGCAATGTCCTAACCACTAGACGATCACGGCTATCGAAGGACCGAGGAAAACCCTAAGAAAATCCTAAGAACGCTGAAAGCGTGACTGAAGCGAAGGAGACGCCCTCCCATAACACTTTTTCCACCTTATTACAAAAAATATTGATAATAATTACAAAAATAATCAATATAATATTTATTGATCTCAGGATAATATCAATTATTGTTTGCAAATTTCTATGAACCTATACGATATGTAGGCTAATAGACCGTTAATTATTCTTGAATATTGGTTTAAACAGTGAATTTCCTAACAAAGCTGTTTTTTACATTTTTTCCTTATTACCACTCTTTATTACCATCTAAGAATTTACTAATACATAATCATTTTTCGAAAAACGAGTAAACTTTCCAACAGTATTTTATTAAAATATATTCCTAGCTTTATTTCGTGTAATTCGTTTTTAAAATAACTTTTTTTTATTATTAAATACTTTAATAGGTTATATTCATTAAATTTATATTAGTACTAGCTGTATCCCGCGGTTACGTTCCAGGATATTTCGTATTGATTCAATTATATCGGCGTTAATCGCAAGAGTAACCTACAAGTTCGCCATCGGTCAATAAGTTATAACTAAGCACAACGAGTTATTATTTAGATATTCATTTTATTAAGTCAATAAAAACCAGTAAAATTTAGCATACAAAAAATTACCGAATATGTTTCAGCTTTTCAGCGTAACTTGTGTTTAACTTAAACGTAAAGTTAGGTTTTAGAACTGAGCACTTTTATGTAATAATAGAGAAACAATTTTGGTTGCTTAAGGTTATTTTATAAATTTCAAAGCAATAAAACGTTTTTTCATGGGAAACAGCACACGAGACATGGATATGAAGTATAATATATTTTAATGTCATTTTTTTTTTTCGTTTGTTAAAGACTGGTTAGATTAAGATGATTTTGCATTCAAATGATTTAAAAATTTATTATTTTTCTAATGAGTGCTCATAACTTTTCAGAACAAGTATAGATTTTAAGTCATTCAAAAAACAATTGTTTTTAAGGCTATTAGAAGAAAAAAAATTAAAACACTTGTGGAAGGACATTTTTAGTAGCTTAAAATCATTTTATAAATTTAAAAGCAATTAAACGTGTTTTCATGGGAAATAGCACACGAGACATGGATACAAATTATAATATATTTTAATGTCTTTATTATAAATTTTGATTGTTAGTTAAAGACTGAATCAGATTAAGATGAATTTGCTTGCAAGTGATTCGAAATTTTATTATCTTTCTAATGAGTACTTATAACTTAATGTTATATCTTGAATCATTAACTCCCACCAACCATTTTATGTTTACAGCTTCCTGGTATTTAAATCTATCCGACCTCCACACACACTCCTTTCCATAGAAACAAAAAATATGATAGCTACATTTTAGCCCGATCCACTGTCTTATGGAATACTCTCCTGTTAAACATCCGTCATACTCCTTCCCTATCATTGTTTAAATCTCTCCTCATTCAATACTTTCATTCGCTCCAGTCAGATGTAAGCTAATTTTTATTATGCCAATGTATATGAGGTGAATAGTGTATCTACTTTAATGAGATGTAAAAGTTATATTTTATGATCATTCTTATTTATTTATTTCTAGATGTACATAGAGATGTCACTACGACCTTTTGTTTTTTTATTTGATTATTTAAATGTAGTTATTTATTGTTTTTGGCCAGTGATAATTTTTTTTATTTTGTTCATTAATGTTATTCTTAAGGGACATTGTCCCAGAATAAAGTTTCTTGTTCTGTTCTATTCTACATTTTTATTTATGTATAGTTTTCAGATTATTCGAAAAACAATTTTTTTAAATGGTTAGTATTTTTTTTTTTTTTTTTACCACTCGGAGGGGGACGTTTTCCAAACCCAGGCTTTTTGGCACATTTGGACCTTAAGACGAACCTTCGGGAAAAAAATCAGCTAAACAACCATAGTATTTTTTTATAACAAAGTGCGATTACCCGAAACGTGATTGAAATAGCACTTCCTTTCATAAATACACACTAACAATAAAACAGGTTAATTAATTTAAATCAGAAATTAGAGGATTAATTAACAGCGCTATAATAAAATAAGAGAAGTGATAGCCACTTCCAAATACTTCCCCGAAATGAAAATCAATACTTTTCTTAAATTACGATTCCAACTCTTATAGCTTTCCGAAGCAGTTGGACTTCAAGAAGTTTAAGAGGAAATCCTCCACAGGATTTCTAAGCCGGTTGGGGTTTACAACTTCGCGCTGCTTCGGTGATTAGTGCTTCCTTTATTCAAGCTCGAATATTCATTTCAAATTGTCTTCAAAAACCAGCAAACTTTTACTAATATTTACCTAGGGTAGCTCACCGTCTGAAATTTTAGACATTATTAAATAGTGTTCGTTGTTGACTAGTAAAAAATTCAGATTACCGATTTCAGTTATATTATGTTTCTTTTTTTAAATTTTGAGTTTAAATTTAGTGAATTTCAACGAAAATTCAGGGTCTCCACGTTTTACGGCCCCCTGAGTCTAAATGAACAAGTCCCGCAAAATGGTATCTGTGAGTGTATGTGGTAATTCTTTAGTTACGTTTGTGTGAATTATTTTCTGTTCAAATATAAGTGTATTTTCTTTCTTTTCAATTATTCAATACATTAATATACATTGTTTCAACATAGCAAAATTGGCGACGAGGATTAAAGTCAAGAATTCGTATTATGTGACACAAGCCAATATTTCCTTTATACGAAGGTTCTAAAAAAACAAGTCCCGCAAATTGGCCTGAGTATGTGTAGTAAGACTAGCACAAAAACGAGTTGTACGGAACAGAAATTTCATATTTAAAAAAAATATATGCCTGGAATGTTACAGCAACTTTTCATCAAAGTTTACAAACTAAAAGAGCATTTTGCACCTTTTTACGATTTATTCAAAAACGATTTTAATTAAATTTGTTATATCAATATAAAATCTAATAGCGGTGCTTATATGCTGATTTTATAAATTTTCTTATTCTAAACCAACTTTTGTATATTCAAAACAAGAAATAATTTCACAATTTTAGCATCAGTAAGAAATTGGTAAACGAACAATATGCAAGAATTTGATAACCAATTAAAGGATAAAACATCAGAACCTTTTTTTCCCACTCATACCTGAATAATAACATAGATCTGTCGCTGAAAAGCACAAGAATTTCTAAATTATGTTATTTGATATACAAAGCTGTAGAATATTATGTAGAATGACGAAAAACGGGTAAATTATAGTGATAGTTTTATTACTTTAATATTATTAAATGCTTCCACCGAAATAAGATTATTATACTTTCAACTGTTTTTTTATTGTAAAATTGATTTTCAAGCGAGGTAAGAGAAAGCCGGGTGTTGTGCTGTTGAAAATATTAATCTTGACACCATTACTCTTAAGCAGATTATCACAATAATTAGGTATTCTCAGTAAATATTTATCATGTTAATATAAATAAAATAACTATTTGTTGAATTATATTTTTAATCATTGGCCAATTTTCAAAACATTTCACCATTAGAGATCCAAGCTTGCAAAATATAAGCTGACCATCAGCGGATTTCCAGACACAATACCTTTCTATTGATCAACTAAAACAGATTGGTAGAGTTGATCACCCATCCCCAACCTCTTTAATCACTTTCCTTTGTTAGGTGGCATCATGTACTAACGATTTCTGCCGATGTCAAAGAATATTGGTTCTAGTTGAGTCCATTTGTTTTAGTTAAATTTTGATAAACTTATGTTGTATCACGTACCATAGTCAGAAGTCTAAACATTTTCAATAACAATGTAACATAAATTCAGTAGGTTATTATAATAAATCTATACTCAGACGATAAGTCACTTCTTTCAGGATTTTTTTTTTAAAAATTCTGATGTGTCATTCGTTTATGTTTAGAAGGTTACATAATGTCATTAGTGATTTTCTTTCAGTTTTTGTGTTTAAAACTGAAAATTATACAAAGAAACGAACCACCTTTTAAATATAAACGAATGGGCACTCCGGAATGTGAAAAACTCCCATTTCAAGAAAAAGTTACTTAAACCATTGTGCCAATTGAGTGCGGAAAGAATCTGAAGTATTTATCTTAAAAATACGTTGCAGTCCTTCTAAACACTTGCGAGTGAAATCGTTTTCAGTGTATAATCAATTAATGAAATGGAGAAAAGTAATAGAAGCGACATTAGCTATTCGGTATAACTGAATGAACTCTAAAAAATGATCTTTCTCCTTCTGGCTACACATAATTTTTTTTTTAAAGACAATCCGTTTTCCTTCAGCTATTGAAACAACACTGAAAATGAAATATTTTGGACTTCCTTTAGAGAGGGAAGGTGGAGAATATTACGTTAAGTTCCTAAACATTATTAGAGACGGTCAATTTCAACTTCTAAATAAATCTACGATTCCTTATCCTACAAATAAACAGGGTAATAACATTCATAAGATGTTATATTAATGTTCACATTGATTATTATATTAATGATGATTCCAAAATCAATAATCATTACAATATTAACGCTCTAATTCTGAGAACCTCTACAAAGTATATTGAATGTACACCTTAAAATATTAGGATTGGTTTTATATTCATTGATATATCTATTTATCTTTAAATTATTAATATTTATATTTGATTCTTTATAAATTTACATGATACAATCTAAATTAAAAATAAGTATCACTGTAAATTACTAAAATTCTAACAACAGCGGCATATTCGTTTATTGAAAAAAATGAAGAACGGGTCTTCTTTGAAGGTTCGTTTGATCAAAAAACTTAAAAGTTATTATTTATTTTAATGAGGAAGCCAGAAAGTGATTTTTAAATTTTTTTTTTTCTTTATAGTAATTTACAACTGTATTAAAGAACACAATAAGTAAATATGATGAATGAAAAAAAAAGGTCACGATAATGTCTTGAGAAAGAACTACCCCGTGGTAGCACTTCACTAACTATTTTAACTCAGTAGGCCCCGAGGCCACCTTCTTTTCAGTCGCCATGGAGGGTTATCAGGGATATCTAAGGAAGATAAATTACGGACAAGTGGGACAATGAAAAGAGGAGTATCTATCACGGGCTATGTCTGCAAGAAATGGAATGTTAAGGTCATGAATGAATGAAGGAGTTGATTTGTAACAAAATAAGGGGCATTCAGGATTTTGCGGTGTAAGGACTAGATGCGGGAGGAATTAAAATGGTTTCGTTGAGCCCTAAAGCTCGATTCCATATGTCCAAATAGGTCGGATAATAGTGATGTAAATGATTCCTTAGTAATATACTGGAAATTTTGAACGTTTGGCTAGTGTAAGTGTTGTAGTAATCGATATCATCGAGCAGTTTCTTGTCGTTTCAAGTCTTGTGTGAGGATTCCAAGTAAGGCGCTTGTCAAGATGGAGACCTAGGTATTGGATACGCAAAACAGGAGTAAGGGTAATGTTATTAAAGGATACTGGGTGCTTTTTAAATTCAAGAATGATCTTTTATGAAATATATTATAGTAATATATCTAAGTTAAATATTGCTTCAATATAATTTTTTTTCATGCGACTAAGATTTGTCTAAATTTTATTTATTTAAAAATATTTATTGACATTTCCAACTGTATTATTATAAACAACAAGCAAATGTGATGGACATGGTAAACTGACATGAAATACATGTAGAGACGCCACCCATTGGTAGCACTCTAAAAATATTCTAAACTAGAAGGTCTCGGGGCCATCTTCTTTTCAGACGTCTCGGAGGATTATCAGGCATCGATGAGGATGATAGGATAGAAACTAGTGGATTAGAGTGGAAATATAGTTTTTCATGGAATGAGTGATACCTGGTTCGCGCTAATTCAGAAACATATGGGATATTAAGGTCTTTATGGATGATGTTATTCGTGACAAAGTAAGGAGCGTTAAGGATTTTGGATTGTAAGGATTGGATACGAGAATAATTCGATGGTTAAGTAAAGCCCCATAGCTCTACTTTGTCTAAATTAATTCATTTATTTTTAATTGTATAAGTTGAAAGACCATCTCATTAAACTCAGTAAATAAGTAAAAAAAAAATAATAAATAAAAAAAAATGAAGAATTATCATAATAAATGTCAGAAAAGAACGTCGGACTGATACGATGGTCCCTAACACGCGCATCTATAATTGAAAACCGTCAGTTTTTTTTTATCTCGGCCAGGTCGTAGAACCGTCCTTCCAACACGATCGTTCTTATCACCGCTTTTGAACGACGTGTCGAACCGTCGTTCCATACCTTCGTTTTTGAACGATCGTGTGAGGGAGCCTTTAGTCAAAAAACATTACGTAAAAAAGAAACAGATAATTTTTTTTTAATTATTTATTTACCTAATATTTCTTAAAGAAAACTAACAATCCATCAAACATACGGACACATTATACAACCAGCTCTGGCTTACTGCTGAGACACTTTATTGAGCTGAGTTGAAAGCTCTAGTTGTTTCCCAGAATCAAGCTTTGCACTGCTTTATGTAAGTGGATAAGTTAGTTCCTACGTCAAGAGGAAATATCTCCTCTTCCCTACCCCCTCCTAATAACTAGAGACAAATAATAATATGAAATACAGTTAATTTAAAATATATTTACAAGCACCAAATATTCGAGAGCAATTTTCATGAAGTTTATCATTATCCAGACGGGAAATTAATCTAGTGAGAAATTTTTTTTTTTTTTTTTTTTTTTTATTTTATTGAGATATATTACAATTTGTTTCTATATGAACATTAGTAATAGTGATATATGATCCCATTCACACAATATATACAATGATAAAGTCAAACAAATAAAATATAATATATATACAAAATAAGAAAACAAACAACAACCTATAACTGAGATAAATACAAATAAATGATATATATAGAATTAAATAATAATAAATATAAAAACAAAACAAAACAAAACATTAACCTATAATTGAGATAAATAAAAGTTTGCAGATAAACAAACATCATTCAAACAAACATAACTATATACAAAATATACAAGTGCTATAGAGGGACCCCAGACTGGGCTTTTCCCCCCACTTGTGGAGGAAAAAGCGGAATCCAAAAGATCCTAGACCCTCGCTCTCAGCCGCGTCACTGGTGTGAATCAGTGGAGGCCGAACTAGGGCGTAATAGCCACAAACATACATTACATGAGTGGAGGATCTGACCAGTGTCAGAACTCCAATTTAAACGTTTACAATACGTCTCGCGGCCACTGCCGTTTCAATCTTCGAGGAGGATTATAGGGATGGGTGGTACTGGATAGGGATTGTGCTAGAGGGTTAGGATGATGACTAAGGTTCTGATGAAATTTGGAAAATTTGGATGGTACCAGGTCTAAAATAAATGGAATTTTAAGGTCGTGGTGTAGGGTAGAGTTGGTAACGTAATAAGGAGCATTAACTATTGTTCGGAGAACTTTGGATTGGAAGGATTGGATGCGTTTGATGTTAGAATGTTTAGCTGTCCCCCACAGTTCAAGTCCGTAGGTCCATATTGGTTTCAGTACTGTCTTGTAAATTAGTAATTTGTTGTCAACTGTAAGATGAGATTTTCTATTTAGTAGTCTGTATAACTGGCCGAATCTGCGGTTAAGTTCTTTTCTTTTAAGTCTTGTGTGTGGGTTCCACGTCAGTCTTTTGTCTAGTAAAAAGCCAAGATACCGGACTGTGTCAGAGGAAGGAAGCGGTAGGGAATTTAAATAAACCGTTGGACAGGATTTGCGTCGAAGAGTGAATGTGACGTGTGAGCACTTGTTTTCGTTCACCTTAATACGCCAAGCGTTACACCAGTCTTCGACAAGGGAAAGGTGATTTTGTAAATTAATCGATGCTACTTCAGGATCGGAATTGGATGACAAAATGGCGGTATCATCAGCAAATGTTGCCAGAAAGGTATCGGGATCGGTAGGGATATCGGCGGTGTAGAGGATGTAGAGGACGGGTCCCAAGACGCTGCCTTGAGGAACACCAGCCTCAACAATATAATGTTTGGAAAATTCTGAGCCACAGCGAACTCGGAAGGAGCGGTTTGATAGATAGGATCGGAGGACTAGGTATAAGGATTGGGGTAAATGGGTTTTGAGCTTAAAGAGCAATCCCGGGTGCCACACCGGTCGAAAGCTTGAGATATGTCCAGAAAGGCACCCGAACAATACTCCTTGCACTCAAGGGCAGAGGAAATGTGGTCCACAACTCGGAGTCCTTGCTGAACCGTGGAATGTTGAGGACGAAATCCGAACTGATGTGAAGGAAAATTTTGAAATTTGGCTAGGATTCGTTTTAGTAGGAGCTTTTCGAAAATTTTTGAGAGGATCGGAAGTAGGCTGATAGGTCTGTAAGATGACGTGTTGTTAGAAGGTTTGCCTGGTTTTAGGAAAAGGATGATAGTTGAATGTTTCCATAAGAGAGGAAAATAGGTAGTGCGTAGGATACAGTTATAGAGATATGTAAGGAATGTAATGGCTTTAGGTGGAAGTTGTCTTAAGATTTGAGGAGTAAGGAGATCGTATCCAGGGGATTTACGGAGAGGAAGCTTTTTAAGAAGATATCTGACCTCAGAGGGATTAACTGCTTTAGGTGGTAAGGAAAGCGGTATTGGTGATATAAGGAACTCTTCAACTGCCGCCGTATGGGTAGGATTAAGCTCTGGATGAGGAGTAAAAACTTTGGAAAGGTGCTGTGCGAATTCCTCGGCCTTATCCTTGTCAGAAGCAGCCCAGGAACTATCACAGCGCCGGAGAGGATGGGAAATGGTGTGGGATTTTAGGATTCTCTTCGTGACATTCCAAAGGGAATTGTCACGAGTCGAGAGAGAGGAGAGGTAGGTATTGTAGGATTGGGAACGGAAGATCGCCAACTCCCGCTTTAATTTTCTACAAAAAAAGTTATAGGAGCGGCGATCCTCTGGGTGGCGGGTGCGTTGCCATAATGTTCTGGCTCGGCGTTTGCTGTTGATGAGGTCTGTCAGGTGTTGTGGTAAATGGCTTTTATAAGGAGTTATTTGGGAGTACTTGGGAGAGGAGGCAGTCCAGGCAGCTTGTTGAATAGCGGTTGTAAAGGAATATACGGCGTCGTCAAGGTCATTTGGGGTTTTGAGAATCACTCTGAGGTCAATATCATTAGTGAGGATTTCGCGGAAGAGGTTCCAGTTGACAGGGCCTCTAATGAATGACGGTGGGATAGGTTTAGGAATAGGTGTTATGGATACATTTAGAATCAATGGACTATGATCAGAGGATAGTTCATCAAGGCGAGCTATGGAAAAATTAAGAGAGCCTAATCCGCTGTGGATGAAGAAGTCGAGGATGTCAGGATTACGGTTAGGATCTGTTGGCCAGTAGGTAGGAGAATCGGGAGGTAGGAGATGAAAGCGTCGGGAGTTGAGTGCAGATTGCAATGTCCGTCCACGAGAATTGGTGGTTCTAGAACCCCACTGTTGATTCTTGGCATTTAAGTCTGCACCCAAAATGAAGTGATTACCCAAGTAGTTGAGAAACGATTCAAATTGGGCAGAGGAAATGGGATGTTTAGGAGGGCAGTATGCTGATGCGATGATAAGCGGAAAGGAAAATGTTTTGATAACAATGGAAGTTGCTTGTAGGTAATCGTGGGCGGGAAGTGGGTGTAAGTGATGGGAGAGGGATCGGCGGACTATGACAGCAGTACCGGCATGGGCTTTGCCGTCTGGATGGTCTGTCCGGTATGTCGTGTATCCTGGTATTTTAAAGCACTGTTTAGTGGTTAGTCTAGTTTCAGTAATGAGTGCAACATCAATGTTTTTGTCTTGCAGTACGGCTGTAAGTTCGTCAGTGTGAGTTCTAACACCATTCGCATTCCAAAGGAGAATGGATAAGGAATTAGGTGTAGTCATTTATGGTTTTTTTAAGGCAGGAATGAGATTTGATACGAGATTCGTAAGGAGTGATATTAGGGGCATAACAAGGGATTTAATTTCGGAGATAAAGGATGTCATCAAACTGGTAAGGTCTGTGGCATTTGAAGGAGGAGGGATATGAGAGATTTGTGGTTGATTAGGATTTTTAGGATTGGTTACATTTTGAGGAAGAGGTATATGTGGAATGGATTGAGGTACATTCTGTAGTTCCGGCAGGGCCACGGCTTCAGTACTTTGATTTCCACCTCCAAGTAGGTGGGCAAATGATACATTGGCATCAATAAGTTTTGAGGGTTCTCTTCTGTTTCTTACTTGTCTTGCTGTTTCATCCAGTACTTGAGGTTTTTGAAACCTGGTCCTCAGTTCCTTATAGATTTGGCATCCTTTATAGTTGGCTGGGTGGTCCTTGAGGCAATGAGCACATACAGCTGGTGTTGATTTTGGTTTTGTGCACTCCACAGACTTGTGCTGTTCACCGCATTTCACGCATCGAGGTATGTGATGACAATAACTTTTAGTATGACCATATGCTTGACAGTTATGGCACTGAACTATCTCCTTCTTTATGTAAGGTTTTTCAACTCTTACGCTGGTATAGTATAATCTATTGAGGTCATAGATTTTTTCAACTCCTTCTGCTGGTTCCAAATCCACAAAAAAGAGAGGTAGAGGAATTTTATCCTTTAGGACATTAGTGACTTGCCGCACTTTATAGCCCATCTCCGTTAGTTCTTCTTTAATTGCTTCAACTGGTGTCGAGGGGTGTAAGTTTCTGATTACAACCCTTAAAGCTCTCTCTTGGCGTAGCTGATAGGTATGGAAATCTGCTTTGGTTTCAGTTAAATATTTCACTATTTTTCTATATGTCTCGGCAGTAGTAGGAGATATTTTGGTATCATTGATTCTACTCATACAGTAGTAGCTGGTAGATTCGGTAATTTTGTTCAATTGCGCACACAACAACTGGAAATTTCTAATATTTTTGACAAATATGGGAGGAGGCCGTGGTTCACTGGGTATAGGAGTAGATTCCATGTTTTCTTTTTCATTATGCAAAATCTGAAAAGGATTCGGGGTGAAAAACGGCGATTCGTCAGTCATCCCTTGTGACGATGTGCCAGGTTGTGGTTCATATTCTGAATTAGTACCCGAAGGGGTTGCTTGTAGATTTAATTTTTTATTAGTATCACGACGAGGTCTTTGTTTTGTAGGAGACGTGATTGAACCACTAGATCTAGATCTTTTAGTTGAAGCTTTGGAGGACATTACTTGATGATAATATCGCATTTCATGTAAGGAAAATAATTAAATAATAACCAGATGTGGGGGGAAAAAAAATAACTTAAGAAAACTTAAGCAAGACCAGCCTTGCCTAGCTATTGGCAATCAGCTGATATGAAGAGGTGACTCAGCATTCACTTTACAGTGTAAATTGTAACCCAACTTACCGTTGTTTGCTCCAATATTTACTGTTGTTGTTATCCTGAAGCCTGGTGATGTTTTCAAGACTGTTCTGAAGTGATATCCAACTGAAAAAGCAAGAAATCCAAGAGCCGACTTGAAAGATGACCGCTATACACACGCGCATGCGCAGAACTCGAGTGAGAAATTAATCGTCAAATGTAAATAGATAATCTAATCTATGTATCGTTCCTATGATTTTTTTACCCTAAGTAGTTATACCATCTTTCTGAGCGAACGTAAAAAGGTGGTCTTGAGCCTGTGCGATGCTTAAATGCCCGTGCGACTGGTTTTTAAGATCCCTATCCTAATTAAACCTGGAGAGGACAAATATAGGAATCCCACTGTAGCATCTTCTGATAAGCCACAGTAGCATAAAGTGACAAACAAAAAACATCAACAAATATAAATGGATAATAGTCGATTTTAACTTCTCTATTAATTAATTCAAATAAAATTAGTACGTTAAAGTCCTGCTGGTTAATTATTTCTTATGTCTTGTAAAGACTCAAAACAGATTTCTGAGGGGGGAAAAGGCATATTTCGTACCAATCCGTATTTTAAAATAAATTATTTCCATTTCCAAAATCCTCCTTCCTAATCAATTCAAGATAATCCACTGAGACATTTAAAAAAAGAAGATGGTCTCAAAACCATCTGATTTCAAATTATTATCGGAATGAAATATACTGACAGTTTATCTACTTGAATATGACATACTATTCATAATGACAAGATGCATTTTTATTATTTAATTATGTCTTTTTTATAGAATTGTAAATTGAAAAGGTGAAGTATAATACTATAAATGTTTATTAACTGTTTTTTTTATTCGATTCAATATTGTTTATTTTTAAATATACAACGATATTATTAGAAATAATATGTTATTTTGTTCGTTGATTCATTTAACGTCACTTTAAAGGTAATGTGGCAAAATCAGATGATGCTATAGTACGAGTCCTAAATTTTGCCTTTCCATCTTTAATTCGGATGATGATCTTTAGCCAGTAGCCAACATCGCACAGGCTCAAAACATCAATTATAAATCCTCTCCGAAACACGGGATAACCAAGGAATTTTTAACATTCAAAAATGTGCCATCTGCCAAGTTTGAAGCTACTAATCCACAGATGATCCCACAATACAATACCAATTACGGCATACAGGATCGGTAATCCGAATATCCTAACATAGCATATCCTATCATGAAAATGATTTATTACGTGAGACTGCTGAGCAATACATTTCAACACAACACCAGATTCCAACTGTCGCAAACAATGGCATACTTTTTCCCTTTTTGTTTATTTTATTTATTTATTATATTTTTTATTTTGATTTATTATTATTTTTTTTTAATCTCTACCTTGTCTTAGAAGGCTATACGGGGCTTCTCTGGCCAAGTGATGATGAGGAAGGGGATAAATGCTGAGATAAAAGCCCCCTCAGCACCGAGACACGAACTTCCGTATTTATTTTGTTTTTTTGGTCCTCTGTGGTTACTTGCTGGGCAACGCGCCCTAACCTACGCAGCCACCCCGCCCTTAAGAATGACATACTATATATATAAAGGATTGGAAAAATGGTAATTGCTGTACTGCCTTCATAGCTCCTCTTTCTCAAAAAAATAACTACTTCTGAATTCGCTGTTGATTTTACCATGGGATGAATAGCTATTTTGTCATTCCGTTTATAACAGTTATTTAATAAGAAAACAATTTTTCTACCTCACATCACTTAACGATCGCACAAAAGGGAGAACATCCAGGCGAACCATGATTAAACCGGAATCGCGTAGCAAAATAATCGATATATAAAAATCATTTTGAGGAGCAGCACTTATAATAAAACTATACGAAAGTAACATATATCTATGAATTCTAGCCCAGCTTGAATCCAGTCTAAAACGCAATTTAACATATAATGAATGAATTAAGTTGATTTAGAAGCCCGGCATCTATGTAATTCTCCCTGGAATTATATATTCTGAGCCAAGAGCGGCTCGAGGCATTACAGCATCTTAAGTGGCAGTTTCTGTGTAGAGAGAGGAGCGAGATAAGGGCTCAGCACAGGCAACAGTAGATTTATCTAATGCCATCCGCAGGCCAAACGCTCAGATTCACTTCATTACCCTAACTGAATAAATAATATGAATCTCCCTACCGGAGGTTTGCGTCCTACTCGAACCTTAACGCCGTCTGTTCCTATAGGTCTGCTTCTGACTATTTACTTTTTGTTTTATTTTAAATCGTGTTATGAATTATTTATTTCGTGCAGCTTAAACAAAAAAGGTAGTAAGGAGAAGCTGGTATTTTAAAGTAGTAAGCGTGCACTAACCTGAATAGTCCAGAAATAGTCATGGGAACTGATTAGTCTAAAAGATTGAATCATTGGGTTTTTTTTTTTTTTTTTAAATTATAGATTGCATATTTGATAAGTTGGCGTAAAGTTATAAAAACAGTGAAGGTTTAGATCTCACCGTCTAAGTTCCTTCTAAAGTGTCTCTTTACTTGATATTTCACCTTTACATGCAATATAGAATAAGTATCACCATTGAGACGTTGATTTCTAAAACATAAATAATAATTTAATACAAGTTGACAATTTTTTTTTCGTAGTATATTTCTTTTTACACCTGTCATGCGGTTGACAATTACTGAATGTGAATATCAATAACGTTGATGTCGCGCCGTGATAGGCATGATGGGGAGAAGATGCCCTGCGGCTTCTCTCCCTGGCGTAGTTTCTAATTCGCATTTATATTAAGAGGTCCCTCATCCTACTTCTTCTCAGCCTTCTGCGAGAGTTGAGGGGCATGTTAGTTGTGGCCATGTTTTGTACAAAATAAAAAAAATAATATTAAATCTCATTTAAACAATTGCAGTACAGCAGTTCTTTGCACTGCATATTTGCATCAGTCTGCTTTCGGAAACAATCAGCATTTCATCCAAGGTTAGGTCTAGCAATCCAACAGGCTGTATATTTACTAATATTTCTCCGCTTTAGATTTAATTTATAGAGCATTCATACAATTTTCATTTATAATATTTACCATCAAATGCACTTTTATTTATTTTTTACCACCAATGATTGCTCCTGAATTTTCATGATAATGTAGATTGAGATAAACACTTTATTGAGTTGCTTTCATACAGCGAACTTAGGTTTCCTTATAGGACTATTTTTAATATATAATAAAAAAGCATTAATAATTTTTGAAAATATAGTCAAAGGACTTAGGGGAAAGATAAGGCTTTTGGTGAGTTTTATCATAATCGCTGAAATAACTTTTCGAAAGATACTCTACAATCAAAAATCGACAATATCAAGCCGCATTAACATTCTAGAAATAATTATTTGACAAACCCACTTTTCGTTTTTAGGCTGGGATGTTCCAGTTAGAGAATGGAGACCTTTAAAACATTCTGTCAATAATTAGCATCATCATCCATCTACATCATTAATATAACTAATCAGAAGTTATTTATTTTACTGTTTTCTTTTTTTATCGTGGTAAATAAGAATTAATTAAAATCCTTAGGTATTTTGTTCAGAATCCTGTCCCATGATAAAAATTATTCCCTATATAACATAAGACAAAATAATTAAACTGAAACATTGAGAAAAATAACAATTAATGCTCCCTTTGGCCTTTAATAATTAGGAATCTCATCTCATGATTCATGGGCAATAAAACAGACCTAATCATATTTAGCCTATTAAACAAGGTACACTCCGAGACCATTTTGCCGTGAGATAATGTAATTTTATGGCAACCGTGTTACTACTAGGTCGTAAACAGCCCTGATATACGAGTTTAATATGAACTTTAATAACAATGTACAGGTTAGGTTATTGGGATCGAGGACCGCCTTACGAGAAGATAAAAAATTTTGCTTTACGAACATTCCACAAATAAATTTCAATAGCTTTAAAAAGATACTACACTAATAATAGTAATAATATGATATTTAACAAGGCTGCGCATGTTTAAAAATCTGGTGCGGGGAACACACGACTTTCACTTACCTCCGTTTTCAGAATCGATTAAAGAATTTTCAAATACAGTAAGAGATGAAAATGAGTGAAACCATTAAAGAATTAATTAAATGGAATTTCTATAGAAACGTGTGTTTTATTACAAAATCTATTATATTATTATCTAAAATAATCACTTAGTTTTATCGGCTTTTCATCAGTCTCTAATAACTTTTAAAAACTTGTATATGAGATAATATTTTTTCTAAAATATTTAACTTTCCTACGGTATATTATACATGTATATTACTGTTAAAAACAAAAATTGCATTAAAAAAAATGTTTTTTTTTTTTGTTTTTTTTTTAGTTTTCCCTTTAGTTATTTTTCAAATTCGCTCAACATGCATATTTAGTTGTTATTTATCAATGCTAACAAGATAATATGGTTATTTTATAGAATCTACAAAATTAAATGTACTTTATTTTGACTCAGGGGACCCTAAAACAGGTATTTTCGTTGAAAACTGGAACTCGCAAACACTATACATAGTAAGTGAAAGTAAAAAATGGTTCTAAGGCTGAAATAAAATGATTTATGGCATAATTAAATTATTATTATTAATGAGATCATAAGATTAACTTTGACTTAAAATTAATCGCGAATTTCTATATTCGAAATGTGCTGTAAAGAATAATAATAATATTAACAACATAAAAAAACTCTAGGCCATAGCGATAAAGGTCATCCAACAATATCTCTTCATAAAAATGACAAGTTGAGCTTAGTTTAGGTGATCCCCGCTTAACTGTCGAGGTTCAACCTTTATCATAAACGTCCAGGAATTAACTGATCCGAGTCAGGATAACTTGATAAATCCCCAAGTATTAAAGCATTATAAGAATGGAGTATCTAGATACAATTCAAACTGTAAAAGGAAAAGAACTTACTCCGTGGCATATAGACGTGAATTAAACAGAATGACCAATTCATTAGGGAGGGAATTGTGATTTTTAGAGATACGGAGGCCTAAAATATGTATTTAAGTTTGTTGTGCTAAATCTGAGTTATGATTATCACTGATCTAGAGTCTTGCGCAGCACTAGCTTCGGCATAGAAAAGCAATGACCCCCGCCAAATCTTTACTAATCTCCCTTAAAAAAAATGAGATATTATTAATAACCCGAGGGTTCAATCCCGATATCACCAAATCTTGCCTCTACATATTCGTTCAATGAACACCGTCCAAGCCCAAGCCTCCGAGTCAGACTAATCCTCCCACCGACGTCTCGGCATACTTTGGGGATGCTTATTAGTCGGATCAGCGGATACCACCCTTTTCGGAATTAGTTCATCAGTAAGCCTAAAAACTTCACACGCTTATTTGAATTGTCGCGATGGTATCAACTGAATTATACTGACGGGATACAAGTTCTGTAATTACGCGTTGTGTAACCTCCTAAATCTCCAGAGGCCTAATCTCTCTTTGCACCAAATATTTTATGTAGTGCTTTATTCTCGAAAACCTTGAAGCGTTGTTCATCCTACAAAGTAAGCGACCACGTTTCACATCAGTATAGACCCGTAGGAATAACAATAGTTTTCTATCTAACCTTCAAGTTACTTGACACAAGCGTCGAGCTGAGTAATTCCCCAACAGAATAATAACATGCATTTCCTGCCTTTATTTCCTCCTGGATTTCGTTTTATCCGGTTATCCTACCTAAATACTTAATTTCCTGTATATACTTAAACATCTATTATGTACATTTATATCACCAAAATTATCACGGTTTCTATTAATTATCTTATATTTATCTTATTCGTATTTATTTCAAGCCCTATGCCTTTACCAGTTTTCATTAGTGTACTTGTATTTAATTATATAGTTTCCGGGTCTTTGTCCACGAGTACCAAATCATCGGCGTACCCTAGAATCGGAAATTTAAAGCCTTTCTCGATTCGCATAACCTTTCCTCTGGCAAATTTTTATGCTAAATTAAAAGAAAGAGGTGAAAGGTTATCACTTTGTTTCTAAACCCGATCGCGCCCAAAAATATCTTTATGTTCTTGTCTACATTCGATTGAAATCGCGATTGAATGATACACTAAGAACTAACACTTAAGGGGTGCACACTAGTATAGAATACATTAAATGAATAAAAAGTAAACAATAAGTCAAAGTATGCTATTTGTAAAGATAATTTGAACCTACCAAAAGATCAGTAGTCCAGTGCGTTATTTTGCGCAAAGGACATCGTTATTTGTACAAAGCTTCAATTCCATACCGCTTCCTTCCGATCCTATTTATCAAACCGCTCCTTCCGAGTTCGTTGTGGTTCCGAATTTTCCAAACATTATTCTGTTGAGGCCGGTGTTCCTCAAGGCAGCGTCTTAGGACCCGTCCTCTACATCCTCTACACCGCCGATATCCCTACCGATCCCAAAACCTTTCTGGCAACATTTGCTGATGACACAGCCATTTTATCATCCGATTCCGATCCTGAAGTAGCATCGCTAAATCTCCAAAGGCACCTTTCCCTTGTCGAAGACTGGTGTAAGGCTTGGCGAATTAAGGTGAACGAAAGCAAATGCACACACGTTACTTTCACCCTTCGACGTAAATCCTGTCCAACAGTTAAATTCAATTCCATACCGCTTCCTTCCTCAGACACAGTCCGGTACCTTGGCTTTTTACTAGACAAAAGACTGACGTGGAACCCACATACAAGACTTAAAAGGATAGAACTCAACCGCAGATTCGGCCGGTTATACAAACTACTGGACAGAAAATCTCATCTTACAGTCGACAACAAATTACTAATATATAAGACAGTACTGAAACCTATATGGGCCTACGGACTTGAACTATGGGGGACAACTAAACATTCTAACATCAAACGTATCCAATCCTTCCAATCGAAAGTCCTTCGAACAATAGTTAATGCTCCTTATTACGTTACCAACTGTACCCTACACCACGACCTTAATATTCCATTTATTTTAGACCTGGTACCATCCAAATTTTCCAAATTCCATCAGAACCTTCTTCATCACCCTAATCCTCTTGCTCAATCGCTCTCCAGCTCCACCCATCCCTACAATCCTCCTCGAAGATTGAAACGGCAGTGGCCCCGCGACGTTTTGTAAACTTTTATTCTGGAGTTCTGACACTGGTCAGATCCTCCACTCATGTACTGTATGTTTGTGGCTATTCCGCCCTAGCTCGGCCTCCACTGGCTTACACCAGTGAAGCGCCGGGTGAGAGGCGCTGGGATCTCTTGGATTCGGCTTCTCCCCCCACTTGTGGAGGGAGCAGCGGAGTCTAGGGTCCCTTTAGCAGATTGTATATATTGTATATAGTTAAGTTTGCTTGTATGATTTTTGTTTATTTCCCAACTTGTATTTATCTCTACTACAGGTTGTTGTTTTGATTTGTTTTTTTAATTGTTATTTTCTTGTATATATTCGAATTTATTTATTTCCGATTTTATGTAATTTGACTTTATTATCATTATTCTGTATATATTGTATGAATGTGTACTACATCTCTATTACTAATGTTCATTATGTAACAAACTGTAGTATTTCTAAAAAAAAAAAAAAAAAAAAAAAAATTTGTACAAAGGTGATTTAATTTTCAATAATTATTTGAAGTTAGAGTTCACAAAGTTCATGGCGACGGTGTAAGTATCGATAAAATAAATATTAAATAATAAATTAGGATAGAAGTTTTGTATATAAATAAGGATGACAGGTATTGAATATAGAGTTATTAATGCGAGCGAAGACCATCATTCCTGCCACAGCGGCAGCCATCATCAGGCTAATAGGACCAGGTCGAAATCCCTTGACGGAGAAAGCTTCTTTTCAGCTACTGTACAACTTGGAGGGGATTTATTATTATTTTTTTTTTATCTGATACTTCAGTGGTGGGGCAATCAGTCCTTTCGATTTAAAAATATTTAAGAAAGGATTCTGTATATTCGTAAACAAATAAAAAATAAAGTAAGAATAATATAGATAGCTGATTCTCTAAATTTTGTAAAGTGGATTTCAAATTTTCTATTCTAGAAAAAAAAAAGGCCTATCTGCTATATAGTCAACCTCATTTCTCTAACGAATTTGTGTCTATGTGTATAAAGCGTATATCTGTATGTGTTATAGATAATGTTTTTGGTTATTTAGACGGAGTAATGTGCCTGATTTATTTAAATGTAAGAAGTAGGTTACCCCGCAGTAGTAATGAGCCAAGGGTAACTAAGTGATTTATAGATAATTTATTTTTCTATAAAATAACATGAAACGTCTACTTCTCTGTATCCCATTATACATACAATTTTCAAATTAATATTTATAGACTATTGAAAGACGCAAACAAAAAAAAATCTACCAAAAACTACAGTACAAAAAAAAAAATCATGCACAGGTCTACTGTTATCCAGGTTCCAGGTTCGAATCACAGCTGTGGCGGAACATTATTTATTATTTATTCTGATACTTCAACCGTGGGGCGACCCTGATGTTGACCCCTTCCTGGAGAACAACCAGCCCCTATTAAGTGGGTAACCAAAATGTGGGAAACCTGGCTGAGTGTGATCTCTGCTTATTTAAGTACTGAGACCAGGACCCTTCATGGTATATTTTCCTATTCACGCACAAATACAATGCACTTTAAACTTCTTTTTTATTTTAAATTCAGTACATTACCGTTATCAGGGCTATTTCGACGTATAGGAGTGACCAACAGGGCTCCACTAAACCAAAGAATTCCTTCTACCTCCAATCCACAATACTTAATCCCCCTTACTTTGTCACCAATGTCATATCCATAAAGACCTCAATATTCTATGTTGTAAACACAGCAGAAATAAATATACCTCTTTTAAATCCAAACTATCAGCCCACACAAACCCATTTGACCTCTCAACTATACCTCAACATTAACTACCCTAGGAGGCAACTGAAAAGATGATGGTCAGGAGACCTAAATTAAAATTACTATAGAAGTGCTACTAATTAAAAGTTCTTCTCATGACTTAGTCAAGCCCATAATTCTATATCCTTACACTTACTTAGTGTATTTTGTTTATACAGTTGTAAATTTCAAAATATTACTTTTTTCAAAACCATGAACTTAGCTACCACTTGAATTAAGAAATGCTGAAAAGATGGAACTTTCAAAATCTTGGTTCCTAAGACAATTGAGACGTTAAGTGATGGCAAACTAGATTTTACTGTTTATTTTTCATAAATAAAGCGATTATTCAAAGGTCCTTTCATTTATTTTTGGCACTATAATAAGAAAGTATGTAATGATGATATTTGTTTTGAACTTTTACTCATTCTTCTTGTGAATATATTAAATGTATTTATATTATTAACTACGTGTAAACAATATTAAACTATAAAGGCTGATAAATAAATAACTTTTAAACTTTTATTTTGATCTGTTATCTTTTTAAAAAAAAAAAAAATCTATTAGGTTAGATCAGGCACGATTTTTCTTCTCATATTTAGCAAGGTTAAGGAATTCTAATTCCAACTATTTGCTGGATCAAAAACCATTATTATATTATTATAAATTTGAGTTTATGAAAATTTCTATATCTAATTTATGTGGCTGCAAAAAGATATACTATGAAAAAAATTACTTTAATTAAGAACCTACTAGAACCGAAGCGAAGCAATTAAGTTGTTTAAAAAAGTCTACAAACTGATTATTAGGTTAAAACTATTGATCAAAATAGTGTCAGTGATTCAATAAGAGCTAAATGAACTAATAAAAATGCACCAAACAATAAATTAATGGTGATATATTACAGTGCACCTGGTTTATAACAGGAAATATAGTACTTTTTGGAAAGAAATGTTTTTAGTACCTTTTGATATGAAATGAAATGTGGATTTACAATAGTTCTGAAATGAAATTTAATGTAATGAAATGAAATTTCCAAATAGGTTTTTAAAGGATTCCTATTTTTTAAAAAATAAAAACAACTGATGACGGATTTAGATAAAACTAAACGATTTGTACACAAATATTTCAAAACATCAGTTTCGAAAAATTTCCTTTAGTACCTTTAGTAGGAAATCAACGTCTCAATTGTGTTGAATCTTGAAAATTTTCTTGAATAGAGGCACCAAACATTATATTTGCTAATACAACCAGAAATAGACACTTCCATTTCTTTTTAAATTTATCTCAATTCAGCTCAGTGTTCCCAAACATAATGAAAAAAAATACATGAATCACAGTATATTTAAAAGATTTTTTTTTTTTTTTTTTTTTAATGGAAATACAAAATTACAATACTGAAATCGTTAACGAAAAAATTGAAAACACTACTACTTTAAGAATATAGGATATATTTAAAAATTCAAACATAACATATAGAAATATACATAAACATATTTTAACTTCTAGAACAGAATTCTTTAAGAACAAGAGATGTGAATTAACTCTTCAAAAAATAAAAGAAAGGAGGAGAATTGCGGTCGGAAAGTACTTTGGAAAAAGTAAATTAGAAAAGTTAAACAGTTTGGAGCAGGGTTCGACGCTTCCAATTCCCGCTGCCAGAGCTGGATTAATGGTGCTTATGGTGAACCACTCTAACCATAGGCACACCATAGGCATCCTACTTCACTTGAACATAAGTCAGCGGCGGTTAGCGAACCCTTCTATAGGCACATATTGCCCTCTTTTCTCCTTTTTTTTTTTTATTTATTTATTATTATTATTTTTTGTATAATTGGAAATAATATTAATAACTTTTTTAAATAATTAAATAATTTTGAAATACATAAGAATAGAGTTAAAAAATATTTTTAAAAATCAAGTGGTATTTGAAGTGTGGAAAACAAAACACTAGCATATGTAACTAACTTCAGGGATCTCAGGACAGAGTTGCTACAATTATTACACAATCACATGTGTTCAGAAAAAATTGTTTGTTTTACTTCTATATTCCTTTAATATTATTTAATTAGAAAATTAAGTTCTGACAAATTTTACTGAGTGTAATTAGACTCTTTAGTAAATATTTTTAACAGTTAAAGGTAATTTATTTTTCAATATAAACTTGAATATTCTTTTAATTTAAAAAAAAAAATAAGTGATTAGTTTTCAATAGTTTGTCTGAAAAAGGTATATTAAAAAATCTCAATATATATATATATATATATATATATATATATATATATATATATATATATATATATATATATATATAATCCAAAATCAGAGGGAGCCAACGAAGAAATAAGTTTTCATTTTATTTATCCAAGTAGTATTAGGCACTTGAAATTTTGTCCTTTATTTAATAACATTTTATTTGAAGCTTCTAAACTTACAAGGGATAAAACTGTCTTGTTTATGGCGTATTTGAAAAAAAAGATAAATAAAAGTATTATAATCCCCTCATTATAATTTGTTAGGTAGTTATAAGTCGCAATTTATTTAACATGAAATACATCCTCTTTAAATTCCCTTTTAGAAATTATGGCCACACCTGTGACCCTTAAATAATTATTTAAACTGATTCATTGTTAATAACTTGTTTGATCAAAGAAAACCTTACATTTAATTTAAAGGCCAATACCGGAAAATTAGAAAGTTTTAATATATAAACACATAGATATTCGTAACCCGTTTTCCTCATAATTATCCGAACATGGTACATCCCTCGACCATCATTTTGATTTGGACAACCCTGACATCCTGGCCCCCGTGCCTAACTACAAAAAACGGCTTTTATTGGAAGCCATACACATTTGTATGAAAAAATATTTGAAACCCATTAACCATAAAACCGACAGAGCAATATCTCTCCTTCACATTCCAAAATATTTCGCCTTTAAATTATAACCTTTTTATCTTATTTTATTTTTTTTTAACGGGCTTTAATAATATTATGCATTTTTACTGCATTTTTTTTTTTTTATATGTAATTTCTTGGTATACCTCAGATTCTACTTTTTATAATTTTCTGTTAGCAATGTAGAACTAATATTGTACATATTTTGATTTTTTACTTTCACTTACTATATATAGTAAGGGGAAGTATTGCGATCGTGAAAATTTTCGAATTCCAGTTTTCAACGGAAATACACGTTTTAGGGTCCCCTGAGTCCAAATAACCAAGTCCCGAAAAAAGGTCTGTGTGTGTGTGTGTGTGTGTGGTAACTCCCGGGCGGAAACGGTAAGTCCTATGAAACTGAAATTTCATATTTAAGACATCTATACGCCCGAGACGTGACAAAACTTTTTTCATCAAAATGAGCCTACCAGAAGAGGCACTTTATACCATGCATTTTGCACCTTTTTTCGATTTTCTCAAAAACGGTTCCGACGATTTTGATTAAACTCGCTATATCGATGTAAAATTTAATGGGCTTTAATATCATGTAGGTTTTATTTAGATAAAAATGGTCTGACAGGGCTTAAATGCCGATATTTTAAATTTTCTTCCCCTGAAGTACCTTTAATTATGTAGATTCAATAATAATAACTAAATTATCTTGTTAACGCTGATGAAAAACTGGTAAATATATAAATTGAATAAATTCGATACCCAACTAAAGGAGAAAACAGAAAAAATATTTTTTTAATGCAATTTTTCGTTTTTGAACATAAGAGCAGTAATATACATGTATGATATACCGTTGGACAGCTAAAGATTTTAGAAATATTATCATCTCATACACAAGCTTTTAAAAGTTAATAGAGAGTGATGAAATGAACATAACACTAACTGATTATTTTAGATAATAATATAATAGATTTTTGAATCAAACACATATTTCTATAGAAATTTAATTTAATTAATTCCTTAATAATTTCACGTATTTTTATCTCTAACTGTATATGAAAATTCTTTCATTGATTTTAAAAATGGAGGTAAGTGAAAGTCGTGTGTTGCTCGCACCAGATTTTTTTTTCTGTATATTTTTAAAAAGAGCTGTTAATAAGGATACCAGTATTACTTATATTTAAAAGAAAAAACCGATAGGGTTTTCACATTAACCCCTTCATACCACCTATTGATGTTTTTTCCTAAGTTTATCCTTGATATGGCTTGATGATGATACGTTTATATATATATTTTTACCTCTCTACTTACTTCTAAATTTTCATTTCATACTTATCATCATTTTAGTATATTACGTATCTCATATAATATTTCCTACTAAACGTAAAAAAGAATCATTGAAATCGGTAGAGAAATAACAGAGATATAGAGTGTTTGAAATAAGCAGTTGTGATAGGCCATAATCCTTTGAATTATTTATTGCTTTTCCTAGCAGTTAAATGCTTATAAATTACGAGGCATGTTTTTTAAGTAAGTACCGTTTTGAAATTAAAAAAAAGACATGCAAAGATATCGTAATAATTTTATTTTTACATGAAAGCCTGTACCTTAATATACCTTTCTACGTAATTTCCATGAATTTTGAGGCACTGGTCATAACGCGGCACCAGTTTTTGAATACCATCCTCTTGTTGGGTCTTGTTAAACGACGTTGACGAAACATGGGTGGCCTACGTCACACCAGAATCAAAACAACAATCCATGGGATGGCGACATTCATCATCACCCAAATGAGTGAATTTTAAGCAAAAAATTTCTGCCCGGTAAATCAAGTGCCCAGATTTTTTTGGGACAGAAAAGGAGTATTGCTAGTGGAGTTTCTGTCTCGTAATAAGACAATCAATGCAACCTTGTTCCTGCACTTGAAGAAACACCTGGGCGGTCGGCGTCTTTAAGAAGATAACGAAGTTAAAACATTTGTGATGCAGTGGTTAACAAGTCAGGCGGCAGAATTTTTTGAGGAGGATATTCAAAAACTGGTACCACGTTACGACAAGTGCCTCACAATTCATGGAAATTGTGTAGAAATGTAGATTAAGGTACAGGCTTTTATGTAAAAATAAAATTATTGCGATATCTTTGCACGTCTTTTTTTAATTCCAAAACGGTACGGTAAAAAACATGCCTCGTAGCTATAAAAACAGTTATATCCTAAGATGTAATCAAGTGTAATCAAGGTCACACTGTAATTGTTTTATTGTTCTGATAATCCCTCACTCAAGTTCGAGCAGAAACGACGGCAAAACTAAAATATTTTTAACACGACTGACTCTCGATTTTTCTACCTATGCTAAAAAATGAGAGTATGGCAATTCGTATGATTAATTAATTTAAATGTTTTTTTCGAACTGCAAAATCCTTGATGCAGGATGAAGCACTAATCAATTTAATATTGGAAAAAAAAATTTAATTAATTACAAATAAATAAATAAAAAATTTTTTTTTTATTATTTATTACGAGATAATACAATCTGCCACCTTCTGGGGCAATGAGTATTAAAGATATAAGAAATCATTCATTCCATATGTACATTGGAAATAAAATAAAAATAAATAATTAACAAAGATCAAACAAAGAAGAAAGAAAAAAAAATATATATACACAAAATTAAATAAATACTATAAAGAAAATAATAATAACAATCTTGTTAACATTCATACCTATTTACAATATTTACAAACTGCCCCTGGGATCACCGAATCAAACCTCGAGATCCACTAGTGGATGTCGAGGCACAATGCCAGAAGATCCCAGCGCCTCTCATTCAACCGCGTCACTGGTCTTGAGAGCCAGTGGAGGCTGAGCGAGGGCGCTAGAGCCACATACACTCAGGGCATGAGTGGAGAAGCCAGCCATTGCCAGCACTCCAATGACATATTTATAAGAGATCTCTGGGCCACTGCCGCTTCAACCTACGAGGAGGGTTATAGGGATGTTTGGAACTGGATAGGGAGTGTGCCAAGGGATTAGGAATGTGAGTAAGCTTCTGGTGGAAGATTGAGAATTTGGATGGGATTAGATCAAGGACAAATGGGATATTCAGGTCATGGTGTAAGGTTTTGTTGGTGACATAATATGGGGCATCGACTATTGTTCTAAGGACTTTAGACTGGAAGGATTGGATACGTTTGATATTCGAAAATTTTGCTGTTCCCCACAGCTCAAGTTCGTAGGTCCAAATGGGTTTAAGAATAGTCTTGTAAATGAGTAGTTTGTTGTCCGTTGAGAGGTGTGATTTCCTATTTAGAAGTCTATATAGCTGGCCATATCGTCGATTGAGTTCTTGTCGTTTGAGTCTAGTATGTGGGTTCCATGTCAGTTTCTTGTCTAAGAGGAAACCAAGGTACTTGACTGTGTCAGAAAAGGGAAGGGGATAGAGTTAAAATGGACTGTAGGGCAGGATTTGCGTCGTAAGGTAAATGTTACATGCTTGCTTTTTGATTCATTTACTTTGATACGCCAATCATTGCACCACTGTTCAATCAAAGCAAGATGCGATTGGAGGTTTGAGGATGCTATTATCGGGTCTAGGTGGGATGAGAGGATAGCTGTGTCATCGGCAAATGTTGCCAAGAAGTTTTCAGGAAAGGTGGGAATGTCTGCGGTAAATAAGATGTAAAGGATAGGACCTAGGACACTACCTTGTGGAACACCAGCTTCTATCGGATAACAACTTGAGAAGTCAGAACCACAACGAACTCGAACGAGCGGGTAGAGAGGTAAGATCGAAGGATTAGATATAGGGATTGGGGTAATAGGGTTTTTAGTTTAAAAAGCAAGCCATCGTGCCACACCCGGTCGAATGCTTGTGCTATGTCCAGAAAGGCACCGGTGCAATATTGCTTGCTTTCAAGAGCATAGGATATGTGATCTACAACCCGAAGACCTTGGTGAACAGTGGAGTGGCCTGAGCGGAAACCGAACTGGTGAGATGGGATTTTGTGTAATTGGAGTAAAGGTAGGATGCGTTTCAAAAGGATTTTCTCGAATATTTTGGAGAGAATTGGGAGCAAGCTGATTGGTCTATAGGATGAGGTATGATTAGCAGGTTTGCCCGGTTTAAGGAAAAGTATAATGGTTGAGTGTTTCCACATCATAGGAAAATGGGTTGTACGGAGGATGCAGTTATATATGTAGGTCAGGAATATTATAGCCTTTTTGGGAAGTTGTTTAATGATTTGGGAAGTTAGTAGATCAAATCCAGGAGATTTTCGAGGTTTAAGTTTATCGATTAGGAATTTGACCTCAGAGGGGTTGACAGCTTTAGGAGGTAAAGAGAGAGGAATCGGCGAGGAGAGGGATTCTTCAACCGCAGCTGTATGGATAGGATTAAGTTCAGGATGAGGAGTGAATGTGTTTGCAAGATGTTTAGCAAACTCCTCTGCCCTAGTCTCATCTGACGAGGCCCAGGAGCCATCATGACGTTGAAGAGGATGAGAGATATAATGGTATTTAAGGATTTTTTTAGTTGCTTTCCAGAGGGAATGGTCACAAGTGGATAATGAGGAAAGATAGGAATTATAGGATTGAGATCTGTAGGTTGTCAATTTATTTTTAACTAATTTACAATAATAATTGTATGATTTCCTGTCATCAGGATGCCTGGTCCTCTGCCAGATAGTCCTAGAACGGCGCTTGTATTGGATAAGGTCCAGGAGTTCTTGAGGTAAAGTATTTGTACATCGGGATTTTGTGGAAGAGAGAGGTGAAGATGAAGTCCAAGCTGCTTGTTGGATTAGGGTAGTAAAGGTATTTACAGCTTCATCCAGTTCTTCAGGGGATTTGAGGGATACTCTGAGATCAATATTGTCGGTTAAGATTTGACGGAATAGGTCCCAATGAACTGGGCCCCTGATGAATGAGGGTGGAGACGGTTTAGGAATGGGCGATAATGAAAGGGTAAGGAGTAATGGGCTGTGATCTGAAGATAGGTCATCGAGGCGAGATATGGAATAATTTAGTGAGCCTAGACCTTTATGAATGAAAAAGTCTAGGAGGTCGGGATTGCGGTTGGGATCTGTTGGCCAGTAGGTAGGAGAATCCGGAGGAAGGATATTGCTGCGAGTAGAATTAAGTGCAGACAACAGGATTCGTCCGCGAGAATTCGTGGCTCTGGCTCCCCATTGTTGGTGTTTTGCATTAAAATCTGCTCCTACAAGAAAGTGGTGTCCCAAGGAATTTAGGAATGTATTGAATTGGGGTTCGGAAAAAGGAATTTTCGGAGGGGAATATGCTGCAACAATTGTTATGTTAAAGATCTTGGTTCGAACTGTTACAGCTGTAGGTTGTAGGTAATTATGGACGGGTAAGGGGTGTGAGTGATGGGAGAGGGAGTGATGGATGATGACAGCAGTGCCAGCATGTGCGGTTCCGTCCGGGTGGTCCGTGCGGTAAATGTTGTAATTGGGGATGTTAAACAGCCGTGAGTTGGTAAGTCGAGTTTCTGTTACTAGGGCTATGTCTATATGTTTTTCTTGTAAGAAGACTGTTAGTTCGTTAGTGTGATTTCGAATACCATTCGCATTCCAAAGGAGTATGGATATAGGTTCGGAAGAGGTCATTTAAGGTTTTCTTGCAGAAGTGATGAGGTGGGATACGAGGTTAGTTAGAAGAGATATTAGGGGAGTCACGACTGATTTCAGTTCAGTGATGAAGGATGTTAAGAGACTGGTGATATCTGTTGCATTAGATGGAGGAGGAATAAGTGCAATTTGATGTTGATGCGATTTTTGAGGCTCGGGTTGGGTTAGAGGAAGAGAATATTGAGGTTGGGGCTGGAGGTGTTGAGGTTTTGGTTGCTCCGGCGGCAAGGCCTCACAATTCTTATTTTTCTCACCGCCTCCTAGAAGTTGGGCAAAGGACACATTAGAGTTGATGAGGTTTGAAGTCATTCTTCTTGGAGTAGAGGGATATTCTGTGGGATGCGGTTTCTGGAATTTTTGTTTTAGGTTTTTGTAAACCTGGCATCCTTTATAGTTAGCCGGATGTCCTTTCAGGCATAGAGCACACACCGCTGGAGTTTGCCTTGATTTGATGCATTCATCAGATTTTTGTGGGTCTCCGCATTTCACGCAACGTGGCAAATGATGACAGTAGTGCTTGGTATGGCCATATGCCTGGCAGTTGTGGCATTGGACAATTTCTTTCTTCACATACGGTTTTTCAACTGTAACTTTGGTGTAATACAGCCTTTGGATATCGTATACCTTTTCAACTCCAGGTGAGGGTTCTAGATCAACGAAGAAGAGGGGTAGAGCTATCTTCTTAGTTCCATCGGTGCCGGATCTATTTTCCTTTATGACATTTGTTATTTGACGAACCTTGAAGCCCAGTGCCGTCAATTCTTCTTCAATGTCTTCAGCAGGCGTTGAGGGATGAAGATTCCTAATGACTACCCGCAAGGAGTGCTCCTGCCGAAGCTGGTAGGTGTGGAACTCTGCCTTTGTGTCCCTCAGATATTTAACGATTTTCCGGTACGATTCTGCTGTTTCCGGAGAAATCTTAGTATCAGTGCTTCTGCTAAGGCACGAGTAACTGCCGGGATCAATAATTTTGTTTATTTGGGAGCAGAGCAATTGAAAATTCTTTATATTTTTGACAAATATCGGGGGAGGCCGAGGCTCTCTAGGCGTTGGTGTTGACTCCATAACATCTTTATCAGATTGGAGAATTTGGTATGGGTTGGGCTTGAAGAAGGGAGATTCCTCGGATAACCCCTGGGATGAAGTGCCTGGTAGTGGTTCATCTGATGCATTTTTAGGAGTACCTGGAGGACTCATTTTTTTATTATTTCGCCGTGAACGTGTCTTAGCTGGTGGCGAATGCTGAGGTGTTGAAAGGGCTGATGAATTTTGAGTAGAGACCCTGGTAGACCCAACGGATCTAGACCTTTTGGTAACCTTGCTCGACATAACCTGGTGGAAATATCTCATTATGTTATAAATAAAAGGTATAGAGAAGACAGAAAAACAAAGAAATAAAAATAAAGTAAGAAAAAAAAAATTATTACATCTGCGTGTTATAATTTAATTATGTCCAACACACGAACGTGCCCCACCCAGAGCTGGCGGAACACTGAGCTCGTGGCCCACGTGAAGTCGTGGGAGTGGGGGGCTTCCCTATGGCCGCTATGAGTGTGATAAGGCCTCGTATACACGCGGCTACACTGTTCACTATTAGACACTAAATAAAAACAGTACTCACTGTGGGATTACCACCAATGTAGACCACTGTTGTCCAGCTACTTCATGGCAGATTTTAAATCGTAAAAAAACATGTAGTAACTACCCAAAGATTGAAGTCTCAAGAGAGCGATGTAAAACGTGAATGACTATATCCAGCGCATGCGCTGAAAAAAAATAGTTTTTTTTTTAGGTAGTAGATCATAACTAACACAACCAATGTTTGTGACGTCAACACACATACGTTATTCCTACAATAAACTAACGTTGATATATAAGATATAAAATCTATCACGGTATACCTAATAAAGCCAAAATTTCAATCAAAAAAATTCAGCCTAAATTTTAGACCATTAAGCAAGAATAAATTTAAGTGAATGGTTTTATTTTAAAACTATGAGTAATATGTAAGGTTACAAAAGTGTGATTGCCGTATAGAAACATATAGTGGTCCCCGGTGACATCAAATCCTAAGGCAAAACTTGGGCAACTTCGATGGGGGGATTCTTGGATATTCCTGACTGTCATGGCAGTTCCGAGTCTTCATCCAGTTTAGGAACTGCAGAAAGAGTCCAGTACCCATGGCTAGGATCCACAGCGAGTAAAAGAAGCCCATAGTCACTGGTGCTTTCGGAAGTGATGATGTAGGAATTGATGAGAGATAGGTGATGCCGTGTTAGCTTAATGTCATGTAAAATGTGGATAAATTAACAGCTGCAACAACATGATGCTAAGGCATAACCTAATTTTTGTAATAAATCTTTCTATATTCTTACAAAGCACTCGAAATGAAATTATAAGTTAAACAGGTTTAGGTAGCTAGGAAATAGGTAGATAGATCTAATACATTATAATAAAAGTAAAATACGAACAAAAAGTTATATATTCTGCAGAAGCCAAAATATTGGATTCAATTTGAACATTCAAAGATACACAGCCGTGAGTGTCTTATATTTTAAATTTAACAAAATAAAAACTAATTAAACATAAATAACATGATAATTAAGTTAGCCGTGGCCAAGGTCAGACTTGTTTATTAAACTAACTCTAGGTAGCACTGCTACTCCTTAGTTACCGTATCAGCGATCTAAAGTTTCCAAATAGCGCTGGAATCTGTTATCACAGGAACTTAGTATATAACTTACGACAATGTGCCCCGTAACTTATATAAACTACCCATATCGGTGATGTTAATGCCCACCTTCAAAATGCGTTAAATATATATCTATTTCATGTAGATATAAACATAAGTATTAATATAAAGCAACAAACATTAAAAAAACCTGAAGTAAATATAAGTATAAAACCTTAAATCGGTATAATAAAAATGAAGTCAAATGAACTAATGAAGAATAAGTAATAGAGCATCTTCAAGAATGATATAAGGATATAAGTTTCACTTTAATTGAACAGAAAAATTCACATAAACAACACAAATATACTTTAAAAGTACGGGCATAATCGAATGACGATTATCAGATCATTCGAATTAATCGATTATCGGATTAATAGGTTCGGAGAAACGAATGATCATTCGATCTGAGTTTTTTTAAACGATAATCGAGGTTGTGATAATTGGGTTGGGATAATCGAATGACCTTTTTTTATTTTTTTGCTCATCACATAAATTATACGGTTCTTTGGACCTATTAATCATTCGATTATTGAGATCATCGAAGTCCGATCATTCGATTATGACGATCATCCGATTATGCCCACCCCTATTTAAAAGAAATTATTCTAATTAATATATTTATATAATATATTACTGTTGTTTAAATCATAGGGTCACTTGTGGTGTAGTAGCTAGAATAACAGCATTCTAAGCCGAAGGGCGCGGGTTCAAACCTAGCAGGTGGCACTATCATTTTTTTTAATATGAGTAACTAAGTATTTTCTAGTTCCCTTCAAAATCTTAGTTATGCCGTACATAAGAAGAGACGGAAAAAGATGGTCCCATGCCCCACGGAAAAGATTACGAAATAACACGCAAGGAGGTGATTAGGCCGAGATCAAGTTTAGCAACCAGGTATTCCTAACAAATTTCGGTACCTACTTTACAGAGCCTTGGTGCGCCCCAGAAGAGTCTTCCTTCATAGTTCTCAGTTGCCTCACGCCTTTAATTTAATGATCTATCCACTAAACCAAACTGCTTCTTTTTTTTTTCCAGTGACGAGACAGGCCGTGTAGTGTAGGCCCTGAGCCTCGCGGTGTAATATCCTGCGAGATTACACTCACGTTTCTCGATACATCACTCCCTACGCCTAATTTTGTGAGTGGCCACCATTTGGCTGACGGGTCTCACATACCCGGAGGAGAGGCTGTGAGTGAATCCCCATTTAAGTAAATCGCTATAAAAGTCCCGTCGGGACTAGGATTTGAACCCAAAACCTTTAGCATGAGAGACAAGTGCGCTAGCCACGGGCTCCCCTCTGCTTCTTAGTTAGCATAATTAACCAGTTAAAATTAAGTATTCATTTGTAATTTCATACGTTTTCTTTTTTTTTTCGAAGAAAGAGTGTTACCAAGCCAATTTGTTATCGTATAACTTAAATTCTAATTAGACAGAGGAGTCCAATCACTCCGAGAGATTCACTCCGTACTAAGTAACGAAACTAAATAAGATCGTACAATAACCAAAAAGTTTACACGATTAATTAACTTTTATTTAATTTCTTGACAATTAGAACGAATTCAAATATTCATTTAACCATTGAGTCGTATATATTTGTTTCCCCTTAAAAGAACAGTACATCGAAAGATGATTACAGTAAAGCATGTTATAGATTAGTTCAATTTTTAAAAATTATATAATATTTCTATATATTTTCATTTTTTTTTTTTGTATTTATTTATTGAGATTTGTTTCATAATAAACAGTAGTAATAGTAATGTGATACGCATTCATACAATTGTATTGTAATAGGCTTACCGAACCCGAAGGTTCTATTGCCGTTACCACCAAATTCCGCCTACACAAACTCGTCCAATGTTCACCGTTCAAGCCAAAGCCCACAAGATCAGCCTTAACGCAATCCTCCAATCGTCGTTCCGGCCTGCCTTTCGGACGCCTACCAGTCGGATCAGTGAATACCAACAACTTTACTCGCCCATTTGAGTCTCCGCGATGTTATCAACTCAATTATATTCACAGGGTACAAGCTCCGCAATTCCGTGTTGTGCAACCTTCTAAACTCCCCAGTGACCTCATCTCTCTTCGGACCAAATATTTTACGCAGTACCTTATTTTCGAAAACCTTAAGCCGTTGTTCATCCTTCAAAGTAAGCGGTCACGTTTCACATCCGTAAAGAACCGTCGGAAGAATAATATATTCTAACCTTTAAGTTTTTAGACAGAATCAGCGAGCTAAGTAATTTAGCAGCTGAATAATAACATGCATTTCCCGCCTTTAATCGGCGGGATGTATATATTCATACAATATATACAGAAAATAATGATAAAGTCAAATTACATAAAATCGGAAATATTTCTATATTAAAGTTTAGATATATATACCTTTCACTTCCTTTCTCTACCTCGCCTCCTCCAACATGACAGTTGAATCGCTCTTAATAAGTTGGACAGCAGTAGGCAATCTGAAGGGTAGAGCGATAGCAGTGCCATTTGCTAACTGGTCCATGAATTCCAATATTATCCCCTTATCTCATGCATGCCAAGCAATAACTGAATTATGTCCAGCGGGCTCACCATTGTGCCCACGCGTCCCTACTATTCTCTCAACGGTAATAATCCCCTATTGTCATCAGGTAATAAACCATTAACAGTATCTCCGGAAGCATAAAACTCCTTCGGAAAAGGTAATAAAAAAAATTTATAGTCTTTCAGGAAATATTGGTAGCTGATAAAAAAAAAAAAAAATTAGATGAAACAAGAATCAGTTGAAGATATAAAGCGTTTAGTAATATAAAACAAATCGACTTTCACTTACCTTAGTGTGGTTCATATTTATCCGTTATTTGCATATTATATAGTAACAAGATGATATGCCTATTTTTTTTTTAAATCTAAAAAATTAAAGATACTTTAGAGAAAGAAAATTTTAAATATCGGCATTTAAACCCTGTCTCACTATTTGAATCAAAATGAAACCTACGTGATATTAAAGCCGAATAAATTTTACATCCTATATAGCAAGTTTAATAAAAATCGTTAGAGCCGTTTTTAAGATCGCAAAAAGGTGCAAAATGCATGGTATAAAGTGGCACTTCTGGTTAGCCGATTTTGATTTTTAAAAAAGTCGCTGGGACAATTCGAGCGTATAGTTGTCTTAAATAAGAAATTTCAGTTCCGTACGACTTATTGGTTTTGCTCTAGACTTACCACACACACGGACACACAGAACTTTTTTCGGGAGTTGGTTATTTAGACTCAGGGGACCCTAAAAAGAGTATTTCCGTTAAAACTAGAATTCGAAAATTTTCAGGATCACAATACTTTTTCTACTATATATTTCATAAGTGAAAGTAAAATAAGTTTATTAAATAATATATAATAACATATATTTGTTTTGCGTACATATAATTAAATGGAACAAGATAGGGAGACCCCGATGGACAGGTCACGCGGCGAGGATGAAGGAAGATGGGGATCCCAAAAAGACATTGGTCGAGGAACTTCATGGCAAGCGAAGAGTGGGCAGGCCGAATGTGAGGTGGGTTGACTCCGTCGCAGCGGATGCAAATTCTCTCCTAGGAGTTAGGAACTGGAGAACAGCAGCAACAGAGAGGGCCAACTGGCGGAGACTTTTTTTAACGTTAACGGGTTGTTGCGTCAACTAACTATGTCTATGTATATTTGTTTTGCAACTCTATTCAACTTTAGCAAGATCTTTATTCATTATCTTGGCAAAGTTGATAATAGAAAATATCAATAGAGTTAAAAGTAAAGCAGTCTCCCATTATAAATAATAAGAAAATTTTTCAAGTATTCAGATGTAAGTCAATTGAAAACTTAACATAATATGAAGTCTCATGATGGCTAATACCGAAATAATAACCGTAAAAAATAGCTTTGAAAACAAAATTTTACTATTTGTTTGTTCATCCATTTAACGTCTCATTATACAACTGCGACTAATCGAAAGATGCTATAGTGGGAGTCAAACAAAGATTGTTTATTCCCTTTAAAAACTCTTAGAACCACCTGCCAGGTTTGAACACGCGATCTTGGGCATAGATGGCTGTTATGCTAGACATTATACAACATGTGACCCCACACAATTTTAATTTAAACCACCTTCAGGTTTTTTATCTGATTGGAAAACCAAACCACTAAAATAAATATCTAAACATTACTTTGTAACATGCCAGAATCAATTAATTATTTCTGTTTGAGATCACTAATACAATTATAGACATATATAAACCCCAAGTAAAAAAAAAATATATATATAGGAATTAATCGTGAATAAGCGAAAAATAGGGAGCAAGAGTATATTGTTGCAGTTTGTGGAGTAAAAGCATACAAGCTAAGTGATTTATGGGTATCGGTGTATCAGTTGTAATTAACCAGAGGCCACGATTGTGTTTAAAATTTATGATACGTACATAAGGCCGCGGCATTTTTATTTAAAATTTATGAGACAATGGGATTGATAATTGGCAAGGTCCGAGAAGGATTAGAAATTATTGATAGGGTGTAAATTCTCTAAAATTTCGGTTAATATAAACATACATATAAACATAATATAATATATTAATACAGGAAATTATTCTGTTTCTGTGACTGTCGTTTAAACGATGATTCAGTGCAGTGCAAAGTGTAAACTTTTGTAGTAAATATTTTACGTTATATGAAATCATATTACCATAATTCATTTCTGAGCCTCTAACATATATTCTGAAGCAAAAAACAAAGTAATGTACAGTTTTAGATAAAGCTTAAATTGGAAATATTTTTTTTAATCATTTTTTATTATTATTGTCTCTTCAAGGATTTATTTCCTTATCTAAAATCTGCAAAGCGCACACAGTAATCCAGCGATGACTTTATAAAGGCAGAGAATCATCAGATACAACATTCATCCTAAAACTTTCGAAGAGAGTGATGAAACCCCTAGTTATACTTAACCAATAGAAAAAAGAAGTATTGAATTAAAGTATTTGCTCTACCCGGCAAAAGTAGAGTGGCACGCCCAGTGCCAATATACGGTTCGAAAACTTGGACTACAATATAAAATAGCACGGTAAACCCTTTGAAGGGTATTTGGAGGAATTTCAATTGATGGAACCTTGAGGAGACGTTCAAACAGGGATATTAACGATGTATTTAACTATCTGAACTTAGTTCACATCATCAAACTGGGCCCATTGAGGTACGTATGACGTTAAATGATTAAACAAAAAACCTCTGAAATGTCTCTATTCTAAAATAATTTCTTATCACTGAATCGTATTAAAATTGTATCGAACGCATAGAATATTTAAATATTATATAAACATTTAATAAACAACTGTTAGATGTGATCGCTGATGACACTTTTATCATGAATACTACTTTAGAGTAACATAAAACGAGCCCTATTTTAATAAGTTCAACGGTAAAGATTTTAAGTTAACCTATTTGCGTGTTCGGGAATAAGTTTCCATATGGTAAATCTGTCATATGTATGAAAGCCTACAGCTCACTTAACCTCATGGTAAGCAAATTCAGGTAGTTTGGCATGAAGCATGTAGTAGTAGCATGAGCGATCCAGAAAACGAAGGAGATGGTCATATGAGATTCTGCTACTTCTCAAAGATGACCTTCCTCGTGTCTCAAATTTGGTCCGTGGTGACCCAGGTCTTCTACTCTGCCCTCCTGATGCTGGTGTTCATCGGGCTGGCCTACGTCTCGGCGGTGGGTGACAGAACGGGAGTCGTGACGGAGGACGAGCTCACCAACTGGGCCAACCTGAAGCAGGACAAGCCGAAGGAGGGGGCGAGGGTCATCGGCGACCACCCACTGGAGAAGGAGAGGATCCCGGAGCAGATAGGCTATCACCAGAACTGCTTCCAGGTAATGGTTTTAAAGGCATTTCTTTGAGGACACGATCGTATAGATACCGACGTTCATTGTATATAGGATTTCATGGTCAAACTAAATTCAAGATGAGGACAATATAGTTTAATTCAGTACATAATGTGTTTTATTGATAACCTTCTAAGTACCTATGGTTATATATTTAGCGACTTCAAATAGGTAATTATTTGTTGAAAATGAAGTGCTTTACTTCCATAAATAACAGCTAATTTGACGGTCATAACAATGAATGCAACCCACATGTATTTCAGCTTTGTTTGGGTTCTTTGTGATAACAAAATTTCTAACCATGATTTATATTTCCCTGATTTATACAACTTTTCTTACCGTTCTTTACTGAGCATATTTAAATAAAAGTTTAATACCCCACATAATGATCAAGACAAACAAACATAAACAACGAAAAAAAAAATTCTAAATTAATAAAATATGAGGCTGATATGTAACTTCACCACTCTTTGATTAGATATTGATGTACAACGTTTCAGCTAAAATGCCATCTTCCGGTGCAAAACAACAATTTTATATTGACTTGATCCTTCCTTCAATCATTTTTTTAAAAAAAATTGATTATTCAACTAATGTACTTGGTACTTCACTTAAACCATTTATGAACTTCTTAAAATTGTTTCTAAATTCTCCGCCTATTACTAGTCACATTTATACATTCTAAATTATTAAAAAATAATCTTTATTTCCGAATCACTAACACTGAAAAAAACAAAAAAAAAAACAATTCCTTCTTTGATTGGGAGCGGCGTGTTCTAAAATTTATTCTCATAATATATATATGAGGGCCCTCTTGCCCGTTAAGGAGGAAAAAAACCTGTCGTGTGATCTCGGCCTAATCACTTCATTGCACAGCCGTTGGCCAAGAAACAGTACAAACCTCAATATGTTCTTGGCCCAAGATGCTTGTAGTGATACAGGTTTGTTTATTTTTTCTATGATTTCATGACTTGGTTGATAGTTTCGTAATTTGCCTGGGTAGTTCCGCATTGATAACTCTAAAAACACATTCTTTAGTTAATGAATCACACACCGTGTATATATTAAAATACTGATTTTATTATGAGAACATAATACACATTCTGAATACAATACACTGTGCTGAGGAATTTGGGTGACTGCAAGTGTACATTCCGAGGTCTCCTTCTTTTAGTGTGACACAAGTAATGTTACAACAAGAGTGATGAGTCTTGAGGATCAAAGGGTATATATAGCAAGAGATTGTAGGGAGGGGTGAGGAGGCGGCATAGGCACCACAAAGCAAGTACTTGCAGGTGTTGGGTACTGTGTCCTAAGTACAGGTATGTGTCCTTTGTCGGTACTTGGTCACTTGGTCAGTCCTTTCTAGGTAGCTGGTTTAGGGTTATCCGTGGTAGACTTTGGTATAGTCAAAGTAAGTTATTAAATATTACTATGTATTATTGATAAGTCAATCTCATTCTATAACTTTTGATTTAATTATTTCATTAAAAATTATATGGCTTCCAAGATACAAATATGCCCGATTCAACAAAAAAAATAAAAATAATATCAATTAGATTATATATTATTCATGAAATGGTTTCTTAGATCTCCCTGGATATTTACGAATAGTTAGTTTATCAACCAATTGATTAGAAATTAATTTACTTTTAGATTCATCAATGCGAAAATATCTAGGTGTACAAAACTATATTAGACAGTTTTATGTCATGAAAACATAAAATCAAATAATTTTTATTGAATTACTTTTTTCTCTACTAGTAGTTCGGATGCATTTGTAGATCTCTCCGAAGTGAGAACTTCAGTAAATTAATCTTGGTTTTAAATTGCCCCAACAGTCCTGAGGAAAAGCAATGGAAAGCCAATGATTAGTTTATCTTGAATAAATACAATCACCAAACCCATCACATTTGTGAGACCGAAGGGATGTTATTTTCTTGGTTTAATGAGTCTCGCTATCTATTGAAAATATTAAACAAAAATCTACCATACCTTAACATAAGGAAATTTAAATGGACAAATCAGTAAAATTGCACACAAAAACATGATTCTAAGCATTTATTCCTGAATAAAGCCCACATATTTTAGTTAAAGAGAGTTAACCATAACACTATTAAATAATAACTAAGTAGACATTTTTCAATTAATCAGCAAAAGTTTTATTTGATTTTTTTTTTTTTCAGGACCACAGTACTCCAACTTCTGGATCAGATAATGAATGATTGGAAGAAATATTCACAGTTTTAAATACAAAGTTACCAATGAATGTACTGGGAAAAATAAAAAATAAAGTTCTTGCTGCCAAATAAAAGAGAAAATATAAAAGGTCGATTTTGTTGATTTTAATTATTTGTTGCTGTATATTTATTATTGACTAGTTAAAAAAAAATTATATAGAGCTCTAAACTAAAGGTGGGTCGCAGATAACACAAACATATATTGTTTAAATACCTTGCTGTGCTTCATTCAACATTTCTGGGTAAAATTGGCAAGAACTTCAAAATATAGGTTAAGAACATCTTTAAAGGATTTGATTAAAAAATACGAAAATACAAATGGGATGTACTAGGGAACCATATAATGTAAATATTTTTGTTTTTTCACACTCATTAATTTATCTAGTATATGAAACAAAGATGCTAGGTACGGTTTAAAGAGAGGTAGTAAGAGATTTTTCAGATCCAAGAATAGGTTTTATCTATATTATTTATTATTTTTTTTTTTTTTTTTTGCTTCATTCTAATTGTAAGTAATTTTGTAATTATTTCTTTTATACTTTATATTTATTTTCTTTATACCTTTAAAAAATGTAAATTCTAATTAAAATCTCTATTTAACTACTGTATAATGCCTTCTTAAATTTATTCAAAAATGTTTACTCTCTCTCTATAACAATAATATCTCTATTAATTACTGAATAAAAATTTTAATATTCAGTTGTTTTAATCACTGTAGAAACATTCATATGAGAGCAATAAATTCTGGAAATGTAGCCTAAACAAAATTGCTTATTTATTGGTTAAACCTCAAGACCTGTAGATAACTTATATTTATATATGTGTGTGTATTTTTAAGTATCACGTTTAATATATTGTTATCTTTGAAACTTACTCTGTTGTTGTTTTTACCAACAATCTGTAATTATGGGTTAAGTATGTAACCGCCTCATCAAACCTGAACTTGAAATTATGTAATATTCAACGAGTAAATTCCAAACACTGATGTGTTACGAATCAGCTCCAAGAGTTGGCTTAAGTGTATTATAACTACTTGTAGGGACATAAGTTCAACCTGTTGATCAGGTTGAATCTTTCAATTTCTGTAATACAGTTGTTAATTTGTTAATGTAGTACGTTACATTAATTTTTTTCTTTTTGGGAACAATTAGAACGTGTTCTTTAAAATCATTTTTTTACATTTTTACTCAACAATTCCTTCACTAGCTACTGTCATGTTTATTTCATAAGTATATCAAATATCCTAGTAATAATATTTTATAATAATAATAATACGTTTACCGAACCCGATGGCACAATACCACCAAATTCCGCCGACTTAGACTCGTCCAATGTTCACCGTTCAAGCTCAAGTCCCCGAGAACGCAATCCTTCCAACGACGCTTCGGCCTACCTTTCGGACGCCTACCAGTCGGATCAGTGAATACCAACTTTCTCGGAATCCGTCCCTCACCGAACCTAACAACTTTACTCACCCATTTAAGTCTCCACGATGCTATAAACTCAATTATATTCACAGGTTACAAGCTCCGCAATTCCGCATTATGCAACCATCTAAACCCCTAGTAGCCTCATCTCTCTTCGGACCAAATATTTTACGCAGTACCTCATTTTCGAAAATTGTTTGTTCATCCTTCAAAGTAAGCGGCCACGTTTCACATCCGTAAAGAACCGTTGGAAGAATAAAAGTTTTATAAATTCTAATCATGTTTTTAGATAGAAGCCGCGAATTAAGTAACTTAGCAACTGAATAATAACACGCAGTTCCCACCTTTAACCGGGACTTTATTTCTTCCTGGATTTCATTTTTTCTTGTTATCATTGAACCTAAATACTTGAATTTCTCTACGTGTTCAAAAGTATGCACATCAGGGTATATATCAGTATCAGCATATATCAATATCACCAAGATCGCCACCGTTTTTGCTATTAATCATATATCCCGTCTTATCGGTATTTAATTCGAGTCCTATTTCTTTACCGGTTTTTATTAACATACTTGTATTAAATTAAATGGTTACCGTGTCTTCACCTAGCAGTACCAAATCATCGGCATACCCCAAAACCGGAATCGTATCACCCATATTTAAACCTTTCTCGGTAATAATATTTTATACAGCTAAAAAATTCAATAGAAAAATATATAAAATGACATTTATAGTTAATGTTGAAGCAAATTTAAAGTATCGGCTTTTAAGACCAGTCAATCTATTTCAATAAGAATTAAACCTATATCATATTAAATCCCATAAACTTTTACATTGATATAGAGAATTTAATAAGTTAATTAATCGTTAGAACCATTTTTTTGTAAATAGGTGTAAAATGAAGGGTATAAATGGCTCTTCTGGTTTTTTGAAAAATTCTCTTTAATATCCCAGTCATATACGCTCATAAAATATGACATTCTAGGTTTATACAACTTATCGTTTTCGAGCTGGACGAATTACACATACACATACACACACACACACACACACACACACACACAATTCCAACTAGTAATGTTTGTAGTAAAGTAACAGACAGGGAACTTAGTTTAACTTATGAAACGTCTAGAAAATAATTTTTTTATTTATTTTTTAAAAATTTACTTATTGGAATTTACAACTGTATACAGGAATACAACAAGTAAATTAGATGAAATATATAAAGGCATGAAACACATGTAGAGAAGCTTCCCAAAGGAAGCACTCTAAATGAAAATAATTTAAAATTCAGAATATTCCTCATATAAATGCACACTCCGATAAATAGTCTGAAAGCAGTTCCTCTAGTCTTGAAATGTTTCACTCAGATCGCTAAATTTGGCGCTTTATTAAGGAAAAACAATTGTTAAATCGTGAAGTGATATATAAAGCTACTCCTTATAAATGAAGAACTGTACTAGTGAGTTTATGAGAGGAGTAGCTATGTAAAAGTTAAATCATATCCAGCTATAAGTTTTTTCATTAACACGTTCACACCGGGGCGAATATCTACGTTTTTTCCAGTGAAGCGGGGCTATCTTAGCTACTTAGGCTTCATGGGGCGCACAGTGGGTTATATCACCAATTTAGGTGGACAAAAGTCAAGTCAAAAGTTTGGAATTTTCTAGTGCCTTACCTTATTATTATTTGGCAAGACCATTTATACTAATATTTCCCACCATTACCGTGTTTACAAATAAATAGTAAATGAATGAATCATTCCTTTTCACACAAGTGCCTAATAACCAACAGTGGGATTATTTTTATTCGATGGTCATTTATTCTGTTTAAGGTGTATTTTGAGCAAAGTATTTTTGCTTTTATTTAACAATGGACATTGTACATTATATTTCTAAACTCGTAATTGAATATAAATTGCAATCTCACCTGTAGACTTGATTTATTAATTATTAATTTGTAAATGTACGCCCTTATTCAATAACGAAAAACTATATAACCCCCAAATTACCTCAAGGATTTGTATGTAGGATTTGTTTTACCAATCCTTCTAGTCTTTAGATATTACAAAGAATTTTTGCGTTTTGGGTGATGCATCATTTTTTCAGACACAACACTACGAATCAAAAATTTTACAATCTATAATTTAAAGAATTTCCTAAACCATATAAAATACATCTATTAACAGATTTTAGCAACTCCGAGTCATAATTAGATTTTTTGTATTGTTTTTCCCGAACTCTGGGACTTCAAACGTAAAATATAAGGGAGTTATAGATTTTAGCAAATAAATTTGATGTTTGAACACGGTGCGCTCGCTAATCGTGTCAAAAAATTAATTAGTTTTTATACTTTTTTCTTATAATTTTTTTAAATATTTTTTTCCGTAATATGGGACCCCAAAGGTTAAATATAGACAAGTTTCAGAATTTGGTCCACCTAAATCGGTCATATTGGCCACTGTGGGGCGGGGCGACACTGTTCCAAGTTCCAACGTGTTTATTGTGATATTGTTTTGATAACAGTTTTGACACACACATACGACTTGAAGAAGTAATTATGAAAATACTTAAAAAAGATTCTTATATTATTATTTCTTATTAACAATAATTCTTATATTATTTATTATTAAAAATAATTCTTATATTATATATTATATTATTATTTATGGGGATAAAAGTATGAAATGAAATCACGCACAGCTAAATAAAATTATTTAAGAAAAGTAATCAAATGAAATCAACCGATAGGTGTCCTTTGAGGGAGCATGTTGAAATGAAAGTTATAAAATATTTAACAAATAAACCCTAATGCTTGTGAAAAAAATAAAATGAACTTTTTTTCTAAAAACAAATGACTCACCTGTGATACACGTCGCCCCACGGGATAGTTAAGCGTGACCCACCCGTGGTATGTGGGTATAATATGATAAGTATGTGGGTCACCCCGGCGTGAACGTGATAAATGAATCCGTAATTAGATCCTTCTATATCACCTTAAATCTATCCTGAACACCATATACTCGTACATATGTGGTACATACCAAATATTAAGGATTAATATTCACAGCGATATTAACCAAAATATATGATGTATGCATTTTTATTTTGAAGTCGAATTTTTAACCGGCTTTCGGTCCATGAATTTTTATCTCCATTTTCGGAAACTGTTTTATTTGATAAAGTTAATAAAGATAAGTTAATTCATCCTTATTTCTTTCAAATCTTAAAAGCTATTTCATGTAGTATTATGACATTTGTTAAAATTAATTTAATTATAATTTACTAAATTATAATTGTATTAACTACTTCTATTACTGAAATTGTAATTTACAACTGTATTATATAAGCACAATAAGTAATTATGCAGGGTGAAGAAAAGTCATGAAAATTTCTAGAGAAAGAACTACCCAGTTGTAGCACTTCACTAACTATTTTAAGATAGTAGGTCTCGAGGAAACCTTTTCAATCGCCTCGGTGGGTTATTAGGAAGATCTAAGGAAGATAGATAACGGACAAGTTTGTGTGAGGTTGGATTGGGTTTGTGTAGCAGGGAATTTGGAATGAAAAGAGTTATATCTATCACGGCCTACGTACGCAACAAACGTTGGGATGTTGAGCTCATTATGGAGGATTTGATTCTAGACAAAATAAGGAGTATTCAGGATTCTGGATCGTAAGGACTGGATGCGGGAGAAATTAGACGGCTTACTAGAGCCCCAAAGCTCGAGTCCATATGTCCAAATAGGTCTGATAATGGCCATGTAAATTTAATGTAAATAAAATAAAATGTAAATGTAATAAACAGAAAGTTTTGACGTTTGTCAAATAGGTGTAGATATTATGACGTAAAAGCAATTTTATGTTTACAATGTCATGTAGTATACAAATGAAAACTTTAATATCGACACAAAAAATAACTTTAATAATAATAAGATAGAATTTTATTATTTACATAGATCTTCTACAGTTGGTAGTACACAACAGAATGTCCAATAAATTGAAATATTTTAATTAAAACTATAAATAAAATAACCTTAATGGCATAAATAGTTTGATAAAAATAAAGGGTTTAATAAGGAACACTCGCAACCAAATATTTATCGCTCACACCTGTAAGTACAAAACATGTACAATCGCAGATATCTGACCTACATATATTTAAGTTTTTGAGCAGGGAATTAAGTCCTGCCTTTCCTAATTACCTTCTACACCTGTGGCTGAATTATTGCAGGGACCGAGAGGTTTTTTGTTAAGGCCTCCGGCATTATTAGGGCTTTTACGGCCTTATCTTAATGTTTTCTAAACAATAGCACTCCGCCGAATATTTCATTAAAAAATTTTCATATTTTTTACATTACCATGCTTAATGGCCTACAAAATTACTTTTGAAAATTGGTAGTATTACCGAAATTGAATTAAGGCTTAGTTGCTAATAAGCGAAATACATAATGTTGATACAATTTCGTAATCCACGCGACGTTATAATCCATCCGGAAGAAAATAAATAATAATGGAGTGTATAAATACTTCTATTATTAATTGTTTGATAAAAAATGAAACTAATACGCAAAGTATAGCCCATTAGCCATCTCCTCGCCAAATCACATCGTTCCCACGCCATCTTTTGAATGGCTGTCAAGGAACTCTTGGACCGCGAAATTATGAAAAAAATTACCAAGAAGAAAATGGGAGATTGATCAAAACAATTAATTATCCGATGGTACGAAATGCGAATTAAATGCTGGATGAGGCAGGAAGTCGAAACCTTAAAGTTTTGTTTGTTTTCGAATGATTAAACGCTCTGAGAGCTTTGGGCACATTCTTTCCAGTTGTTTACAGAAGAGTTTGAAATTCATAGAGCATGCATAAGAAACAAATTCTTAATGAATAACACATTAAAGAACCTAAAAACGCTAAGCAAGGATTTGTTTTAAAAGCCCTAGTGCAGCAATCAGAAAAACAGTTAGACCGCGATACTTACACAACGGGTATAATACAATTTTTACTTAAATTCCTTTTGAGGTTTACTTTTTTTTCAGAATATTCCGTCTACAGATGTATTATCATAATTACTTTAACAAGATATATGACAGTAGATAAAGATGGAATGTCATGAGCATGGGGAATATTCCGAAAGGAATTTGTGTAATTATTTTATTATAAATTATGACAATAGAAGAAGAAAGTCTTCATTTCAATCTAAAATACATTTGATGTTTATTACAAAGAACAAATAAATAATTAAATGACTTAAATAATTATAAGAGTAACAGGACAATGTCAGAATTTCGATTTTGCAAAACATTATATAAGGCCTTAGCAAAAATTAAAAGCCAATCGTTCGACGTATACGAAGTAAAGAATTGTTTCACGTTTTTTTTAATATTATTTTTTTTTTTTGTGTGTGTTCACCCCTACTTCACTTTAAAGTTCCTCACCCAGGGGACGAGAGATAAATGCTGAGATAATAGCCCCCAGCACCGACACGCGAACTCGTTTGGTTATAATTTTTGGTCCTATGTGATTGCTAGGTAACGCGCTCTAATCCACTCAACCACCCCGCTCTTGCTTTTGTTTTGCGTAATAGAAACAGGAAACATGTAAACCCCACATTATAAATTAACCAAGCAAAGGACATGTGTTATAAAAACAATTTCCTCAATTTAACCCTGCTTAAATAAACAAAATCAATATACGTAATTAAATAAACGAAACAGACGTTTAAATGAATATGTTATAATTATACCCTCTCAAAATACAACTCTTAAATAATTCATAAGACTGGAATTATCCCCTTGATGCTAACGCATATACCAGGGGCATAATCACGAATTAGAAGGTAAAATCCGGGGAGCTATACACAGGGTAGGAAATGCAAATAGGAAACATGAATAAAGATGCCTTATAAACAGAGTAAATAGTGAATACCAAGAAAATGGAGTTTTCTGGTAGTTTTTAATTTTCATTGAGTCCCCAAGGGTGGAGCATTCAAGTCTCTAGGTCGCGCGCGATGGGACTAAACTAAAGGAAACTATGAATAGTGAAAGGAAGCCATTTGAATAATACTAGGTCCGCAGAAAAAATATAATGAAAGAGTTTTCCATCTCCGTACTTAATCCTTATTTCTTAATGAAAACATTATTTTTAGCACATTTTAACATTAGTTTCAATTGTGTTCTTAGGTTTACCTAGTTCGAACTTACGTTAGAATTAGAAATTAGGTTCTTAGATATCGTTCTTAGTATTACCACAAATATTCGTATACTAGATCTATTCGCATATTTAAAATGTTATGTATTAAAATAGTAGTGTAATAGTAGTTATAATGATAAACGAATAGTTGACAGTATAATAAATTATTGGGAAATTAGACTGGGATGATGTCAAAATCACGTTCAATAAGTGAACTTATATTTGCGTGCTGATGTTTCAATCTAAATCTAAGGACTTTATCAGGGCGACTAGATAACAGAATGCCCAGGTAGTCTTATGTTTACTTACTAAGTATAATTTAAATCATAAGCCCACACCCAAACAGCATCTCCAATACTTTTTCATCATAATTGAAGAAAAATTATAAAATACAATCACATAAACTAATAAAACTAAACAAATTAAAAATTTCTACGAATACTACATATTTTCTTTAAGACTTCAAGTGTTTAAACTTATACCATTTTGTATAAGTATGACCAGTATATGCTGTTAGGTATTTCGTGAAATAACACAAAAATCGTAAAAAAGTGAAAAATGATTGGTATAAGCTGGCTATTCTGGTTTGATGAAAAAGTTTGATTAAAATGTTGCTGTAATATCTCGGACATATATTTTTCTTAAATATTACATTGCAGTTCAACAGGAGTTTTCGTTTTCGCACCCAACTTAACTCACACACACACACACACACACACACACACACACACACACACCATTTTGCGGGACTTGGTCGTTTGGACTCAGGAGACCCTAAAGGTGAAAACATAACTACCAACTCGCAATACTTTCCCGTACTATTAATTTCATATAGAGGTAAGTGAAAGTAATAATATTACATTTAACAGATAAATTATTTATTGAAATAATATTATTCTTTATTTGAAATAAAAAGTATAACGACGTATATTCCAATATTTCTCATATTTTATATTTTGTTAAATAATAACCTATGAGTTCATTCTGGTCCTAAATTCATCTCATCAAGAATTATATAAAAAAAAAAAAAAAATTAAAAAAAACAATTATTCTTAAAACGAATAACTTTCAGTTATATATTAATATAAATATAAAGGGTACAAATAATCTTAAACTAAAGATAACACCAAAAAGTTCTAAAAATGATAAATCTTCTTAGTTTAAAGTGCGCTAAATGATAATGAGATATTCGGCACCGTTCCAGCTCATTTGGACTCTTGCCTATTCCAGCAATCATAACAAAATCCCCATTAAACGAAAGCATCAAAAGTTTTTCAATATAATGTCTGAAGTCCATCGTAAAAGTAAAATGGAAAATTATAATTTCATCATTTAAAAGGGTTTTGAACTTTATATTTTAAATGCAGGAAGGAATAAGCACGCTTAGGTCAGGAAACTGAAATTGAACCGAGGGATTTCAAAGCGGATTATGGACTTTAAAATATTGGGCCACTTCCATCAAGTTCGGCTCATGACCAGTTCAATAACTGGGGCGGCAAACTTTTGAAACTTTTAACGATCATAACCAAGTTTGACAGTTCGCGAAATTAAAAATTCGTTCTTAAATAATATTTGAAATCATTAAAAAGAGGAATACATTTTTTTTATTTAACATTTTGGTGCCCTGTACCACTAAATTAGGTTAGAGATACCGTTCGTGGGATTTTTTTTTTTTTTTTTTTTTTTTTTTTTTTTTTATTGAGATATATTACAATTTGTTACAAAATGAACAATAATAATATTGATAAGAGACCACATTCATACTATATATACAGAAAATAATAATAATGGTCAAATTTCATAAAATATAACATAAATTCAAATATATACAATAAAATAATAATAATAAATAAAAAACAAAACAAATCGAAACATAAACCTATTATTGAGATAAATAAAAAGTTGGCAAATAAATAAACATCTTACACACAATCATAACTATATACAATATATACAATTGCTAAAGGGACCCCAGCAAGCGCTTTTTCCTCCACTTGTGGAGGAAAAAGCGGAATCCAAGAGATCCCAGCACCTCCATCTCAGCCGCATCACTGGTCTGAGCCAGTGGAGGCTGAGTTAGGGCGCTGTAGCCACAAACATACCGTACATGAGTGGAGGATCTGACCATTGTCAGAACTCCAGTTTAAATGTTTACAATAGGTCTCGTGGCCACTGCCGTTTCAATCTTCGAGGAGGATTGTAGGGATGGGTGGTGCTGGATAGGGATTGTGCTAGAGGGTTAGGATGATGACTAAGGTTCTGATGAAATTTGGAAAATTTGGATGGTACCAGGTCTAAAACAAACGGAATATTAAGGTCATGGTGTAGGGTACAGTTGGTAACGTAATAAGGAGCATTAACTATTGTTCGGAGGACTTAGGATTGGAAGGATTGGATGCGTTTGATGTTAGAATGTTTAGCTGTCCCCCACAGTTCAAGTCCGTAGGTCCATATAGGTTTCAGTACTGTCTTGTATATTAGTAATTTGTTGTCAACTGTAAGATGAGATTTTCTGTTTAGTAGTCTGTATAACTGGCCGAATCTGCGGTTGAGTTCTTTTCTTTTTAGTCTTGTATGTGGGTTCCACGTCAGTCTTTTGTCTAGTAAAAAGCCGAGATACCGGACTGTGTCTGAGGAAGGAAGCGGTATGGAATTGAAATTAACCGTTGGACAGGATTTGCGTCGAAGGGTGAATGTGACGTGAGTGCATTTGCTTTCGTTCACCTTAATGCGCCAAGCATTGCACCAGTCTTCGACAAGGGAAAGGTGCTTTTGGAGACTTGGCGATGCTGCTTCAGGATCGGAATTGGATGACAAAATGGCGGTATCATCAGCAAATGTTGCCAGAAAGGTATCGGGATCGGTAGGGATATCGGCGGTGTAGAGGATGTAGAGGACGGGTCCTAAGACGCTGCCTTGAGGAACACCGGCCTCAACAGTATAATGTTTGGAAAATTCGGAACCGCAGCGAACTCGGAAGGAGCGGTTTGATAAATAGGATCGGAGGATTAGGTATAAGGATTGAGGTAAATGGGTTTTGAGCTTAAAGAGCAGTCCCGAGTGCCACACCCGGTCAAAAGCTTGAGCTATGTCCAGAAAGGCACCCGAACAATACTCCTTGCACTCAAGGGCGGAGGAAATGTGGTCTACAACTCGGAGGCCTTGGTGAACCGTGGAATGTTGAGGACGAAATCCAAACTGATGTGAAGGAAAATTGTGAAATTTGGCTAGGATTCGTTTTAATAGGAGTTTTTCGAAGATTTTGGAGAGGATCGGGAGCAGGCTAATAGGTCTGTAAGATGAAGTGCTGTGGGAAGGTTTGCCTGGTTTTAGGAAAAGGATGATAGTTGAATGTTTCCATATGAGAGGGAAATAGGTAGTGCGTAGGATACAGTTATAGAGATATGCAAGAAATGTAATGGCTTTGGGAGGAAGTTGTCTTAAGATCTGAGGAGTAAGGAGGTCGTATCCTGGGGATTTACGGAGAGGAAGCTTTTTAAGAAGATATTTAACCTCAGATGGATTTACTGCTTTAGGTGGTAAGGATAGTGGTATTGGTGACATAAGGAACTCTTCAACTGTTGCAGTATGGGTTGGATTGAGCTCAGGATGAGGAGTGAAAACTTTGGAAAGGTGCTGTGCGAATTCCTCGGCTTTATCCTTGTCGGAAGCAGCCCAGGAACTATCACAGCGCCGGAGAGGGTGGGAAATTGTGTGGGATTTTAGAATTCTCTTCGTGACATTCCATAGGGAATTGTCACGAGTCGAGAGAGATGAGAGGTAGGAATTGTAGGATTGGGAACGGAATATCGCCAACTCCCGCTTTAATTTTCTACAAAGAAAGTTGTAAGAGCGGCGATCTTCTGGGTGGCGGGTGCGTTGCCATAATGATCTGGCTCGGCGTTTGGTGTTGATGAGGTCCTTCAGGTGTTGTGGTAAATGGCTTTTGTTAGGAATTCTTTGGGATTGTTTGGGAGAGGAGGCAGTCCAGGCAGCTTGTTGAATCGTGGTTGTAAAGGAATATACGGCATCATCAAGGTCAGTTTGGGTTTTGAGAGGTACTCTGAGGTCAATACCATTGGTGAGGATTTCGCGGAAGAGGTTCCAGTTGACAGGGCCTCTAATGAATGACGGTGGGAAAGGTTTCGGAATAGGAGTTATGGATACATTTAGGATTAATGGACTATGATCAGAGGATAGTTCATCAAGGCGAGTTACGGAATAGTTCAGGGAGCCTAATCCGCTGTGGATGAAGAAGTCGAGGATGTCAGGATTACGGTTAGGATCTGTCGGCCAGTAGGTAGGAGAATCGGGAGGTAGGAGATGAAAGCGTCGGGTGTTGAGTGCAGACTGCAACGTCCGTCCACGAGAATTGGTGGTTCTAGAACCCCACTGTTGATTCTTTGCGTTTAAGTCGGCACCCAAAATGAAGTGATTACCCAAGGAGTTGAGGAAGGATCCAAATTGGGCAGAGGAAATGGGATGTTTAGGAGGGCAGTATGCTGATGCGATGATAAGCGGAAAGGAAAAGGTTTTGATTACAATGGAAGTTGCTTGTAGGTAATCGTGGGCGGGAAGTGGGTGTAAGTGATGGGAGAGGGATCGGCGGACAATGACAGCAGTACCGGCATGGGCTTTGCCGTCTGGATGGTCTGTCCGGTATGTTATGTATTCTGGTATTTTGAAGTACTGTTTAGTGGTTAGTCTAGTTTCAGTAATAAGTGCAACATCAACGTTTTTGTCTTGCAGTACGGCTGTTAGTTCGTCAGTGTGAGTTCTAACATCATTTGCGTTCCAAAGGAGAATGGATAAGGAATTAGGTGAGGTCATTTATGGTTTTTGTAAGGCAGGAATGAGATTTGATACAAGGTTCGTAAGGAGTGATATTAGAGGCATAACAAGGGATTTCATTTCGGAGATAAAGGATGTCATCAAACTGGTAAGGTCTGTGGCGTTTGAAGGAGGAGGAATATGAGAGATTTGTGGTGGATTAGGATTCTTAGGATTGGTTACATTTTGAGAAAGAGGTATATGTGGAATGGATTGAGGTATATTTATTAGTTCCGGCAGGGTCACGGGTTCGGTACTTTGATTCCCACCTCCAAGTAGGTGGGCAAATGATACATTGGCATCAATAAGTTTTGAGGGTTCTCTTCTGGTGCTTGCATGTCTTGTTGTTTCATCCAGTACTTGAGGTTTTTGAAACCTGGTCCTGAGTTCCTTATAGATTTGGCATCCTTTATAGTTGGCCGGGTGGTCCTTGAGGCAGTGAGCACATACAGCTGGTGTTGATTTTGGTTTTGTACACTCCACAGACTTGTGCTGTTCACCGCATTTCACGCATCGAGGTATGTGATGACAATAACTTTTAGTATGACCATATGCTTGACAATTATGGCACTGAATTATCTCTCTCTTTGTGTAAGGTTTTTCAACTCTTACACTGGAATAGTACAATCTATTGAGGTCATAGATTTTTTCAACTCCTTCAGCTGGTTCCAAATCCACAAAAAAGAGGTAGAGGAATTTTATCCTTTAGGACGTTAGTGACTTGCCGCACTTTATAGCCCATCTCCGTTAGTTCTTCTTTAATAGCTTCAACTGGTGTCGAGGGGTGTAAGTTTCTGATTACAACCCTTAAAGCTCTCTCTTGGCGTAGCTGATAGGTATGGAAATCTGCTTTGGTTTCAGTTAGGTATTTCACTATTTTTCTATATGTCTCGGCAGTAGTAGGAGATATTTTGGTATCATTGATTCTACTCATACAGTAGTAGCTGGTAGATTCGGTAATTTTGTTCAATTGCGCACACAACAACTGGAAATTTCTAATATTTTTGACAAATATTGGAGGAGGCTGTGGTTCACTAGGTATAGGAGTAGATTCCATGTTTTCTTTTTCATTATGTAAAATCTGAAAAGGATTTGGGGTGAAAAACGGCGATTCGTCAGTCATCCCTTGTGACGATGTGCCAGGTTGTGGTTCAGATTCTGAATTAGTACCGGAAGGGGTTGCTTGTAGATTTAATCTTTTATTAGTATCACGGCGGGGTCTTTGTTTTGTAGGTGACGGGATTGAACCACTAGATCTAGATCTTTTAGTTGAAGCTTTGGAGGACATTACTTGATGATAATATCGCATTTCATGTATAGAAAGTAATTAAATAATAACCAGATGTGGGGAAAAAACAATAACTTAAAAAAGTTAAGCAAGACCAGCCTTGCCGGGCTATTGGCAATCAGCTGATATGAAGAGGTGACTCAGCATTCACTTTACACTGTAAATTATATCACAACTTACCGCTGTTTGCTCCAATAATAACTGTTGTTGTTATCCTGAAGTCTGATGATGTTTTCAAGACTGTGCTGAAGTGAAATCCAACTGTAAAAGCAAGAAATCCGAGAGCCGACTTGAAATATGACTGCTATACTCACGCGCATGCGCAGAACCTTGATTAACTGTTCGTGGGATTAATTACAATTGTTTGAATAATTATCTTTGATGAATTCAATAACGTTAGAGTGGAATTTTTGTCCTTCCCTAGTAGTTGTAGCAGTTCGAGCCCATCGATTCCATTCTTTCTTCTTTCTCGTAGGTATTTGTTGCCCTCCACCATTATGTGTCAGTTGTGACTTGTTCCTTACAGTGTTCAAATTTTGGTGGAGGTGCGCCTTCCAATAAACATCTGTGTGTTAGCCTCGTGTGTCCTATCTTCAGTCTTGTGAACACTAATTGCTCTCTTCTTTGGTCTGAGGCGAGGTTCCAGGGCATCGTGTGGGTTCTTATTGACTTGAGTAAGTTGTCTTGATCATCTTCCAGTCGATTCGAGTTCGAAGCTTCCTTGGTTTCATTTCTCATTTTTTATTTCAATTCGGGCAAGGGAATGGAAATTCAGAGAACTGGAAAGATGGTACAGGCTAGTTTAGCAGCGTTATCCGCTAAAAAAAAAAAAACGCTAGAATTTGTAAAATTCTTTATAGAAATATAGAAAAGTATATAAAAACTTTAGTGCACCAACAAAAACAAGACATTTTTTTTTAAACTGTTTTCATTCCTTGTCTAATCTTTTTTTTCTAAAAGATCATATCTAAAATCATTTTCTATAGAGTAGAATACCCACTACTGTCATTTTTTTAAAAACAAGAAATGAGAAGAGTAAAAAAAAAAAAAAAATCCCGTTGGATACTGAGATTAATGTAAAATGGAAAAATTAGCCTAATAACAAACAAAAATTACTGCAATAATGTCCTTCAATACTGAATTAAGGACTAGATTTTCCTAAAAAGGAGACCATCCAAAATTGTACAGAAACTAAATAAATAAAATCACTAAATAAACATTTGTACCATCAAACAATAAAAATTACTGTTCTTATTAGATGTAATCCAATATGAGTAAAAATATAATTAAACTACTTATTAAATTATTTTTAAATCTGGTGCGCGCAGCACACGATTTTCACTTAACTCCGTTGTTAAAATCTATTTGAGAATTTTTAAATACAGTTAACGATGAAAATAAATTGTTGAAGGATTATGAAATAAGTGTTTTATTAAATTATCTCTTGTATTATTAGATAATGTTTTTTTCTAAAATCTTCAGCTTTCAAATGGTATACGAGTATTATATATCTGTGCATATTATATATATATTATATATTACTGCATTTAAGTTGAAAAACACAAAAATTGAATAAAAAAATGTTTGCTTTTTTCTCCTGTATTTGGATATAGTACTCGCTTAGATATTTACCCATTTTTTATCAATGCTAACAAGGTTAATTTTTTGGATTTAAAAAATTAAGGGTACTTTAGAGGAAGAAAATGATAATGATAAGACACTTGGGAATGGTTTAAAACGAGTATCAGACCTCAGGTAGAGAAGAGACTACATACCCCAGGACTGCTCTACGGTCGGCATCTGATTCCAGGAAAACGAAGTCCCCTCTAACGAAGAAATACTGTATAGCATAAAATATAGTGGGCAACGTGTTGAGAAGGTTAGGAATCCGGAGCATTCTCGGCATGCAGATGGGAAATATTGCATACAAGCTAGCTCGCCTGCATACAAGTCAGGGCTTCGGGGTAAAGCTTTCAATATGCAAAAAAACTTTCACATTGTATTCATAAATATATATATGAACAATTTCTGTTACAGAAATTTCCAATAAATAAACATAGTTGTGCGAGGATTAGTTATTTAATTCTAGTCCTAGAAAACCAGTTTGTTACATTATTATAATCCATACATTGTATGGAAGAATTACATTTTTTTTTTTTTTTTTTTTTTTTTTGTATGAAAGAGTACATGGAACTTTTCCTCTTTCAAAAGGAAAGGTGATTTCCACCAGGCTTTAGAAACTGGTAAAAAAACATAAGATCCGAGAAATATTCTTAGTTGATGATTTATCTATACATTAAAACAAGAAATATGTTTTTATATCTAACGCTTCATCCTATCATACGAAAAAATATATATAATATAACACACACACACACACACACACACACACACACACACAATATATATATATATATATATATATATATATATATATATATATATATATATATATCGCGGGGACATTAGAAACAGGCGACTAAAATTTTATGGACACATCAGCAGGCTTCCAGAGGCGACGCACTAACAGAATCTTCAGATACATCCAGGGACTCAAGATCACTAAAGCCTGGATGACACAATTGATCTGTAAAGAGCTCAGACTGATTCAGCGGACGTAATGGACAAAGGCGTCTATAGTCACAAAGTGTATACGTGGGAGGTGATGTCACAGAAAGTACCTGAAGCCCAAAGGCTAAAGTGGACTGGAGAAAGGAAGAGATTCTTCAATGAACGAATGGAGGAGTGCTGGAGAATCAGGAAGAAGTATTCATCATTATTTTGCGAGGTCTGATAGAATCCTAGAATATATCTTCAAGTCTATACAACAATAACATTTAGTTACCTTCAACAATGGAATAACTATTTTAAGAGTCACCTAAAGCTCAATTTATTCAAAGAATGACCCAAAATTTTTGCTTACTGCTTAATAAGACTAGTGAGGCAGTCCCGCAATCTTGACTGTTTAGAAAAAAAAACATTATTATAAAAACCTATATCAGCAATTCGTAAATTTAAGGAAAGAATTTAAAATTAGGAGGTAACTATGGCATAGAGTACCTAAAACGTAACGAGACCCTAAATATTATCCACAAAACAACGTATTTAAGCACGTTTAATGAAATATTGGACATAGCATTAGTCTACTGCTATTCAAGTTGTGATGGTAATTTATTTATTATCTTACTTTAGCCGTAAGCTGACCCTGGGGTATGAAGACCCTTATGGGACACATCCAGCCTGTATAAAAAGATTTATCCAAAAATGGATAAAAAAAAAACCTGGCGGCTGAGTGTGATAAAGGCCTAATCATTGCACAGTCGTTGGCCTAGAAACAGTAGGAATCTCTAAATCTAGTGACCCTTCAAGAGATTTTACACATACAGGTTTTTTTTTAATGTATTTCTTTATTTATTTTTTTAATGTAATAAAACGTTCTTAGAACGAAAAGTTAGAAACGAAGTACAGAGTAGCTAACAGCATTCTGCACTCACCATACCTAATAGAATTTTTAATAAAAAAAAGGAAAGTGATCAGATGATCACAAACCTGTATAAATTGTTAGTTATCATCTCAGAACTTTCAAACTACAATGAAATAACTGACATGTCTGTCAGAGTTAAAAAAAAAAAAAGAAAAGCTTTTCATCCAAACTTTAACATAAAAAAATTGTTTTGTTTTATTTAGAATATCTTCAATATAAAGTTTCAGTCAGTAGCAGTCCCATTTCCGAACTACCCGTCAATCGTCTCTGCTTTCTTTGTCCCTTTTATTCAAGAAATCTTGTACTTTTTCTTTCGATTTCGAATTCTTTCATTATCAGTATTCGACATAAAACATTTGTTTAAGATGAGCATACTACCATTTTTTTTTTTTTATTCTTCCTAACACATACGAGTACATTACAAATGACATTCTTTTTCTGACTTCGTTGATGTCTCCTCCTTAAAAGTTTCCGAAGTACGCCATTATACGACTAATTAAAAAAAATAACCATTAAATTTTCAAATATCCATTGTTTGTTTAAGATGAGCATACAACCAATTTTTTTTTTTTCGATTCTTCCTAATACATCCATCTTTATTGACGTTCTGATTCTGATTTCGTTGATTATGGTATATTATATTCATTAAAAAATTGTTAAAAGTTTCCGAAGTACGCCATTAAACGACTAATTAAAAAAAATAATCATTAAATTTTCAAAGTATCCAGTCTAAACTTATAAAGCAAAAGTAAGTTACTTCTGACTAAATTAATATATTGTTAAAATACAAATAAAGAGGCAGGAAATACAGGAGGTATAGTTTTCTCACATTAATGTAAATAACGTCAATAAACCAGTATTAAAATTGGCCAATTTGCCATAAACCTCATACATTGTTAAGATTATAAATAAAAAATAGTATAAACTGTATTCACATATTTACAAATTGACAAAATGTTTACAAATTATTTCGTCATTCTTACAATCAGGATATTTTTGTTTTTTGTTTTTTTATATTTATAGTCCATTAGCCAAAATTACTAAAATATGACCAAATGAATTGAGATTACATTATGATAGTTTGGTCCTATCCTCTACAATATATACACGGCTGATATTCCTCTTTGCCCTGATACCTTCCTAGCAACGTACGCTATCCTATCCTCTCACTTAGAACCCGAAATAGCATCTACAGGCCTCCAAACGCACCTTCCTCAAATTGAAGACTGGTGTAACAACTGGAAAATCAAAGTCAATCAATCCAAATGCAGACATGTCACCTTTACCCTTCGAAGACAATCCTGCCCTCCAGTTCTCTTTAACTCCGTTCCGCTTCCTTTCTCCGACACAGTCCGGTATCTTGGCTTCCTTCTGGACAAAAGACTAACTTGGAACCCGCATACTAGACTTAAACGACAAGAACTTAATCGACGATTTGGACAATTATACAGACTACTGAACAGAAATTCTAAATTATCTATCGAGAACAAACTGCTAATATACAAGACAGTACTGAAACCTATCTGGACCTACGGACTTGAACTGTGGGGGACAGCCAAATTTTCTAACATCAAACGCATTCAATCCTTCCAATCAAAAGTCCTCCGAACAATAGTTAATGCTCCTTATTTTGTATCCAACCATACCTTACACCGCGACCTAAATATTCCATTTATTTTAGACCTTATACCATTAAAATTCTCTAAATTCCATCAGGACCTTATCCATCACCCTAATCCCCTAGCTCAATCCTTATCCAGCTCCACACATCCTTACCATCCTCCTAGAAGGTTGAAACGGCAGTGGCCTCGAGACCTCTTGTAAAATGTATATTGGAGTTCTAGCATTGGCTAGATTCTCCACTCACGTGCTGTATGCTTGTGAATTGTATATAGGTATGAGTGACTTTTGTATATATTTTTATTGATTTTGTTTTGTATATATTTATATTGTCTTATTATTATATAAATTTATTGTCTTGTATATATCGTGTAAAAAAAAAAAATGTCCTAAATTGGACAGATTGTAATATTGTTCAATAAAGAATTGTTCTTAAATATTATGATAGTAGGAAAAATTATACAAAAAACCTACATATTTATAAATTAATGTTTTGTACAGATGTCGTTACTTGTTGTACATGTCTTTAAACTCTACCTCGATGTAAATTGTTAAGTACAAATAATCTGAACAGTAAACTAAGACAATATTATGTGTTAACATACCCCATAAATTTAATTAAATCAAACAAAAATAAAAATATTGGTTTTAGGGTGAATGGTCGCGGAGGTTGTAAGCGCCTGAGGCGAGATTTCGCCAGGCGTCCGTTCCCACGCTTCTAAATCGGCCAATTCAACAAATTTCGAATAACTAGCAGATATTTTTAGTTATCGGGTTGTTAAATAAGTTCGTAGTGTTTTTTTTTTTACTGGTGATATTAATAAAAACTTCAGATTCTTGTTAAAAGATATGTTAAAGGATTCTGCGTTATTCTGTGTCGTAAAGTGAGGGTTGTCAAAAACCAATGCTTGGATTGGGTCATCAACAGTTAAAGGACGACCTGAGCTCTTTGGGTCTTTCAATTCAAAATTTCCGATCCATGCAAGCCACTTACGGACGGTGCTTTCCCCTAAGGCATCATCGACATACACACTACAAATTTCGTTAACCGTCTGTGCAGTGGATTTTTTTTTTTCGGCTGTAAGAAATCGTTAAATAAAGAAAAAAAATTTTTCTTCCATATTGAGCAAGCAAAATACCACTCAAACATGAAGAATTTTGTTGAAACTGATCCATAAAAGCAAATTAACTACTACTTAAACTAATCCTCATATTTTTACAATTTAAATTTAAAAAATTATATTTCAGAAAAAGCAAGGTAATAAGGACATATTAAAAATATTGTTATCGTTATTTAATAAATACAGTAGATTTTCTTATTTTAGGAGCGTATATATAGGCTGAGATGTTACAATTTCAAAAAAAAAAAATCAGAAAACCAGAAGAGTCACTTTAAGCAATGCATTTTGTATCTTTTTTCTATTTTAAATAAGCTTACTATATCGATTTAAAATTTATTGGGCTTTAATATAATGTAGGTTTCATTCTGATTGAAATAATCTGACATGGCTGAAATATGAAAAAGTACCTTTAATTAGCGAGATTAAAAAAAAAAACCATTACCATCTTGTTAGCATTGATAAAACGCGGATAAATATAAAAGTTGAATGACTTTGATAACCAACTAAAGTAGAAAAGAGCAAAATTCTTTTTTAGATTTTTTTTCCAACAAAAGAACAGTAATAAAGATGTATAATATAACATTGGAAAGCTAAAGATTTTAGAAAAAAATATTATCTTATATACAAAGTTATATAAGGTAAGAAGAGAGACGAAAAGCAGAAAAAACAAAAGTATTTTAACTAAGTAATTAAGATAAGATTATTTAATAAAACACGTGTTTCCATTGTATATATAGTATCTAATTGTATATATAGTTCTTAAATTGATTATAACCACGGAGGTAAGCGTATGTCGTGTGTTACGTGCACCAGATTTTTAAAGTCTATAATGATTTTAGTATAATAATAATAACTTTTATTCGGTGGTGATATAGTATTTATTTTTCGGTTGGTTAAAATGCATATATATAATTCTCAGATAGCATTCAATATAACTAATTTATCAATTTAAGTGCTAGAACTTTAACTATAGACATTATTATGAACATAATTCGTCAAACCTATGATTGTTTCTCTAAAACATGGCATGATGGTAATAAAGAATTGTTTCTTAAATTTAAAAAAAAATTTATTGATTGTAATTTACAACTGTATTAAACAACACAATGAGTAAATGTGCAGAATGAAGAAAAGTCATGAATATGTCTTGAGAAGTTCAAGACAATGGGGTTTGTGTGGGCAGGGAGTTTAGAATGAAAAGAGGTGTATCTATCATGGGATATGTCTGCAAACAAGGGATGTTTAGGTCATTACGGAAAAGTTGATTCCTGACAAAATAAGGGGCATTCAGCATTTTGCGAAGGATTTTGGATTGTAAGGATTGGATGCAGGAGGAAATAGATGGTTTAGTAGAGCCCCAAAGCTCGATTCCATATGTCCAAATAGGTCTGATAACAGTCATGAGAATAAGTCTTTTGTAATATACTAGAAGTTTTAAACGTTTGTCTAGTAAGTGATGTAATAATCGGTATCTTCGAGCAGTTTCTTGTCGTTTCAGTCTTATGTGAGTTATAGATTTTTCTTAAATCTATAACAAGTTATAGCCCAGAATAATACTTCTAGATGCTACAACCCAATAGAAAATTCGAGATAGAAACGGTATGTCCAAAAGCAATAATAGGAGAGATATTGGAAATCATGCAACTATACCAATATAGAATAAGGATTGGCGGGGGAGATGGGCCTGTTGAATCCCGACGTTATCACATTCTGCTAAGTCCTCAATAAAGCATCTCAAAAGCTCTCCCCGTTCCGCTTATATCTCTCCGGTATCTGTCCCATATTTGGTATACCGACTCAACTTTACTTATTGCCATCGATCTCTTCATAAATGGCGCCTGTCACGGCTGGAGAGATCCTTAGCTGATAGGAATCATCCATTACCAGAAGTTCCATGAATCAGAGGCCTACCATATTTCTTCCTTTTGAAAAAAGATATGTGTATAGACCATTCTGGAAGTTCATAAATGATTTAAAGCTTCTGATGATGTATGTGTTTGATTGATAGTTCATGAGCTCCGTCCGATTCGAAATAATATTATTACGGGGCTCGATCCTGGCTGTATGGTATCCTTCAAATCCTTAAACCTATTTTAATATATTTATTATATAAAAAGATACTACAGCATTTTTCCAACGTTTTGAGACAGGTGGTGGTATTAAGATAGTAAGCAGCGGATTGGCAACCTGAGCTGACGGAACCTAATAAATCCATTGCAGTTAAGCTCTAAACTGGAAAAATAAATTTTCTTTAACAAGGCATAAAAAAATTATTCCTAAAATTTAAGTAGTTATGTAGACCTATAAAATACAATTGGAAAGACGAAGATTTTAGAAAAATTAATATGCAATAAAACAAGTTATACAAGTTAATAGAAAGATGTTATCAACGCATAAACTTATGCAAAAATATTATTTGTAATTTTGTGAATTAGGGAGATCATCGTGATTCATGGTGATGGTACAGGTTATATACTTCATGCAGTAGGTAAGATTTAAGAACAAAATATTATCTACCAAATCGTGCATAAGTTGCTAAAATGAAGGAATGGTTGTAATAAACTAATACTGTAAAAAGTTATTTATACTTTTAGATCATTTCACAAAAAATTGTAGTTCCACTGTATACTAAATGGTACTCCTATGGAAACTAAATTAACTTTAAAACACTTCAATGTATTAGAAAAAACCTTATAAAATTTAAAATTGTCATAAACCGGATAAAACAAGAACCGTTATATAAACAAAATAATAAACTAAACCCATTTTCGATGTTTTGACCAATTTATGTTTCTAATTTCTGCCGATAATTAAATAAACAATTAATAGACATAATATTTTCTTGCTAAGTGCACTTTTCGTTACGATGAACTCATAATCCTAAAGTAAACAACTTTTAATTGGTCAAACTGAAGTTTTTAAAAAATAAATTACACCACATTTAAATTGCCCTCGTGCGAAACAAGCGCCAGTTATGACATAAAATATATCAGATAATACATATTTTTTTTTATTCTGAATTAAAGCCGCCATTCTTGTTGATTCTTAGTCAAAAATTCTTAACAATTGAAATATTGGGTTGTCCGGAAAGTTCGTAGAGAAATTCAAACAAAAATTAAAATTTATGAACAGCCTAAAATGTATTTATTTGATCAACAATATAGTTACCCCCGTTAGGAAATACCCTTTCCCAAAGGCTTGGAAGGTCCATGATCCATTTTTTCAAAAAATCACTGTCTTAACTCCAGACGAACAATTAAAAGTCCGTTTTGATGTCATCTTCTGAAGAGTAGAATTTCCCTAGTAGATTTTCGAGGGAACGGAAAAGATGGAAATCCGAAGGAGCAATGTCAGGATAGTACGACGGGTAAAACCTCCCATCTGAAGCTTAAAAACGTTTGCTGAGTCCATAAGACACATGGGGCATAGCACTCCTTTCCGATTTGCCAACTCTAGCCGTTTCTCCTCAATTGCTGCCTTCAATCGATCTAACTGGGCCTGGTAAAAGTCCGTATTTATTGTTTTGTTTCATGGAATGGGTCCCTTCCAATCCCGCCAAATACTGAGTATCACCTTTCTTGGATGCAAGCCTCCCTTTGGTGATGCGAGCGGCGATGTTCCAGGCAACCCCTCAAGATTTTTCTGTTTTGATTGGTGTTGAGGTAGAGAATCCATTTTTAGTTACCAGTAACAAATTGTTTCAAAAATGGATCCCCCACATTTTTTTTTCAGCAGCAAATCACAATATGAAATCCTTTCAATAAGATCCATTTCACTGAGCTCATGGGAACCCAAACGTCGTAAAGACAGACATATCCGGCCTTCTTCAGATGATCAAAAGCGATCGATTTGCAGACTCTTAACTCCGCAACTATCTCACGGACAGTAATCCGTGGATTGTTTGCAATGGCCATCATATCCTCGATATCAAGAGACGAACTCCGGCCAGCTCGGGGTAGGTCTTTCAAACTGAAATCTCTACTGATAACCACTTCAGAACCGTGCTATCAACAATTGAATCGCTGGCATACACGGCACGAATCTTTCTTGCAGTTTGGGCTGCGTTCTTCTCTTTTTTAAAAAATAACAGCATAATATGCCGAAAATGAACTGAATCGTCACTCATGTTGGTTTGCAATTAACTACACTACTGGACCTTAATAAAGACGAATTCAGTGTGTAAACATAGTTAATTCCACGAAGATTAAAATAATACAAAGAAACATTAGCTTTGTGATTAATTTTTTAATTTTTAATTCATATTTTGATTCATTTTTAAGTCTCTACGAACTTTTTGGACAACCCAATACATTGTAGCAATGATCCGGTTCCAAATAGACCACCATTTTTGACTCAATTTTCCTTTTAAAAGAATGGATAAACTATACGAGCTTTTGGTAATAGCGCAAGCTTTATCATATACACCAACACAATCTATTCTACGAGGCAGTTTGAAAACCTTAAAAATTGGTACAGCAGAAACTAGGGAAAGACATGTTTCACGATACCTTCCTCCCTCATAATATATTTAATATTGGGTAAGCGAAATTAAAAAGGAGGAAATACATAGAAGGTATATTCCAGTAGCCGGACAAAGACTGGAGTGGGTGACAAAGAGGACGGTTATATAAGTGGGAGGGGAACTAACCGAGTCCTAACAGAGACAAAGACGTAGGGGAGCGCCCAGGACTGATGTGACAGCTCGGCTCCGCTTCCTCTAGTTCTAATTCAACTCACATAAATCCTAAAGGGGAGGGGGATTACCAGGGTATATGCAGAAAATTTTCACTTATTTCCATAAAAAAACTAGAAACAGTTATGAAAAATTTGGTGCGCGCAACACACGACTTTCACCCACCTTCGTTATTTGTATCGATTTAAGAATTTTTAAACAAATTTAGAAACAAAAATAAATTGTTAAAGAATTATTTACATTGGATTTTAATAGAAACAGGTGTTTTCTTAAATAATCTATTATATTATTATTTAAAATAATCAGTTTATCGACTTTTCATCACTATCCATTAACTTTTACAAGATAATATTTTTTCTAAAATCTTTCTCTTTCAGACAGTATACATACGTTCATATTATTGTTCCTAATATCCAAAATTACATAAAAAAAAAGTAGTTATGCTCTTTTATCCTTTTGTTGGTCATCAAATTCGCCCAACTTGTATATTAGCCTCCTTCATCAATGTCATTAAGATGATATGGTTGACATTTTGTAATGTACAAAATTAAAGGTAGATCAAAGGAAGAAAAATTTAAAAATCTGCATTTAAGCCTGTAACACTATTTCAATTAGAACATACATTACATGAAAGCCCATTAAATTTTACATCGACATAGCGAGTTTAATAAAAATCGTTAGGACCGTTTTCGAGAAAATCGTAAATGGTTCAAAATGCAACATCTCGGACGTATAGTTATGAATGAAATTTCATTTTCGTAAACATTTTCTTTTTCGTGCTGGACTTACCACACACAGACATTTTTGCGTGACTTGGTTATTTGGACTCAGGGGACCCTAAAACGTGTATTTTCGTTGTAAACTGGACTGTAAAAATTGTCCCGATCGCAATACTTTCTCTTACTATATATTTCATATATAGGTAAGTAAAAGTAAAAAACAAGTTATATGTAACATAAATATTATTTTGACTAATTACAAGTAAAATATATTTTAAATAATAGCTTCTTTTTTTTTTTACATATAAGCATTGTGTCACACTTTTTTATTCGAAAAGCAAAGAAATGTAATAATATTGCTGACTAGACTTAATCATAAATTGGTCAATAAATAAAATTTGGTTCAGTTTCTTTGTTGTGAAGCATGTATTACAGAAAATTTAATTTACCCATTCAAATTTGACTGCAATGTATGTTTTCAAAAACTATAGAAATGACAAAGGTTCCTATTCAATTCGGTTAATTTTTTTTCTTGTAATGCGACAGGCCGTGTGGTGTAATTTGCTGGAAATGAATACACTTGCGTTTTTCGATGAATTTGTACAGGGTAGGGTCATCACACACCTATTATTGTAAGTGTTCTACAGTTGCTGACAGATCTCACATATCCGGGGAGAGAGAGGCTGTGAGTGAATTACCATAAAATTGAATGCTTGAAAAAGTCCTTCCTATATATACGCTTGTAATTCTGTTAGGAAAATAGAGGACACAATTTACAAATCCGTTTTTCCTAATTAATAAGTAAATACTATTTTTTTAATCTAAATCATTGAAATAATAATAATTCTTTCTTTATTCTGGGACAAGTCCCTTTAGAATAATACAGCAGGAAACAAAAAGTGGACTTATGACTACAGTCTTAGAGTATAATAATTGAAAACAATAGAATTGAACTAATAACCTGAACAAAGAAGATAACATAAAAGATAAATTCTAATAAAAATGCACAAAAAATAAAAATAAATGTAAGTTAACATGAAAACAATAAAAAAAACTGATTTTTATTTTTTGCTAAAAATAAAACTGAAATAGGTACAGAACTAACAGAAATGTTGCGTTTTGAAATTAACATCAGTGATACACCATTTTTCTTTGGATTACAAATTTCTTTTCATTTTAGCTAATTTTTTTTTTTTTTTTTTTTTTTTTTTTTTCTAAGCCCCATGGGATTTGGGGTTGAAATCAGGAAAGGATAGGGGATGAATCGTGGATCTCTTGTACTGCATCAGATGCATTCTAAGAGGGGTCTGAGGATAGGAAGATTTTCGGAGTCGGGAAGCAGTTTTAAGTCAGTTCTAGTGATGGGGCTCACTAGTCTTTTAAGTCAGTGAAAGTAAGTTATGTTTCCTCAGTCTAGTCTGAGTGTTTGTACGTGGTCCTGCCAGCGCTGTGGCCGTCCTGTTGGAGTCAATGTATTAAACAGTGGGTTCGTGCAGTACCGGAGGCTATCAAAGAATTTGATATGCCTGCGGGAGATGAACTCCGTCACTGTCGGGAGGTCTAGGGTGTCATGTAACTGGTCTGTCTTTGTCCTCTGTAGTGAGGTATGCCTTACCATTCGTCGCAATACGCCGTTTTGAAACTGCTGGAGCCTCTTTGCCGTCGGTGCTGTAACGTTGTTTAGCAACGGTGCTCCGTAAAGGAGGGCCGGTCTGAGAACGGCTTTGTAAATTAATATTTTCAGGCGAAGTGATAGGTTTGGAGACATCAGTAAGTGATTCAATCGATAGGACTTTGTCCTAACCGATTTAATCTTCTTTAGGCAGTGATCTATCCTAACTATCCTATTGGCTGGCTGATTTTCGACTCCTGCTACCTTGTAGGTCTTCGGTAGTGGGGGCTTGTTCTTTTGGAAAGAAAAAATAATACAGTCGGTCTTCTTGGGATTAACTGTAATATTTAGTCTTTCCAGTTTTGTTGTTATTTTATTGCATGCCAACTCCGCCTGTTGTAGAGCTGTCTCTGCGTTCATCGAGCTACTAGTAGATCGCTATGTCATCGGCATAGGCCGCTACAGTAGCTTTTGTGTATTTCGCTCCAACAGTTTCTGCCGTGAATATTGAAAATAGAACTGGAGATAGCACGGACCCTTGGGGAACTCCGCAGGTCAGGTCGAACTCCTTGGAGAAGGCTCTGCCAACCAGCACTTCTATTTTACGCCCCTGCAAGAAGGACCGCAAGGTGGTGTAGAGCTGCTCTGGAAATTCGTTGTCTAGCAGTGTCTTACATAGTAAACTATGGGACACTGAGTCAAACGCTTCCGTACAGTCTATTGAGATCATTGCGGTGGCGTCGTTTTTATTTGTGCTTCGACTTACTTCCGCTAGTAGCTTCGCCAGGTGGTGATCCGGGCAGAGTCCGGCCTGAAAGCCAGTCTGCTCTGGTGGGATTAGAGCTACCTCTGAGCAATAAGTCTTGAGATAATTAAGAATAATTTTCTCAAAAATCTTGTCCAGGTGCGGAAGCAAGCTGATTGGTCTATAGTCGGCTGGCTGGGATCCATTCTTCGCGGGGTTTCAGTAGCGGAAAAAGAATAGCTCTTTTCCATGCCTCAGGGAAGTATCTAATTGATTATTGACAGCTTTATAAACAGTTATACCATAATATAGTTATTGAGAAACAATAAACCATTGTGTAGTGATTTGCAGCGTTTTTATTTTTGGACGGATCAGTACTTAAAAGATAAAAAAAAAACATGTGGCTTTAGTATTCCTCCCTGATTTGAAAAACAATATATCATGCATACTGTCTATCTATATTAACTGTTTTGTTTTGTTCAGTCAGGGTGTTTAGAAGGGAAAGGATGAACTAAATAATCCACTAATAAAATTTATATTTAAGACAAGAAACTGCCAGACGTTTTCGACTACTTCAACACTTACTAGACAAACGCTCTAACCTTCCACTTAAGTACAAAAGGCTCATCTATATGACTATCATCAGACCGATATGGACTTATGGAGTAGAGATTTGGGGCTCTACTAAACCATCAAATTCTTCCCGTCTCCAATCCTTGCAATAAAAAATCCTTCGAAAAATCCTCAACGCTCCTTATTTTGTCACAAATAAACTCATCCATAAAGACCTTAACGTTCCCTATGTTGCTGACTTGGAGCGAACCAGGTACCACTCCTTTCAATGACAAACTCCATTCCCACTCTAATCCACTTGTTTCAATCCTTGCTTCCTCTACAATCCCTGATAATCCTCCGAGGCGTCCGAAAAGAAGATGGCCACGAGACCTTCTAGTTTAGCATAGTCTTTGGGGAGCTGCCAATGGGTAGTATCCACACATGTGAATCCATGATATTTTTATCTTGTATCTCATTTACTAGATGTATATCATTATACAGTTCTAAATAGCAATAAATCTATTAAAAAAAAAAAAAAAAATTATATTTAATCATCTACGTACATTTAGACATTGTTAAATTGATTATCTTTTTTTTCATTCAAACCAACACAGCTCCTGAACGGTAGGTTCAATGAGGAATGTTATTAAACAAAAAATATTTCCTACTCAATTTTTGACAGCAAACTGTCTGTCATTATCGACAATCCGAGCAGCACCAACTGAGCTGAGAAACTGAGGGTAAAAAAAACGTTTTACGATGAAAGTAACAGAAACCTCTCCTCTCCCCAGCCAAAAATATTAGATTTAATACATCAAGATAGCAATAATATTTACACATAGATATATAAAATACCTAACACTTAAATACATTTATAATGTGAAATGATAACTTTTTTAGAACGTATTTTACTTTAGAGAAGATTATAAATGTAAAGATCGCAGAATCAAATCTACTTTTCACTTTGTAATGCTCCCAATCCCCTCGAGAAATCCTCTTAATTAGGGGAGAGCCCAAGTTTAAAAAATACTTTGTAAAAAAGTTTAAAAACAGCTAAGTACGAAGTAATTTAATCTTCACATACCCAACCCTCGCAAGGGATTAAGTTAAAAAGAGTTCAACTCCATAACAAGGCTAAAAGTTTATATTCCATTAACTGAAGTGTTATCTTCAGAACGAAACTACGAAAAGGCAACGGTTTTTTGATTAGAAATTAATTTAGGAGGTAACCTAGAACTTTATAAGAGAGTGATATTAAAAATTTACTATTTTTTCATAAACTATGTTAAAAACCTAATCAAGTTAAAAATTATCTTAATTTCAAAATATTGTTAAAATTTGGTATCTACCGATCATATGTATAGTGCCTGACTTTTTACTTTCACTTACTGTATATAGTAAGGGGAAGTATTGCGATCGTGAAAATTTTCGAATTCCAGTTTTCAACGGAAATACACGTTTTAGGGTCCCCTGAGTCCTAATAACAAAGTCCCGCAAAAAGGTCTGCGTGTGTGGTAACTCCCTGGCGGAAACGGTAAGTCCTATGAAACTGAAATTTCATATTTATTTTTTTCCTCTAAAGTACCTTTAATTTTGTAGATTCAATAATAATAACTAGATTATCTTGTTAACGCTGATGAAAAACAGGTAAATAAATAAATTGAATAAATTCGATACCCAACTAAAGGAGAAAACAGAAAAAATATATTTTGTATGCAATTTTTTGTTTTTGAACATAAGAACAGTAATATACATGTATGATATACCGTTGGAAAGCTTGAGATTTTAAAAAAAATATTATCTCATACACAATCAATTGATACAAGTGATTATTTTAGATAATAAGGTAATCGATTTTTTAATAAAACACATGTTTTTTATAGAAATTCCATTTAATTAATTCTTTAATGATTTCACTCATTTTTATATCTAACTGTATTTGAAAATTCTTTAATTTATTTTAAAAATGGAGGTAAGTGAAAGTTGTGTGTTGCTCGCACCAGATTTTTTTTTAACAAAAAAGAAGGTCGAAAAACGTTCCTTTTATACTTTATGATAAACTAACCTGCAGCTTCGATTCAGTTAGTTTTAATTCCTGTTAATTAATACAGTTTTATAGTAAGAGCAACTATATGCAAATAACATTGTTATCAATCAATCAGTTAGTACTTCTACTATTTTTGAACAACAAATAAACTGTTATTCTCTACTAACATATGTTAATTTTATTTCCCTAAATTTAAAAAAATATGCCACTAGAAAAAGGCATAGTAATAATCACTCATTACATTTTAGTTCTTATGTAAACATAATCGTTATAGATAGTCTCAATTCGTTGAAAGATAAATCTGAATTAATAACGATTGTTGTTGAAGGTTTTTTAATAATAACCGGGTTTTCAGATGCCAGAAGTAAGTCCTATGACGTTTTAAAAGTCAAACATTGTTTAGCTTATTAAAATCATTTAAAAAACAATAACATCAAATATGGATACGAAGTCTATTATGCTATTTTTTGGTATATATTTAGTAACTTTGCTAATACCGGTCAAGTTAAGGTGATTTTGCCTTTAAGCAGTTATAAATAAGATTATTTCAAATGAGTACTAATAATTCTACAGGAGGTATAGTTTTTGAGTTATTTGAAAACTAATTTTTTTAAACGTTTTAGAAATCTATTTCTTTTCAAACACCTAGCATTTTTGCAAACCCACTTTATTGCACATATAGACGTTAACACGAACCTCCAGGTCAAATTACAGCTTTAGAACCATAGTAATTTATCGAACTTTATTTATTTATTAATTAGGAGAAACTGTTTTTTTTTTTATTCATTATTCGGGTTTAAACACATCTTGAAACGTAAACCGTCAAATTTTGAAGGGACATAATTTTTTTTTGGTATATTACACTGGTTCATTATTTGAAATAATCAACCAAAAAGACTATATTATTCAAATTAATCAGAGAACTTATATATGTTTGATATATCAATTACACATTATTAAATCTTCAGGTTTTAATTATATTTTCAAAAAGCATATTAGATACAATAAAAACACAGTACTTTCGCTGTAATAGCGTAAGAAGACTAATATTTAATATTAATCGTAGCCAAAGTCAGTTTTGAAACAGTAGAAAAATCTATTTAAAAAACCAACACAATAAAATAGATTTAAAGTGAAACTAAAAAAAATCTGGTGCGGGCAACACACGACTTTCACTTACCTCCGTTTTTAGAATCAATTAAAGAATTTTCAAATCAAATTAGAGATAAACATTGAAACTATTAAAGAATTAATTAAATGGAATTTCTAAAGAAACATGTGTTTTATTAAAAAATCTATTATATTATTATCTAAAATAATCACTTAGTTTTATCGGCTTTTCATCACTCTCTACTAACTTTTAAAAGCTTGTGTATGAGATAATATTTTTTCTTATATTTTTATATTTTTAATCAAGGCAATTAACATAAAAAATAACAAACTGTACTACACACACTATACACTTCACAACTAATGAAGCAGCATATGTTTTGTACATTTATGCGTTTAACGTTCTTAAGTAGTCTTGTCATAGTAAACAATTTTTCGAATGATGGGGTTCCCGCAATTAGGAGTAAGAAAACAAAGTTTTGTGCCAGTGCGGACGTATATTTTTTTAACGATGAGAAATGTAAATCAGATGACACAGTTGAGAGTCGGGTGTAACAAGCAAAATTATTTACGATCCTCATACATATGTTTTATCCTCTAAGATAAATTTTTTAAGTGGCTCAGATGGCATATTTGTACAGCTAAGGAGTAAGTCGTTAGGGAAGCTACCTTGCTCACAGAAAAGGATGGGCCTTAGAGAAATAAAAGAGAATTATATGGAGAATCCTCTCTTTAAATTTTCAAAAAGGCAAAAATAACGCTAATGGACCAGAAAGGGGGCGATATCCTTCTTTCCCTTCATTTATATTTAAATCTGCTTAGGTTTAAATTTACTGTTTTCATGTTGTTGTTTTTTAAACGGAAAATTCGTTAATTAAATTAATTAATTAGCCGTAAAAGCTCATCAATGACACCCGAAACGGCAGTAAAATAATATTAAAAAAAGATAAATATAGCCTTAAAGTCTCTAAACAAAATTAAAAAATATGGTGCGTCTAACAAACAACTTTCAATTATATTTGTTTAAATCAAATATACAATTTTAAAATGACAGTTGTATGAAACAATGTTAAAGAATTAATATAATTTATTTTCGATAGAAACATGTGTTTAATCAAATAATCAAATTATTTTATTATCTACAACAGTCAGATATTTTTATCTGCTTATAATCACACTCTATAACGTTTTACAACTTCATAAAATTATAAATATTTTGCTAAAATCATTAGCTTTCCAACGTTATACTATACATCTATATTACTGTTTATATTTACTGTTTAAAAACAAAAATTTCATAACATAATATTTTTTCTCTTTTCTCCTTCAGTTTAATGTAAACTTCGTTCAACATATATATTTACCTATTATTTAACAATGCTAACAATATTATATAGTTACTTTTTTCGAATCTACAAAATTAAAGCTATGTTATAGGGCAAAAAAAAAAAATTAAAATATCGGCATAAAGGCCCTGTTAGACTATTTCAAGCAGAAAGAAACTTACATTATAATAAAGTCTATTACATTTTACATCCACATAGCCAGTTTAAAAAAATCAATAAAGTTGTTAATATGGTTGTATCCACAACTAAACTCCATCCAGACCCTCCTGGAGGCGTTATCAATAAACAGGGTTGCAGTGAATGCTAAATGGAACGACCAGCACCCGGATCGCGACCCAGAAAACGCCTACTACAAAATGAGTAGAAAGGAAAAAGTTGTGCCCGTCAGGCTCAGAACTGGCCATAACAGGATGAGGAAACACCTCTATAAAAAGTTTGGCATCGGGGAAAGCTCCCTCTGTGGATGTAGAACTGGTGACCAGACTGCTGAGCACATCCTGCAGGCATGCCCTCAGCTAGAAGACATCAGGAAGCGGATCTGGCCAAAACCTACCGAGTTGGTGACTAAGCTCTATGGTGATCTGGAGGACCTCAAGAGGACCATCAAGTTTACAGTTCTACCCCCTGACATTGCCTTTTGAGAAAAGGACGAAGAAGAAGAATGCATGGGATGAAGTAGCATTTTCGGTCAGCTAATTTTAATGGAAAACTTGCTGTAACATCTCGGACGTATTGTTGTATTTTTCTTTTTATTTCCATGACATACAAGAAACCGACCTTTTTAATAATACTACAAAAATGAAACAGCCAACTTAGGAAATTTTTAAGCTCCAAAAAAACGTACATCTTTAGTTGGCACAAGTACCACTTATAAGTTTTAAAAATTTAATTTTTTGTTGATATTCATAAACTGATAGAATTAAATAGAAAGAACTAATCTGAACCTGATAAAAAAATGAACCTAGGAAAAATGTGGCCATGAAGGGATCTCAAAAGAAAGTTTTAGGGACATTGTTTAATGTTTTTAATTTTTTGAAAGTCACTAAGTATTCGAACTTAGTTTAATCCATTTATTTTGATAAACATAACTATTTAAAGTGTTTTAAAAATATATTTTTTTATAAACTTTAAAATCAGGTATTATTCAAGTATATTCAAGAATATATTTTATGCTCAGCTGAAGAAGAGTGAATCAAATTATTTTGTTTCTCTGTTTACAAACCAGCATCAGTCTTAATAATAAGACAGCTTTATTTTGGTATTATCAACAGTATTAAAACAAATACACATATTAACTTTGATGGTAATAGCATACAATTTTATGATACATACAGAATGTAAAATTAATTTTGAATTCTGCAATACTTATCCAAAAATTTCCTTATCACATACTTTCACATTTGACCAGAAAAATTAAAAATATTGCCGACAAATCTTAAAATGGTAAACTTTTATTTGTGTGAATAAGATTAGTGCTTTAGTGATATTTGTACATAAGCTGAGCCCAACTAGGAGGAGACCTATCAAGCCGAATAATACGGAAACTGATACTCTTCGAGGTTGACAGAACACTGGATCTGTTTAACAGCGTTTACACGATCAAGTCCTCTCACATTACAGTATAACCTATACAAGCTTACCCCATCAATCTAAGTCCTCCTTCTGATTCACTTACCGACTTAGCCTTATCCACTTCTCAAATCTCGGATATAACGAATAGACTATTAAAATTCAACGAACTTCTCAAGTTAAATCACGAATATAAAGGTTCAGGTGAACTTTCACTAACTTATTCTCTCGAATAAAGAGGATTTGAAGCCTTCCTTCAATCAAAACTTGTTTAACTGTTCAATAGGTGGACAAAAGTTACAAGTTTCAAGGACAATTCTTAAATATTATAAAACTTCATTTGCATTTAAAAAGAAAATAAGTTGAAGAAAGTATTTTCATATTTCTATCGTCCCAAATCCTCTCAAACTTTTAAGAGAAGTATAATTTTAAAAACTAGAGACAATTTTTTTTTTTTATTTCACAGAAAGTATAAAAATATTGAAGAAGTAGACAAGCTAGTAAATAAAAAAGTTTCTATAACGTAGGAATTATTATTTTCAAATAATATTAGAAGAACAGACACATATAAAATAACTATAAAAAGGAGCTATAAAAAGTAATTCTTAGCTTCAATATAAAGTTGATTTAATTATCTTCATAAATACTAGTCAAGGGTGAATTAAATAAACTATGCCAAGACGATATTATGATCAAATTAATTTGTTATGTTTAACTGGTCTAATTTATTTGTTTGTTTATTTATTTAACGTCGCTTTATGCTACTAAGGCTAATCGGACGATGCTACAGAGAGAGTCCTAAATTTTGCCTATCAAGGTTTTTATTAGGATAGGGATCTTTAACGAGTACCTGACATCGCACAGGCTCGGGACCACCTTTTAACGTCCCCTCCGAAGTACGGTATAGCTAAGGATTTTTTCCTCCCATTAAAAAATCCTAGGACCACCTGCGGGTTTGAACCCGTGATCTTTGGCATAGGAGGCTGTTATGCTAACCACCCAGCTACAAGTGATCCCTAATTTATTTGTGTTTCATTATCATTTAAGCAACTAAAATTCACACTAACGACAAATAAAACTGTTTTTTAGGGTTTGTAATAAAACTAAAACCAATATGAATTAATTTCCTCATTTTCATCGTTAACCCTTAGTTTTCTGAAATGTATACGGCCTACCGTTCATAAAACGGCAATTTTTTAAAAATATATTTGTATTCATATTCACAACTGTATATTATAATACATCAAGTAAATATGCTGCTAAAAGATAGTTTACATGAAAAAAAAAATTAAGAGAAACTGCCCCTTTGTAGCACTCTAGTAGTCAATATAAACAAGAAGGTCCCCAAGGCCATCTTCTCTTCAGACGCCTCGGTGGATTATCAGGAATTGAAGAGGAAGCAAGGATCGAAACTAGTGGATTAGAGTGAGAATGGAGTTTGTCATGGAAGGAATGATACCTGGTAAGGACCAAATCAGCAACATATGGAACATGACCTTTTGATTTTCATGTAAATGAGTCTTTTGTTGCTAAGCGAAAGGTTATAGAAAACGACAAATTAAATAATAAAAACCAATACATTTGCATTTCAGCATTGCTTTTAAATCTAAAATCGTAAAATAAAAATTTTGTTTTGTTTTTTGTCGAAGTGTGAGTGAATAATCAGTAATTACTTATAATCAATTTATTTCGGTTATTCATTTGACGGAAGTATTAAAGATTATTATTTATTATATAAATTTAGTAGCCCAAATTAAGACACACTAGACTCTTAATTTGATGCGAAGAATAGAGTCTGGTTGAGGCAGACAATTGAGTTATTTTATTGTATATCAACAATGAATCGGATGGTACTTGTTGTTTTTTTATTTATTTAACGTCCCTTAATGCTACTGTGAATAAACATACGGCGCTACAGTAAAAGCCTTACATTTTATCTATCCAGGTTTAATTAGGATTGGGATCTTTAATGAATGCCTTTAACTGCATATACTTAATACCATGATTTTACTTACTTCCACCAGTAAGGCCATCTAACGGGTTTGAACCGCGACCGTAGGCATAGAAGGCTGATGTGCTAGGCACTACATTGGTAATGTTGTATGAGGCAGTTTATTGTGACTGATACTAACTTATCACGCGTTATATTTTTCCGAAAAGTACTATACCCATGATTCATTCCAAAAAATACTATATCCATATTATGTTGTAAAAGTTAATGAAAAAAGTGCAGTAATCTGGAAAATAAGTTGGTAACACAGTGAAAATCAAGTTTAGATTTTAATAAAAAAAGAATCAAGTAATTGGTCCAATAATAAATAAATTACAGATTACTGAGTTTCCTGTAAAATTGTCTAAAGTGGATATAGAACCTTTTGGAAATCAACGTCTCAATGGTTACATTTGTTGTAAAATAAAGGAGATAAGAAAAAAAAGTATTTATATAAAATGAATATTGCCTCAGTCTCAACGTGCTTTCATTTTATTATTGCTAAAATTGTATGCAAAACGAATTTATATAATTTATAAACTTTTTTTACTTTTAGGTATACTTTTATTTAATACATTTCAAAAAGAATATAAAAACTACATGTATTATTTAATATTCCCATAGGAGAGGAGTTTCATCGATGAAAGAAGAATAAAATTTTATGATTCTCTAGAAGTTGTAGCAAACCCACTCTCAATATTATAGTCTTTCACTCCCCCAGCTCCAGAGTGATAACTATTTAACCAAATAGTATAGTAATGTGGAATAAAGATTAACTTCAGGATTTTTTCAAGACATGGTTCCCATTACCCCGAGGAAGAATTAACCTAGTCACACTACCGACGATCACCTGTCAAGTTTCCTCACAATAAATTATAATAATCTCAGGATAAAATTAAACCTCAGCAGATTCCAAAGTTTTAATAAATAGATTACATAGTTAAAAAAAATCTAAATTATTTAAATAATTCATAATTATTGTAGTTTCATTTTGCACAATGAATTAAATAATAAAGAAATATATGAGAATCTAAAATAAAAACCTGTGCCCACCTCGACAACCATTGATTGGTCTTGGGCTCATTATAAATAGACATTGGTAGAATTTCCAAGTCAACAAAATGGGGTGATTAGGCCAAGATCACGCTCAGCCACCAGTTTTTACCCAAGTTTTGGGTACCCGCTCAAAAGAGACTGGGTGTACCCCAAGAGGGTTTCCATACCCCAGGATTGCCCTACCCCTGAAATTATATAATAAATAATATTCGGCTACGGCCCGGACTCGAACATATGACCCTAAGAACAGTAGACTAGTGCTCTATCCACTAGACCACCCAGCTCGCTACTAACTAAAATAGAGAACGAAATAATGATCACATCAATCCAAGAAAAACATGAATTTAAACCAGTCTATTGATTGGAATTGCGTAAGTGGATTTGGTTGTGTGTTAAAAATGTGGTAGTTAAAATAAAATGTGTTCAAAATTAATTTATCTAATAATAATTAATATATTACATTATTTATATATATATATATATATATATATATATATATATATATATATATATATATTTTTTTTTTTTTTTTTTTTTTTTTTTTTTTCTGTTTTAAATATAATCGTGGTCTGATAATCATAAAACTCTATAGAATTTGGTAAGTATCTTCGAAAATAACTAGTTCATAAGCGTGTATATGGGCAAGATTTCATTCGTCAGATCATGAAACGCGAGACCTAAAATATTTTGGGGATGGGATAGTATTATTATTTTTTTTACTAACATTATTGAAAATAATGAACCAAAACATTGTTAATGACACCTTGAGAATTATGTAAACCACTTTATAGAATATGTATGTCACATTGTTACATTTTCTGGCCAAGAAAAGATAAAAAAATGAGAAATCAAAAGGCGCTTGGAGGCATAGAAAAGTCCAAACAAAGAGCGATAATCAATTACCTTAGAGGTGAAAGCGAGATAGGTGAGATGGAAATCAATATATATAATAATAGGATTAAAAGTTAATAAAGACCTTGGCAGATCTATTGTCTAGAGGCACTGCCATCAAGGGATGTGTCCAATGCTCCCATTGTACTCCCTCATCCTCTCTGCACGCCCAAATTAAATAATAAATCAAACCGTGAAATCCAGCCTACCGTCGGCCTTTTAGTCAATGTTTAATCAATACCCAAAGCTTTTTCACTTCGCGTAGAGAGCAGTTGGTGGTATTCATCTCACCCCAACGGTAACAGATACGCAATATCAAACAAATTACCACTTTTGTGTCTGCCGATTTCACGGAAGAGATGAATATCAGGGAAAACCGTATGCATGTTTTCGATTCGAGAAAATCCTTGAGCTAAACCTACCTTATCGTATTACCACCCATTAATTTGTTAACATGTGCAGATATCTAGGAGACCTGTTGGGTACATCAGACATTATATAATCAAAGCCAACAAATTATATGAAACCATCAAAAGCCATAGGGCTCATCCTACCGCTCGAGCCTCAAAAAGGAAGTTGTCCAACATCACATCACTGAACAGCCACCCTGGAAGTTCCAACACTGTAACAACCTACTGTCAGACACATATTTAAACAGATCAAGAATAATAATAAGAAGAAGTGTTACACCAACTTTATTAAGCAATGACTAAAATACAATCAAATCATTGCTAAGCTTTCTAAAGGCCCAACAGTTATTCAATAAAATATAGGGATGTACATAAAAAATAAAATAATCGTATTAACTTTCTATCTAACCATTATATTTTTATTTTTTTGTTTAATGAAATTATATAGAATAATAGACAAAAGAAATAAAGGCGTTGATGACCCTCGGGTTAAACACTTCAAAGCCCAAAACAATAACAAAAACCAACAAATTATGCCTATTAAAATGTATGTTACGTTGATAGCGAGCAGAGCAGATAACATAGATTTTTAGTATAAGTAAGTCAAATTTAGCTTATAAAGGAAAAAAATCTATTTGTATTAATAACCGAAGTTTCCTAAATGGATTGGTTGGATACGATTACAAGGTTATACGACGTTAACCTGTTTTTTCTTTTTTTTATTAGATACAGATTTGCGGTGGGACTAGATGTACTATTTAATCTATTCTGCTAGTTTGGTAGTCTCTTCTGCTGCATTGCAAGAATTTTAACAGGGTTCGGATGCACGGAAGGTAATATTTGTCGACAGGTAATCATTCTCTAGTGATGAGGCTTACCTGTTCTTTGTGTCTGTCCAGTAATAATAAGACCGTGTATGTACAAATGCCAAGGGTTTGTACAAATTTTTGTCAGCGTTGTGGCGCTTCTGCCGGACTGTGGCAAATAATAGGTTGGTACAGAATTAGAGGCTTTAAAAAAATGTAATATGCTTCTATGAGATTAAGTCTGTCAGTTTCTGGAGTTCCAGGGTGGTGTGCAGTTGACAAGTTTTAGTTCTTTACAGAGAACGTTCAAATACAATGAATCATTGTTTTTCAGAAATTCGTTGATAACGGCTTAAATCATCCACAAGATATTTCAAATATTGATAATAACAGTATAATTAATATAATCACCTGAGTAAAATAAACTATTAAAAATAAAATGAATATTTTATTATAACAATCTCGTTTCGTCCCCACCCACAAAGGAATAAATCGAATTGATCATTCAGGAACTTAAAAACAGCAAGGCACCAGGCGAAGATTTAATAATTGCTGAACTATGGAAAAAGGCTGTCGACAAGGCAATCGAAAAATTAACTGAGATAATCTGCGATATTTGGAGAAGTGAGAAACTGGACCTCAGCTTTGATTCATCCTCTTCATAAGAAAGGTGACAGAACAGACGTAAATAATTACCGCGGGATTTCTCTACTTCCAGTAACCTACAAAATCCTCTCTAACACACTTTAAAGTCGGTTAGAAGAGCATTTAGACCCTCAGCTGGGACAATACCAGGCAGGATTCAGAAAAGGGCGCTCGTGTGCTGAGCAAATAATGAACTTGAAATCGGTTATAACATATCTCAGGCGTAGAAAAAAGCAGTTCGTGGTGACGTTTTGTCGATTTTAGGAAGGTGTACGATTCCGTTGATCGATCCACTTGATCCTGAAGGAGCTGGGCCTAGACAACAAAACGAGATCAATCATTCAACAGACCCTAAACTACACGAGCTCCAAAGTTAAGTTTCGAGGAGATATTTCAGACGCTTTCGAGATAAGGACTGGTGTGAAGCAAGAGGGTGAGCTCTCATCCATGCTTTACAACTGTGATCCGTGAGTGGCGCAAGGAAATGGATTACATAGGAATTGAAAAGGGGGTCAGATTGGGGTACAAAAAGATGAGGCTGATAATAGAGTCTTTCCTTTGCAGATGATCTGGCCATTTTTTTCGGATTCCCTCGAGGAATCTACGGAACAATCATTCAACTAGATAAACAAGCGGCAAAAGCAGGCTTAAGAATATCATTTGATAAGACACAGTTTATCACAATTATCAAGCCAGCATCCAAAGAACTTGTCGTGGAACAAGATAAAATTAAGAGGGTTGAAAAGTTCAAGTACCTGGGCGAATGGGTAGGACCCAGCATCTCGGAGAAGGAAGCTTTCACACCGCGAATTAGAAATGGTGACTGCGTACTAGTTGACCAAGGGCGTCTATGATAAGAGATCAATATCGTGTAATGCTAAGCTTAGGCACTATAAAACCGTCATTCGACCAGGAGCGTTTTATGCTGCAGAATGTCTTGCGATGAATAGGAAAGGAATGATGGGAAGTGTGGAAATAAGAGAAAGAAAGATTCTAAGGAAGGTTTTAGGGCCAGTAAGGAAAAATTGTCTATATAGAAAAAGAAATAACAAGGAACTATATAATTATATGGAAAAATAACGGACGTCATGCGGAAGAGAAGGATCGAGTTTTATGGCCACATGGCACGCATGAGCCAAGAAAAGTCGACTAATAGAATTTTTACGTACTTTCTGAGAAAGAAGATTAAGGGGGCGTGGTCCACGGAGGTGGAGTAGGATCTGCAGGAGTCGGGAGTCGTGTGGACGGATGTTCAGGAGCGTGATATTCGGAAAAAGAAACTTCAAGGACTCCAGAGTTTCGAGGCAAAGCCCAAGCGCAAAACAGGCAAAAAGTGGACCGAAATAAGCGGAAATTAGAGCATGCAGAAAAGATGAGACAACATTGGGCCAAAAAAAAAACAGTAGTTACGAGGTTCCAAGTTGGCCGAAACGAAAAAAAAAATGAATTCTATACAAATTTACCTGATTGCCTTCTTTAAAATATATTTGGGGTATGTAAAAAGAAAACAAGAGTAATATCTTAAGAGCAAAACATATTTGAAGTATTCAGTAGGAAGTTAAAAGCTGATATTAGATAAAAATATTGAGCTTTATTTATTAAAGGACCACAATGAACAAGCAATCAAAGATTACTTAAAAGATATAAATAAATTAACAATCTCATCAATCATGACTTCGGAATTTATCCATCGGGACTGATTATACAGGTTAATAAAGCCTGGAAATTATATCTAAATGACCTTGCTACTGAGGCGGAAAAGGTCAGAGGTCTTACGTTTAAGAGAGGTGAAACAAAATATTTAATAAAGACAAAACCCTGTCTTACAAACTCAATTGTATACTGAGTGCCCGACTTGAACATCTCCACTACGGTGTAATTTAAAACCGAGTTGTTAAGTGTTCCGAAAGGCGGTTTCCATTTCTACCATTTTCCTTTTCAGGATAAAATTTGATCTAAGCGAGAGTGAGGTAGACCAGTGTACTTCAACTACAACTAACAGCATGAAGTAATAATATAGATTTATTAAGATTTAAAAATTAACTAAAAGAAATATTTCATAATTACACTACTATTACACTTACAATATATACGTTATTTTTTATTTAACAGCCAAAATATCTACAAGAAATAATTTATAAGGCAGAACAACGTTTGCCGGGTCAGCTAGTAAAAGAAAATAAAAAATCTTAAGCAACACTTGACTTTGCTATTGTTTATTTTGTATGAATGCGATCTTATAGCACTATTATTATTGACCAGTTCAGACAAATTGTAATAAATATAATTAAATAAAAAAATAAAGCAACAAATCAGGTTCATATCATTAAAATATCAATAATATATATATTTGGCCGTTTCACAAAAGAACTTAATCCTAATTCGCTTGCTGTGTCAAACTACAATTTTATTAAAAAAACGGGAAAAAAAATCTATTGATTAAAAAATTATTTGTATTCACTCACTAAACATTTCATTGGCCATTCTGGAGGTGTTCTATGCATGGCTAACTTAGAGTGGGGATGTTAAAAGCTTTATATATTTATTCTATATATAGTACTTGCATAAAACGTGTTTAAATTGTCTACGTCAGTTTGTTGATTTACTGATTTTCTAAATGTTTTGTCATATATATATATATAATATATATATATATATATTAGATTCTATAATCCTCCTCTTATTTATATTTTCTTCCTTATGTAGGGCTGATACGTAATTAAAATCAAAAAAAGGGTTTATAATTATTGGGATGTTGTGCCGGAGCAGTAGCTAATTTCGATTTTGTACATTTCAAGTTGCAGTTTTGTCTAATGTGTTGTACTCTCCTTTCAAGCCATTGTGTAGTTTGTCCGCAATATGACTTATCGTCAAAATTTTTACATTTTATTTTATAAATGACTTTTGTGTTTGTGTATATTTTTTCAATTTTGTTTACAGTTTTTTTTTTTTCGAATTTGATTTCGGTTATATATTTTTTTTTCTATTTTATTAGTTATATATATATTAGTTAAAGTGCGGTATATGCGGGTGTCTCTGGGGATCTTGAAGCAAAACTAAAACGATTATTCAACTGCTTATTACGGTTCATCTTCGGGATATCCAGGGACACTCCTGTCACCCGCTTCTATGAAGTGTTGAAGTGGCTTTACCCTTCCTACCGATGTAAGTACTTCCTGGCAACCTTCCTCTTTAAAGTTCTCCAATTCCGACGCCCATCCTAAATTTCAGTTATATTTTCATTAATTTCCTCCGTCCACTCCCGTAACGCTCCACGGCCTTCAGACCTGTATATAACGCCCCATCGAACCGAAGTTTTCGACAGATCGTTCCTAATCCGCTGCTTGCCCGTATAGTATTCTATTCTTTCAGATATTCGTTACTCTAATACTCTTCCTACCTTTAAACCTCCGTCTATTTAACTACTGCCTTTCTATCCAATTCCTAAAGAGCCCTAAATAGATTCGAAAACTTCAATAAAAAACAGTAAAAACATAGAAACGATAATTTAAATATAATACTTTATTTGTGTTGCATTTGCTATATTATTTCATCAACATTCCATCAATATTGTAAAGTTCTTTTAATTAAAATTTATATTTAACAGTTGTACATAGGGACATATATTTTTTTGTTCTCTATTTTTGTTATGCTGCTTTAAATTAAATTAAAAGATGCTATCTTTTAATTAATTATGTTGGTTCATTTTTGTTTTTATTTCTATTATTTTTTGTTTGTTATATTGTAATCTAAAACACTAAAGTTTCTTGTTGTAAATTTTGTTATATATATATATATATAAACTATCTTACACATATTGAACTAAAAGAAAACTCATGATAATGATGAGAAATTTAAAATATTTTTTTAATTATATAAAAATTAATACACCTTACAGCTTGCCGATCTCATAAATTATTAATATGACTTAAAACTCCTTTATTATAGTAATTTCAAAGAATTCAAGTACACTTGGTTTTACACATTTAGTTTTCTGTATCTTTTCTCGAATAGGATAAAGAAGATGCAAATAAAACAGAAGAGGGTTGGTGACATCATTAACCCAGAACCCTTTTACTGATTGTACACTTTATAAAAACTTCTGAATAAAATGAGGAGGCTATTCAACCTGAAGGTGGAACTTGAAGAAGTGAAACAAGGGAGATAATTATAATGGAATGACGTAAAATATTAATCTTGGATTAGGCTAATTGTAACGAGATAGGCCCAGTGAATGCTCTTCTATCATGAATAAGGCCTTTTGAGCCTTTCCCTTTAGGTTTGCTAAATGGCGACCACTATTCAATTTAATGGCTGATGAGGTTCTGAATTTTTTTTTCTTGTTTAGGAAAAGCAATATAAAAATAGAGTAATGAATATGTCTTTCGAAAAGTAATTTTAATTCATTTGTTTATCGGGCTGTCAGGAAAATAATGCATGATTTTAACTTTTCTTTTTTATATCCCTCTACATTATTTACATTTATTAGAATATTTATTTGTTTGAATGTCAACACTCAGTAATCCTCTTTCTAACGATAATGTTTGTTTACCTTTGTAACTAATCCCTGCTTAAAAATAATACCGTCTTTGCTAAGTTTTCAACGCATGATAATCATATAATGTTGTTTCACGAGTTTAAACTCGGCCAGATTGCGATCCAAGCTGCCAGAAACTTCAAGTCTGGGGCAAAGGCAGCTTAATAAGTGCACTACAAAACGGTGGTTCAGAAATTTTCAGGACGGAGACTTCTGACTTGAAGACTAAGTAGGATCGTAAAGGACTTCCTCTATTGATGACGACATTCTGCATGCTTAGGTAGAAGAAAAGTCAAGAACAACTGTTCGAGAATATCCAGGGAAACTTAACCTTACAAAATCGACCGTTTATGACCATCTCAAGGCGATTGGAAAGTTAAAAAAGCTAGTAAGTTGAGTTTCACACACATTTAAAGACCCCCCCCCTCCTCTTTTCCCGGGAATACGGGCTTATGGAGTTCCTGCTACAATCATTTCCAAACAAAACCGACCTATTCTGTCAAGAATTGTTTCTTGTGACGCAAATGGCTTGGCAAATAGTGCGATGAGATTTTTATTTTTGTTATTTGTACTTCACGCCCTTCTATGTAATATAATGATTAAATTAATATATTTCACAACCCAAACTCGTACTATTTATTTTATTCATCAGATGGGTATATTTTTGTTTAGTTACGATGCAACAAAAACATTCAACATATTCAACAATATGTTACAAAAAAATAAATTTGAAAAAATAGAAAACCATGAATCACAATGGATTTCATATTTCTCTGCCACCAAAAGCAACGCTAAGCCTTTGTCCAATTTAACAGCCTTTTGTTTAATAATCAGCCTTTTACCATTCCATACAACACAAAAGACTATTTTATATAATAATGAATGAAGTATTGATCAAAACTGCTTCCATTGATAAACAGCCGTTACTAAAACTAGAGAATATAATAAACTAACAAAAACGTTTCAAAGGATATTATATTAAGCCAGCTTCGCTTTTAAGGATAATTAAATTAAATGTCTTACGGAATAAACAGGAAAAAATAAAATAATTCAAGAATAAAATAAAATCGCCAAACCCCTAACATTGATTTTTATTTTATGATTTATTCAGACCTATTTTTCTTTTAGCAATTAACACATACTTTAAAAAAATATTGAAGAAACATTTTTATTATATTCTCTAATCACATTAGTTTCGCTAAAGCATTTTAATTTATTTGTCGAACAACGCTAAATAGATAACGTTTGCAATGTATCAAGGAAGTGAAAAGTTCTTTTTTTGCAGACAAGAAATAGAGGACTATCGTAGTTTTGTTTATACTTAAACTCTTTGAAGACAACTAATTCCTTTCTTTTTTTTTAAGCTACTAAATCTCAGTGATGTTTTAGTCCAATATAAGAAAACAAATCAAGGATAAAATGATAGGCACAAAACCCAGAATTGACTAATATTTTAAAAACGAAAAACAGGAACAAAAAATATTGAGAAAACGAGTAGTGAATGGAAAAAAAATTAATGCAAATAAAATAAGTAGCAATACCATGGGGAAAATGTAGATAAAAAATGGAAAATCTTTACAGAGCCAAACTTTGAAAACAAATTAATTACTGTTCAAGAAACGCTAGATATGTTTAACACAATTCCATCAAGTAATACTTACGTCGAAATTACTATCTACAACAATTACTAAAGGTACGTGGTTCTTGTCACTCTCAATTGACCTTCAAGTTTATAGGTTATCTATTTTGTGTGTATGTATATATGTGTATATATATATATATATATATATATATATATATATAAATATATATATATATATATATATATATATATATATATATATATATATATATATATATATATATATATACCTCAGCATGAATTATTTTCATAACAAATATCAATGCTTAATCGTTAAGAGATTTAACAGGAAATTAGTCCAGATGGTGGTCAAAAAAATAAAAACAATAAAATAGTCTGAACTGTTTATAGTTTTGTATTTATATTTTCAGACAAGTCTTTAATATTGGAAACTGTTTTTCCTTTAGTCAATTGTACTATTGTTCTCTAATAACTTATATTTATACGTGTTTAATCTCATTTAATTGTTTTCATATTCTCTATATTTTTCTTCTTCATATATTTCATAAATAGTTGCACGAAAGTAATTTCATACAGTATGGCGAATTCTCAGAAATTATAATAATAAGTAATTTAATTTATTTAGTAATACTAAATTTAGTCCGAATAATTCGTGATGAGAGGCTTAATTCACACAATAATTATCAATAGTAACAGCTCTTTTTTTTAGGGACAGGTAATCAGGAGTAAAAAAAAAAAATTAAAAAGTCTTTGGAAAGAAATAACAATGAAAAACAAAACAGAATTGCGGGGAATGAAGAGAATAATTCAAATTACATTAATTAAATTCTATCACTAATGAGAATCGGAGGAATTACATTGCAACAGTACAATTCGTACATGAAACCACCTCATCCATACAAACCACGAGTATTTATTTAATCAGGTGAGAAAACCAATCAGAATAGTTTCCATTTTTAGGTATTTTTTCTTTTACACATGGGCCTAATTAATAAATACTTCATTCGTTTTAATGATATAAAAAAGTGATATGTAGTTATATGTAATTTTCGTCGTCATAGATTTATATCTTTTAACTTTTAAAATAACCCAGCTTAAACTGAAACTTCTCTACTTTCCTATGCTTTCATACAGCAGGGTGTTTTGTATTAATGGTGGTGTTTTTAAAGAACTGTTCAATATATTTAATATTATAGTAATTTTACTATACGTATATGTTATATATATATATATATATATATATATATATATATATATATATATATATATATATATATATATATATACAAACTTTACTCTGGGAAGATGTCCCTTGAAAATAAAACGTATGAACAAAATAAAAATTATAACTGGCCAAAAACAATTTTTTTTTTTTTTTTAAATGACAAAAGAAAGAAGAAAACAAAACAAAACAAAAGTCATGGTGACATCTGAACAAATTCTGGAAAAATTGATTTCTATAAAATTGCAAATACAAATTTTGATTTTACACCTTAGTAAAAGTGTGAACACTATCCATCTCATTTTAATCGGCATCATCGAATCAGTTTGAAAATTACATTCATTAAATTTAAGGAGTAATGAGAACTAAGAGAATTCAATTTCAACAGTAAATCGTACATCATCTGACCGCGAAAGAAGAAGGAATTGAAAGAAGAAGGATTTGAATGAAGTTAGGAAACGAGCATGGCGGATGTTTGAAAGAAGAGTATTCTAGATGACACCGGATTGGGCTAAAAAGGAGCAATACGAATATGAATATATAAATTTATATCTTCATCTGCGTCAGTCTAAAAACAAACTAATTAATGAATGTCCTAAAGAACGGTGAGCATGTTAAAGTGATTTTAAATGACATATTAATAATAATAAAAAAATCTTCCACACATCTTATTAAGTTCGTGTTGAGTTTCGTAAGAGATTTAGAGTTGTTCTTTTTGTTCATAAGTCCATAAAGATGCCAAGTCTGAAAATCTCTTCTAGTAATAATAAACAAGACGGTAGATTATTGTGAATTTTTCTAAAAAATATAATTTAACTTCCTGTCGCGATTCTTCACCCAAAGGTGAAAATATAAACCATACGTCTATAACCGTGAAAGAGTCACGTATTCTAAGCTCCAGTGACATCTGGTGTAATAGACATACGATAGTACTTTTTTTTTTTTTTTTTTTAAACTACCATCGCTAGGATTTTTTTTAATGTTTAATTCTAAGCGTTATATATGCTAGGTACCATTAATATAGCCAGTTTATGGGCTATTTAAAGAATTCAAAATAAACCTAACGAGATACCATTTTCTCCTTTGAGCACAGAATTAATAAGTATATTATAGTTTACAAGTAAAAATCATTTGATATGAAATGTACAAGAAAAGGGACATTACTGATATCCTATCTAAGATGTATTGCTTTATATTTAAGTAAAAAAGGTTAGAAAATATATCCGAAAAGTAGTTTATAATTTCCATCTAAACTTATGCTTAGAAAGGAAACCTATTTTAAACTGTATTTGAAAATCAAATAGAAATTTTAAACGGCCAAATAAAACGCAATCATAATAAAAAAAAAAAATTAAAAATGTAATTTTTTTTGGTTTACCAATTCATTTAAAGATTTTTTTTTGTACCAATATTATGAGACGTATAATTATCTTAAATACGGAAAGGATTTGCGTCGGTAAATTAATTTCATGCGCTTTGACTGTTTGCTCTTGAATGCGAAGATACAATTAACAAAGGAATGTTAATTGAGAGAGAACGTAGAAACTGGAATACTGAGTGTGTACTACACGCTTTATCATGATTGTATTCTAGTGAAATTTCATGAACGTGGAAAACAAATACTCCAAATTAAATACTAACAAAGTTGATTTAATATAATTTACTGATGGAATTTCATTTGATTTTGTAAGATTTTTTATATGAATTTAAAACTGATTGAATTATATTTAATTTTAAATTCCAGGAGAGCTACGTGGAATTTCCTTTCTTAGGTTTCTTATAAGTGAATACTAACACCCATTCCTTGTTCCTTTAAAGTATCTTTTTTACGTTCTTTAAAGGAATTTAAACATTTTTTTTTTATTATTATTTTTAAAAACTATTACATATGCTTAGTTTAACGCATATGAATTGTAATGGTTTTACTACTTTATACTTTATGGATGAAGCTTTACAGGTTAATGTTTTTTTAATTTATATCTATAAGGTCTATCCATCAGATCCCTTAAATATAAGGTACTTAACTGTTTTTTCTTCTTGCTTAGACTCCACGTATGATAAATCTACATTCTACTGCTTATCTACATATGTGAATACGAACATCCCTTCCTTTTTTCTTTATAGTTTTTTTTAAGTTTATTTATTTCTAGTCCTAAAAATTAAATAAATGATCAGTTATTAAAAAAACTTTAACTGCAATAAATTATTTTTCCAATTTATCTGTTTTTCTAACTTTTCATCAAACACCAAACAAGAAAAAATTAAACAGTTTTACCTTCCATTTACAAATGACAAAACGAATTATTTCAATAAGTGATAAATCTAAGTTTGAGTCCATACTAGAGATACTAAAGAATTTCAGAATACATGGATTTCCCCAGTCCAACGTTTCAAGATTATAAATCGGTTTATGAAAACCAGATTACTCCTGAGGAAATAACATTACTTAATAATCGTTATTTTCGAATTTCTTGAATAATATGTTTTTTCGTATAATCATTTCCTAAATTAAAATAAGTAATTCATATGGTAATGATAAGCGAGAAATTAGTTAAGACGTTTAAATAACCCATATACATTCCTAGTCAACATTGAATAAAATGTGTAAAAAAAAATCTACATCTGTTTTGTCCTAATTCTAATCGTTAAAAATTCGTAAAAAAAATCGTAAAAAATTCTAATCGTTTTAATACTTTATACTTTATGGATAAAACATAACTGGTAAATGTTTTTTTAATTTAAATATATTAAGATCCCTCAAATATAGGGTACTTAACTGTTTTTTCCTTCTTGCTTAGACTCCATGTAAGATAGATCTACATTCTACTGCACGTAAGAAAACTTCTGTTAAAAAATTTTAAAGTTTTCTTTCTTACATTGGTTCGTAAATCACAGAAACAGGGATTTATAAAGAATTTTGCTTATATTAACAGAACAATATTTCTAGTCCTAAAAATTAAATAAAAGATCAGTTATTAAAAATATAAAAAATCCCGAACTGCAATAAATTATTTTTTTAATATATCTATCTAATAAGAAAAAATTGAACAGTTAAGAGAGCGTTTCACCTTCCATTTTCATATGACAAGACTATTAATTATTCCTATTAGATATGATCAATTAAAACATTTTTTCAATAAGCGAACTAAGTTTGATTTCTTAATAGAGCAACCAAAGAATTTCAGAAGACATGGATTTCCCCAATACAACTCTTCGTTGTAAATCGGTTTATGAAAATCAGATTACTCCTCTAGAAATAACATTATTCAATATTCGTTATTTTCGAATTTGTTAAACAATATTTTTCGTATATTAATACTTACATTAATTTTCTACATTAAAATAATTAATTCATATGGTAATAATAAGTGAGAAATTAGTTAAGGCGTTTAAATAACCTATTTACATTGAATAGGGTCAACATTGAATAAAATGTGTTGGAATATTTTATTTGTTTTTATAATTATTTTTAAAATTGTAATGGTTTTACTACTGTATACTTTATGGATGAAACTTCACTGGTTAATGTTTTTAATTTAAATCTATTAAGATCCCTTAAATATAAGGTACTCAACTGTTTTTTTTTTCTAGCTTAGACTCCAAGTAAGATAGACTATATAATTTTAAACATTTCCAATTTATGATATGCATTTATTTATTTTCAATTTATTATTATTGTATAAAAAAAAAAAAAAAATGATAATTTATAATTTACAGAATACTTCAAGACTTGAATAGTTTGTGATACAATTTAATAATAGAGGGAAGTGTTTCTACCAAGTGAAATAATATATTATTAATTATAAAACGTCAGTAAAAAAAAATCCTAACTCACTATTATATTTAGTTTTATTTATGACTCTATTGAAAGATTGAAATAACTAAATTATCCCTTCTTTAAAATCAATCAACAAAAACTTATTAATTATTATTCCAATTCAAAATTAAGAATTACTTTTAAAATATTTTATGAGTGAGGGCAATGTTAATAACCCGCGGAATAAATGTTTAAACCAAAAATTTTAAGAAGAAAAAAATCGCATGGAATCTTAATTTCCTAATGAACGAAAATCTTTACTCGTCATTCCGTTAAGTTTATCTAAAATCAATTGTAAGTTAAATTTTTGTTGTTTATTTATTTAAAATTTAAAAAATTGTTTTTTATAATTTTATTTCGAGATAAAGAACTATAAATAAAGCATGGTGTGACTGAGGACGGCGTTTATAGCCAGTATAACAAAATGAAAATTCCAAGTAACTAAATTAAAATTAAAAATTCTACATATGTATTTTATGTGTCATTTTTTTAAAGGATGAATCAAGGTGTTAAACCGTAAATAATTTTCAGGAACTCTGTAGAAGGTCTGAAAAATAGCTACAACCGAAAATATTAAAAAACCTTATTTTTCGAAGTTTTTTTAATATATAGCATTAACTTTTTAACCATATCTCCTATAGGCCAATATTGTTCACTGTACCTTTACATTAAAATGTGGCATTACTATTGTATACCGTAGACATATATAATGCTATTAGACCTGAGGTATGATATGAGTGCTTCGTACTTCAACTCCTCTAGAAGACTAAGCTCCTTCCGCGTTCCTGGTCTGGGCAGAACTGTCGGGGGCGGCCGATGTCGGATACCGCCTCGGCTAACTTCGGCTTTTGATCGTCCGTCTGCCTCCACAGTCGTTAATATGTCAAGCCCCATTGAATACTTAGGGATGACTTAGTTAAAGCTGAGTCTAAAGTGCACCTCATAGCTTATGTAAATCTAAAAAATAAATAAATCTTTTTAAAAATTGGACATCCACATTTTTTTTAATCCTTTAATACTTGCACGCACAAGCAGTTTTTACATGCATCACTTCTTGCTATCGAATGAAAATTTGTAAGCCACCTTAAAGCAGGAAAAACTAATCACATCGAGGTTCAATATAAAAATCGTTCTAGATTTAATAATAATAGTGGGAAAGTTAAATATAATTCGCACGTTGAAGTTAAGTGTATGGGAAAATAATAAAAGAAATGGGAAAATACAGATCATTATAGGTCGAAGGATATCTCAAACAAAGATTAACAAATGAGAAAAGTCATGATAAAATCAATATTGTTATAGTTTCTTTACGAGCCAAAAACGTGTACTTGAAAAATAAGATTACAAGATAGTTCAAATCACGACGAATGATTTTAATAATTTTTTTTTTTTAATATCCCAAAAATTCTGAATCCAATAACATATTAAATATATTTGAGCACATACCTTACAATCGGTACCAATCCAATTTTCTGACTATGGTTACTATTAATATATTTGTTTTATTTTAAAGAATTTTACAACTGTATTATACAATAAAGTACAATAAGTAATTGTGTTAATTAATCATATGAGCTAGGTACAGGCATGTGAAGAAACTACCCATTAGTAGCAATTCAGTGTTTACTTAATTAGGTCGCGAGGCCAGCGTTTTTTCAGCCATCTCGGGGGATTATCAGGAATAGATGGTAATGATAGTGGACGGGTAATTTGGAATTAAAGGAGGTATATCTCGGGCTAGATCTGCAACTAATGGAATATTCAGGTCTTTATGGATTATATTATAGGCGACAAAGTAAGGGGCATTTAGGATCTTTCAAAGGACTATGGATTGCAAGGATTGAGTGCGTTAGTAATTAGACGGTTTGGGAAATCCTCATAACTCAATACCATATGATGGTAATATAAATTATTTTTTTGTGATATGTGGAAAGTTTTGAATTTGTTACCAAGTAAATGTTGTATTAAAAGATATCTACGATCTGTTTCTTGTCGCTTCAGTCAGGTTTGAGGATTCCAAGTAAGATGTTTGTCAAGATGGAGTCCTAGATACCGGATCGGTACAACTGAGGTAAGAAGAATATTGGTGAAGGATGTAATTAAAATATATATATATATAATATAATATATATATATATATATATATATATATATATATATATATATATATATATATATATATATATTGGGTGTGTATATATGAACTGTTATCTACAAAAATCGTCCAACAGCTTTCTATACATCTTAATGTTTTCGAGCTCGATTTTATATACCAATATATTACTACTCTTATTTTGGGAAATATTTATCCTTTTTTCGCCTTTACTCAATCATCAAATTCTTCCATATTTTCATATTCAAACAACTGTACTGCAAACCACCGGAGATGGTAAACTATTTAAAATAAATTAAAGGTACTTCAGAATAAAGAAATTTCACAACTTTGGCATTGGAGCCCTGTCAGACTAATCAAAGAGTAATAAACCTACACAATATCAAGCCAATACTTTATACGTTGATATTCTAGTTCAATCAAAATCGTTAGAGCCGTTTACGAAACCGACACTTCCAACAAACCGATATAGATGGAAATAGTTCCATTACTTTCCATGCATAAACTGATCTTAAATAGAATATCTTAAATACTACAGTAACGTAAAAAAAAACACAACAAAAAATAGAGTAACCGGCTTGGCTTGGAAAGACAGGTCGGAAGGCATTTGATTAGATTAACCAGGCAAACTAAAGCACGATTGTAACAGTTTCCGCCATGATCAGGCCAGTGTTTGAATTATGCCTCGCAAACATGGACGATGACAAGGACATATAACAACGATTTCCTAACATTTAACTGGAAAATCATTCATCGAATTACCAGTTGTGTGCAAGAAGGTAAAATAGGAGCATCTGGATAAACCAAGAGTTTTGAAAGGCAGATAGATTGAACTGCATGGCGGAAACTCCTAGAAGAGATTAAGACCCAAAAAACAAAACAATAAAATTAAAAAATAAATAACGAAAGTAGGCTTACAAATTTACACAATTAAGTGAAAACTATAGATTAATAATAAATTAACGTCGGAGTTTTCATCATGATAACGTCGCACAAGGGTTGTTTCGGTCTAGACATAAATGTTTAACCCCTATTTTACTTTACCCTACATACTTTACTATTTTGCCTAAAGATTAGTACAATTCAAATTTAAGCCTTAATTAACAATAAAGCAGATTTTATTATTCAATTATCCTTATTATCCTTAATAGAAATACTCATAACCTACATAGATATACATTTTTACCGAATCATCTGAAGCGAATAGGTAAAAAAAAATAAGATAAAAATTCCTACGACTGTAGGAGTAATTCCTAAGTAATGACCAATGATTGAGTAATGAATACTTAAAAAAAATTTCCACTAACTCAAAAGCTCCAAATGGTTGCAGCATTTAGAGATAGAGAAGTGGAAATCTGAGGAAAGTCTCCGAGAGCCAAAATAAAACTGGTAAGGGCGATTGAGTTTGGCCAATTTAACACCGCTGATGACAGAACCCCCCATGTTTGCCAACCACGCAGTGATTAACCAACGTCAAGGGGGAAACCGCTTGGTGTTTTAATGTTTATGGTCAGATGGGTGAAGATTAATTCTTCAATTTACGTAGTTATCACCATTATCTGGATCTCCGATTCCCGGATTCAAACCCAGCTGAGGCAAGATAATTATTTATTCTATTATTTCAGCCGTATAACGACCCATAAGAGACCCTTCAGAAGCTAATCCAGCCTCTATGAAGTTCGTATCTAAAATTTAGGTGAACAATTTGACAGTTGAGAGTGATCTAGGGTTAATCAGTTCCTTGAATGACCCTTTGGTCAAGAAACAATATAATACTTATGCGTAATGAACCCAAGATTCTTCATGGGTTGTAGAGGTAAAGATTTTTCATTTATTCTCTTAATATTTTTCAAGTAATATGATCATAAAATTAGTGAAGGTGGTGTTTAGTGAAAGAACATATCATGTTCGAAATTTATAACTTTACATACCTCAAGAACAATAACCAATACTATTCGAGAAATAGTAAACAAACTCTGATCGTCCATACTCAAAAAGTTTATCAATAACCAATCAATGATCTTTGTATATGCCTTCAATGGAAACTTCAACGCGATCAAGAATATGAATCAGGTATGTTTTACGATTGGTACAATCTGTATTTTTTTTTTACCTAAATGTTAAAGGTTTTTAATGTTTTCTGTCCCAAATATTGAAACGTCTATTTGATTACTTTTTATTTATAGTAGTTACTGTAGTTTTTTACTCAAATGTATGGGTTAATAGATAAATATATAGCATCACACATCAGTTCACCTTAAATGTAAGATGTACAATCAGTGTATTTAGCCTGGAGGTACTCATGAAAGAAACTCTACATAAGCCTAGAAAACAATCATGCCAATAAGTATAATGCCATAATTTATAAATCGATAACTCTTTATTCTAAAACATTTCACCAACAAAAGTCAAAATGAATTAAACATCCATTTTACTAAAAACCTTCAAATTTTTTTTTTTAATTAAATTAATTAAGCAACGGGGAAGGTTCTGTAAACAAAAGTGCTAGAAACCTTTAAATTTAAAAACTTTGAAGTGAATGAAAAGCAATCGATAGATAATGATCGCCAACAGATTATTAGGGTATAAATTAGGCTTAATTAAAATTGATTTATAAGTTGTTTTTTAATATTAGTGAAAATTTATAAATTCATATTAGAGTACTGCCAATGGGTTTTATCCGTACAAGTCTGCTTCATTTCTTATGCCGATCAACATATTTACTTATGTGATACAGACGTAAATTTAATACATAAAAATTCTAAATTAATAGAATATGTTTACATTTAATGTTTTACTTTAAACATTTACTTGTTTTACAAAACCTGATAAACGACTGTTATAGTACTTTTATTTTTAAAAATTAACTATAATAAACTGCTAAACTACTAAGATTTTTTTTTTTTTTTCTCTTTAAATCTATATTTACGCCTGTCAGAATGTATCTGACAATCAGCAAATGTGCTGTATAAATTGAGATCCAGGCATGGTAGGCATGAAGAAGGAAAATAAACTACTAAGATAAAAATAAATAAATACAATGGGAAATAGAATATACAATACATCAGTAATAATAGACACCCTATTACCTGCTAGAGATACTACGCCCGCATTACGTAATTGTCTTCCAATACTGTATTCTGCCCCTGCAGCACGTGCTGTATTCCGCTTTATTGGTGAATCAATACATCAGAGCTTAGGTTTAGTGAAAGCAATCAACACCATTAATAACAATAATTCCGATTTATAAAGATCATTTGCCTATAAAGACAATATTTAACCTCTTTACCAAAAAAAAAAAAAAAAAATTGTGAAATTTAATATCTCAAATTTAATGAGTCAGCTAAATTCAAAGTTAATAAAACAAGTAGTCATAATTTAATAAATGAAGTTACAAAATATTATATGCCCAGCCATTAGAACTGATATAAATAAATAATTTTCTTTAATAATGTAAGATTTAATAATAAATAATAAAATACCATTGTTCTTAATATTTTAGTGAATAAACTTTTCTTATCTTTCTATTCAGTTTACACATACTATGCACTAAAAAAGGCATGCGATAAGGAACGATTAAGTATGCATATCTATTCAAAAGTACATACTCAGAGGATAAAAACTATGATGAATTTTATCTAAAAACTCCAAGAAGAGTTATTAGTTACAGTCTACAGACAGCGTATTACTACAAAGTTAAATACATCTTTAACTCTTTTTTAATTTCAAGAGTAAATGAGGTTTTGGTGTATCATGCGTTTCTACTAACTACTTGTGTAAATACAGAAATAAACCACCTTAAAATAAATATTTTTTTTAAAACATCTATGATGTACTAATATCATGGCGATCAAGTATTCAAATAAATAAATTAATACAAACTGGCTTCTAAAGCAATATATTTGATAACCGAGGTCAGACTTTTTCGATGATCTGAAGTGGTTCTGTTTAGCTCAAAATCTATACTTTTTGGTTACTTCAACAACTACTAAAAAAAAATTTTTAACACTGTCCTGAACTACAAAAGGCTCATTTACGATTTATTTTGAAATGGAGTTTAGCACGAAACAATAGAATAGAATTCCTATCGCATAAAAACAATACCATTCTAATCTGCATAAAATCCTTCATACTTCTTACTTTATCACAAAAAAATCATCCATGTTCCATATTTTGATAATTCGATCTGAACCAGGAACCAGTCTACTTATGATTGACTCCATTCCATTTCTGACCGACTAGTTTCAATCCTTATCTTCGCTGATAATCCTTCCTCAGAACAGGACCGCGAGACATTCCTATTTAGGAATGTTACTGGAGTGGTGTAAATGGGTAATTTATCTAAATGGATAATGTATCATGACATGGTATTAATTTCGCATCTCTATCGTATACATTATATCTCTCACATTTATTGTATTTATTTTAAAACAATAGCAGTTTTTAGTTTTAAAACACAACACTACTTTTATAATGAGCGTATGAATCGATTGAATATGGGATATATTTTTATAGCTGTATATAATATACCTCATATTTAAAAAAAAAATCATTTATTTCGTAATTTTAATTTACGTTCATTAAACATCAGAACTTATGTTAAAATTTTGAACGCGTAGTTTTTGAACTAACTTTACGGTAAATTCTATTTATACATAACCGTATGTTTTGTAGGTTACTAGAAGAATTAATATGAAATCAAACGAGCTTACTGAAAACAATAAAATGGACAATTAAAAAAAAAGTCCAACAGGATATATAGAATAGAATGGATATTGACTCAAACAATAGAAAATGTATAGCGTGGTATATTATTTCAAATTCACTCAGTGAAGATCTCATTTTTCTTTGAAAACGGCCAAAACCTATTCAACAACAGAATGCTTTCATGCGATCTGTTCCAATATTCCCCTAGGGCCAAGTATCAATGAAGTTACTTGCCAATCATCTGTTATAAATGGGTAACCATTTCAACCTGTAGATATCGCATTTTGTACCATACTACAAAAAAAAAAATTACAACAAACAATACAATACAAATATGCATAAAATCCTTCATACTTCTTACTTTATCACTAATAAAATCATCCATGATACATAAATGTAACACATTTTACTAATTCAATCCGAACCAATAACCATTCTACTAAAGATTAACTCAACTCCCATCTAGACCGACTAGTTTAAATCCGTATCTTCGCTGATAATCCTCTCAGGCAAGTGAAAAGAACAAGACCGCGAGACCTATCCAAGAAAAAGTATCAATTTTTTAAAATAGTTAAACGAGAACAAAAACTGAACTCGAAAATCTATTGCACATTTAAAGTATTTTAAATCAAGTAAAATCGAAAAACGAAGAAACCGGATTCGTTAGGGATATAATTACAATACAAATTTGAGACCAGAAGTTCTTTTAAAAGATTAATTAGTTTTGGTAATGAGAGTTGATAATAAATTAAAACGATTTATTTATTAATGAAATCACCTTATAAGTATTATAAATGATTGCCAATATTTAATTAATGACATTCAAAGAATTTGAGTAAGTAAGGAATATAAATCCGAATAAAGTTCACGCAATAAGATAATGCCTCCGTCAAAAAAATAAAGAATGATAGCTACGTTACACGATAAAATACTCTGCACAAGATGAGATGTCACTGAATATCATAAATTATTTAATATTAAAAAAATACAGAGACGAAACCAGATAATAAAAAAAAAAATATTTTTAAAATTTATATTATGATTTATTTTATGCAGAAAAAAAATATATATACAAAGAAAAGATATTATGTAAGAAAAATGGTCGAGAGATTTTTTCTTTCTTACTTTTAATTGACAAATATATAAAAGTTAGGCAGAGCTGAAGGGTCTGAAGTGATTATAAGGTTGCTATTAAATAGGATTCAGCATCCAGTTTATTTCAGACAATTGCTATGTTAAAAACAAAATTGACATTAGTCCAATGAAATTTAAAACTATTTTTAATGTTGCTTAATTTTACTTTAAGCTCTCTTTACAATATAATAATGAATATACTAAAAACGTCGTTATAATTGCTTTGTTTACTTAGAATATGGATCTTTTATTTAGTAATGGTACAACGAAAACATCGAATATATTTTACCTTACGTACAAACAAACAAATAATTTGTTGAAAAAAAACATGAAAAGTATAAATAATGAATCATCTTTCTTCCATTAAAAGAAAAATCCAATGTTCAAAAGACACAAATATAGGGTCTTGGAAAAAAAAACCAGTGTAATGGTCTTCCAACCAGATCACGCCATTCACTGCAATAAATTCTAAAATAATTAATTGAATAACTCGAAGTATTTAACTACATTTAATATATAAGTATATTCTATATTAGATCATCGATGATGTTTACTTCTGTGATTAAAAAAAAAAAGGAGAAACATAACCGTTGCACCATAGTTTGAATCATAACGTCTACTCTAAAGTTCATTTAAGAACAAAATCTTATTGTCGCTTGCTTAAGTCGCATTACAAGACATGTATAATTTCAAGATCTTATATCTTTATATAAAATTATTAGTATGAAGAAGTAAGGAAGAAACAGTGTTAAAGTGAAACGATCACCCACGAAGAATGACATGTCAAGGAATTTCCATATAACGAGGCATTCTTCGCGATAGTTCCAAATATTTGACTTGCCCTGACTGATCCAATGTTGTTTTGAAGTTATTTTCAGATGATGTCCTGTTCAGATGAAGTTTGACTTCATATTGACGCTTGTTGAGTTAGAGACATTTAGCAAAATGACCAGTTTTGCCGACACAATTCGATTTGAATATCATATTTAATCTCAGTGATTGTGGTAAAATGATGTACAAAACATCAATGATGAATATTTTATATAATAACATACTTGATATTAACTTATACTTTAAACATGCGTTGATGCCCTTAAGGTTTTACGTCTCAAAAATCAAATATATTTAACATATGTTTTAAAATAAAGCTTACTTGTGGAAATATTAGGCTGATAATTCATAAAAAATTATTATATTTAACTCGGGCTTTAATTATAATAATAAATTTATATAATTAACTTTAATAATGAAATTTAATTTTTAGTTCCTTTAGAAGTTCCTATTCGAAATAAAGGTAATCCTCACACAAGACTCAAACGACAAGAAACTGCTCGAAGATATCGTTTACTACAACACTTACTAGACAAACGTTCAAACTTCCATTATATTACAAAAGACTCATCTACATCACTATCACGAGCATTGGGGCTCTACGAAACCATCTAATTCCTCCCACATCCAATCCTTACAATCCAAAATCCACCGAAAGATCCTAAATGCCCATTACTTGCAGACATAACATCCCATTTGTTGCAGGCATACCCGTGATAGATACTCCTCTTTTCACTCATCCGTAATTTATCTTCCTTAGATATCCTTGATAACCGTCAAAGGCGACTAAAAAGAAGGTGGCCTCGGGACCTACTTCCTGAAAATAGCTAGTGAAGTGCTACCTACCATTGGATAGTTCTTTTTCAAAACATTTTCATGACTTTTTATTTTTATTCTCATATTTACCTATTGTGTTCTTTAATACAGTATTAAATTACTATAAATAAAAAAATACAGGTGGTTCCATATCTTTAAAAAAGTATACCACCTCTTGTTATATGGCTTGATGTAAACACGTCAGAGAAATGAAAAAGAAAAAAAAAATAGAATAATGTATCTGTGCGATAAATCTTTGACCGCTTTGCAAAAGAAGTCTATGATACATTTAAAAATTAAATAATAAATAAAAAATATATCAAAGACTTCTTTTGTAGAGCGGCCAAAGATATATCGCACAAATATTAATCCAAAAGAAAACTTAGGATAATGATGAGAAAATATAATAATGTAATTAATATTATAAATATGAAATAAAAAATAATGTTATTATTTAAAAAAAAAATTATCAAATTCGTATAATTTCATTCTAATTATTTCACAAATATTTGTTTATATAACATATCTTATTCAACACAAGGTACACCACTGCACCAAAATAAAAAAATAAAACCCTGCCCTGAGGTAAAGGAATCCAAACGAATTCCTAAATCCTGTTCCACCGGCCAATTTGAATGGAAAGGAGAAGGAAGGTTGGCTAAGGAAATTCGCCCTCCATTTAATTAAGGGCTGGAGGTAGAAGGGCATTGACTGCGGACATCGGGGGAATAAGGCACGTAGCCCCTCCATCAAGTTCCGCTCATTGAAATCAACTCTTCCTCCAACTATTGCAGTCTTCCTCCTTGTTCCTATCTTTCATTATCCTTCTGATGAAATTTTTCACAACCCTCTATCGATTTTCTCATTGACGTTTTCAAAGGTTAAAGGGACAACGGAGAGGAGGTATTAATTATTCAGCTTCTATAGATATTGAAGTCATAAAAATAGATTTTATTTCCATCTGGTTTAGAGGTATTTCAAAATTACATATTAATAAAATCTATACTATTTCTACTTTCACTTACCCATACTTATTTATCTCAACCTTGCTGCGAGGCAATACGGTAGCCTAACTTCTGTGATGACTAGCTATAGCAATCTTCAAAATATGGTTAATTCTTAATTTTTTTTTTATCTTTGCCCTTTCAGCTATTTTGACTTACGCCTCTCCTCTGAGACCATCTCCTGTGCTTCTCCGTCTACTTCTATGGGAGATGGTCTTCCTCGAACCCGCCCAGTTCTACCTATGTTATAAGCTGCTGGACCAATTAAAGTTTTCCAGCCCTAAACAAACGATTGAAAACGTTGATAATTCTCTTTAGACACTACCTGGGGGAAATCGCTCTCCGAGAGGACATAGAGACCGGTTCGTCTCAGTAGACCGGCCCAAAGTTCCTCAAAGGCGGAGCAGTCCACAATAATGTTCTCAGCTGCCTTCGGGACTCCACAATTGTGACACAGGGATCTATGTCTTTCCCGAAACTATGCAATTTACTTCAGAAAGCCCCGTGCCCAGTGAGGGATTGCGAGATCCAGTTATAAATGGTCCTTGTTGATAGGTATCTAAGGCCCTAGAGTCCACTAACACCGTTCAAGGCCAAGGTAATCCTATTTTATATATTTATTTTTTTATATAAAACCTGAATTTATTCGACTTATACTAAAACCTATCTCGACTCACAGACTTAAACTATGAGGGACAGCTAAAGTTTCTAAAATAAAACGCATTAAATCCTTTCAATTCGTAGTCTTAAGAACCAAATTTCATGCTCTTACTCCGTCACCAACCTCATTATACCTTGCACCATGAACTTAATATTCCATTTGTCTTAGACCTGATACCATCTAATTTTTACTAATTCCATCAGAAACTTATTGATAATTCTAATCCTCTAGCAAAATTCCTAACATCTCCAATCACAAATTTAACTCTTTTTAATAGTTATAGTGGTCAATGTCGAAACATTTTGTAAATATTTATACAAGAGTTCTGACACTGACCAAATTTTCTCAAGTGCGGTACGCTAGTATCTATGACTTCCTCTATCAGCTTTCACTGGCTCTAACACGTCACGTGATAATGGTGCGCTGGTTTCCCTCTTTACTGTTGTGAGGCAAGAAGCCCTGTTCAAGGTTCCTCCAGCAAATTGTATTGTATATATTTTATATAAGAATCAGTTTGTTGAATATGTTCATCAATTTATAAACTTTGAAGTTATTTTATTAACATTTTTTTTATTACATGTATTTTTTGGATTTTCTGTTTATGTAGTTTGAATTTATCTTTGTTTACTGCGTAAATTCGATCTCAAAGAATTTTATTATTGTCCATATTGAGACTGATTTTAATATATAAAATTTTTAAAGTTAGTTACTTCACCGATTTAATGACCGTTATTCTTGTTTACAATTCTCCCAGTATTATCATTGAAATGACCGCAATAAAAAAAAACCGTAAAAAAATAATAAAAGGTTTTCTTCATCTTGCTTTAATCATCACTATGAATATTACACTTTGGTAATTTGTTATTTTTATAGCTCGTTGGAATTAAAGAACATTACTACACGAGAGTTACGTAGTTAATAAGGGATTTATGAGCTGGAAAATAAAACATTTATATATAATTTTCCTGTTCTTCATATAGAGTGAGTGATATCGCGAAAATTATAGATTAAAGTCTTAAGTAACCACTAAAATCGACACTCAGATTCGATAATCAAAACAGCTCATATAATATGCTTCAATAATAAATGATTTGAAAATTTAACTACCTAACGCAAGGGATTGTAATTGGTAGTAATGAGAGAAAGTACATGTTGATTAGTTTAAATACAACGGAGTATTACAAAACTAATTACACCTCGGTAGTAAGACAATTAGCCATGAGTGTTCCAATTAACGTTGCCATGCCATGAGAGCTGGTCTATTAAGTTACTCTCTCATTGGCTCATGCTGTAGCATTTATCGAATTTGGCTAGATTATCAGTATATCATATGGCTCAATTAACCTCATAATTATTTAACGCCAAAATTACGGAATTATTCTTCACTAGACACTTATTTCTTTATTCTGAAGTGTCAGAGTTCTGCGACATCAAAAGGGTTTTACTGTATTTTAATGCTGGTCTGATCGGTATATATTGATATCATTAGAAAAGAAATTTATGATAAACAATGGGAAAACACAACCAGGAGTATATAATTAATTGACATTTAGTTACACAAAATAAATTACCAACAAACATAAAGTGTTTTTTTAAGATACAGAACAGTCTAGATGATGGGACAAAACCCAAACACCTGATATGAAAAGTTTATTCACTCATTTATACTAGGGGTACTCACTACGTTTGCTATAGCATGCTATTTGTGTTATTTTGCTAAACCCGTCAAGTTTCTACAGTTATTTCCTGTATAAAATTGATGGGGTTAGCACAATAGCACAAATAGCATGCTATAGCAAACGTAGTGAGTACCCTAATATAATAAACATCAAGTGAAAAAGTAGAAAAACTAAACTTTTACGATTTTTTTTTATTTATTGACTTAAATAAGCGTGTTTTTTTGTTTGTTATGTTATTCTTTTTTTTTTTTCTGTAAGTCCAGACTTTCACTTTAGTATAGGAGGAACTATAACAATGAAATATATTGATATTTTTTAAATTTATTATTTAAGCCAAATCTACCATTACGAGTCATTAATAGACCATGCAAAACTAAGTTATAGGTTATGGAGGTATGTAATATTAATATTCGGATGTGAGGGTATCATCCTCGTATATATGATGTTACAATGTGGGTTGTATTTTTTTAATTCATTGGGAAATAATACAATGTGACACACCACGGGGCAGTAAATATTAAATCTATAAGAAATAATTCATACAAATTAAACAGAAAAATTAAACAAAAACAAAGAAGAAAATGGGTAAAAATAAAATTTAAAAAAACACATCTTTAGGGTCACATACAAGTTACATACACATGTAAGGAGTTGAGTTGGAAAAAAAAAAAAAAAAAAAACACAAGCATTTATTTTGCATTAATTTAAGCAATTTTGGCAAATCGGCTACTGTGGGAGTCCTAAATTTTGCCTATTCAGATTTAATTAGGATAGTGTTCATTAACAAGCAGGCTCGGGACTATCTTTTTACGTTCCCTCCGAGGGAGTGCATAACTAACAATTTTTTACTCCCATTAAAAAATCCTAGGGCCAACTCCAGGTTTGAACCCGTGATCTTAGTCATAGAAAGGCTGTTATGCTAGTCTCTGCGCCACAGGTGACCCCAATTGGGATCTTTATTTTTAATGAAATGTATTAAAATACAAAATTACTAAGTAAAAAGGAGAAACCACGACATACACTCTATAAATATTGATTTTAAAAGCAGTGACGTACATTTCAATCGTAGAGAAGCCAACAAAAGATTTTTTTTTTTTTTTGATAGATGAAAATATTTATTTCGAGATAGGTTATGTTTTGTTTTCCGTTCTAATCTGGTGATCCTAGATCGTTCCATTTAAAGGGACGAATAACAGAGCGAGAACCCTCCTCTTGTTTACCCTAACTCCTGTGCAATCGGCTGTGTACGATAGATATCATTGTTAGTTTCTTCTCCAGATTGCCTTCATGGGGCAAGAACAAAAACAGGGTAGCTTTTTCCGTGGACCAGTCGGTTCAAGAACCGGTTAATTTATCGAAAGTAATTTTATTGACAAAGAAACACTCAGACAAAAACTTAAAATGGTGAAGAAGTTGGATCGGTGATTTATAAACTCACGTCATTAATTATTTAATTAACTTTGTGGAAAGTAATTATCTCTAAATGGGACAGTAAAATATTTAACTATCCTTCAGCAAAACAAAATAAATAGAACTACCTTTCGAAAACGCCCACACCAAGTAGCGCTAAGTAGCTGAATTAAACTTCCTATATTAATCACGTAACTGAAAATAAGTCTAAACATAAATTTTAAAATTTTTAATCATTAAAAAATCAGGTGTTTAATATATAATTAAAAAATGTAATAATTATCAACAAATTAATAACTAATACAAAAATATATTATAACAGTTAATATCCGACTATAGCAGGATAATATTGGGTTATCTCTTCTTCTACTTCTTTTTCTCCGGCTCTACAGTCCAAGATGAACTTAGGCCTCTCCAACAATGATTCGCCATTCGCCTCCTCCAGTTGGTCACTCAAATTTAGATAGATTCTCTTAGTTAATCCAACATTTACGTGGGCGATCACTCTTTCTTTTACCTGATAACATTTTGCGCAGAACTTTCTTATCTGGCATTCGGTCGATATGACCCAGCCAACTAATTCTTCTCGCTTTAATGAACCTTAGTGTATCTTCGTTCTGCATAAAATCATCCAATTCTCGGTAATGCCTAATAGACCGCATGCCATGTTCGTTTATAGGACCGAAAATTCGTCTCATAACTTTCCATTCGAAGATTCTAAGGGCTCGCTGCTCGCCAACTTTAAGCGTCCACGTATCTGCGCCATAACACACGACGGGCCTAAGAAGGGTCTTACATAATTTAAGCTTTGTGACGTTTCGATAGTAGGGCCTATTTTATAAACTTGAGAGACCATACCACACGCTTTGTTGCCACATACTATTCTCCTCATTATCTCGTCACTCACCCTAACCACATTGATAATAAACATGGAATGACCGACTTTTTAAATCCTAATCTTTATAAAGAATTAAACGCAAAAAAAAACTCACCAGTTCAACAATTTTATTTTAGAAGAAACGACTTTAGTAAATCTACCCCCTGGCTGACCTAAAATATCAATAGAGTACAAAAATCTTGAAAAATCAGTGGAAAAAACCCTCATGAAATAGTCAAGAGACCTCTTGCGCTAGAGCTTGGCACAATCCATGACCGTTTGCAGGCATTTAAAAGGGATCGAAAAAGCTCGCTTCTGGGGTTCAACAGTAGGGATTCACTCAACCAAAGTCAACACACAAAACGTGTGTTTCTTCGATTCCTCATCAAAGAAACGAACCATGTCTCGGGCGCGTATAACTTATGACGAAAAGCGAATCATGCATGACAGTCGAAGAACATTAGATACAGAGGAGCCTATGGAAAAATAGTATCTTCATCCAGAAAAGTTAATGGTAACTATATGGTGGTCTATAATCAGGACTATTCATTTTTCTTTTCTAACAAAAAGAAAAAAAATATTCTACACCATGTGGAAAAGAAATTGACCAAATGCATCAAAATTTGTTAAAATAACAGCTGGTAAACAGTGAAGGAATTGGGCAGTAATGCCCTACCACGCCCTCCATATTAGCACGGCAGTTAGCCAAGAAACAGGACAGATTCCTGGGATCACTAGTAGCAGTGTGGTTAGCATAACGGCCTCTTATGCCAAAGGTCACGGGTTCAAACCCGCAGGTGGACCTAGGATTTTATAATGGGAGTAAAAAATCCTTAGTTATGCCGTCTTTCGGAGGGGACGTTAAAAGGTGGTCCCGAGCCTGTGCGATGTCAGGTACTCGTTAAAGATCCCTATCCTAATAAAACCTGGATAGGCAAAATTTAGGACTCCCGCTGTGGCATCGTCCGATTAGCCACAGCAGCATAAAGGGACGTTAAATATATAAAGAAACAAAGGACAGATTCCTGTATATGCCTGGACCCTAGACTCTTCATGAGTTGTATTGGTACAAGTTTAATATATTATAATAAATAATATAAGCATGCGCTTACCTCCCATATTTTCCTAGTAGCTTCACAGATATCTATTAAACAGCGAACAATTATTCCACTCACCTGAAACATGAAAATTGACTTATAATTGATAAAACAAATAAAATAACAAAAAACAGTCTAATAAATAAACATTAAAAATATTTTCATTTTCAGATAAAAAATGTATTTGTTATGCCTAGATCATTACCGATCAAGGATGTCACAGAAGAAAAGAAATAATGAAAATAAATCTCAACCTAGGACCCTTTACAAGGCCGAACAAAAGACCATTGAGCAGACAAAGGCCATTGTTAGCAACTCCAACCAGATGCTGCAGATCGTAGTTCTTCTGCAGCGAGAACTCCCAATAATTATCCAGTTGAGGTGTAATGTACACCACGCGATCAAGTCGTTATAATTTGCCAGGAACTGCTTTGGAACATTTGTAATAAAAAGGTTTATAACATTCTAAGCTGTTGGAAAAAACAAATATATACAGAGCGTAAAACAACTTTTAAAAAATCTCAAACAAAATGAAAATTGGAACCTAAAAGCCGATAGAACACTAGTACGCATCATTCTAAATTCACTTAACGCTAGTCTCGGTATTTCTCTCTGCCTCGATCAGATCTAACAGAACAATTATTTAGGAAACTTAAAACTATCGATTAACAAATAAACAAGGATTAATAAATATATTTATATTTAAAATAATTATAAAGTGAATTTAGGTGTTCACTATACTTTCTTCAAAACCCATTATGATATATCTCAACATAAACGGGTATATTTATTTAAAACTAAATTTATATGAATTTTTATTCTTATCTTTTAAAGACCGTTCTTAAAACCATGTCTGGTTCGAAAAACGTTAGGAAGCAAGAATAACCATATAGTAGGAAGAACCACTAGCTTTGTTGTACCCAAAAGGATTGAGAGACTAACTTCATCCCGAAGTACAGAAAATTATAATGAGGGAACATTTAAAAGGAGAAATAAAAATATAAAGTTCCTTTTTTCTGGAACCAAGTCCATAAGAAAGCCACTACTGGTAGAGAATATAACGTAATGTATGTGGCCGAAAGACCAATAAATTAATTATTATTCACAAAGGTTTAAAAAAAAAAATCTGGTGCGGGCAACACACGACTTTCACTTACCTCCGTTTTTAGAATCAATTGAAGAATTTTAAAATACAGTTAGAGATAAAAATGAGAGAAACCATTAAAGAATTAATTAAATGGAATTTCTATAGAAACATGTGTTTTATTAAAAAATCTATTATATTATTATCTAAAATAATCACTTAGTTTTATCGGCTTTTCATCACTTTCTACTAACTTTTAAAAGCTTGTGTATGAGATGATATTTTTTCTAAAATCTTTAGCTTTCCAACGGTATATCATACATGTATATTACTGTTCTTATGTTCAAAAACAAAAAAAAATGCATAAAAAATGTATGTTTTCTCCTTTAGTTGGGTATCGAATTCATTCAATTTATATATTTACATGTTTTTCATCAGTGATAACAAGATAATATAGTTATTTTTATAGAATCGACAAAATTAAAGGTACTCTAGAGATAGAAAATTTAAATTATCGGCATTTAAGCCCTGTCAAACCATTTTAATCCGAATGAAACCTAAATGATATTAAAGCCCATTAAATTTTACATCGATATAGCGAGTTTAAACAAAATCGTCGGAACCGTTTTAGAGAAAATTGAAAAAAGGTGCAAAATGCATGGTATAAAGTGGTTCTTCTGGTAAGCTATGTATATTTCCGTCGAAAAAAAAAAAAAAAATGTTTTGGTATTGCTATGATTAGGCTTATATAGACAAAAAGTATTGAGGAATGGGGATCCACCAAACCATCAAATTCCTCTCTAATAAAATCCTTCGAAAAATCCGAAATGCCCTGACTTTATCACTCATAAAATCTCCATAAAGACCTCAATATCTGATTAGTTAAAAGCGTAGCCCGAATGCCTTCTGAATTCCTAACTACCAACCTATTGAAACCAACTTGTCCGTAACCTCTTTTCTCCATCTATTCCCGAAATCCTACTAGGCGCTTGAAGACAGTGGTCTCAAGGCCTCCTAATAATATTCAAAAATTAAAGTGCTACCGCTGGGTGGCTTCTTCACAGTAATAAGTATATTGTCGTATTGTTCACATTTACTAGTTGTATATATTTACTTATAAGGCTATTCGGTAATCTTTATAGCCTCATCTGTTCACCGCTGTGTCTCCATAGTTATACTAGGTATCCATAGTCCAAGTATGAGAGAAGAAACTATGAGATAACGGGTACCTTTAGGATAAGAGTCACGGAAACGTAAGAGAGTTTCTCAAAACAATTAAGCGTTCATACAGATCAACTGGTATGTCTTTACTGTATTTAGCCGACAGCTTTCCGGCTTCATTTTTTATCATTTCATTTAAATAGAACAAGAGTTTCTCTGGTTGGAACACTTCGAATGTATTGCTTCCATGTCACAGAGGCTCTGAAATCATTGTACAATTTTATAAATTAAAATATATAAACAGTAATAGTACACATTGAGTTTGAGTATGTAAGAAATTCCAGAGGACAGAAGAGAGGACAAGAAAGGAATGATTGAAAGTTTTAGTTATGTGGGTAGGGATTGTAAGGTCAGAATAGCGGGATGTATTTAAAACAATGTTAATACTGATTTAACCTATATATACTTTATTTTGTGCCAGTTTATGCTTGGACATGGCTCAGTAATGCTCTGATGATGGCTGGCAAGCTTGAGTCGAAACGTCAGCAAAATTAAAATATATAAAAATAATATATAAAAGACTGACTTCTAATTATGTCCACCTATAACAGTTATATTTTAGTTAATCTTTCATATGATTGTTTAACGGACGGGAATAACTCTTTTAATGGTAAATCTGAAAGCATGTTTCTTAAACTTAATGCCGGAGGCGTATCAGAGCGAGAGTGGTAGAGAGATTTCTTTTCGCTTTCCGATAGAATGAGTTTAAATTGAGATGCATTAAGGGGCCACTCAATGGACCCAGGCAAGAGTTAGGGGGAGGGGCTTTTTTTGAAAGGTCCGCTGACCCGGAAGGAGATGATTTCTTCAGGGAATCATTCCAAGGAGTTTTCATTTTTTTTTTTTTCTTCCCGCATTTAAAACTGGAATAATGAAGATTTATTTGTATCTAATCGGTGTACAAACGGCCACAAATAGTTGTTTTGATATAGAATGCACTGTACTAAAAACTTTTAAATGATATAAAGAGTTAAAAAAAAGTTTGAAGAATTAAATTGAGTTGTGATGGAAACATTTATTTTCTATAAAAAAAGAAATTATAATCAACAACGATAACTTTGCTTTATTCGCTTTTTAATTACTCTCCAACATCTTACACCAATTTTTATATAAGACTTGCTGTTGCCCGCGACTTCGTTTGCGTCATTTCTGTTATTATGAAGTTTTAAAAGTACTTTTGCGTAAATGATATTTTTATTTTCTTGTAGTAGAAGAAGATACTGATTTTCTCCGCAACCCAATTTTAAAGTAAATCGATTCCTTACGTGTTTAAATGCCTGCCCTTGTGATTTATTAATTGTTACGGCAAAAGATTAATTAAAAGATATAGATAACTTTAAGATAGCTTTGACTTCTGTAGGCAAAGCTTTCACGTTGTCACCCCTGATGAAGGCCCACATTGTAGGCCGAAACGTCGGCACATAATTAAAATAACGCTTATTTTTAATTGTGTGTTTTAATTTATGACCGCACCTCCAACCATCTTCCTCATCTAATTCTCTACGGTCAACAAAACTCCATCATAATTAAAAGATAAATTAACGGGAAATTGAATTATTTTAAAATTAAAAGGTAAATCATTTGAAATCATCGGGATGCGAGGTTGATTTTCCCCGTTTCTCTTCAGATTTTCCACTGATTATTCACTCATATTAGTCGCAAAGCCTTCCTCGATAAATGGAATATCCAACACAAAAAGAATTTTTCAATTCAGACCAGTAGTTTTTGAGATTAGCGCGTTCAAACAAACAAACTCTTCAGCTTTATAATATTAGTATAGATATTTTTTTTTTCTAAAATATTTAATCTTTTGAAGGGATTATTACTCATTTGTATTACTATTCTTATGCTCGGAAAAACTAAATTTTGGTTGGTTATCTAATTCTTTCAACTTGTGCATTCACCTGGTTTTTATAAAAGGTAATAACTAGAAATGGTCCATTTTTTATAATCTACAAAATTAAATTCGTCACTTAAGCCGTATCTGACTATAATCAGAATGAAACCTACATGATGTTAAACCCCATTTAAATTTGCATCGATATAGTGAGTTTAATCAAAATAACATTTAGCGGGACTAGTTCAATTAGTAGACCATAAAAGGTGTAATTCCAATGAAAACTAAAATTCAGAATTTTTTAAGTTCGCTATACTTTCTTGTTACTAAATATTTCATACATAGGTAAGAAAAGGTAATTGAAATTTAATTTATAACCATAATTATTGGTTATACTGTATAGGTATGCCCGGTACCTATCATAACAATTGTAATTCAAAAACATTATTTTGTACTCACATTGCAAGACTAACAAAATTACATATTGATTCAGAATACAGACTAAGGATTGTTAGAATTGAACATTAGCTACTAACAGAACACCTTGTGAAGGAGTTGTATAGGGTCTTAATTTTATTTTATTGTTTACATTTACACTAAAATAAAAAATAAAACTGAGACTTTTTTGTATGAGGTTATGGTGACTAGTCAATACGAGCTGGAATGGCTTAACATTATTTCATTATAGTCGCAAGGAATAAATTTCAACCTTCTCAACATAGTTCAAACAGATTAGTAACCAGAAGGATAACCCTATGTATAAATCATAAATGTAGTAGACAATAGATTTAACACTAAACAAAACAAAAATCATCCCAATAGGTGTCCCTTTTAGAGAGCACTTATTATTGGAACTTTTTTCCAAAACCTTTCCTCAGATTTCAGTGTTATATAAAAACTTTTGTATAACAAACACAGTACAAAACTGCGTCAAAATACACTTATTAGCATCTAAAACACAAGTGGGAGGATAATCCAAATACAATTTCTGACTTAGTGGTTTGCAGAACCACATTAATGGACGCGCACAATGATGGTTATAGACATACACTCTACTGTATTAAAAGCATTATCGGTTATCCATAGGAAAACAAGGTTAGGCGTTTAAATTGAAATTATCTGCATCTATTTCAGGACCAATCTTCAATTTAATAGACATTAAGGTCATTAATGATATATTTTTTTGTTTCATACTTACCAATCCCAATTGGGCATATTGCAATACATGATCGTATTTCTTTAATATTTATTTCTGACCAAACACAAAGGCTTTTAATTTCATTGACCGTACAACCGAGCTAACGTATACCTTACTGTACCTTCTAGTTCCAAATATCATGAGGATTTAAAGTTAAAATCAGCAAAAAAAAGAAAATAAATAAAAAATAAACTGGAGATACCACTGGATCCAATTCTAGAGAATTAACGTGCATCCTCAAAATCATTAGTTTAGTAGAAGTATTTTACAGATCGTGTTGAACAAAGGTTATCCAAATAAATCCTCTAATGAAATAATAGAATACAGAAATATATTAACTCTGAAGTAGACATTGAATTACAAATAGTTCTTTATCCGTTCTATATGCCGGCTGAGTGATCTAGTGGATAGAGCACTGGTCTATTGTTCTATGGGTCCTGGGTTCGAATCACATCTGTGGCAGAATATTTATTCTGTTAATCAGTCGGGGGGTGACCCTAGGGTATGGAGACCCTCCTGGGGCAGACCCAGCCTATATAAAGTGGGTGGGAAACCTGGCGGCTGAGCATGATCAAGACCTAACCACCTCATGGCACTGCCGTTTGTCTATAAACATTAATAGTTTCTGAATGTACTGAGCCCAAGACCCTACATGGGTTGCAGTGGTGAAGTTTTTTTTTTTTTTTTTCCTAGACCACATCCCCTGACGAGAAATTATTCCAGTTCATACAGTGACGACAATAGATCTCTCTACAGCGGTATTATGGTCGGATAGGAACATCAGACATAGTGATTCACACTCGTGCTGTTTTTCACCATCAGCTGCTATGATTAACGGTCCAGACTTTTTCATTCCTGACGCCCCAAATACAATGGAACTCATATTGCCATCGATTCCCTCCGCGAGGATATTAGATGGATAACCATTTTTGACAACACCAATAAGTTTTCGTGAGCGTGGAAAACAAAAATTATATTTAAAAAAAAAATACATTTTTAAAAATTATCAAGAAACAATAGATTTTTATTTATTTATACATTTATCAACAAATGTTTTTATAAAATTTTAAAACATAAATTGATAGGATCCATTAGCTTTGCACACATCGTTTACAGAATTCTCAAAAATCTTTGTTAAAATATTACCTGAAGAGTGGCATGAAAAGACATCTCGTCTTTCTTTTTTCTTTTTTTTTTTCCTTAACTCGAATTTTCTCTATCAAAAACAAAACTGAAAGAAAGGTTTTCACTATAGATTGTAGTTGAAACTTTTTTAAAGTTGAAGTGTTTGAAACAAAAGAGAGAAACAGTTGATAAAAAGGTTCGGGAACTTTTCCAAGAACTGTCTGGAGAAAACTATAAGGGCCCCACAACTCTAAGTGTATTGTCGAAAACATAAAGGGCGGGAGAAAAGGGAAGATTCCCTCAAAATATCAAGGCGAGAGGAAGCCGTGTAGGCGGAATGTCAAAGTAATAGTCAACTATTGTTAGCAGTTTTGTAAAGGAAAAAAAGCTGTCTGTAAGCATCAAAAGCAGCTTACAGGAAAAGTCTTTCAAGGAATTATGAAGGGCCCTAAGACTTAAAGGAAGTCTTATTTCTTTTTTAATCTATAATTTTTTAAAATACATGTTTGAAATATTATTACTCTATAGCCATACGAACGGAACCAGAAAGTTCAATGTCAACTAAATGTTTATAAAAACCAATACTTCTGCTACACGGTACATGCTACCAAATAACTAAATATATTTTAATTTGACCAGTTATTTTAACGTATATATTATAATACATTTTCTACCGAAATTATTTGTAATAATTATTTTATTAAAATAATTTTATATAAAAAAACAGTCAGAAAAAGAGACAAGAACTTTTTAAATGAAAAATGAGACGTGTGAGAATAATATCCGCGACACCTCATGTTTTCACTTTATGTTATATTGTGAGGGAAAGAGACCTCATTTGTCATATGTTCTTCTTCTGTCAAGGAATTCTTTTTCATGTTCCTCTTTTTTATCTCTTTCTCTTTATTCGACGTTGATTTTTTTTTTTTTTTTTTTTTGTTCTACTCTACACCTACTTATACCGCACATTTCCTAACTCCCTGCTATTGCATAGAGTATTTTACAGATTCTAATTTGTATTATTTATTATTTTTACGTTGCTAAGTTTATATATGTGCTCAGAAGCTTAATCCAACTTGATATTTAATTTCGTATTATTCTGATATATTGCTTTGTTGATCCTTGAAACGGATCGTTGGCAGGCAGTAATTTAACAGTAAATTTCATACGCGTGATTCATTCCACATTTAACTAACTACCTTTTTTCCTCATAAATTTTAATTTATTTAACATTTCGACACCGGCGTGGCCCACCGGTCACCCTTGACTGTTCCGTGGGGCGGTGAGACCCACTTGTGGATCACGCTTCACTATCCAGTGGGGCGACATGCATCACAGTTGTCACTTGTTTTCAGAAAATAAGTCATAAAAAAAAAAGTTTATTTTATTTTTCCTCAGCATTATAGATCGTTGGAATTAACAAGCATAAGGATTTATTTATTAAATATTTTATAACCTTCAATATCTCCCCTCAAAGAAATTTCATCGGTTAATTTCATTTGATTACTCTTCTTTAAGAATTTCCTTTAGCTGTGCGTGATTTCTTTTCACATTTTTATTCGCGATGCTGACAATATAAGAACAATTTTTTAATATTTCCCTAATTTCTTCTTCAAGTCATATGTAGATGTCAAAAGTGTTACGATCTCGCATTTAGCTCGTTCGAAGCCTCGAACTGTTGTGATCTCGCATTAAACACGTTGCAAAAACATGCAACAGTGTCACCCCGCCCAAAAAGCGTAAGCAGTCCCGTCTCAGGCGAAAAAAAAACGTAGATATTCGCCCCATGTGAACGTGTTAAATGTTAATTATCAGAAGTGAGGTTAAGAGAGAAGCGCTAGAATCTCTTGAGTAATGTTTCCCCTCCATACGTGCAAGGACAAAACCTAATTCGGGATTCTTCCGGCAGATTTTCTATATTGTAGAAATTTAAAAAAAAGTTTTATCCTGGGAATTATGTGTAATTGAAATATATAATAACAGTTATGAAGAATTGAAATATATAATATATCTGGCCAGCAGAAAAAGGAATATAATTAATTATTATTTACAATCAATGATTATTGTTTACAATAGTGAGAGATTAAATTTAAAATAATATAAAAAACTCTTAAGACATTAATGTGTCGAGAAAAAAAAATGAATTGATAAAAAAAAAAATTCAAATTTGGCGTAACAAAAATTATTCTCCTTCATTTATTTTATATCTAGAATTGAAACATCTCAAGTGTTGAGCTTCTGCTTGTGCTGACAGAAGGTAATGGAAAAGTTTAGATTAGAATGAGACATAGAGCATGACAGATAGAGGAAAGTAGAGAATCACAGAGGATAGGACAGTTGACTTTAAAGGCAGGATCAATAGTTTTAGTTCCCTGGAACGTAAAGGTCAGAATAGCCTGTGTGAAATGGATTTAAGGATTTTCAAGTAAGTGGACTGTGGATATAGGAGGGATGATTTGGAGTTTACATAGGCATGAGTGAATCAAGATGTTCATTAACTTTTCATTTTGTTTCTATATTTTCTTTAATAGGTAAGTTTAAATCGGCCGTGCTTAAATACACATTTAGTCACTGCACACACTTAATTTTTTACATTAGATTTGGTCTCTATTTCATCTCTGTCTTCCTTGAACTCTGTCTGAAGCATCATTTATATTTCTAAAAGTGGAATATGTGACAGTATATTTGTAGAAGTTACTTCTGAAAATATCAGTCCACACACACTGTTAACATTTACTTCGATACGGTGTAACGCTATTCCAAAGACAATAATACATGTGAGTAATAGTAAAAGAAGTGTTAAACGAAAGGTCAGATCAATGTTGGTTTAGAAAACTGGGAAACTGGGTTGGAATAAAAACCAGATTCGAGATGACATGTGATTGGAAAAAAAAAAATAATAATAACGGGGGAAAAGCCAACCCGGAGCTGTTCCCTTCACTAAATAAAAAATCAGCCGGTGATTGTTACATCAAACGAATCAAGCCTTCAGTACACCAATCGGGAAAAAATAAAGCCTAGCGAATTGCACTTAAGTAATGAGAACATGGCACAGACACTCAATCCTTTTCAGGTAATTCATTACTGTAATCAAAATAAAAGGCATTTTAGTGACGAATATAAAGAGTACTCATATAGTTCATTAAAAACAGAGACTTCATTGTGAAGTAATGAGTTTTTTAGATGGTGAAACTCAGCAAATATTCACCTCTAAAGATGACAAGTTCACAGTTAATAATATCAAATGGAGCGCACTTCATTAAAATTTCAAAAGATTTTATGAATAGGAATTATGATTTGCCGGTATACAAGGAAACCCTGGCTTTATGTATCACTTGCGTTTTATTTTTAATTATTAGTTATATTTAATTATATTTAAAGCCCCAGAATTAAAATATAGATGATCTAACAATATCTCATAAATATCATGCACGCACTGTTTGTGTAACCACTACTTTAATAATAACGTAAACCAGCATACCATTAAAACAATTTTATACAACCATTTTCTGTTTTTAATAATATCCTTAAAACGTTATGCTTTCCTGCTTGTTCGCTTTTTTTTTTATTTATTTAACGTACCTTTAGGCTGCTGTGGCTAATCGGACGATGCTACAGTGGGAGTCCTGAATTTCGCCTATCCAGGTTTTATTAGGATAGAGATCTTTAACGAGTACCTGACATCGCACAGGCCCGGGACCACCTTTTAACGTCCCCACCGAAGGGCGGCATAACTAAGGTTTTTTTACTTCCATTAAAAATCCTAGGGCTACCTGCAGGTTTGAACCCGGAACCATTGGCATAGAAGGGTTTTATGCTGACTACCATGCTACAGGTAACCCCTCTCTCCTCCTTGTTCCTCGTGCATCTTAAATTTTTACCTTCACTTACCTATAAATGAAATATATTGTGAGGAGTGTACAGCAATCGTGAAAAATTTCGAACTCCAGTTTACAATGGAAATACACTTTATAGGATCGCCTGAGTTTAAATGATGGTATGTGAGTGTGTGTAAATGTCCATGTGATAAGTCAAGCTCAAAAACGATATGTCGTCATTAAGATATTAATGTGCCTATTAAGTATAATTTAGCACTTATAATACTTGTAATTATCGTACATACAGCTGTAAAAATTTATAAAACATAATTAAAAAAAAAAAAAAAAGTGTCTGGGATGTTACGGCAATTGACTATATTCAGCGCCACTTTATACATGAATTTTTTTTATTTTATTTTATTTTTTTATAATATATAGCTGGAAAGTTAAAGATTTTAACAATAATCTCATCTAACTAAAGAGTATTGTAGATTTTAATGAAAAGGAGATCAATTTATGTCACTTTTGTAGATAATAATTTCTAAAAGAGGTCACACACCGAATTTTGCCAGAAAACGTCTTTCATGCTCCTCTGAACTCAAGAATTTTTCGAAGTGGTGGAACAATATGGAAAAAAATTTAGATTTCAGAATCTTATTGTTTCTTGCGAGAAGTTAGTTCAAGGTGCAGTCAAAAGAAGACACAATGAAAACATAAACTTAATAAACCGGTGCCGACGTTTCGGCCTAAATTATAGAAATAGAAATAGAAAAAAAAACTTTATTCTGGGACAAGGTCCCTTGAGAATAACAATTATGAACAAAATAATAAATTATAACTAGCCAAAAACAATATACAACTACAATTAAATAATACAATAATGAAAAAAAGAAAAGAGTACCATCTCCATTTACAATTTCAAGAAATAAATAAATAAGAATAAACATAAAATGTAACTTTTACATCTCATTAAAGTAAGTGCATTAAAATCAAATTCACCTTACATAAGTTGGCATAATAAAAATTAGCTAACATCTGTCTGAAGAGAAAGGAAGTATCGAAAGAGGAGGGATTTAAAAGAGGATAGGGAAGGAGCATGACGGATGTTTGAAGGGAGAGTATTCCATAAGGCAGTGGAACGGGCTAAAAAGGAGTAGTCATATTTTTTGGTTCTATGGAAAGGAGTGTGGAGGTCAGACAGACGGGATCTTGTTTCCTGGTGATGGGTTGAGGATTTAAATACCAGAAGGCTGTAGACATAAAATGGATAGTGGGAGCTTATGATTAATGTAGGTCTTCTTCAGGGCGTTTGAAGGAGAGTGTCACAAGAATGATTGTACTTATTGTTTTTAGATTATCGAAAAATGTGTAGACAGTTATTTTTAACCGAAAATCCATCTTCGCTAGAGAAAACCATAAATAACACCTGAAGAAGTGAGACCTTAGAAGACACGATTGATAGTGGCTAAATAGACGTTGAAAAACATAGTCTTGATCAAATCATTTTAAAGGAAAATAATCGAAAATGTTTTATAAATAATATGATTCTGCATTTTTGGCAAGAAATATTTTTTTTACACGTTTTTCAATAATAAGAAGAAAGATAACTTCAACGCAAGGTTTCAGAAAAAATTAGTTCTAATTTTTTTACAAAGTGTTCCACCACTACAAAAAACTCGAGAAATGTCTGTGTATAGAGGAGTATAAAAGAAATTTTCCGTAAAAAAACAACAAAAAAAACGGTGATTGGAACCTTTCTAAAAGGTTAACCCCATTTACCGTTACCACTTACTCGGCTATACCCTTTATGTTTATAACATTTAATAAATTCCATAAAATTAATTTAAAGAACTCACGAATATTTTTTTCTCATCCAGATACCGTAAAGGGCTCAAGGTTGTAAAACACATACCAGGCTCCAAAATTGTACAATAATAAATAATTATCCAATATTTTTTTTTTTTTTTTATAACTGTTCTAAGAATCTAAATTAAATTTCCTTAATAAGAAACAGTACAGGTTTAAAAGTAAACGATTGTCTGTAGAGGTTAATAAAGTATGCAGTTGTGCGATTGTATAAAAAGGGTTCTAAAAAATTGAATGTTATCATAAATATTTTACTAACAGACATTTATAATTTCCAACTCTAATTAAACTTTAGAGATAAAAAAAAAATAATGTAATAGTGATAAGATCTCTGGAGGAATTATTCTTTAAGGCGATTACATCTGGTCGTAAGGGGCGACATCTGCATAACAACAAAGGTCTGAGGGCAGGATTCTCATTTGCAACGACAATGAGCGGTCCCACAGCTGCCTGCGCTATATACGTCTACAATTCTAAAGGCAAGAAATCCACGCTCCTAATGTTAGGAGAGAGAATGTAGCGGCTGTTGAAATGAGCATATTAAGATGGCATTAGTGAGGAATGAGGGCATAAAAAATTAAGAGCCAGAGCCGACAACGAGGATTTCGTCGCTCATCTTCAACATTTAGGTTTAGACGGTGGTCGATTTCAGAAAATATGAGTCTGAATTTTGCGGTTTTAGAGTCTTTGAATTATTTAATTGGTGAAGAGGTGTAGCCTAACTCATGAGGCATTTGGCGAGCAATAAGCTAGGAGGCACTTACAACAGGGTGTCTTGCAAATCTCAAGGAGATTCCCTGCCTTTTCCATATTGTAAGAAGTCTTTTACCTGGCCAAATCTCGGTGAAAATCGATAAAACAAAGAATAATTATAATTAATATGGTATACTAGGTTAAAAATATACATAATGACTAATTACTTTACGATAAGATTGAACTATATCTACCTGACACCAGCTGAAATTGTAGTTGTTTAAATTGACTTACTAATGAATTATAATGAGCTTGAATACTACTGTTAGTAATAATCAATATTTACAAATTTATTTACAAATCATTTACAATAAATATATCTATATAAACATTAAGAGCTTTTCTTTAATGTTTGAACCTCTGGAGCCAAATCTTCAGCTTTATGAAGAGCTTTTTGGAGCATTTTTGGCCTCCAGTTCTTTCACCTGGAGATTGATTTTTCTCTTCATCACGACAAGTAGGCATATTGGAACTTTTGTCTGACTAAATAAGAAACGATGTTATTTAGGGACCTTTTCCCCGACCAAAGAACAAATTTTCTGACTTTTTCATATGTTTTTAAAATTCCTGATTTTTCCCGGTTTTCCCTGTAGACACCTTGTATAAGGTATAGGTTGTACTATTGTTCTAATCGATAATTATTTTCATATAGTTATCATCTAAAAGAAGCTATGGATGTTCACACATTAATAATTTCCATTTCGTGACGTGCATGACCAGCCCCTAGTTAACGCCTATAGTCCAAACCAAATAAATGAATAATTTCCATTAAATTTTTGTTAAAACTCATGATGGTTAACAAAGAAATCTGAATAGTTACGAACCTCTTCAATAGCTGAAAATCTAAACTTTCTATTATGTGTCTTCTACTATCATCGCTAATCGCTTGCACTATAAACGAAGCCTTATAGCTGGGATGTTTCGACGAGTTGTTCGATAAAATCGATTTTAAAACATATTAATTTGAATAAGCAAACGAGGTTTCAATCTTGATGATTAAATTTCGATTTTACCATATAATAATGATTTAATAGTAAAAGTAAAGACACTTAAAAACTACGAAAATAAACACAGCGTTAGTTATGGAACGAGATTGACCAGTCAATAAAATAGAGTAATGTTTAATAATAACTTCCATTATCTATTCTAAATCTATACACCTAAGACATCCACCGATAGCCCTTAACCAGCTAACTGACTTACAAACAAAGGAACCCTCATCTGTACTTAGCGCATAATACCTACACCTGCAATACAACACCATTGACCGGTGTAGTCATCCTCATCCCCCCTACAATCTCTCCCTATATGTATTCCCGGATCCTCAGAACTAATCACTCTTGTTATAACCTTGCTTGTGTCAAACTCATGAAGGAGACACGGGATGTACACAAGTAGTCACCCAAACTCCTCAGCACAGTATATTATATTCAGACGACGTATTTTCTCATAATAAAGAAAAATCTAAATGTATTAACAGTGGGTGATTTATTAACTTCGATCAAAAAAATTGAGTTGTCGAGCAGTAGTTCTCAATATGTGGTCGTCAAGATGCTATTAGAAAAATATCTTTTTCCAATAAATCCCAACAAATTACCATCGCCCTTCGTCGAAAACCTATGACATCCAGCCCTGCAGTGCCCTTTAATGATATTCCGCTTGTCCCCGTTGAACGGATCCGCTATTTAGGATTTCTGCTCGACAACGGCTAATATGGAATCTGCATACAAGACTGAAAAGACTCATTTACTGTGAGGGACATCTAAATCTTCTAACATAAAACGCATCCAATCCTTCCAATCCAAAGTCCTTCGAACAATAGTTAATGCTCCTTATTACGTTACCAACTGTACCCTACAACACGACCTAAATAATTAATTTATTTTAGGCCTGGTACCATCCAAATTTTCTCAATTTTCATCAGAACCTTATACATCACCCTAAATCTTTAGCACGATCCCTATCCAGTTCCACCCAACCCTACAATCCTTCTCGAAGACTGAGGCGGCAGTAGATGCGAGTCGTTTTGTAAACATTTATACTAGAGTTCTGACACTGATCAGATCCTCCACTCATGTACTGTATGATTGTGGTAATTGCGCCATAGCTCAGCCTCCACTGGTTCACACCAGTGACGCGCCTAAGAGAGAGGCGCTGGGATCTCTTGGATTCTGCTTTTCTTTTTACAAGTGGAGGGAAAAGCTCTTTTAGCAGATTGTAAATATTATATATAGTTATGATTGTGTGTATAATGTTAATTTATTTCTCATTTTGTATTTGTCTTACTTATAGGTTGTTGTTTTGTTTTTTGTGTATATATATATATATATATATATATATTATATATATATTTTATTTATACAATTTAACTTTATCATTATTTTCTGTATATATTGTATGATTATGGTATCATATCACTATTACTACAGTTCATTTAGAAACAAATTGTAATATATCTCAATAAATATTTTTAAAAAAAGCTATGTCGAGCATATTCTACATTCTGGATCTGGTAGAATCTTCGTTTAACTTCATTTATCTTCTCTTGAGCGTCAGTACTTTTGGCGAGGGCAGGGTTTTAAGAATTTAGGGGTTACTTGCCATTAGGGTATTGGGATGATTTTTTTTTTTTTTTTTTTATGGGTACAATTAGAGTAGAACATAAATTAAATGAAAATGAGCAAAAAAACTAGTACGATTTCGCTATAGTAGATATAGAAATATATAGATTTGAACACGTACAGATGTTTAATCGCTTAGAATCTACAATAAAACGAAATTCGACTTTATTTTCTCAGAAGTAGAAACTAAAAGCTAAAAATATGTGTTATTTATCATGATGGAGTTTTGTTGACCGTAGAGAAATTAGATGAGGAAGATGGTTGGGGGTGCGGTCATAAATTAAAACACACAATTAAAAATAAGCGTTATTTTAATTATGTGCCGACGTTTCGGCCTACAATGTGGGCCTTCATCAGGGCTAAAAGAAACAAGATAACAACCAATGTAATTATAGACTTAATAATGCGTTAGGTATATAATAATAATATGACAGTAATAAATTATGGGAACATAAATAATATTAAATGTGAAATGATAATAAGATGACAATTATAAAGTATGGAAATAAGGTGACAGTTATAAAGTATGGAAATAAACAAAATTAAGATGATAGTTATAAAGTATGGAAGTAAACATAATTGAGATGATAATATTGTAATGAGAATATATAAATAGAGACTAAGTAAATGAAAAAAATGATAAAGGAAAAATATGTGAACAATTAAAATTTTAAATATTAACAATTTTGAGTTGATATATGACGGTAATATATTAAAAACATAGTTAAGAGTATAGGTAATATATAAAAAATATAGTCATTACAAAAGAGAAACAGTATGAATAAAAAATAATTTAAATTTTAAAATAATGTAATATTAAACTAATAATTATATGTCAGGATAGGTAACGGAGAAAGATATGAGTATGGAAAGGGGGAGAAAGAAATGGGCGATGAAAAAAGACCCTTATCAATAAGAAAGAAACACTTACGTGACAACGTGGAAGCTTTGCCTACAGAAGTGATGTGTCTCAGTTTAAAAAACGCTCATTGCGTGGAACGGAAAATATGAGAACTAAAATGTCCGTTAGGAAAATTCCAAGAAGCTAAGTTATGTTTACTGATTCGATTGTTAAAAAATAGCCAAAAGTTATTACTTGAGAGTACTAGAGTTATTACTTATGAGTATTTGATAAAATTGTAAGAAATAGTGACGAGGTAAAGATTAAAAGATTTTAAGTAATAACGGATGACGATGATAAATGATGAATGATGATAAGGTAATAACGATGTGTGTTATTATATTATTATAATGTGTTATTTATCGGTTGTAAAATTACATAGCTGTTAAACCTTGTTAAGGAACTTACTTGGAAAGGTATTGTACCGCAGTAAAAAGAGGCCCCTGATTTTAAAAGAAGAATATTTTGTTATTCAAGACTAACATAGGGCGTGCAATGTTTGGCTCTTAAAAGAAAGAACTCACTAAAAAACTTGATTTATGCACAGCGGGACTTTATGTCCCGTCGTTGTAACTTTAACGCTGAGTTCAGAAACGAACGAATACCTAAAAAAATTAACTAGCGAGGAATCAAGGTAGCGAATAACCACGAGATATATATACCAAGCGTAGACGATGACATTTTGTTAAAGCTGATCTTAGGCTGTAGCAATTTTTTTGAAAAAATAAAAGTCAGTGGATAGAATTGTATAAACAGGGGTGATTGTAACGGCAAAGAACCTACGGATTCACTGTGTCATAATGTTTTTATAATAAAATAAAAAAATTCAACTCGTATAAGTATGATCATTTATGATTCAAAGACATTTGGTAACTATTTTTTTCATACATCGCATATCATTCATCACAACCATTATTGCATTTTTATTAATGGGTATTTTAAGATTGTAACGTCCTTATAATCGATAACATCCTAATGTAATTTTTATGTTTCTGGTAGAGGTAATAAAACCAGCAATAACAGAAACTGCTGAGCAAGGGATAAGTCAAAGAAATAACTTGCGAAATCGCAACATCAACCGATTTGATAGGCTATAAACTAAAGCATTGCCAATTTCCTACACACATTAACAAAAACAACAAAATGTAAGTAGTGTATAAATCAGTAATATTTACTGCTGGAAAAAGCAATGTGAGAGTTAAAGCAATATTTGTTTAAATGTTTTTCTCATATTGGGTCTTTTTCAACAAAATAACATTTATTTTGTACGTAAATTTCATAAATCTGATCCTTTAAAGTTGACACAACTAACACCACAAAATTGTCATCGAGTATCGCGGTGTGAAAAGCCTCCACGGCCTGTCGCGCCAACCGGGAAAAAAAAAACACAAAAAATTCTCTTGAGCATCAAATAGACCCCAATTTGAGTTATTCATGTTATCTAGTTAAAATTTTCATAGAGGTGAATTCAGAAGACTTTTATCTCTCTAGTCATCGGGAAAAAAAATTAATAAATAAAAGAAACTTAACGGCAAAAATTAGAAACATAAATTGATTTGCTTCATATGAACTTTTTTTTTTTAACCTCTGACTTTATTTAAAATAAATAGATATTTACATACTTGACCTATGTATATGCGGTACTATAACTAATATACACATTTCACGTCCCAGGCCACGCTCTGCATCAAGGCATATGAACTTTTTCTAAATATATTTTAATGTATTAAAGCTAATTTAGTTTCCATTGGAGTCCTAATTTAGTTTACAGTAGAACTCCTATTTTTGTGATAAATGATCTATAAGTAGAAATAACTATAAACAATGTAAGTTTATAAAAACTTATGAACAATTTGGAACATATTTTTTTCTAAATTCTTGAGTACTGTATGTATATGTACGATCACTATGAATCTACATCCACTGAATCTCATTCACAACATTACAAATAACATTGGATAATAAGTTTATGGGCTTACAACTACTTTATATTAACTTTCTTTTATTGGATATTAACTTTTCTAAAACATTGCGCTTTCCACAACGGTATATTATAGGTAAATTACTAATTATAATTCAGGAATAATTTTTTTATGACTTCACAGAAAATTTATTTTTCCGTTTAAAGAAAAATTTAATTGCAATGTATTTTACTTATAAATCTTTAGGAAACAATACCCTAAATGATAGTAAAAAACGTACCAAAATCTGTCCAGTGTTTTAGAAGGAGTTAGCGGAAACAAAAATCCCGTTATCATTATATATATATATATATATATATATATATATATATATATATATATATATATTTAAAAAAAAAATCAAAACTTGACAACGTTACATACAGACAAAATAAAAATATTTATAAACTTGTTTTATATGTTTACACCTGCCATAAATAAACTCCCCAAATGCCAATTCCTTGTTTGTTTTCGTCAATTTAATAAAAAATCTTTTTGGAAAATTATAATAAAGCTTGTATTTTTCAACTCCAAGAAGAATAATTCAAATTCCACATGACCTATGTAAACCGACTTAATCAGAAAATTCACATCTTTGACTCCTAACTTATCACTATGACAGGCTCTTGAGACGAACCCTCAGAAACTTAATCCTCGACTTTCGGAAACTGGAAATGGAGAACTGTCGAACGATGATTGATCCTCCTAACGTTCATTCCAATGACTTCTCCAGCTTTGTTTGGCCTATATCTTGCCTTACTGTCTTAGTTCTATCCCAATCAGTTAGTTAGAATAACATGAGTTTGTTAGAGTGTTCGACCCATCCGATAACCTGAACTATTAATCTAGAAGTCCGTGAGAAATAAAAATAACTCTAATAAATACCGCATCTCAAAGAATTCTACATAATTTTTGCTGAATAAGTCAGAGAGGATAATTTAATGATACACAATCAAGTTCACGTTCAAGTCTTCCATAGAATATTTAACTTCAGAGAATTATAATTCATTAAATGCACGGTTCATAATTATTACTCTGCACTTAACATGAAAATAACAGAAACTTATCTAGTATTAAAAAAGTTTTTATTTTTGTTTTATGAATTTCAATAATGAACCTTTGTAATCGACTAAAACAATTACATCTCCCTCCCCCCACTCAAAATTTGAGGGCTTACGTTTCAAGATACGTTCAACCCGAATAACGAACTTTGAAAAAATCCTTTTATTCTAATTCATAAATAAATAAATACCATACATTTTACTTTTAACGCTATTTCATAGAGAATCTAATTTCCTACAAAATGAAAAAGAAATCATTGAAATCTGTTTAGAACTAGCAGATATATAGCGTTTTGATATTAGCACTGGTGATATGATATTTTCATTTTAATTATTTATTGCTTTTCATATTAGTTAATTGCCTGTAAACAGCTATATAAACAGTTATACACATTATTTCTTTAGTATTTATTTGGAAATAATAAACCAATGCGTTTTTTTAACTTCCATAAAACCTTTTTCTCTTTTTTTTCAACAGAAGATGATCAGTTCTGGAACGGACATATTAATAATTTGATTAATCATTTATATTTTGGATTCCGACTTTTTCATATTTTTGGACAGATAAATAATAGCTTAAGGAATGAATGGGATTTGCCTTCAATATATAAACAAATGCATTCATATTTCATTTGTAGATATCAAACTTCGAATGAATAACAATAACTTTTGCCACCGAGATTTAAGTTTTGTTCATCAATTCATTTATTTTTCAGTTTACTGAACAGAAGATTTTTTTTTCTTCAAATTTTTTGTTAGTATTTGTTGTATAATATTTCTTCTTCTTTTTTCTCTCACTACTATTGAAGGCTGCGGTTTGATGAGGCGATACAGGTCTGAAGTCCGTGAACGAGTTTTGCGGGAATAAACGGAGGATTTGAATGAAAACATATCTGAGATGTAGGATGGGCGGATGGATTGGAGAACTGGGAAGAGGAAGGTTGATAGGGAGTATTTACAACGGTAGGAAGCCACCTCAACTCTTCGTAGAATCTGGTAACAGAAGTGTCCCTGGATATCCCGAAAATAAAGCAAATGAAACAGTTAAATAATCGTTATAACAGTTAAACAGTTAAATAACAGTCGCTTGTTATAGGTCCGAAGGAGATAAGGAAAGGTAAATTTGGATGTCATCTGCATACATATGGTATTGGGAGTAATATACGAGTATATGATTGGTAAGATCATTGATCTAAATGGCAAAGAGGGTGGGAGAAAGTGATGAATCTTGAGGAACACCACAGGATAGAGGCAAAGTCTTGGATGGAGGTTGGCCTGGAACTACCACATACTGTGAACGGTCGGAAAGGAAAGATTTGAACCAGCTCAATTGTTGAATAATGGGAGGTTTTGTAGTTTGTTAAAAAGGATTTTGTGGTCAACTGTATCAAATGCTTTGGAAAAATCTAAGAAGAATTAGGATGGTTATTTTTTTTGTTCGATAGCGGATTGTAGGTCGTGGATTGTTTTTAGAAGAGCAGATTGTAAGGAATAGCCTTGTCGGAAGCCGGATTGGAGAGGGTTGATAAGAGAACGTTTTACCAGAAAATTTGATAATTAATTTTGTACTAGGCGTTCCAATGGTTCGGAAAGGTTTGAAAGTAGAGAAATAGGACGGAAAGGAAGGATTAGGAATTTTATTTAGTGGCCGAACTAAGGCGGTATTCCAAGAGATGGGGAAAATGGAGTTTTCTAGGAAAAAGTTGTAAATATGATATAGGATTGGTAAGATAACTGGGAGACAGGACATTATTAATTTTACTGGAATGTTGTCTGGTCCGTAATCATTTGTCTGGAATTTAAGGATAACTGTTAGTAATTCGTCATATGAAAGATGAGAGAAGAAGAAACTTTCTGGATTGAATTTGTGGTGTTCGAAATCGGTAGTGGAAGATGAGCCAGGAGATAGTGAAAGTGATTATTGAGATCGTCTGGTGTGACAGGAAACGAATTGCAGTTAGTGGAGTCTGGGAGGGATAATCTTCGGAGTATTTTCCATTTTGATTTGGAATCTGGAGCATCGGAAAGGGCTCTATGGATGTGGAGGCACGTCTCACTGCTTCTTGGGTTTCATAACGGAGAAGCTTTAAACATGTATAGTCACCAGGAAAGCGAGAACGACGAATTAGATATTAGGTATTATTAGGTATCTATATTTTCCTATAAAGGTAATGTATAAAACTATGACTGTTTCATAAACGTAAACATGGTTTGAACCGGGGTTTACAACTGCAACTTTCGAACACAGATGGCAGTAATAAGGTAGATAGTGCCCTTAAGGTTCATTACCTGAAGTGCTCTCAGTACAAGGACTCAGCTCATTTGGTCTCAAGCTATCCTACAGATTGCAATAATTACCTAGGTTAATTACCTCATTATATCGTTATTACATAATCTTTATTTTAAAAAATAACGTGATAATTAAAATAATAGCTTCTCTGGGAATGATTGTACGCCTAAAACAAGATTCTGAAAAATGTTTACGATTTTTCCGAAAGAAACTTTGTTAATGAGAAATAGAGCATATTAAATTTAATAGAACAGATTATTACAACTTAATTGTTGCTAGCAATATAAATTATTCTTTCATTCAGTCAGGTATAGGAATGAATTAGGTCCAGTGGACAGGGTACTGGACTACAGAATTAACACCTGATGCATCAACTACTAAATAACATTCATCCACCTGGAACATCAATCTACAGTAGCTTTGTCTATATTTAACTATTAGGCCTCTTCAATCCTTATTTAATTTGTAACTGCTTTGTAAATTTTATATTTTAAAGGAAGCAATATTACCTTTACAAGTCATTTAATATTATAGGGGAGTAAAACTATAGAGTAGTTTCAAGCATAATAGCTATCTATACCCAAGGTCGCGGATCAAACCTGGCAGGTTTGATTACTCCGATTTTTTAACGGGGAGTAAAAAATCTATGGTTATGGCAAAAATGGTGATAAAGACGTAAAATGGTTATCTCGAGCCTGAGCGATGTCAGTTACTTATTAAAGGTCCCTATCCTAATAAAATGTTGTTTTGTCCGGAAAGCCTTAGAAGCATAAAACTGATGTTGAATGGAAAAACAAACAATTAATTATAAGAGTTCTATAGCCAGATGATAATTTCTGAAATGTTCATTTATATTATATTCTACCTGTCCTAGAACATATCATAAAAAATAAAAATGCATTTTATTTTTATTTTCTGTTAATGTTCTAGGTCCGTACCCAGAATATTTGTCAATAGAATAATTATTCATGCTTCCATTTAAGAAGCGACACTCCAACAAGGAGACTCTCATGGGGCTCACCCACTACTATAAAGTTGGTACCCAAATATTTGTCCAAGACCCTGGCAGTCCAGCGTTGGCATAATCACTTTCTAGTATAAACGTTGTCTTATTAAAGAGTACGGGTCCCTAGTATGTACTGACTCTAAGACCCTTCATAGGAACTACAGGCACAGGCAGATAATGTTTAAAAAAGTTTTATTAATTCAACACCAATAATGATAGAACCAAAGTATTTGTATTAAATTAAGTAGACATTGAAAGACGTTTTCAGTTTTAACGGTAGGAGGGATATCTTCTCCAATAATGAACTTTCAAATTCCCGAATGAGTTTTATAATTTTTCGGTCGGCTAACAAACTTCAACTACAAACACTTCACAGTTAGTCGCCGCAGTCAGCACTTTAGACGGGAGGGGAAGTTTATTTCTGAAGAGGAAAGTTTAACAATCTGCAAATACAAGAATGAGGAATAATTTCATTTCAAGACATTTGATTTTAGCAAGCTCGTATAAGGCTGTAATACTGCTTATGTATAGATTGTACAGAAATGACAACTAAAACTATGCGACTAACTCCTATTAATTAGTAATGAATCCCTCGTGGAGGAATAATTACAAGCACAGTGGTTGGTAGAGGTTCATTTAAAGCTTTAATCAACTCGATGTCGTTTTCCTGGTACTCTAATCAAACCGATTCTAAATTTCAAAGCTGTGGGACGTATGATTGCATCGTTGCTCATCTAGCTATATAAAATCTATCTATAAACAAAAATAAATAAATTTAAAAGAAACCTGTACCACTACATTCCATGAAGGATCTTGGGCTCAGTACACATAGAAACTCGTACTGTCTCTAGGCCAACGGCCGTGCAATGAAGTGATCAGGCCTTGACCACGATCAGACGCCAGGTTTTTCCCCCATTTTTTGTGTGCCCACATTATAGGGGCTGGGCCTGCCCCCGAAGGGTCTCCATACCTTAGGGTCCCCTCCCCCCGACTGAATGAACAGAATAAACAATATTCTGAAATAGCCGGGATTCGAACCCAGGACCCAGAGAACAGTGCTAGTCGATTGTGCTCGAAGAACTCTTAAATTAGATTCCAAATGCCGCAAAATTAAAATTTATTTTTTTACCTTGAAGAACAAAGTTATGATCCGATGGTGCGAGGTGTGAACTATATAGTGGATGAGGCTACAGTCTATACAGCTGATATTCCAACCCATACTAACACCTTCCTTTCCACCTATGCTGATGACACTTGTGTGTTATCAGTCCATAATGATCCTACTATTGCCTCTCAAACTCTTCAATCCACATGGTGTTGGAATTGGAGAATTAAAATGAATTCCAACAAATCCCACCAAATTGCCTTTACCCATCGTCGTAAACCTACGACATCCTGCCCTACAGTGTCCTTTAATAATATTCCGCTAGTCCCGGATGAACAGATTCGCTATCTAGGACTCCTACTTGACAAACGACTAACTTGGAATCCGCACACAAGACTGAAACGACAAGAAACTGCTCAACGCTTTCGCTTACTTCAACACTTACTGGACAGACGCTCTAACCTTCCACTTAACTAAAAAAGGCTCATCTACATTACCATCATAAGGCCTATCTGGACGTACGGAGTTGAGCTTTGGGGCTCTACTAAACCATCAAATTCTTCCCGTATTCAATCCCTACAATCCAAAATCCTTCGAAAAATCCTCAATTCTCCTTACTTTGTCACCAACAAACTCATCCATAAAGACCTTAATGTCCCATATGTTACTGATTTGGCCCGTACGAGGTATCATTCCTTCCATGACAAACTCCACTCCCAGATTAACCTACTAGTTTCAATTCTTGCTTCCTCTTCCATTCCTGACAATCCTTCGAGGCGTCTGAAAAGAAGATGGCCTCGAGACCTTCTAGTGTAGATTTCCTAGCGGAATGTGGCCAATGGGCATATTCTCTTCATGTCTTTTCATGTATATTAGCTATATTATGAGCAATTTACTTGATGTATTTACTAATACAGTTGTAAATTTCAATAAATTAAAAAATAACAAAATCATGGCAGAAATACTTAATTTCTCATTTATACTCTACATCCACATCGTACTGCATATATATATATATATATATATATATATATATATATATATATATATATATATATATATATATATATATAAACCATCTAAGACCATTCGTAATAAATCTAATACGTGAATAAAATACCTTTTTTTTTTTTTTTTTTTTTTTTTGCTCAATTTTCGAAGTACTATTAGAAATTTTTTTTTTTTTTTTTTTTTTTTTTGTGTGTGTCATGGCCGATTGTCAAGTTTACTATGTGTGTCGCTCTGTCTTTCTCACTGTATAACTTACGTGTATGGAGTTGACCAGCAGTCAGCCTTTACAAAAAGTTTCCTCTGTTGAACATTTTCACTTTACACCTATAAACATTGAGGTTAGTGCTCTTATTTTAATAGCCAGCTCACTGAGCAGTGTCACTTGGGCTAACTGACGTGGCAGTTAATCCCTACAGACTCTTATCAGCCAGCACTCCAGGTTCACGGTCGCGGCACAAGGAATCTACCTGCCACCGTCCTGAGTTCGTATCCCGGGATAACCTAGAAATATTTTTTTTTCTTAGAATATTTTTTTTTTAATTTCTTTAAAATGTTTATTTTATCAATTGTATATAGTTATGTACATAATTTAATTTTTAAGGAGTTATTTAATTTTTGTTATTAATATTTAGAGGGTATATAATTTTTTTTTCTATAGCTTATTTTTTTTTCTTTAATAGGTGTTTTTTTTTATTTTTATTTGTTATATTAATATATATAAACATATTTATATGGTAATAATTTAATAGGGGAATTTTCTTTTCTCATTTTTTTTCTTATACATAAACATTATGTCTGACGCGAATTCAGTGATGGACACAGACAATGAAACTCCGTTCAGTGAGGTTAGTGAGACTGATTCGCAGTACCTGACTAGAAGGACGCGGCAAAAACGCCATAGGAACGTTCAGCCAAATTCTGGTAGTAATTCACCGAATAAGAAAAAAAATAAAAAAGCCAAAGCTAAGCAAAATTGCCCTCCAGAAAACCGAAGTACACCTTCAGCCAACACTCAACCAACCAAAACTGCCTCCACATCCGTACTTTCCAGCAACAACGTTGCAGCCATCAATAATATGTCATCAACATCCTCTACACCCCGTGAATTCAACGAACCTGAGCCACCACCCATATACGTCAATAATATTCAAAATTTCTTTAAGTTTGGCCAAGAAATATCTGCACTCATAGGACAAACTAATTTCCAATGCTTCGCGAGATTAAAAGACGTTAAGATCAACACTACTACCAAAGAGAACTATAAAAAACTCATCAAATATTTAACAGAGAAACACTATGAATTTCACTGTTATCAGCTGAAAGAAGATAAACCATACCGCGTTGTTTTGAGGGGTCTCCACAACACCACACCCACAGAGGCCATCAAGAAGGATATAGAAGAGCTAGGATTCAGCGTGCGACACGTTTCTTGTGTCATTCATCCCTCAGAAAAGTTCCCTTTACCATTATTCTTCGTAGATCTGGAGCCTGCTACTAATAATCCAGAAATATTTAAAGTAAACAGGCTTGTTTACTCCTGCATAAAATTTGAAGAGCCAAGGCAGAGAGATGACATAGTACAGTGTACAAACTGTCAAAATCTTGGGCACACAAAAGGCTACTGTCATCATCCAGCCAGATGTGTCAAATGTGCTGGCCCACACGCCTCTAGCAATTGTTTGAAACCTCGGGACACCCCAGCAAAATGTGCGCTGTGCAGCGAAGGTCATCCTGCTAGCTATAAAGGCTGCATAGTGTACAAAAATATGCTGAGACAAAAGATCCTAAATATATCCTCTAGAACCCTACAGCAGACCTCCAGCACTACTAATGAAGCACCCGGCCCTTCAACCAGGACTACTCCGATCATCCATCGAGCTCCAGGAGGCAGCGTGTATCAACCACCACCAAGCTCCAATACCTCCACCTATTCTGCAATAGCCACAAAACCTCTGCCCCGACCTCAATCGCCTCAAGACTCCACTTCACAGCCGCAGACATCCCATCCTCAACCCCTGATCTCCTCTCATCACCGTCAGACCATACATTCACAGCCTCAAAGACCTCATTCTAAACCTCTTAACTCCCACCCTCAGTCAAAAATACCCATAAATGATCCAAAACCTGCTTCTCTGAGAGTCAAGTTACCGCCACTAATCTCTCCACAGACGAATCCCAAACATCCACCTGCATTAATCACTGCAGTTCAGGACAATCTCTCATTTGAAGCTCCATTACCTGCTGAATCTCAAAGAATAATCTTACCCACACCAAGACAGATTAATCCTTTAATCCTAAACACCCCTTCCTACCCCAATCCTAACCAACCTCCAACTGACATAACATCTATTCTTTCATCCTTCCTTCTAGACCTCCAAAACACAATCAAACCACTCATCAATCTCCTTACAAGTCTCCTATCACAGTTCCCGATTAATTTCCCGAGATGAATAAGCAGACCCTAGCTATTCTCTTATGGAATTCCAATGGTCTGATTAATCACAGAGACGAATTTGACATCTTTCTTCACGACAATAACATAGACGTTGCCCTTGTGACTGAAACACATTTCACACCTCATTCACACTTTTACATACGCGACTACATCACATACAGATCAGATCACCCTGACAAAACATCCCACGCTGGCTCTTGTATCCTTATTCACAATTCCTTAACTCACTCCCTAATTCCTTCTACTACAACTGACGCCATCCAATCGACTTCTCTTGCCTTATCCTGCCGTCCATTTAACATAACCATCTCAGCTGTATATTGCCCTCCTGGGATTTCCCTCTCCTCTAACCAACTCGATTCCTTATTTCAGTCCTTTGGTCCGCGCTTCATTGCTGGGGGAGATTACAACGCCAAAGATCAACGGTGGGGATGCCGAACATCCAACGCTCGTGGCCGGATTCTCTCCCAAGTCACCACTTCCAACAGCTATTCAGTCTTATCACCTAAAAATCCTACTTACTGGCCTACTTCCCTGAAAAAGCGCCCTGATATTCTTGATATATTCGTCACATCCCAAATTCCCACCTTTCAATCTACAGTAACATCCTTAGACGACCTCTCCTCAGACCATAGCCCAGTTCTGCTTCTCCTGCATTCACACCCTATACCTAAATCCTTCCCTCCTTCATTGATCACAGGACATGTTGACTGGGACAACTTTCGCTCTCATCTAGAAAACGAACTTGACTTAAAGATTCCGCTAAAGACAGAAAAACAAATTAACTCTGCTATAGAAAAACTGACAAGAACAATAGGTATTGCAATTAGTAACAACTCAACACGTCCCAAAAATAATTATTCCCGCGACACTAACTTACCGCCTCATATTCGAAAATTATTAACAGAGAAACGGCGAGCAAGGGCTAAGTGGCACAGGTCCAGATACCCATCCGACAAAACATACTATACTCACCTAACTAACAAACTCAAAACTGAAATTAGAAAATTCAAAATGCAAACTTTTCAGGACTTCACAGAAAACCTAAGACCAAATGACAAATCTTTATGGACAACTACCAAAAATCTGCTCAAATTCAAAACCTTTAATCACCCACTCCTTACCGAATCTTCTACCTGGTCTCGATCAGATGAAGAAAAAACTCAAATATTTGGTGACAACCTTTCCAAAATATTTAATCCACATCCTGAAATCCTTAATCCGACCCATATTGACCATATTGAAGCAGAACTAACTATTCCACTCCAAATGTCCCCACCTCCTAAAGCCTTTCATCCTTCTGAAATAATTAACGTTATCCATCAGTTACGTATTAAAAAAGCACCTGGTCATGATCTCATCACATCCTTTATCCTTAAACAGCTACCTCGAAAGGCTATCCTCTACCTCACTTATATCTTTAATGCCACCCTCCGAACCACCTATTTTCCTGAACCTTGGAAAATGTCAATAATCAAAATGATCCCAAAACCTCAAAAGCCTCCTGAACATCCATCCTCATACCGTCCGATCTCCCTTTTACCTATCATGGGCAAGATTCTAGAAAAACTCATTTTAAAGCGCCTTTACCCGATCCTGGAAATGCATCACGTAATTCCTGACCACCAGTTTGGATTTCGGACATCCCACTCTACAATTCAGCAATGCCACCGTGTGGTGGATGTTATCTCCTCCACATTGGAGCGAGGAATGTTTTGCACGGGTGCTTTTCTCGACGTGGAACAAGCGTTCGACCGAGTCTGGCACCCAGGACTCCTTTATAAACTCCGTCAATTCCTTCCCGCAACATACTTCCTCATAATCCGTTCCTACCTCACTAATAGAACCTTTCAAGTAAATCATAACCTTTCCTACTCTTCCATAATTTCTCAGTCTGCAGGTGTACCTCAGGGTAGTATCTTAGGTCCCATCCTTTATACGGTATATACAGCTGATATCCCACTCCATCCTAGCACTGTCCTCACAACTTACGCGGATGACACTTGTGTGTTATCCGTCCATAACGATCCAACCGCTGCATCCCAAATCCTTCAGTCCCACATCACAGCCATTGAGGAATGCTGTCGGAACTGTAGGATTAAAATAAATCCTAAAAAATTCCACCAAATTACCTTTACCCTTCGTCGAAAACCGATGACCTCCTGCCCTACCGTATCCTTTAATAATACGCCACTCATACCTGTTGAACAAATCCGATACCTAGGACTCCATCTTGACAAACGTCTTACATGGAACCCTCACACGAGACTAAAACGACAGGAAACTGCCCGTAGATACCGATTACTACAACACTTACTAGACAAACGTTCAAAACTTCCAATTCACTACAAAAAGCTCATTTATATCACTGTCATCAGACCAATCTGGACATATGGAATCGAGCTTTGGGGCTCTACTAAGCCATCTAATTCCTCCCGCATCCAATCCTTACAATCCAAAATCCTTCGCAAAATCCTAAATGCTCCTTATTTCGTCACAAATAAAATCATCCATAACGACCTTAATATCCCATTTGTGGCAGACCTTTCTCGAACCAGATATACCACTTTTAATTCCAAACTCCCAACTCATATAAACCCTCTTGTCCGCAACCTATCAACCTCGCATATTCCTGACAACCCTCCGAGGCGATTGAAAAGAAGATGGCCTCGGGATTTACTTACTTAAATAAACATCGAAGTACTACCGCTGGGTAGTTTCTTCACAAGCCTTATACGCCTTTTATTATAATTCATCACTTTTACTTATTGTATTTATGTAATATACAGTTGTAAAATTCAATAAAATATAATATAAAAAAAAAAAAAACTATTAGAAATAAAAATAAATTATACCTATAAATTTTCAAATGGTTTAATAATATGTAATCATATCGACTAAAACACCCTATATACTCGTATCTATTTCCAGCATACAGAGATATTTCGGATCAATGAATCGGTTGTAGTTAAATTAATTCAGTGTTCATTGATTATCTGCTTCAAACGGCAGCGCGATTGAAATCTAGTCAAATGGTTCGCTGGCCTTTCATGGAAACGAGGAATTACGTAGTATTACTGGAAGCAGCTTCATTAGATAATAATTAAACGGGGACACTGTGTTATCGTTAGCTTCAATCCATTTCATGAGAAAACTTCATTCAAAGCTTTTTTTAACAAATGCAAGGGCATCCTTTAAAAAATCAATTAAAACAATCCAATATGTTTCGAACGAAACCTTATATTAAATTTATCAGAGAAAAACATTATCCAAGACTAAATAGGAAACACAATGCTAATAAAGAGACAACACTGAATAATGACACGCCCTTTTTAGTATTGTAGGCGATATAGTTATTTTTTCATTCTAACAGTCTTGTTTGTTTATTTAACGTAACTTTACGCTACTGTGGCTGATCGGACTATGCTTCAGTGGGAGGCCTTAATTACGCATATCCAGGTTTAATTAGAATTGAGATCTTTAAGCAGTACCTGACATCCCACAGACTCGGGACCACCTTTTTACGTCCGCTCTGAACTACGGCATAGCTAACGATTTTTTACTTCTTTTAATCGTCCTAAGTCAAAAAAAAATCTTAGGAACGATAAAGAGATTAAATTATCTTTTTATATTTGAAGATTAAACTCTCACAAGGTTAATTTCCCGTCTGGGTAATAAATTATAATTCATGAAAATTACTCTCGAATATTTGGTGCTTGTAAATATATTTTAAATTAACTATATTTCATTTTATTATTACGAGTACCTGACATCGCAGAGGATCGGGGCCACCTTTTAACATCCACTCCGGAGGATCGCATAACTAAGGATTATTTACTCCCATTAAAAAACCCTAGGACTACCTGCGGGTTTGAACCCGTGACCTTTAGATAGAGGGTTGTTATGCTAGCCGCCTTGCTACAGGTGATCCCAAAAACTTGCTCCCAACGTGGAGTCCGAACCCATGTTCCTGAGATTAAGAGTCTCATCCTCTAGCGACTGATCCAGTCGGGCTACTAACAAAAGGGTCTTATGTACTTTGAACAGAAAAGGAAGATCGGAATATTATACTACACGTTGTCAACTTTCACGAGCTAGAGTAAAAAGGTTAAAGATCAGTCGAGACGAAGAAAAAAATCAGCAACATACGGAACATTAAGGTCTTAATGGATGAGTTTATTCGGGACAAAGTAAGGAGCATTGAGGATTTTACGAAGGATTTAGGATTGTAGGGATACGGGAAGAATTCGGTGGTTTAGTCGAGCTCTGAAGCTCTACTCCGACATAATAAATTTAAATATGAATAAATAGTAAAACCTCTTTATTTATTTAAGGTAAAATTTAAATAAATACGAGTAGTAATAAGTAGAATTACAAATATTTTATATCTTTTTGAGTCTAATTGAAAAAATATAATAATAAATAACAAGTCATATTGATCCGGGAAGTCAGGGTTTATTTTAACATATCTCTACATGTCTAGAGACGTGCTTGGAAATCAGAGTGTCTTATTAAACTAGCTTCTCGTTTCGACAAGGAACGGATCCTCCGAAAAGTCATACATAATATATGATAAGCGACTACAGGAAGGATCGAATCGCAGAGGAAATAAGGTCGATATCTTCCAGTTCCTCTTATCTTAAGCTTCGTTTGTCTGCTCTCGGCATTTCTCATCAGAAGCCCAACCGGCCGTGCCTTATCTTAAAGCTATCCCTTCCGAACGGAGCAGTCCTTATTCTGATCCCACGGCTTCCGTACTGGACCAAACCAGGAAGGGCGAATCATATCTTTCTTGGAATGGAATGAAATCGTCAATGATACATTTAATAAAAAAAAATAGCTCAAGCTGTCCAAACTTAACAGATACAATTACCAAAGCATGAGATTATTTTTGAAAGAATTCAGAGCCAGTAATTTTGTAGGCATGACAGAGTAAAAGAGCAAATATGGAATAGATCAAGTACGTTCCATTCAACAGTCAAAATTAAGAGGAGCAAATAAAATGTTTTTCTAGCGATTTATTTTTAATCTATATACAATTCACAATCAGGACTCTCCGATTAAAACACGAGAACTATCAAATAAAAAATGAAAAAACTGTACCTCAACTACCATGAAGGGTTTTGGGTCAGTACATATATAGATTCATACTATTTCTAGGCCAACGGGCGTGCATTAAAGTGATTAAGTTAAGTACAATCAGCCGCCTGTTTTTTCCCCAGTGATTGGGAACCCACTTTAAGAAGGCAGGGTCTGCACACCCAAGGGTCACCTCCCGGCTGAATTAACAGAATAAATACAATTCTGTCACAGCCGAGATTCGAACACAGGACTCTGAGAACCGTGGAGTAGTGTTCTATTTACCTGGCGACTCTGCTCCTATCAATCCAACTAAAGTAATCAAACAAAAACGTTAATGTTGGAAAAAGTAACTAAAGAAAATAGATATCAGACAATGGACAAGCCGATAAAAGAGCAGTTATACAACTGACAAAGTAAAAAATAAAGAATGTAATTAAAAAAAAAAAAAAAAAAAAAATATATATATATATATATATATATATATATATATATATATATTTATATACACACACACATATATAAATAATCATCATATCCTTAATCCTTTATCTTTATCTAAATCTATAGGTTTTTTTTTTAATAGATATAATTATATTTATGGGAAATACTTAATAAATAAAAGAAACATGCATTGAACCTTCTTCTAGAACATTGTGTGAGAGGTTGGATAGAATAATTAGTTACTAATTAAAGATTGTTCTACATGAGTACCAATAGTTCTTTAAAATAGTACAACAATTTCTTTAAATTAATTAACAATTGTTTTTCTCAATAATTTGATATATAGTTTTATTATTTTTCACATCATACTACGCCAATTTTATATATTTATGTCATCCACACTAATTGTATGTTTACTGTTATTTATTTACTCTTCAATTTTTTTCCCCAGAATTTTACCATTGTATATAATAACCTTAAAATACCTTCGGGTAATAAAAGGACATTGAATTGTTTCTTTACATATCATAGTATTTTAAGTGTTGTTTTGTTTAATAAATTTATAGAGCTCTAGGGAGAGGGGAGAAGGGAACTGTACTAAAGGACTCAGAACGATTTTTAGATTAGGAATCGAGATCAGAAATTGAGAAGAACTTACAATTTATTATTTTGGGACCATAATAATAATCAGAACCCTAAAAAAAAACAACCTGAGAACCATCAAACTAAAGAGATAAATACATTTTCTAAAAGTAACCAAAGAGTATAACAGGCCACAGACAAGTCAATAAACTAAATCATCTATATTCTTAATTTAAATAAATTTGTTAAATACGTCAAGATCTTACTGAATGGATGCTTTGTCTAATAATAATAATGATTTTAATGGCATGGCCGAGCAAAGCCTCAAAGAATAGAAGTTGGATTAAGATTATTGAATGGTTAGGGTATTAATTGGAAATAGAAGTGGAATGAGACAGGAGGGGACTTAGAAGCTTAGAAGGGACTTGCTTACAAAGTCCTGACCGCGGTGGTCGAAAGTCATTAAAGTAATTAGTTCACCAAGGTGGGTCAGAAATTTCTAAAAGCGGCGGTAACTCATTGCGGTGAATTTTGCGTAGGCCTATTCTCCTTCAATATTTAAATAAAATAATTTATACAATAGAATAGTGAAGTCGTAAAGTAGGTACATTCATACATTTTTACATCAGCATGAAATGTGAACAATCTTAAGGCTGGGACTGAAAATCATTTAACTCAATTGCTTACTCAACCAACAGGATTTAGACTCACATATAGATATTTATTTTATACAAATTCAATCTAAAAATACTAATAGGGACTTATCCCAGAACAAATAAAGTAGTATCATTATACGAATTAGTTAACTCTAGTGGATTTATGAGAAATAAAAAGTACCTTTACAGTACAATAGAGTAACATTTTAATGTTATTACAATATCAAGAACATACAAATTTTTCCTCAGCATCCCAAAATAAAAATTTAGCTTGACATAATTTTAAAAACATTAGCACTATTAGAAGAGAAATTTTATTAATATACAATCGTTATCCTTAAAATCAACAATTTATGATTTTTGTCCTAAATACTAATTGAACATGCAGTCGAATGTGTTGAATGTATTGATGATAATTTACCAAAAAACAACAAAAAAATATAGTATATAAAAATTACATATATGCGTACATTTTCTTGAAGTTAGATTTTATTAATAAGATGTTAAAGAAGATGCATTACTTATTAATACATCACACTAAGTGTTTTGTCCTTAAATGTATGTAACGATTGACGAAACATTTTTTGTAATTTCCTATCTCTTTTATTGGTAGGTTCGGCCTGTAGTTCTCTGAAATATGTCTCGGTTTGGGATAAAACTAGTAATTGTATTCAAGAAAGTTTTAAATATGCAATTATTGTGGATATTTTTGTTTAAGGAGGGTAACTGTTAATTATTTTCATCCAGAGATTTTCGTTTCTCTCGGAGCTTTTTATAGTTAGTTATGCGGGTGGAATTCCACACGGGTGAAGCATAAATAAAATTTGATCGTATAACTGATTTACAGAGGATGGATTTGGTTTTTTGAGGTGAGTTAGGAGATTTTATTAAAATATAGAAAAATATTGTAAAATTGTATACTGTTCTGTTTTTCTATTAATGTGTTCAGTGAATGTGAGAGACATGTCACGGGTTAAGGCTAGATATTTTACGGACTTAAAACGTGTTATCTAAAAAGTATTATTCATTAATCTAATAAGTATACTTTTAACATAAATTATACAATCTATACCTTACATTTAAATAAAGCTCTATTTGTAGGCCAAAATATTGATTATTATTAAAATAATAATCCATAGTTCTACACTCATAGTCGGTTGCAATCGCTCGTTTTCGGCATAAGCAGGATGGATTTAAGATATGTTTATTCTATCAGTGTCGCTCCAAAGATTCCATTTATGGTGTGGAATTATCTTCGGAGACACTCTTTACTACAAATATACTACGCGCCACTAACCTATAATCCACGCCACCCTAGACTGCTACACTACGACATATAACTCATATGTTTATATGTAGTGGATAACATGTAAACTACTTTTGGGATCACTTGTAGCTTGGTGGCTAGCATTACAGCCTCCTATGCCAAAGGTCACGGGTTCAAACCCGCAGGTGGTCCTAGGATTTTTTAATGGAAGTAAAAAATCCTAATGATTGTGGATGTAATTAGTTGACCGTTGAGAATTACTGGAAGGAATTAGTCCGGGTAGTGGTCATTAAATGAAACAGCTAAACAGTTTTAACTATTTATTGTTTACCAACGTTTCGACCCCCTTTGTGGGTCATCATCAGGGCGCATTGTGGAAGAATGGATCTATTCTCCATCCATAATCCATTCTCCCACCATGATGATGACCCACAAAGGGGATCGAAACGTTGGCTAACAATAAATAGTTGAAACTATTTAGCTGTTTCATTTAATGACCACTACCCGGACTAATTCCTTTCAGTAAAAAATCCTTAGTTATACCGTCCTTCGAAGGGGACATTAAAAGGTGGTCCCGAGCCCCTGTGCGATGTACCCGGGTACTCGTTAAAGATCCATATCCTAATAAAACCTGAATAGACAAAATGTAGGACTCCCATTGTAACATCGTCCGATTAGCCACGGTAGCATAAAGTGACGGTAAATAAATAAACAAGCATACAACATGTAAACTACATCATGTAACATGTAGTTAAAGTTTTGATTTATATCTGAAATTGAAAATTCTCCAGCTTAACCAAATTTACTCTCAAGTCATATTTATCAAAGTTAATTTTACGTACAGCAGACAATAGACATGTTTTTCGATCTAATATTTAAGTAATTTAGAAATATTTAAAAGGTGAATAACACAAAAACTGATTATTGCCAGCAACAGACAAACAATATAGTGAGTAGATGTTCAAAATTTGACAGACTTCAAGTTCAAGACGGCTACATGCTAAGACAGGGAACACCCATCAGGCTGAAGGATGTGTTGTAGAATATTGAACAGGAAAGCCTTCATCTTGGATTCTAAAGTTGTACAACGTTAATAAAGATACTTCATCTTTGGTATCAGTAAAAAGATTGGTATATTAGTGAAAATATAACATAGTATACTCATTTTTTAAATTCATAGAACGTAATATAGTTAGTTAATAACTATTATCTTTTCACATTTGTTTTACAATTTCATGGCCTCTTGTTTTGGAAATACATGTTTCGATAAGCACTTGTACTTATAGGTTATAATTTCATGTTTCTTCATTTATTATGATTTTTGGTTTCGATCATTACTTTAAAGTTTAAAATGATTGAACCATTCTATATCTTTTCACTCTTACAAGAAAACATTGTAGTGATTGTTTTAAACCCAAAAATGCGGTTCACGAGTTGAGGATGCAAACAATAGTTTTCGGAACACCACATGGTACTGTGCTTTCCAAAGTAATGGAGCTAGAAAAAGGAATTGACCTGGTACGGTGACAAACTGTACCTCGGGTAATCAGTCGAACGTAAATAATATTCCTCAACGGTGTTCTACCTTATTTTTATGTTTCATTCTCTCGCGTAGATTCTCCGCAAGATCTGCTTAGCCTTTTTCCCTTAAGTCCGCTGTTGAAAGTTAGCTCTCCCACTTATTTTTTTGTAGAGTATGCATATTTTTTTGTCGTTGGAAGTTGTAAATCAGACAACATAGCTAAGATTCGCGTGTAACGAGCATAATTATTTACAACCCTCATACATATGTTTTGAACCATCACCGTTAGTGGTACAGTTCCGGTAATTGGAACTAGGACAGACTAAGTCAATGTCGGACGGTTAGTTTTGTAGCTACCCCATTAATAAATTGGCATCTATTGGAGAACTGACTATGGTTGAAACAATGATGACGGAGGTGGTGAAAGTAAACAGGAAAGAGACAATTAGGGGCTGGATAACCGAGGGTATCCATTGACGCCCTCCCCAGCCTCCCTCCCGCTCCTACCCACAGCCAGCAGCCCCACTTAGCTGATTGTCCGACACTCACAGCATCCACGATACGGTTTCACTCCGCAACGGGTGTATTACAAACGATCCTAAACCATCCTGCCAAAGAAAGAGAAAATATAGTTGTAAACAACCTCTTTAGACCATAACATAAGATATAAATCAGTGGTACACAAATTAAAATAATTCACTACTCCGTCTAGGTAATTCAAACCACGACATTCCGGGGTGTGGCTAAACGCGCGTTGCCCAGGAGTCTAATAACCAAAACTTGGGCTAAAATAATAACGCCTTCGATTCTCGGTAACTTGGACGTTTAACTCTGTCATTAGTCCCCCCTCACCTCCTGGCCAGAAAAATTCCCATGTAGCCAAAAAGGGCAAGGTAAGGAATCTTTAGATTTGAAAAAAAAATGTAAATAAATAAAAATAAAAAACAAGACACTTCAGTAATTGCAAGGGTATCGCAATGCGTAGTTAAAGTTAAACGAAGAGAGACCAAAAGGAAGATACTTGGGTGAGTCAACGTCTTAATAGGGAATCGCCTACCGAAGAAAATTACGCAGCTTCACATTATCCAGAGGATCCTATCCTCCCCTCCCCCCCTCCCCTTTGGGTGTTTCATCCCCCTAAACCTAATGTAGATACCCACAGGAAAATTTCAGGAGTTGAAATAATGATCTTACATAGACAGCGAATCGGGTCGTGACCTACGAAAATTTCGAATAGCCTTAAAGAGTTTTGATCCAAGAACGATCTGCTTCTTGGAAAGAAAGATAGATTCCTCATGTATCCTAGTGATCATGACAGTCATAATTCGTGGATCTCGATTGACCATTCACTGCCACTTAGCCCGGGTAACTCGATGACCTAGATAGGATTGAACATAAAAGTACTGGAGTGAACCAAAAGGTAATGGACAAATATATTTTGAACCATGATTCGTGACATGAGATTTTTTACCCATCTGGCTGTGTAAGAGTCAACATTAATTAGTACTTTTTATTAATATTAATTTATTTCTAAAAATAGTGTGCAAATAAGTTATTTTAATCTGAAAGAAAAAACGCTACTTTTGGAAAGAAGACACACTATAAATATTGGATTGATTCATAAATATCATACTTGGAAGTAAGAATTAAAACAAACAAATATAATTAATATTCCTTTTATTTTTATGTATATGAAACTTTTTTTTAGCTCGTTCTCAAATCGATGCTTAAAAAATATATTTAAAATAATTACGCACTTAGAGAAAAATCTATACCCAACGCATGTTAAAAATGCGAGAGAGAAATATATTTTAAAAGGCTGGCAAGCAATTCAAAGAGGTTTTTAACCCTCTATTCTCGCAGAAATCTGAGAAGGGTGCTCATCCTGAAACTTCATTGAAAGTTAGCAACTCATCCCAAACTGGCCACCATCTTCTCTTTAATTCGATATGTTTCTTTCTTCTCAACGTTAAACAGAGTCTTTTAAGCCCCTACACTTATTTATAAGATTTAAGAGTTCATTATTAAACTGGTGACTGTCATTATCAAAGATTAACTTATTAAGGATCTCAGAACTGACAAGAACATAAAAGATAATTAATAGAATTTTAGTTAGCTATAATGTAGTTAAACGGTAAAAACTGGTTAATAATAATAATAATGTGTTTTATTGATTAAATTCACATACATAGATTTACTATATATTACGGCTGTAATAACATATATATATATATATAATATATATATATATATATATATATATATATATATATATATATATATATATATATTGCACACTACGCATCATTGACTTTAGTCCTTCTGGTTAATGTGTTTTTAAGAAAGTAATATAACTTTTTCCTACAAACCAATAAAAAAATAAATTAATAACTCATTTATAAAAATTTATAATCACATAACATAAATATATGATTAGATAACGACGGAATATTATTTATGCCAACCAATGGAGAAAGAAACCGAGACATACAGCGATTCACACATGTATTACTTCAGTTTACGAGATAAAAGGAATAAATCATTATAGTCTACCAAGTTAAATGGCTACGTTTAGAAAGAAGTAATACTGCAAAATATTAGATTGATACATATATGTAACTAAATAAATATTATTAATTTATTGCAACATACAAAAATAAATAAAATACTTGGAAATATGATCTAAACCAAAATATATAACCAATTGTTCTCTCATTTTAAACTTTTTATTTTTACTATCAGTTTTCTTTCTTATTTATTTTTCTTTTAATTAAATGTGTAGGCAATAAATTGATTTTCTTATTTTGAGATTTAGAATATTATTAATTTTTGGGCATTAACATAAATGTATCTGTATATCAACTCAAACTGAAATACAATTAAAAAACCAATTCAGTACAAATAGAGATTCGTAATATTTCTAGGCCACCGGCCGTGCAATGAGATGATTAGGCCGAGTTCAAACTCAGCCACTAGGATTTCCCTCATTTTTGAGTACCTATTTTATAGAGGCTAGGCGTGCCCCAGGGTCACCCTTCGGCTGTAATAACAGAATAAATAATTCTGCCACAGCCGGGATTCAAACCCGAGAGATAGAGAACAGTATACTACTGCTCTATCCTCTACAATTCATAAACATATTATAAATAATGTTTCCCAATAAATTTCACGACTCTAGAATCATTAGATATATTTATCATACTAAATTAAACAAAAACTGCATACTGTTTGGAATAAATACTTAGGCAAAATTAAACGAATAAAATAACATCACATTATTTTATTTATATTTACAAGCTTTGTACATCATTGAATAAATAAGTCGAGAATTTAATAGATCCGAACGGGATTATTAATCTCAGTTTACATAAAAGTCCTTTGAACGGAAATTGAAGCTGAAGGAACTAAAATACAAAATAAAAGAACATTAAAGGAGCAAAGGTAAAACCTACGGACCATCCCAATGCATAGCCATTTCCTCAACATCAAAGAGTCCACGGATTCTCTTTTCACAGTCAATATCTCTGCCCCAGGAAAAGAAAATTTCTACGTCAGTTCCTAATAATTACTTCTAAGCATAACAAGATTGCCTCAAGAATTTTTAGTTACAGATCATAATCAAATTTGATAAAATAGATATTTACATCACTGATATTAGTGAAAAATGTTTAGGTTTATTTATTTAACGTCACTTTATGCTACTATGGCTAATCGGACAATGCTACAGTGGGAGTCCTAAATTTTGCCTATCCAGGTTTTATTAGGATAGGGATCTTTAACGAGTACCTGACATCGCACAGGCTCGAGACCACCTTTTAACGTCCCCTCCGAAGGACGGCGTACCTAAGGATTTTTTACTCCCATTAAAAAATCCTAGAACCACCTGCGGGTTTGAACCCGTGACCTTTAGCATGGGAGGCTGTTACGCTAGCCACCCAGCTACAAGTGATCCCTAAAAAAAATCCTTAGTTACGCCGTCCTTCGGAGGGGACGTTAAAAGGTGGTCCCGAGCCTGTGCGATGTCAGGTACTCGTTAAAGATCCCTATCCTTAATAAAACCTGGATAGGCAAAATTTAGGACTCCCACTGTAGCATCGTCCGATTAGCCATAGTAGCATAAAGTGACGTTAAATAAGTAAACATAAATGTTTAGGATTGAGGTCTTGACAAACTCCTTAACCCTTAAACGCCCAAGGCATTACAACACCACTGAACACACTTCACAATTGGAGTTGGAAACTTCACACTTTGTGTTCCACTAAAGATAAATCCCAACGTATTACTTTCACTCTCCGACATGAAACATGCCCACCGGTATATCTCGACAACATCCAAATTTTACCGACAGACAAAACAAAATATCGTGGCTTGACATTCGACAGAAGAATGGAATCGGGCCTACACATCAAGAACAGACAGAGAACGCTAAAAAAATGGATAAAACTTTTTCCTCAATTACTTTCAAGACGTTAAAAATAATACTTAAACAAAATTGAACACTTACAGCTGCTTAATGAAAGCCATTTGGACATGCGCATCGCATCACAGATATACGGGACATTGCTGGAATACGGGGTTAGCAGTGTTGGGTTAGCACGCTAGGGAAATTTAACCACCCCTAACCATCCCATCCCTAACCATCCCACCCCTTGCCCCTAACCATCCCTAACCACCCCTAACCCCTAACCATCCCTAACCACCCCTAACCCCTAACCATCCCTAACCCCTAACCATACCTAACCATCCCTAACCACCCCGAACCACCCCTAACCCCTAACCATCCCACCCCTAACCCCCCCTAACCATCCCTAACCACTCCTAACCATCCCTAACCACCCCTTACCATCCCTAACCACCCCTAACCCCTAACCATCCCACCCCTAACCATCCCTAACCACCCCTAACCCCTAACCATCCCAAAAGTCAACGAACAAGTTCGGACCCTCTACAAACGTTTTCACAACTTACACGGACCCACTAATACACTTATACAAAACATACAAGCCATATACAAGCCACTAGTTACATGCCGGACAAAACTCGCAGAAGGGTGAAAAGAAGTTGTATAAGGAACCTTCAGACCTAAATGTGCAATAGGAAGCACGCCATGAAGAGGTGCCGCTGGACATCTCTCTATCAAGCCAATCACGCACGAAAACCATAATCTATGTAAAATTCGCTATTGTCTATTCGCTAAATGTGACCTGTGCCTGCTTTGCACGAAAGCGATTCACTTAGTCATTTATGTTTCAGAATCACTGCTATCTGGCATATGTAGACTTTATTCACAGGTATTTATGTATCTATTTATTTAACGATTAATTAATCCGGTCAAATGGTTTCTATTTTAAAATCAACCCCGAAAATAATTGTAATCACTAATTATCTGAAGATTAAAGTTTAAAGGCTGTATCAATTTCAAATTAATTACATTAGCTGATTATTATCAGTTTAACCAACTTCAGTTTAATCTGCCCTAACAAAAGCTCCTGTATCAAATTCTGTCAAAGCTCGCGTTTCTCTTTGGTCTTATTTAATTAACACGCGATCAAGTTCTCACTCATTTCGAATTTCTCTCTTTTTGAGTCTAAGTTCTAAGAGCATAATGTTTGTGTCTCATACAACTTTTATTTTACTAATCACGACAAATATTTAAGTTGAAAATCCTAATTAGTCAAGGTTTTCGGAGTAGCAGTCTGCTGGGCCAAAATTCCCTTTGACTTAAAGGGTATATAATTAAAATATTATTCAGGTTTCACTATATGGACAGGGGAGTTAGATGATTTCAAACGAACCTACCTAACATCTAAATATAGCCTTTATCCAAAAAAATCTGCTACTGACAACATACGACTTTCCCTTACCTCGGCTGTCGAAATAAATTCAAGAACTATTAAATAAACGTTTTTTTTTTTTTTATATATTTACAAGTGACCGTCAAGACTTGACACCAAATCCTATATGGTCAAAAAATAAACTTGAAGTTGAAAATAAGTTTTAAGTTAATTTAAATATTTATTTTCTTTGGAAACATATGATTTAGATTAATTAATACAACGATATTAAATTGTTACGTGCAGTAATCAGTAATAAGTATATGCCATTTTCGTCACTTTACATTACCTTTCACAACAAAGTATTTTTTTCTAAAATCATTAGAAGCTTCCCAACGGAATATTATACATCTATGTTCCTGTTGATAGGTGGGGAAGAAAATACATATACAAATATTTTTGCTTTTTCCCTTTGGTTGATTATCAAATTCGTTCAACATTTATATTTAGCCGTTTTTATCAATTATATTAAGATAGTATGGTTAATTTTTTATAATCAACAAAATTAAAGGTACTTTAGAGGAAGAAGATTTAAAATATCGGCATTTAAGCCCTGTCAGACTATTTCAATAAGAATAAAATCTACATGATATTTTGATCAGAGCTTATTTTGAGGAAATCCTAAAAAGGTGAAAAATGCATGGTATAAAGTAAAACTTTCGGTCAGCCGATTTTGGTGAAATAGTTGCTGTAGCATCTCGGGCGTATAGTTTTTCATTTTTTATAATTTTTTTTTATTTATTTATTGGAATTTACAACTGTATAATGGAATACGACAAATAAATATAGTTATCTTAAATATGAAATTTCTGTTTCGTACAGCTTTTCGTTTTCGTGCTAAACTTACGACACACACACACACACGGAAACGCAAACCTTTTTGCGTTATTTACACTCAGGTGACCCTAAAACGTTTATTTCCGTTGAAAACTGGAATTCGAAAATGTTCACGATCGCAATACTGTCTCTTACTATATATTTCATAAATAGGTATGTATACGCTGGGCTATCCGTGAAAAACTAATACTTCCAAGTGACAACTCAAAATTGAGGGTGGTTCTATTGAAATGAATAAGTGGACTGTATAGATTTAAAATAAATAAAAATAATGTAAGCAAACGACGAATCACAATACATTTAATACACTGAAATACATATAAGCAAGATAAGAAACAAATTAACCTAATAAATTTATATAAGAAAAAATTAACCTAATTATAATTAAACATCTGTAAGAAAATGTAGGAAACAAAATAAACCTAATTAAAATATTGTAAAAATAGAAGAAACAAACTTAACTTAATTAATGCTTAAAGATGTAAAAAAATGTGTTATGGTATTATTTTTTCTGAGATAACGTATATATATAGTAATAGAATTCGAAGACAGTCACTGTTATTTTATATAGTCAATAAGTGGTGAGAAAAAATATTTATATTAATAATGAAAATCAATAGTTTTTTCTTTATTAGGGATTAAACAGTATACGAAAAAATATAATTAAAAATGAGGGACATCAAGATTAAGTTCTTGACGAAACGTTTCAATACTGAGTCCGACAAGTAAGTACAGTAACTAGAGACCACCAGAAATAACATCATTTGTTAGGACGTGCACATCCACCTCCGCAGGTCACGGCTCCTTTAAAATTAAGGAGTTTATCTTCCTCAAGCAAATGAGCCGTCTCGAGGAATTTAAACAAGAAATACCGATGATTCTAGAGAAAATGAATATTCTCTCAACTCCTACTAGGAATTGCAATCTACTTATTACATTTTCCCAAGACTTTGAATCCATTAACTACAAAGATTAAACAATTAAGGGACCCCAGTTATTTGCGATGGGGTTTCTTTCTATAAAGGTTTCATAATTTAGATAAATATATTCAAGAAAAAATAAATCATTTTTAAAATGTCAGGAGTAGCTAATAATAAAATATTTATCACATTTTACTTGTTTTAACCCCCATGTAATATATAAATGGATTAATAAAAAATACGTAATTTCATTATCTCTATAACGTGATTTTGGTTTCCGCTAACTCCTAAACCACTGGACGGATTTTGATACGGTTTCCACCATCATTTATTACGCTATTTCCTAATAGTGAAGGTTTATAAGTAAAATACATTGCAGTTTAGCTTTTCCTTAGACGGGAAAAATACATTTTTCGTGATCAAGTCATAAAAACATTATTCCTGAAACATAAGTACTGACTTAGACGTATAATATACCGTTGGAAACGCGAGGTTTAAGAAAAGTTAATATTCAATAAAATAAATCGTACAAGTTAATATGAAATAGTTCAAGCCCATAAACACATGAAGTTACCACACACACACTCACACACAGACCTTTTTGCGGGAATTGGTTTTTGGACTCAGGGGACCCTAAAACGTGTATTTCCGTTGAAAACTGGAATTCGAAAATTTTCACGATCGCAATACTTTTCCTTACTATTTATAGTAAGTGAAAGTAAAAAGTTCATATGAAATATAAAACAGTAATAAACCGAATTAAAATAGGAACCGTTAAAAATAAAAATCTGGTGCGGGCAACACACGACTTTCACTTACCTCCATTTTTAAAATCAATGAAAGAATTTTCATATACAGTTAGAGATAAAAATACGTGAAATTATTAAGGAATTAATTAAATTAAATTTCTATAGAAACATGTGTTTGATTCAAAAATCTATTATATTATTATCTAAAATAATCAGTTAGTGTTATGTTCATTTCATCACTCTCTATTAACTTTTAAAAGCTTGTGTATGAGATGATAATATTTCTAAAATCTTTAGCTTTCCAGCGGTATATCATACATGTATATTACTGCTCTTATGTTCAAAAACGAAAAATTGTATTAAAAAAATATTTTTTCTGTTTTCTCCTTTAGTTGGGTATCGAGTTTATTCAATTTATACATTTACCAGTTTTTCATCAGCGTTAACAAGATAATCTAGTTATTATTATTGAATCTACAAAATTAAAGGTACTTTAGAGGAAAAAAATAATATTGAAATATCGGCATTTAAGCCCTGTCAGACCATTTTTATCAGAATAAAACCTAAATGATATTAAAGCCTATTAAATTTTACACCGATATAGCGAGTATAATCAAAATCGTCGGAACCGTTTTCGAAAAAATCGAAAAAACGTGCAAAATGCATAGTATAAAGTGGCTCTTCTGGTAAGTTCATTTTGATGAAAAAGGTCAGGCGTATATTTGTCTTAAATATGAAATTTCAGTTTCATAGGACTTACCGTTTCCGTCCGGGAGTTACCACACACACACACATACACAGACCTTTTTGCGGGACTTGGTTATTTAGACTCTGGGGATCCTAAAACGTGTATTTCCGTTGAAAACTGGAATTCGAAAATTTTCAAGATCGCAATACTTTCCCTTACTATTTATAGTAAGTGAAAGTAAAAAGTTCATATGAAATATAAAACAGTAATAAACTCAATTAAAATAGGAACCGTTAAAAATAAAAAAACAAATTTTCGATTTTTGACCAATTTATGTTTCTAATTTCTGCCGATGATTAGATATAACAATTAAAAGACGTTTTAAAATAAACATAATATTTTCTCGCTAAGTGCACCTTTCGTTAAGATGAAGTCATAGTCCTAAATTAATTGACTTTTAATTTGTCAAACGGAAGTTTTTTAAACATTAATGACACCGCATTTAAATTGCACCCGGGCGAAGCAAAGGCAGATCGCTAATTTAAAATAAAATATATTACAAAGGAAAATACTTCTTTTACGATCGAGTAAATATTCAGCGATGGTCAAATAAAAAGGTAGAATTAAAATACAGATAGATGTAAGAAATAAGTAAACCAAAATGATAAAATCACAAAAATACTTCAATGTGTTTATATTATATGAGTTGTGCCCTGTAAAAAAAGGTTTTACTGTATTTATAAATACTAATTTACCTTATGAAATATTTGAACTTGAGCTACAAGGTTAACGCATTAAGAATATGATTGTTGGATACTTCGGCAGGTATAATTGATTTAGTTAATAAAAACCTGTATTGTGATTAAATACGTCAATTTAGCTAACTGCCTACCTCCTTACTAAAATATATTATTGAAATATTGTTAAAATTAAAACAGTATGTTAAAAATTCTAAGGAAGATCCCAGTTAATCATATTGTAACGTCTCTATTTACGTTATATAATTATTTATTTAAATAAGTGCTAGCCCAGCGGAGGGGGAGTGAGTAGTAACCATTTTTGACTTGAAATTTCTTTATTTTCACATCAGGTAATTGAACCTAAAAGGTTACAATACGATTTTATAATAACTCACATTTAAAACGTTTACTGTAAACAAAAAAAAAATACTAAACATCAAAGATAAACTTACCCCTACGGGTTCAATATTCACTAATATATCAAAACAAAATTAACATAATAAACATTTATCATAAACTGAACATGACTAAGATACATAACCAATAACACCATCAATGTTTTTGTAACCTCTCTTAATTTAAATACTTTTTAATTAAAATATCAGCTGATTTCATCAGAGCGAGGGTTTGTTCCAACCCTAGTTTTTGTCAGCTGTGACAATATAAAGATTAATAATTCAACTTTTTTCGTACAACTTTAATTAAACTTTGTAACTTTGATCAGAACCTTACTTATCATACTAATTCCAGCTCCAACCACCCCTAAAACCTCTTCGAAGGCTTAAGTCAAGGCTTTAGCGTTTGGACTTGTAGCTACACACAGACTCCAGTTGCTAGTAAGTCAGTGACGCGGCAAGATGAAATAATCTAGAACTCGTGAAGCACAGCTTTGTCATCAAGTGGAAACAGGACTTAGTTCCGAGTTTCTTGTAAATATTCATGTTTTAATTTTACTACAATTTATTTTTAAGCATTTATATGATCAGAAAAATTTTCGTCATTAAGATAAATCAGAGAAATCTATAGGCCTCCTCAAAAGCCGTCAGTCTGTCGTAGAAATTCTGCAACAGTATCTGAAACTGTGAGCAAATCCAAGCCCTAGTAGAGTAATTCCTTTGTCAAAAAAATTTGGATTTGAAAGACTGAATTTGTTTAATGTTTAGGCAGAGTCAAATAGCTCTATCCCGCATGCTCAAAGAGTTTGATGAGTATTTTTTAGATAGCAATTTCGGTGTTACAAGACAGTTTTGATCGTTTTTAAAGCAGTATGAATAATAGTCTAAATCGTTTGTCCAGCCGTTTTCTCCTAAATCTAATCTCGGTCCTTCATTTCAACCTTTTGTCTAAAAGAGGTCTCAGAAATAAGTATATCGCTGAAATATACTTCTGGACATTTACCATGGTTAAGCGAGAACACAATGGATATACTCATTGTTATAATAATTTCCACTTTTTATATTTTAGACAAACTAGATATAGTTTCAAAATGGTTTTGAAATATATGCGTTAGGTAGTCTGCAAAAGTTACTAATAAAGTCATTTATCTTAGTGGCTCACTTTATTTTTTTCACGTAATACTTCAAAAATTATGCTTTATTTTATATTTCTTGCGTATCATTTCTTGTATTTTTATTTATCTTCTGTATGTGGTCCAATAATACCCTATATTCTTACAGCCCTAACATCTATTTCCCAAAATGTGAGGCTTTTATTATTTCTCAATTAACTGTTTCAGTATAAAAGCTTATTCACAAATTAAAATAGTATACTACGAAAATGATAATAATAAATTGGCAATAACAACACAAACAGAAAATATTATTTCTAAGAGTATTCGAGATGGTGAGCACTACTTAGGATGAAGAGAGGAAAGCTTCCGGGTGGAAGTACTGCGAACAATACACCTTAAAAACTGCAACTCCTCAACCCCCGGCTCAGACCAAGCAGACAATGGTGAGGGAGCAGGCTGTAGTATAGGGATTTGTAGCACGACCATTACACGCTACTATGGCTTATTAATACCAACTGTGTGCTACATTTTGAAGTTCTTTAAATATTACTAGTTAATAAACCTCTTTAATACAATCAATCCAAAGATATTTACTTAATTTACAAAATACAGCTTATTTAACAAGAGCGCTTTTATATTCATGCAAAATTTTATTCCCCTTTTAAATAACAGATCCTTAAGTTGCTAACCAGAGCTTCCTTAGCAAAGACAATGGGACAGTAATCATGACAAATTTTTCTTATATCTTTCAACAACTAATTTGCAATCGAATAAAAAATCATGAGGTCATAAAAATCTAGAGAATAATAATACCGAAAAAAAAAAATGTCCGTCTTTAAGAAATTGCAATACAAATAACGCAAAACTTGTTGTTGTTTTTTGGTATAAATAAGGCATTTTAAACTTTGTAGTCAACCATTAAACACAAGGCTTTTATTATTATTATTAATAGCATTGCGATCCTATGTGGATCTTAGCCTCCCCAAGGGGCCTTCGTTTTTTTTTTTTCTTTTCTTTGTTCATCCCTACCTCGCCTTTTAAAGCTAAACGAGTTTCTCGGACCAGGGGGTGAGGCCGGGGGATGAATGTTGATATAAATTTTCCCAGCAGCGAGACTCGAACTCGTAATTATTTGGTTTCAGATTTCGGTCCTCTGCAGTTGCTAGACAACGTGCTAGCCCTCCAGTCAAGGACGTTCAAGATGCTCCTCGCATCTAGTGCCACAGCATCTGACCGTCGCAGTCTCGGTCTTCCTCTTCCTCTGGCCCGGTCCAACTTTACCTCGAGCAGCCTGTTAACGGAGTCCTTCTAACTCATCCTCGCCAGAAGTCCGGCCCATCTCAGTCTGCTTATCTTCATCCAGGAAACTATATCAGGCTTCCAAACTATTTTGTACACTTCTCTTTTGGCCTCTATTTATAATAATTCCTCCGAAAATCCTTCGCCTTTCTTTCAAAGACCGCTATTTCTTAGAAATATTATAGGCTATTAGACTAGAAATTTGATGCTCTACAACTTTTATTCTATGACTTTTTTTTCGATTTGGAAAGTTGTTTCCAAGTTACAGTTGTCACTTAGTGACCAAATTGGGTTTATTAACAAAAATGGAAAACACTGCCTATTTCTGACGAACGATTGCGTCAATATTACAATACCAAATTCAATATCTAAGATGGTTGTTAGAAAGGAAATTTAACGTTATTTTATTTTGAAAATTAAGGTATTTTCTGAATGAAGCACTGTTTACGAGTTATAGGTGAAAAACTGAATTCGAGATTTTTCGGCTCCAAAAAGTTAAGCTCACTCACTGTGATGGTGTAAACTCAGATAAGTTTTATTTAGCACCATTAAGAGGTATTAAAACGATTACCAGCTTTGTCCGAATTACTTCCCACAAATATCGTTATTTTACTGGGATATTTATAGAAGGTTAACAAATATATAATTATTTATGGCCAAGCGCCTGACCAAACGACAAGGAGAAGTAACCTACCCGATTGAAGCCATCTTGCTCATCACTGAGCCTACGGTAAAAATCGAAAATGTACAGGCTCTTCGCCATGTGAACCAGGTTAGATTTAGGGTAACCCCCTTTAAAGAAGATAAATGCCCAGCACAGTGTCGAAACTGCTTAGAGTTTGGGCACACCATGAAATACTGCGGGAGGACAGTAAAATGCCCCCGGTGCGCCCAAACTCATGAAGAAAGAAGCTGCCCACGACTTGCACCAATCAAATGTGCCAACTGTAGTGGAGCCCATCATGCCTCCTCCAAAGAGTGTCCCCACCGGCAAGAACTGATCCAGATGAGAAAGAGGACAATTATAAATGTAGCAGCCCCTTCAAGTAAGACAAGTAGGCTAGTCAACCCTAACTTGGCTTTCACTGAACTACTTGGCGGACCCGCCGGGCAGCAACAGCAGCAGCAGCAGCTACAGAGAACATCCCCAACATCGCATCATGAAGAAGCTGAACCAATGACAGCACCCGCTCACTCCTCAACATCGCAATTCACATTAAATACACAAGCACATCCAAGCAATGCTCTATTCAACGCCCAATTCGCAGAGATGATGGCAACTGTTCGAGAAATGATGAAGATGCTGACGAAGATCATCGCTAAGCATTATGACTGAGCACTTAGTTATTTCCTATAATATTCGAGGCCTACTACTGAAGAAGGCTGAAATAGAACTCCTCCTGCAGCAGCACCGGTCATCGGTGGTGGCGCTGACCGACACTATACTACCCACCTCTGCTTCACTGTATTTTCAGGGGTATATTGCATACCGGGAGGCTTGTCAACCCGGGGCTAACGAGGCCGTAGTGATTCTGGTTCGAGGAGATATCCCATCGAGGTTGGTACCTAACCCAGTAGCTTCTACAGAGGGTACTCATATAGTCACAGTAGATGTTCGATTAAAACAACGTTTTACTTTCTGTTGTGTCTATAGGAGACCCAAGGCTATATTAACATATATGAAGCTATTGCTGCAGCACGCCCAGGATAAGAGTCGGTTTGTCATCTTAGGGGACTTCAACGCCCGGCACACTGCCTGGCTGTGCGGTAGCAACAATCCGATGGGTACCTATATCACCAAGACCAGGATGGCTGTCTTCCACCCCGGAGTGCACACCTTTAGGCATGCGGCCCGACCTGACTGGACATCCACACTTGACCTACTCCTGACCAGGGACCTTCACACTGTTACTGAGTGCCTAGCGCTCCCATACGGACCGTCGGACCACCGGCCTGTCCTATATGCCTTTCAGGAACTCCAGCAACACCACCCGCGAGCAAGTTCCTCTTCCACAAGGCCGACTGGAAAGGATATAGGGCTAGTGTGGATGATACCCTACCAAAGATACAGTACTTAAGAACTGTTAAAGAGGTGCAGAAGGCGATCTCGGATATCACCACCACCGTCCATGTATCAGCCAATCTTACCATACCAAGGTTTAGTCCTCAGCCAAACGCCTTCAGGAAACCACCGAGCCACATTCTTGCTCTCATTGCACAAAGGAACAACCTGAGGAATATTTTCCACCGAACTTGTGACTACGGCTTGAAACCGGCCATCAATGCGATGACCCGGCAGATAGCCAGCCTCATGCGTGAATGGAAGACTTTCCTATGGCACGAGCAACTCCGTAGGACTCATGATGATCATCGTCAGTTCTGGAGACTTGTGAGGTCACACGTTACTAAGAGGAAGAGTGTACACCTTACATCAGGTGGCACCCTATTATCCCCAGAGGAACAGGCTGAACTCTTGGCCGATTCTTATAAGGCGAGGGAAGATGATCGGCTGTTAAATGCTCCCACACTACCTGCGGGAAGACCAACGTCCCCTAATGAAAAGAGGATATTCTCCACCTTTGGACAGCTTGAGTCGGTACTACGACGCACCAAGGGTAACAAGGCTTCGGGACTGGATGATATTCCGTATGTACTATTGAAGATGCTACCTCGGAGGGGTAAAGCCTTCTTATTAAACATTTTTAACTCCTGTATGCGGATCTCATACTTCCCCGATGACTGGAAGCAAGCGATCATAGTGCCGCTACTTAAGCCTGGGAAGAATGGAGACTCACCAGAGCATTATCGGCCTATCAGTCTCCTTTCGCATATGAGCAAGGTGTTCGAGAGGCTGATCCATCACCATCTGCTAGAGCACTGCAGTGAGGAGTCCATCATTCCACCAGAACAGACCGGGTTCTCACGAGGCGTAGCCTGCGATCATCATTTAGTGAAACTTCAGAGGCACACCATAGAGCGTATGACGAAGAACAATGAAGCCACGGCGTTCATCTCGCTGGACTGCACACAGGCGTTTGATTGCGTATCCCACGAGTTACTGCTTCGCCAGTTGGAAGACTATCGTTTTCCAGCTTCATTATGCCGATTGATCAGAAGCTACTTAAGCGGGAGATCCTTCGTCGTAAGGGTAGGCGATAAATTGTCAACTTCAAAGGACACCATTTGTGGGGTTCCTCAAGGTTCTGTATTGGGACCACTATTGTTTGTGATCTTTACAGCAAAAGTGATCTCAATGAAGCACCCAATGGCACTGGTAGCAGCTTACGCCGATGACATTGGCATCTATGCTTCTAGTATGAGACCGAAAAGGGCTCTCACCCTGGCACAAGGAGCATCGACCACTATTGTAGATGAGCTGAAGGAGATTGGCATTAGGGTGAACCCGAAGAAGACAGATGCTATTGTCATGTCGTTCCAGAAGGGGAAGAGCGCTTTGCCCACTGATTTTAAAGTGAACGGAGAAACACTGCCAGTCTCTAATTCAATCCTCTACCTGGGCGTCGCTCTAGATAGGCACCTCACCTTATCTAGTCACGTACGGGAACGACTCAAACTGGCCAGGAGAAAGAGCTATAGACTTAATCATCTACTCACGTCACCTCAGCTCTCACTGAGGCTGAAACTACAGATCTACAAGGCTATAATACGTCCGACTATGCTCTATGGTGCGCCCTTGATGCGGCATCTGTTTAAGTCCACTCTCAAACAATTACAGACGTTCCAGAACTCCATCCTTCGGCGGATTGTCAGAGGTACCAACTTACAGAGGGCCAGAAACCATATCCTTCATCAGGAATTAGTATTGCCAACAGTGCCTGAATATATCAGCCGGAGGCACATTAAATTCTTTGATGGGCTGAAGGCCTGTGCTAATCCATTATTTTCTGATATCACCCCACCACCCAAGCCTGGGAGGTGGCAAGGATCACTACCTCTCGTTGACGTTGTCGCCGAGGGAAGGAGTTCGGACTATGTCTGAACTCAATTTATTGCCAAAACCCTGAAGAATGGTCCCTCCCATTTTGCAATGGATAAATAAAGGCTTAGAAGAAGCCCTTGAAAGATTACTAGTGCATCCAGCGCATATAGCAATCCTCTTTAGAATACCTCCGGGTAACAGAAGGACAAATCTGACAGCTATACATATTATATTTGTATTTGTATTTTGTTCGAAAATAAAACCAGAGGGTAAGAAAAAAAAAAAAAAAAAAAAAAAAAAAAAATATATATATATATATATATAATTATTTATGGTCCCTCCCATTTTTTAAATGATTCATAAAGGCATAGAAGTCCTTGAAATGTTAATAGTGCATGCATGCGCATATAGAAATCCTCCTTAGAATACCATCGGGTAATAGAAGGACAAATATCTGTGATATGTGTACATTTTTGTATTGTATTTTGTGTAAAAATAAAACAAGAGTGTATGGAAAAAAAAAAAAAAAAAAATTATATATATATATATAATTATTCTTATAGGCGTTGATGACGATGTTTCACGCCTCAAAGCCTTAAAATACAAACAAACTTCTTTAAAACATGAAAAATAAGTGAATTCCGAATACTTAAAAACCCTCACTATATTTTGTAGTATTTCCCTGACAATTAATATAAATAAATAATGAAGCAATTTAAAGGGGAAGAAAAGAATAGATAGAGAGAAACAAGAGATGAAGCTGAAATATATTAGAGTGAGAGAGGAGATGGAGCCAGAGAGCAACATGTTGCCCTAATGGCAGGAACCTGAACAGCATCCATGGTGTCCAATCCCCGCTACACTCCATTATAAACTAGTTATCGGTTCCGGTTCTAGCCAACTACAGGACTATATAATATATACATGATGTCTGAGTTTATGTATAAAACACAGGCACAAACACAGATGATAAATGGAGGGAAAATGAAATGTTTCTACTTACCTAATACTTTCTCTTGTCTATATCTTATCTCTACATATATAATATAATGTCGCGATTCTTGTTTTCCGCGAACTCATGAACCACGTGACGGATTTTGATACAGTTTTCGCTATCGCTCGGGGCATTTGGAAAGCGCAAGATTTTTTAAAATATAATCTCTCTCTATATAAAATTCTTATTAACCAAGTTGTCAAAAAATTATTCCTGAAATATAAATAGTAATATGAGCGTATAATATACCGTTAGAAAGCATATGATTTTAGAAAAATTGATATAATAATAATAATATTAGGCTTACCGAACCCGAAGGTTCGATGCCAATACCACCAAACTTCGCCTGCACAGACTCGTCCAATATTCGCCTGTCAAGCCCAAGCCCCATAGATCAGCCTTAATGCAATCCTCCCATCGACACTTCGGCCTACCTTTCCTTTCGGACGCCTACCAGTCGGTTCAGCGAATACCAACTTTCTCGGAACCCGTTTCTCACCGAGCTCAACAACTTTACGCGCCCATTCGAGTCTCCGCGATGATATCAACTCAATTATATTCACAGGGTACAAAATCCGCAATTCCGCGTTGTGCAATCTTCTAAACTCCCCATTGGCCTCATATCTCTTAGGACCAAATATTTTACGCAGTACCTTATTTTAGAATACCATAAGCCGCTGTTCATCCTTTAAAGTAAGCGTCCACGTTTCACATCGGTAAAGAACCGACGGAAGAATAATAGTTTTATAAATAGTAACCTTTAAATTTTTAGACAGAAGCCGCGAGCTAAGTAACTTATCAAATAAATAATAACACGTATTTCCCACCTTTAACCGGGACTTTATTTGTTTCTGGATTTCATTTTTTCTTCTTATCATTGAACCTAAATACTCGAATTTCTCTACGTGTTCAAAAGTATGCCCTGAAATATTAATATTATCAAGATCGCCACCATTTCTGCTACTGATCATATATTTCGTCTTATCGGTATTTAATTCGAGACCTATTTGTTTACCAGTTTTTATTAACACACTTGTATTTAGTTGTATAGTTTCCGTGTCTTCACCTAGCAGTACCAAATCATCGGCATACCCCAAAACCGGAATCTTGTCACCCATATTTAAGCCTTTCTCGGTACACATCACCTTTTCTATGACATATTCTAAAGCTATATTAAACAAAACAGGTGAAAGGGAGTCACCCTGTTTCAAACCCGATCGCACCTCAAACCTCTCGGAGTAATTATGACCGATTTTAACTTTATGAAATGTTTCCGACATACACATCTCGACTAGGTTTACTAACTTTCTAGGTATTCCCTGTTCAATCATGATGTTATATAGCTTCTGACGGTCTATGGAATCATAAGCCTTTTTGTTAGAAAAATTGATATGCAGTAATATAAACCGTACAAGTTAATATAGTTTAGTTTTAAGCACATAGACTTATAAACATATGTTATTGGTAAATAGTAAGTGTATAATAGTTAATGTTGCCACCGTCGAAAATGATGCTTTTTTTTTGTTTATCGCAGGTTCTAAAACTCTATACATATTTTTCTCTATCTTCAAAAATGACTGAATTAAGGGCGTATTTATGTGTAAAATTTCAATTTTTTTTCTTTTCTTTTTTTCTCTAATTATTCGAGGTTTTTTGGTTAAAAAACACAAATAATTTTTTTCTCTATCTTCAAAAATAACTGAGTGATTGAATTAAATTATTTTTAATCGGCCGCCATTTTTAAAACAACCAGCTGATATCAAAGTCTAGTGGATCATCGTTAGATTTGTGTGTCGAATTTCCAAAAATAAATGGTCCAATGGTTTCGGGAAAATGCTGCGGATGGACGGATAGCGTCCGGCGGACAAACAGATTTTTCCATTCGTTATGGGGATTGAAATTTTAAGGGAAACGGGGTAATTTTTTTTATTATTTTTATTTATTATTTTTTTTGGTGGCATATAAAGTTTCATTATTGAAAATAATAAACTAAAAATCCATCTGCCTACAAACTCAAGAAATAGCAGAGATATGAGCGTTTTTAAGGCAGTCATGATTTCAGGCGATTTTCCTTTGATTAATTTATTGCTTTTCATATTATGTAATGCCTGTAAACAGTCATATAAACTGTTATACAATAATATAATTTTTTGGAAATAATAAACCATTATGTTATAATTTGCAGTGTTTTAAACTTAATTCCATATTGGTTACGTTTCTAGCTCAGTAACGATAAGTGCACAAATCTGAAATTTTATATTTATGAAATAGCCAAAATCGTAAAATCAGATATACTGAAATCTCAATTACTCATGAGTTCTCAGACCTTATCGGTATTCCGATGAATTATATTTTTAAAATTCGATTCCTACTATATATTTCTAAGTTTCACAGCAATCCTAAATCTCAACGTATTTCATTTTAACCAAGCATTCATTAAAGATAATCTGATAATACCACCTATCCGTTTTGATCAGGTAATTAGCAAACGAGTTAAACAGAAAATGTATGTATAGAGGAGAGGCATTAGTTAAATTAAAAGGTACAGTAACATGATACAGTGGGAAAGGGAAATGAGGTTATAATTAGTGGAAATAAGCAGGGGCTGAGATAGATCTAGACCCTTGATAAATGTAATCCAACCGCAAACAGGACTCGGGGCAATTAGCGAATAAACCGGAGGATCAATCTTCCACCTAGGTGGTTAATAATATATCGCCATTCGGAATAAATTAATTGCAGCTGTGCACTTTATCCATTATCGGCGGTTAAATATAGATGAGGGGTACAGGAGTAATGTCTTCACCAGGGGCGTTGAAAGCTTCTATGGATTGTCCCAGGTGTCAGCGCTTCATTCAGATATCAATCAGAATAAGTAAATCGAGAATATACATATAAAATAAAATTTAATATACGAAATTCTCAAGTCAAAATGCTAGTTACCATACTCCTCCGAAACGAATTGACCGTCTGATAGGTCTGAGAATCTATTTTTATACCCCTAAGTGATAAGGGTTGTCCACCCCTAACATTATTTTTGTAATTTTTGGACATTTTTTTATAATGTTGCATTAAAAAATACATACAACCCTAAATCTTCATCCTTTTATCATCAACCCATATTTTTGAATAGTCATTTTAATAATTTATTAATTTTTCTTCTCGCTCTTTAACTGATCAATTATCACTTGGTAAGTTATCCCCGCCAGAGGTCTACCGGTGTCACGTCTCAACCAGCTAACAGCACGGAGTAGGGATGAAACCGGTCTCTTGTTTCTCTCACTCCCTCCACAGTTTTCGGCCATTATTATTGTTCATGCATCAAGCGTAGTAGTAACCTTTACAATTATCATTTTACTATCTCAGTGTGACTCATGTTTTTCACACGGACAATTATACGTGGCATTCTCTCGAGTGGGTAAACCATTCAGTTTGTTTGTGTTAGCTAAAGATGGGCTAACAAAAAATATTCACGCTATAGCATTAATTAATTAATGATATATATATATATATATATATATATATATATATATATATATTATATTATAATTTCAAGGAATAAAATTAATTGTGGATGTAATTAGTTGACCGTTGAGAATTACTGGAAGGAATTAGACCGGGTGGCGGTCATTAAATGAAACAACTAAATAGTTTCAACTATTTATTATTTGCCAACGTTTCGACCCCCTCTGTAGGTCATCATCAGGGCGCATGGTGGGAGAATGGAAACTGTTTCCATGATAGTAATTTGTTAGAGACTCTTCTGGAGCTCAATCAGCCTCTGTAAAGAGGGTATCCAAAAATTGGAGGAAGAGAGACAGACCTGATGGCTGGGCGTAGTCTCTGCTTATCCACCTTCTTGCACGCTCGCGCAGTGGAAAATATGACCGATTTAGGTAGACAAAATTCAGAAACTTGTACCTATTTGACCATTTATTTTTTGACACGATGGGCGACTGCACAGTGGTCAAAAATGAAATTTATTTACTAAAATCTAAAACTTTCCTACATTTAATATTTGAAGTCCCAGAATAGGGGAAAAAATAATACAACACATCTAATTATCGGCTTGGAGATGCGTAAACCTGCTAATAGATGTATTTTTGAATCTATATTTATAATCTATGTATGTAGGAAACTCTTCTAATTATAGATTGTAAAACTTTTGATTCGGAGTGCTGTGACTTAAAAAAAAATTATGTACCACCCAAAACGCAAAAAATTGCGAAAATTCATTGCAACATTTAATGGCTAGAAGAATTTATTAAACAAATCCTTGGGGTAAAATGGAGGTTATATAGTATTTCGTTATTGAATAGGGGCATACATTTACAAATTGCTAAAAATTCATTAAGAAAAACACACTAATAAGATCAACATATTTTATAGTCTACGTTTTGGCCACGTTAGTACAATAATAAGATAATAGCTATAATTATAACTGTGGCAGAATAATTATTCATTCTGTTATTTCAGACGGGTACGAATCTCTAAATTTACTGAACCCCAACACTCTCAGTACAATGACCAAGTCCCGTTAAACGGTGTGTATGAGGTATTATGTTTGTTTGTTTATTTATTTAACGTCACTTTTATGTTACTATGGCTAATCGGACGATGCTACAGTGGGAGTCCTAAATTTTGCCTATCCAGGTTTTATTAGGATAGGGATCTTTAACGAGTACCTGACATCGCACAGGCTCGGGACCACCTTTTAACGTCCCCTCCGAAGAACGGCGTAACTAAGGATTTTTTACTCCCATTAAAAAACCTAGGACCACCGGCGGTTTTGAACCCGTGACCTTTGGCATGGGAGGCTGTTACGCTAGACTCCCAGCTACAAGTGATCCCTATGAGGTATTAAAGTACAGTGGTGGTATTAAATTAAGTTCTTGACAAAATTAAAAAATAATCATTGAAATCGGTTGACAACTAGCAGAGAGCTTTTTGAAATCAGCTGTAGTGATATGATATTATCCTTTGAATTAGTGCTTTTCATATTACTTAATTGTCTATCAACAGTTATATAAATAGTTATATTCTAATATTGGTACTCGGAAATAATAAACCATTGTATAATAATTTGCAGCGTTTTTTTTTTAAATTATAAATAGTATAATTAGTTCTAAATCGCTAATATCTGGTGAACGTTTAATGCAGTTTTATTGTTACATAAAACAGAACACACAAATTAAGTAACAGGCGTACTTGAGAGAATGTTTTTAGAGAGAATAACCCTCCAGAATAGCAAGAAAACAACTGCTTGGGGCAGAAATTCTGTGCTCTGTAGATATTTCTGCGTGGACATTAAGGTAGCGGAGGGGGAAAGCTCTGAAATGCTGCAAAGCCCGGTAGAAACTGTGGCTTACTGCAGCCAACGACAAGAAGCTTACCTCGGCAAAGCCTCACCATAACTGGAGTCCTGGGAATTGGGATAAGATGGTTTGGTCCAACGAAAATTACTATGATAATTTTAAATTATATTAACCGAAACTACAAAAAAAAAAAAAAAAAAAAAAAAAAAAAGCCTAAATTCGGTTAATTAAATATCCTGCAATACTTAATTTAAGAGATAAATATATATATTTTATTTTATTATAATATTTATATTTTTATTTTATGATACAAAACTCCTGGTATCGTTTTCCAAAATTGAAAAATTTGCCTAAAAATTATAAAATCAGAATGCAAAATATGGTGGAGGAATAATTATGATTTAGCCAGCCAATGAGTTTCAATATTAAAAAGTGCCCTTTTTAGCCCTTTTTAACCAGTGAATAATTTCGATTCGTATCCTTTAAAAAGGAAATCTATTCAAAAAAGGTGGTTCTCTTCCATTTTAATCGTATCCTAGTTACAATATATGTCGATTGTTAAGAATCCTTTCAAAGTGAATGGCGACTTTAACATAGAATAAAAAAGAAATAAAAAAAATTGAACAGTCCTTAAAATATGAAATTCGGTCATATCCTTTGAAATAGTAAAATTAGCCCTCTTCATGCGTAACCCACCTTCCCTCCCTTATATAGACATTTAGTTTTAATCGAAACATGTGCTTCATTAAATAATCAATATTATTACCTACAACAAGCAGTTAGTTTTATCCACTTTTCATCACTCTCCATTGACCTTTACAACTTTGTTCTCATGTTCAAAAAAACTAAAATAACATAAAAAAATACTTTTCATATTGGTTTATTTTTTTTTTCAATAATGAACCCTTGTAATCGACTAAAAAGAAAAAAAATTACTCCCCATAAAAATTTAAGGGCTTACGTTTCAAGATGCGTAAAACTCGAATAACGAATAAAAAAATCCGTTTCTCCTAATTAATAAATTAGCCAAAAAATTTCTACAAAATGAAAAAAAATCTTTGAAGAAGTAGCAGAGATATAGCATTTTGAAATTAGCAGTGGAGCTTAGCCATTTACCTTTGAATTATTATTATTTTCATATTACTTAATTGCCTATCTACAGCTTTATAAACAGTCATACCCTAATATAGTTGTTTGGAAATAATAAACCATTGTGCTATAATTTGCAGTGTTTTTTTTTTTTCCTTTGGTTGAATATTAAATTCATTCAGACTTATGTATTTACCCGTTTTTCATTAAGGCTAACAAGATAATTTTTTCAAAAACAATTTTTATTGAGTAAAATTACAATCTGTCCCAATTAGGACATTAATAGTAGTGCTGAAAGATATCATACATACTACATTCATACAATATTTACACAGCATAAAATTACAATAAAATATATACACAATAATAAATTAATACAATACAGTCAAGAATTCACTTATAACTATATACACATATACACACTCATACATACATCACATTGAGTGGAGAATCTAGCCAGTGCTAGAACTCCAATATATTTACAAAAGGTCGCGGGGCCACTGCCGTTTCAACCTTCTAGGTGGATTGTATGGATGAGTGGAGCTGGATAGGGATTGAGCAAGAGGATTAGGATGATGAATGAGGTTCTGGTGGAATTTAGAAAATTTGGATGGAATTAGATCTGAAATAAATGGAACATTAAGGTCGTGGTGCAAGGTATAGTTGGAGACATAATAAGGAGCATTTAATATTGTACGGAGGACTTTGGATTGAAAGGATTGAATATGTTTGATGTTAGTACGTTTAGCTGTCCCAAACAGTTCAAGTCCGTAGGTCCAGATGGGCTTCAGTATTGTCTTGTAGATTAATAATTTGTTGTCAACTGTAAGTTCACATTTTCTGTTGAGTAGTCGGTATAACTGTTCGAATCGTCGGTTGAGTTCTTGTCTTTTATTTCTTGTATGTGGGTTCCAAGTCAATCTTTTGTCTAACAGTAAGCCAAGATACCGGACTGTATCTGAGAGAGGAATTGGTAATGAGTTGAAATAAACTGGCGGACAGGATTTTCGTCTAAGAGTAAAGGTTATGTGTTTACATTTGGCTTCGTTCACCTTTACACGCCAGTTATTACACCAGTGTTCAATAAGGAAAAAGGTGTCTCTAAAGGTTTAAGGATGCTGTTTCAGGATTGGAACTGGATGATAGGATGGCGGTGTCGTCTGCAAAAGTTGCCAGAAAGGTATCAGGATGTGTAGGAATATCAGCAGTGTAAAGGATGTAGAGGACGGGTCCCAAGACGCTGCCTTGAGGAACACCGGCCTCAACGGGATAAAGGTTAGAAAATTCTACACCACAGCGAACGCGGAAGGAACGGTTTGAGAGATAGGATCGGAGAATGAGGTATAGAGACTGGGGTAAATGGGTTTTCAGCTTGAAGAGTAATCCAATGTGCCATACCCGGTCAAAAGCTTGCGCAATGTCCAGAAACGCACCAGAACAATACTCTTTGCATTCAAGAGCTGAGGAAATATGGTCTACAACTCGGAGCCCCTGTTGAACTGTGGAATGCTGAGGACGGAATCCAAACTGATGGGAAGGAAGATTTTGAGATTCTAATATGGGTAGGATACGTTTAAGAAGAAGCCTTTCGAAGATTTTTGAGAGGATGGGGAGTAGACTAATAGGCCTGTAGGATGAATTGTTGTTGGAAGGTTTGCCTGGTTTTAGAAAAAGAATGATAGTGGAATGTTTCCATAACAGAGGAAAATAGGTGGTGCGTAGGATGCAGTTGTAAATATAAGTAAGGAATATAATAGCTTTCTGCGGAAGTTGTCGGAGGATCTGGGGAGTAAGGAGATCATGTCCAGGAGATTTACGGAGGGTCAGTTTTTGGAGAAGATATTTGACCTCAGAGGGATTAATAGCTTTAGGAGTTAGGGAAAGTGGAATTGGTGACATAAGAAAGTCTTGCACTGTTGCGGTGTGATTGATGTGGGATTCCGGGTGAGGAGTGAATACTTTGGAGAGGTGTTTGGCGAATTCCTCGGCTTTATCTTCATTAGACGCAGCCCAGGAGTCATCACCACGTCGGAGAGGATGGGAAACTTGATGGTATTTTAGGATCTTTTTCGTGACATTCCACAGGGAATTATCACGAGCTGATAGAGAGGAGAGGTAGGAATTAAAGGACTGGGAACGGAAGGTGGCCAACTCCCTCTTCAATTGTCTACAATAGAAGTTATAGGAGCGGCGATCTGTTGGGTGTCGGGTACGCTGCCATAATGATCTTGCTCGGCGTTTGATGTGAATGAGGTCTATAATATGTTGTGGAAAATGATTTTGGTCAGGATTTATATTGGAGTGTTTAGGAGAGGAAGCAGTCCAGACAGCTTGTTGGATGGCGGTGGTAAAGGAATAGACGGAATTATCTAGGTCATCTGGGGTTTTGAGGGTTACTCTGAGATCAATATTATCGGTCAGGATTTGGCGGAAAAGGTTCCAGTTGACAGGGCCTCGGATGAATGATGGTGGAATGGGTTTTGGAATTGGAGTGAGAGATACTTTTAGGATCAGTGGACTATGGTCTGAGGATAGTTCATCAAGGCGAGTTACAGACATGTTGAGGGAGCCTAATCCGCTGTGGATAAAGAAGTCGAGGATGTCAGGATTGCGGTTAGGATCGGTTGGCCAGTAGGTAGGGGAGTCAGGAGACAGGATATTAAAATTTCGGGAGTTGAGTGCAGACAGCAAATTTCGTCCCCGAGAATTCGTGGTTCTGGCTGGAAAGCTGATGCTTGGCGTTTAAGGCTGAACCCAGAACGAAACGATTTCCTAAGGAATCCAGGAAGGATACAAATTCGGAATTGGAAATGGAATGTTTAGGAGGGCAATATGCAGATGTGAGGGTTACCGGAAAGGAAAAAGTCTTGATGACTATGGCTGTGGCTTGTAGGAAATCATAGGTGGGAAGTGGGAGTAAATGGTGAGAGAGGGATTGGTGGACAATGATAGCAGAACCGGCATGGGCTTTGCTGTCTGGGTGGAAAAAGATAATATGTTGTTGTTTTTTTCGCATCTACACAACTAATGGTACTTTATACGAAGAAAATATTGAAATATCGGTATTTAATCCCAGTCAGACTATATCAATCATAATGAAACCAGCATCATATGAAAGCCCATTAATTTTTTCCATATATTGAGTTAAATAAAACTCGTTAGAGCCGCTTCTGGGAACATTGTAAAAGGTGCAAAATGCATGATGAAAAGTGGCTCTTTTGATATGCCGATTTAGTTGAAAAGTTCGCTTTAAAATCTTAGAAATAAACGCTCTTAAAATATGAAATTTCAATTATACACAATTTATCGTTTTCGAGCTAGACTGACTACATATACACACACCTCCTCACACATACAGACCTTTTTGCAGGACTTGGCCATTTGGACCCAGGGGACCCTAAAATGTGTATAATACTCGAATCCGAAAATGTTCATGACCGCAATACATTCCCTAGCTATATATTCCATATGTAGATAAGTTAAAGTAAAAATATTGTAGTGTGAAAAAAACATAAAAAATAAAAAAATAAACCCTGGCCAACTGAAGTCACATGAACCTTGAAACTATTGAAAAACAGTATATCGGTATCAGTACATCAAGATAAAATGAGTGACCAAAATGAATATACATTTGATTCGAAGAAAGCAAACATGACAATGTCGAATATGTGATATTATGAACCAGACCTGGAACAGCAATTTATATGAGTATTGGCTCAATGTTCCTATATATAGCATTTGTTATATGTACCTTTAATATCTGACCCCAGAAATATGCTACAATTTGCAGAATCAATATTCAGAGAAAAATAGTATGAACTCATTCTAGCAAGAATTTACAGTGTGTAAGCAACATATAAAGTTATAATATTTATAAAGAGAGTCAAAAGAAATGAGGTATAGCATTAGAGAGGAATAATACCCTTTCAATAAAAATTTATAATTAAAATGTTTTGTTATAATAATATGATATAATCTCTCTTTTGAGAAATTTATGAATCATAGCTACATAATGACAATTATGAAACATAAAAAAAGATACAAATACGACTTAAAATGGACAAATATACTGGTGTATACAACATAATACACAAAACTTTCTCCATCTTCAAAACTAAATTTGCAATAATGATGGAGTTTTGTTGACCGTAGAGAAATTAGATGAGGAAGATGGTTGGGGGTGCGGTCATAAATTAAAACCACACAATTAAAAATAAGAGTTTAAAAATAAGAGTATTTTATCAAATACTCATAAGTAATAACTCAAGTACTCTCAAGTAATGACTTTTGGCTATTTTTTAACAATCGAATCAGTAAACATAACTTAGCTTCTTGGAATTTTCCTAACGGACATTCAAGTTCTCATATTTTCCGTTCCACGCAATGAGCGTTTTTTAAACTGAGAAACATCACTTCGTAGGCAACGCTTGCACGTCATGTATGTATTTTTTCTTATTTATAAGGGTCTTTTTTCATCGCCCATTTCTTTTTCCCCCTTTCCATACTCATATATTTCTCCATTACATATCCTGACATATAATTATTAGTTTAATATTACATTATTTTAAAATTTAAATTATTATTTTTTATTCATACTGTTTCTCTTTTGTAATGACTATATTTTTTTATATATTACCTATACTCTTAACTATGTTTTTAATATATTACCGTCATATATCAACTCATAATTGTTAATATTTAAAATTTTAATTGTTCACATATTTTTCCTTTATCATTTTTTTTTCATTTACTGAGTCTCTATTTATATATTCTCATTACAATATTATCATCTCAATTATGTCTACTTCCATACTTTATAACTATCATCTTAATTTTGTTTATTTCCATACTTTATAACTGTCACCTTATTTCCATACTTTATAATTGTCATCTTATTATCATTTTACATTTAATATTATTTATGTTCCCATAATTTATTACTGTCATATTATTATTATATACCTAACGCATTATTAAGTCTAATTACATTGGTTGTTATCTTGTTTCTTTTAGCCCTGATGAAGGCCCACATTGTAGGCCGAAACGTCGGCACATAATAAAAATAACTCTTATTTTTAATTGTGTGGTTTTAATGTATGACCGCACCCCCAACCATCTTCCTCATCTAAATTTGCAATAGATTTCTAAAATATCTGAATTTTTAAATTACTATTTCCAGATCTCTTTGGACATATGGAATTGAGCTTTAAGCTAACCGATCTAACCATCTAATGCCTCCCACATTTTCACAGATCAAATCATCTATATTGACCTTAATATCCCATCTTAGACCTAACTCAAAATAGATATACCTCTTTTCATTGAGAACTCCCTGCCCGCCCAAATCCACTTTTCGGTAACCTATCTTTCTTAAATATTACTGATAGCCCTCTGAGGCTATTGAAAAGTTGTGGGCTCGGGACCTACTCACTTGAACTAGTTATTAAAGTGATATCAATGGGTAGTTCTTTCATTAGCCATTTGTTTTTACTAGTATTCCACACTACATTTACTTGTTGTTTTTGTATTACATAGTTATGATTAACAATAAATAATAAAAAAAAAATCAAGAACACCACAGACGTCAAATCCTACTTAAAGCGGACCGGACCTTTGCGGTTGCCTAGCACAAACAATTTGTGTAGAACATCTGAAAGGTTTCTTTTAAACCTAGCGTATCTACTTCTGCCGACTATGTCCGATTTCAGTTCGAGTCGTCCGTCTGGAGGGGTCGTATGTCGCACTTACGACTTACCCGTACCGGTACGTTCTATAACGCGATAAAGTTCAATAAACTAAACAATGGTAAGATTAATTTTAGAGAAAAAAAAAACAAATTTTTTTTTCGATTATACTTTTATTTGGGTTTTAAGTGGTTAAGACATATCGCAACATTCTTATCCGTGCTACAAAAAAACCTGCGATATATTATTAGTATCCTCTGCATCTGCCCACTTATATTACAAGCCACACTTATTAATAACTAAATCACAATACATTTAACCACAATGGGTAATTTATCAATTCGTTCAAAGAAAATTGAACGGACAGTCCCCAAAAAGATTTTAAAAATACAACTACAAACAAAATAATTTAAAAAAAACAAAACAGTAATATTCATAAGATGATATAACTAATCACTAAAGGAGCGCTATAAGTTCCAAAACGTGGAGCTGGAGATACCTTCTGCGTAAGATGGATGACAATACCATACGGTCTTCGGTTGCCTTTTCGACCTAGTCATCAATAATTCTGTCAAGGCATAACATTCTCGCCAAAGGACCGGCAAAATAAATGAGAACCAGCCTCTCCAAAACAGATAACACCGAGTTCCTTACACGCCCACTCAATTAGTGAGTAAAACAACGCCAATACCTTGACGTCTCAGTTAGATTGTGCAATACTCTTAAACATTTACAGTTCTACCTCCACCATTTTGGTAACAATCTCTTTAAAAAAAAAAAAGAAAACATGCAGTACCACTGGGAAAAAAAATCTGGTGCGGCCAACACACGACTTTTAATTACCCGTGTTGTTAAAATCAATTTGAGAATTTTTTAAAATATTTAGATATAAAAATAAATAAAGAATCAGTTGCATTATAAAATAAAATAAAAATAAACTTTATTCACATATTTACATTTTGACAAAATGTTAACAATGATTTTGGATGAGTCATCCTTACAATCAATAAACTAAGGTTGAATGCTATGAAAACTCAAGCCATTGTTATAGGTTCCAGTTCCCTCCTTAGATCCAACAATAAATTTCCGAATCTAACCCTAAATCATTATCCAATCACCTACAGCTCCTCAATCAAAAACCTGGGTATTACCATTGACCAAACCCTTTCATGGAAACCCCATATTGCCCAAATTTCACGCAGAACAATAAGTACCCTCAAATACTTTCATCGTTCCCGTCATCTTCTTCCACTATCCATCCGTAACCTCCTTATTTCCTCACTTGTTTTCCCCCACTTTGACTATTGCTGCTTAGTATATGGCGGCCTCCCGAAAGGGCTTGAGGACAGGCTAAAACGAATTATGAACATATTTTTAAGATTTGTCCTCAACACTCCGAAGCGGTCACATGTAACCCATTTATAACGGTGAGTTAAAGTGGCTCCTCCCTCCAATTCGTAGACAATATTTCCTAGGATCATTCCTTTACCAAACCATTAACACCAAGCTCCCTCTTTATATCCACAGTCTTCTACAATTTAAATCGTCAATCCACTCCCTCGAAACAAGGTCCCGCCATTCTGACCTTTACATTCCTACCCATAGAACAACAACTTTTGATCATTCCTTTCTTGTCCGCTCTGCAAATCTCTGGAATTCCCTACCTACTCATATCCGCCATGCTTCATCTCTATCATTATTCAAGTCCCAACTGTTCCAATACCTCCTGTATTCCCAAACAGACGCTCAACAGCAATGAGGTTTTATATAAAAAATCAGATTTTGAATGTAAAAAGGAAATATTATTTATTGATCATACCTTATTTAATTTATTAATCTTTTTAAATTTAGTTTTGTTCAGCAAAAGTATACATCTGAAGAAGTTTATTTATTTTACTCTTTTGTTTTATTGTATAGATATATTCCTTTTTTTTTTTTAATTTTATTACTTCTTACACCATTGTAAATAAAAATTAATCATGATCATTTGGTCTTTTGGCCAGACACACTGTATACTTTAATTGTACATATTTGTTGTTCTTAAGGGACTATGTCCCAGAATAAAGATTATTTTCTATTTTATTTATATTTATATTTCTACAATCAGAAAATATTTTTGTTTTTTTTGTGATTATAGTACATTAGCCAAAATGGCAAACATATGGTGAAAAATTGAGGTTACATTGCGATTGTAGGAAAAATTATACAAAAAACCTACGCATAAAAACTACACATAAAATAATTGAGAATACATAAAATATTTAAAGATACATGAAATAATTGAAAATACATAAAATAATAGAAAATACTTGAAATAATTGAAAATACATAAATTAATAGAAAATACATAATATGATTGAAAATTATAAAATTTATAACATAAGAAAATAAGTTAATTTAATAATACGTGTTTTGTTCTCTTATGAGTATATCGTTTTAGTGAAAATTTTATTGTAATTACCGATTTCTTTTATTAATGGGTTTTTAGAGCCTGGAGTTTTACTGAAGTAAGAAGCTGTTTGTGAATGGACAAGTTCTTTGATTGTAGGAAGCTGCAAGTATTGGAGCATTGATGATATTTTCGTGTATCGGGGGAAATTATTAATTATCCGCATTGACAAGTTTTGAATTCTCTCGAGTTTATGGAAGTTAGTCGAGCAGGATGAGCTCCAGACTGGAGAGGCGTATGTGATTAACGGGCGGATGACTGATTTATATATTGTTAATTTGTTTTGAGTACTCAAACGGGATTTTCTATTAAAGTAAGGAAACATTTTGTATATTATTTTTTTGCCTCGTCAATTTTTCTGTTGATGTGGTCGGTGAAAGTAAGTGGATCAGTTGCATTGAGTACCAATAAAAAACATGTGTTTTTTTTAAACGTTCTATTGCAATATTATCTACGACAATCGGTTATTTTTGTCGGCTTTTCATCATTCACCGTTATTTTGTAAAATTTTGTGTATCAGATAATATTTATTGTAAATTCTTTAGCTTTCCAACGGTATATTATACATCTATATTACTGTTTTTATGTTTAAAAAAACAAATAAAATTGCATTAAAAATATTATTGCTCTTTTCTCCTTTAGTTGTACATCGAATTGGTTCAACTTAAATTTTTATCTGTTCTTTGTTAATGCGAAAAAGATGATATGGCTATTTTTATAAAATCTACAAAATTGAAGGAAATTTAAAGGAAGAAAATTTAAAATATCGCCATCAAAGCCCTGTCAGACTATTTCCATCAGAATGAAATTTACATCATATTAAAGCCTACAAAATTTTTCATCGATACAGCAAGTATAATCAAAATCGTTATAGCCGTTTTTGAGAAAATCGTAAAAAGGTTCAAAATGGTATAAAATGTCTCTTCTACTTGGCCTGCTTTGATGGAAAAGTTGCTGTAACATCTTAGATATAGACGCTCTTAAAATGTGAAATTTCAGTTTTATACTACTTATCGTTTTCGAGCTAGACCACATACACACACACACACACGGAGATACAGACCTTTTTTTCGGACTAGGTTATTTCGACCCAGTGTACCCTAAAACGTGTATTTCCGTTGAAAACTGGAATTTCAAAATTTTCACGACCGCAATATCTTTTCTTACTATATACTTCATATACAGGTAAGTGAAATTAAAAAAAAAAAAAAAAATAGTTTCATCAATCATTTCACCTTCAGTAATACTTAATTAAATGTTAGGTTAACAAATCGAGAAATCTATAAATTAATTATTCTGTCATTTATCGAGGATAATAACGAAATAAATACATTTTAAATTAATTATAACATTTTAATATTTCAAAAGCACAAAACATCTTTCAAGCATAAATGATTTTAAAGAAAAAAATTGTTCTTTAATTCTTTCTGTATTCTACATAACAAACACGAGAGAAGAACAGAGCTCAGGAAAATCGCACCTCAAAGATCTCTGGGCATCAAAGAAATAAGAGGCTAACGCAATGTGATGTAACCTTTGATCTTCTATGAAAAGAAGAAATTTTGAAGGAATTTTTAAAGGTAAAGAAAGGTATGTAAAATGTGAGGAATAGCATTAGGGGGCGTAAAAAGGAAGGGAAATGCCCCTTCCGGACTTCACAAGCAAACAGTACATCCTTCATATTCTATACCAGTCTTGTATACAGTCAGCTTGATATCATATTATTCTTTATTTATAAAACTGATAAATAATAGTATGATATATAAATATTGAATATTTCTTGAATAAATTATCCAAAATATTTCATACTTTTTTCTTTTGGTTGATTATTAACAAGAAAACATTGGGGTCCCCTCACTTCAAAATTTGAGGCTTAACGTTTCAAGATCTATAGGACACGAATAACGAATAACGAATTTTAAAAAATCCATCTGTCCACTGTGCGCCCTACGATTTAATGAATACCGAAATTTCTCAAAATTCAAACTGAATACAGCTTCTCGTTAGTGATATTCGACAGAGAAGTTATTAAACACCCTTCAAAATAATAATAAATAATTAATTAAAAAAATTGATTTCGGGTAAAAAATTTTAGAAATCAGAAGCGATAAGCGGCTTCCTATAATGAATGAATTATAGGGATTCTATAACCCGCTTACCGGTTAAGCCGCCCAAAACGCGTGCAGTGTAAACGCGTCCTTAAACGGTGACTACCCATACATTGATTGAAGAGTTCATCTTCATCTTCCAAAGTTTTCTGCCCTTGTGCACCCATCTTGTTCTTTGCCTGCCTTGGTTCTTTTCAGATAAACTCTTTTTCTTAGCCCTGCTTTGATTGTTATGTCCAGCCCATTGCCATTTTATCTTTTCAACATGTATGATTGCCTTGGTGACCCCTCTATTTTTCCTTATTCTTTGGCTATTGAGCTTATGATTTTTTCTTAAACGCAACATGTTATTGGCATAGGACATTTTTACGCAATTGATATTTCGACATATTTGTATTTTTAGAATTTTGTTTTATCTAAATTTTTTATTTGATTTATATAATGAACACTCAATTCCTTTAAGAACGCGATTTTGAAATGCAATTATTTTCTCTTTTATCCAGATACTAACTTCGCATTCAAATTCGTTCCAAAACAAAACATTTCATTCCATAACTTTAAAGTAGTGTTCTTAATATAGTAAGAAATCTATTTACAGGGGGAATTGTCCCTTCCCTCTTGCAATCGTCAGGAAGAGATAAGCGAAGAAAAAAAGTGGTCCTGACGCGTCTACCCATCGGGCATACGCGACTGACCACGCCAAGCTCCTTCGGACTGCCCGCTTACTGTGCGAAATGTTCTGATGGAATGCAGGGCTTACACCCCATACAGAGGAAATTTTGCAATTGCTTTTGACTTACCTACAGTATCACAAGATAACATACGGACTACCGACAGACTTTTTCACTTCCTCAGACAGAGTGGTTTATACCACAAATTATAATTGCCCGTCGTCATTGTTAAAAGGTAGTAATAACCCTCGTGGCCTTTGAAAAGAACCAAATAACTTGCTTTAATAATTAATAGTAATGAGAAATGTTTGAGCTTCTTGTAAAATTTCTTTGAATCAATATAGTACATTTTTGAACTCAACGAGACGAATTTGTTTCTCATCGTGCTTGTTGAGGGACCATGGCTAGCGCCCGTACAGACAATCTTTTTTAGTGACTGGCTAATATCGTTATACTTTATTACCATGCCTAAGTTCCAATATTTCCGCCAATCCATAGCTGTCCTTATTTGAATTTCTGTAGGCTGTCTATCTATGTTTAAAAGAGATCACTTGCACTAGATATGTTATCTTGCCTACTACAACGCTTTTTTCAGGTAGGTCTGTTTTCACTTTGGCGACATTTAAGTTAGTACTGAGCCTAGTAAAGTACTGATCAATATACCTACAATTGCAAGACAGAGATACGTAGGCGAAAGTAAAACATAAAGGAAGATTAAAATCTTAAGAAATTATGCCAAAAGCAATGTACATCCATCATGCTAAAATAAAAAGATACATCACAAAAGGAAAATGTTTTTAAGCTAAGCTTCGGTCCTGACTTGAGCAGACAAGCCATTAACAGAACAAACTGAGAGCACAAATAGTCACCGGATAACAAGGAAATGTAGACCAACAAAATGGCAAGGGGGAGGGGGCGGCGGAAAAGGGAAAAATGACATCGACTATGCCCTGCAAGTGTTCCCCTCTCCATCTCAAATATAACTACCCCCGGCTCCATTACCTTCGCTTCTCACTTACACAAACCAACTGCTTCTTGCCACGGGTTTCACTTCTTATAATTTGCGCAAACTGATATCAGTAATTGTCAGTAAGACTATTTGAGTATGTAAAATGATTAGGGAGCAATTGGCTGAAGGGTGCAGTCATCGAAACACTTTAATAAAGTCAAATTAATTTATTGTGCCAACGTTTAAGTCAACTTCAGGGCTATAAAACACAAAAGGTAACCAGTTTTTAAAAAATAATATATAAAGCTTTTTATATGTATATATTACATATAAATATATAATTTTTACTTTCACTTACCTACTTTTGAAATATATAATAAGCGAAACTATTGCGCTCATGAAAATTTCAGCGGAAATACAAGTTTTAGAGTTCAAATAACCAAGTCTCGCAAAAAGGCCATGTGCCCGTGTTTGTGTGGTAAGTCCAGAACGAAAACTGAAATTTCAAATTTAAGATAACTATCAGCCATTGAAGAATGGTGTCAAAACTGGAGAATCAAAATAAATCCTAATAAATCCCATCAAATCACCTTCACTCTACGTCGTAAGTTCCTGCCCCACCGTATCCTTTAACAATATCCTACTTACTCCTGTAGAACAGATTCGGTACTTAGGACTCCACCTCGACAAACGCCTAACATGGAATCCTCATACTAGACTGAAACGACAGCAAACTGCTCGTAGATACAGATTACTACAACACTTACTTGACAAACGCTCAAAACTTCCTACTTACTACAAAAAGCTCATTTATATCACAATTATCAGGCCTATTTGGACCTATGGCATTGAGCTATGGGGGTCTACTAAGCCATCGAATTCATCTCGCATCCAATCCTTGCAGTCCAAAATCCTTCGTAAAATCCTCAATGCTCCTTACTTTGTCACTAATAAAATCATCCATAAAGACCTAAATATCCCATTAGTTGAAGACTTGGCCCGTTACAGATATACATCTTTTCATTCCAAACTTTCTGCCCACTCAAACCCGCTTATCCGTGACCTCTCCATATCTATTCCCGACAACCCACCGAGGCGCCTAAAGAAGATGGCCAAGAGACCTCCTAACATAGGACATAGGAGTGCTACCAATGGGTAGTTTCTTCTCAGGACTACCATGTGTACTAATCATATATAAGGCCTATTTACTTGTTGTATTTACTTAATACAGTTGTAAATTTCTTGAAATAAATAAATAAAAAAAAAAGATAACTATGTCGCCGAGGCGTAAAAACAATATTTCACTAAAATCGGCTGACCGGAAGTGCTACTTTATACTATGCATTTTGCACTTTTTTACGATTTACTCAAAAACGGCTCTAACGGTTTTGAATAAACTCGATGTACCGATGTAAAATTTAATGGTCATTAATATCATGCGTAAATGCCTTTTCTTTCTCTAAAGTACCTTTAATTTCGTAGATTTCAAAAGATGAACCTTATCATCTTATTAGTATTGATAAAGAACAGCTAAATATAAATTGAAACTGATGACCTACTAAAGGATAAAAGAGCAAAATTGTTTGTTAATGAAATTTTTAATATTTTTTTTTTTACGAAAAGAACAGTAATATATAAGTATAATATACCAATGGAAAGACAAAGATTTCAGGGAAAAAAAATATTTTATACAAAAAGTTGTAAAGGGTAATAGAGAGTGAGGAAAAGCTGTTAATACTAAGTTATTGTTACAGATAATAATATGAAAAATTATTTACTAAAACACTTGTTTCCATCAAAACTCGATGTTTCTACCTGTTATCATCTCAAAATTTATTTTAAAGTCCCTGATGATTTTAAAAACGGAGATAAGTGAAAATCGTGCTTTGACCACACCAAATTTTTTATAACAATACACGATTCTTATATTGTGTAAAAAATAAAACATTTTAAAAAAATATAGTTTTCTTTTGCTTTTCATACCCCTGAAGGTGTCCCGATGGCTGCAACGCCAACCGACTATTCATTACTTTATACTTACAGTTACCATTCTTCCATCATAAATAAATTACATTACTGTCAGATAGAACGATTGATAAGTTTAGTAAATATACTGCCAATTATTTTACTACTAATTCTCGATGGACATGGTAAGTAATACATATCCATATTCATCCATATCTAATAAATTAATGTATCAAGTATAAAAACGGTTTAAAATTATAGATGCGCTGAAAGAAGAAGTGGTGCTGACCTGGCTCGAAAAAGGCATACTCAGGAATATTTTAAATCTCCTTCTGAATGAAGTACCAATCACAGTAGAGCACATCCTTAGGAACGCGCCACAGGGCGAGAGGAGAGGAAAGTAAAATACAAAAAATGTGATATAGTGCTGGTGATAGAGCATTATCACACGCATTTAACTTTAATTATAAATAATTCAAATTGTCTAATTTCTTAAAGGAGCCTCACATTCTGATCAAGAAGAATAGTGGCACAACAATGTGTTTAATTCGCGGGACATTAATTAAAACCATAATATATGATTTTACAAAGTTCTAGAAAATTAAAAAAAAAAAAAAAAAAAAAAATTCTGTCGTTTTATCTTAATTTAGAAATTCAAAGTTTCGCAACACGACTTTCACTTACCTCCGTTGTTAAAATCAATATAAGAATTTTTAATAGCAGTTTGAGATAAAAATAAATTGTTAAAGAATTAAGATTTTTCAATAGTTTTTTTCGGCTTTTCACCACTCTCCGTTAACTTTTACATTTTGTGTATAGGATATTTTTTTCTAAATTCTTTAGCTTTCCAACGGTATATTAAACATAAATATTACTGTTTTTATGTTTGGAAACACAAAAATTGCATAAACAAAATATTTTTGCTCTTAAGTTGGATATAGAATTCATTCAACATCCGTTTTTTATCAATGCTAATAATATTATACAGTTAGTTGAATAGAATCTACAAAATTAAAGGTATTTTAGAGAAAATAAATTAAAATATCAGCATTTAAGCCCTGTCAGACTATTTCAATCAGGATGAAACCTACATAATATTAAAGCCCATTAAAGTTGACATCGAAATAGAGAGTTTAATCAAATTCGTTAGAGGCCTTTTTGAGAAAATCGTAAAAAGGAAAAAATACATGGCTATCCTGGTTAGCTGAATTGCTATAACATCTCGGGCGTATAGTTGTCTTAAATAAGAAATTTGAGTTTCACAGGACATTTCGTTTACGCGCTGGATTTAATACACACACACACACCTTTTTGCGGGACTTGGTCATTTGGACTCAGGTAACTTAAAACGTGTACTTCCGGTGAAAACTCGAATTCGAAATGTTCAAGATCGGAATACTTTTCCTTACTATATATAACATATTATAGATAGGTAAGTAAAAGTAAAAATGAATAGAAAACGAAATCTCAATTCACAATATTACATCGTTAGAGAATGAACGCATATGTAAAAAAAAACACAGATACAAAAGAAAACTGACACAAAAGGACTAGTTGAAGGCACGACTGTGCAAACCCCTTAGCTGGAGCCTCTGCAGCTGAAGGGACACTGCAATGCACAAAGCCCCTTAGGGGTCCACTAGTGCATTAAGGGCGATGTACGCTGAATTGGTTATTTTATGAGCATCTCCACTGCGAATTTCCTACTCGCGATGACACAGGAATCCAAGCCGAGAAGGGCGCTTGGAGAATTTATCTTGATGAGAGAAATGGAGACTTAGCTCCTGTTTAAGCCATACTAAACTTAAAATTTCCCTATTAAAGTTCAATTGTTATTCATTTAATTTTTGACTCAAGTTTGTTTAAAACTGAAATTAAAAGAATAAAATACATCATTGTAGCTGTACAACAGTCATAATTGAATTGTTTAAAAAAAAATAATATGGTTGATAGCGTCGGTTCCACACTCGACACTCTCTCATCGCTCAGTCTTTGCCTCAGCAAGACCTCTTCTACATTCTTTAATTAGTACACAGTGCAGTGTGCATATTTTTAATACCGAGACGGTAAAGCCAACCCAGCCGGGTCCGGCCTACAATATACATCGCCACAGCGACCTTTTGGAAGTGCAGCGAGCGAGCCACCAACCAAGAATATCAACCGCCATTGTAGATCAGTATAGATCTTTCTTTTTATTTTCATTTTTTCTCTGTTTCTCATTTTGTTTTATTTCTTTTAATTTTTTTTTATAATTATATTGCCATGAATTTTATGTTATATTTGTATTATTAAAAGTGTATAACAATAATTTCCGCTTTCTTTCATTCATTTTAATTATTTCTCAATTAATAGTTATAATTGATTATAATTATTAATGCTTTTAAATCAGTGTCTATTCTAGGAAAGAAGGATAGTGGTTCATATTTTGACACCGCCCCTTCCTCTACAGCCTCTATATCTAACCCGTTATTGATTGCTCAATTGCACAATTATAATCCATAAATAAATGCTCACAATTCTAAGACATTAAATTTGAAATATCAGTTTCCCATATCTCGATATACAAGATAGGCCTACGAAGAATGTATTATTTAAAAGGCATTGGCAACTTGCGAATTATACAGGTCTGAGGTAACAAAATAAGCAAGTTTCAAGGTTTGGAAATGCCACATTTCTCTAAGCTCAGGTGCATAAAACCTATCCCGTTTAAATTCATATTCATTATGTTGATTTTGATTGATCGTACTTAAGCCAGATTTTATGATCACCGCTGTAGGACATTATCAGAAAATCTCGGGCGCTTACTTACCCTTTAGACCAATTAATAATAATGCTTACTGGGAACAAAGAAGTCGTGGTTCAACATTGCGTTCTCTTAATCGTTTGATGTGCTGGAATATTTAGTTATCTTTGTCATAGGATTCCGTACTCGTTCTAAAACATATCCTAATTTTACGGATAAATATGTAAGGTGGGAAAATTTGATAAACAACTAAAGGAAAATAGTGCAAACATATTTTTTTATGCAATGTTTGTGTTTTTGAACACAAGAGTAGTAATATAGATGTATAGTATACCGTTGGATGGCTAAAGATTTTAGAAAAAAATATTATCTAATTCACCGAATTTTAAAGCCGACTAAACTAACTGATTGTTGTAGATAAAAATATAATAGATTATTTCTATTTTTAATTGTATGTATGTATTTCTTTATTTCCAGATCGGCTACGTGAGCCATACATGGATGTTTCTATTGAAATTCAAAATAATTAATTCTTTGACAATTTATTTGTATCTTTAAATGTATTTAAAAATTCTTTATTTGATTTTAACAACGGAGGTAAGTGTAAGTCGTGTGTTGCAGCGCACCAGATTTTTAGAATATGTAAACATTATTGAAATTATAAGCACAGAGAGGATTAAATTGAAATATTTAAAAACGCTAAGAACTTATTTTAAAACCCAATATGAATAGGTTATGAATAGAGATAAATTCTTACTCCATAACCTCTACACACATTCCTGCATAGGTTTGGTTGGTAGAATGGTATTTTAGAGGCTATATACTGGCTTTCGAAATTCCTAATATATTTTAATTATACTTATCTTAATTTAGAATGATTTTCTTTCTTGGTACCCTTAATGTGATAAACCTATAACGCTGAAATCGATAACTTACCGAACCTCTTGGAAAGTGTTAAAAACGCGCGGGCCATTCGTTTGTAAAATAGGGAGAGAGGCGGTGGTTGAGATGTCGAAGCCCAAGTAAGGCTGAGTGGATTTCCTTGTTACCATTACGTTAGGTCTGTGAATCGCTCCGCTGGGAGTAATAAGTCCTAGAGCCCGATCCTTCCCGTGGAAAAAATCGGCAAAGTTATAGAGTTTAAATGTGATTTAGCACCTTAATAGTGCAGTGTTGATTTCGAAACTGCTATTAATGTCGTGTGGCTTCTCTCTTTAGAGAGTGCCTCCGATTCACCAACATTCTGTAGTGGAATGATATATGATTGTTTAAATAAAATAAAATAATACAATTAAATAAATTGTTTAAATAAACGAAGGAAAGGAAGAAAAGTAAATTTTATTCTGAGACCTTCAGTCTCCTAAGAATAACATAAAAGTACAGAAAATGGGACTTGGGCCTGGCACAGAAACCAAAACATAAAAGAAATACAAACTTAAGATATACTTATATTATTTATAAGAAAAAAAGTAAATACGACTACTTAGTATATATATGTTTATAATTATATATCTTATGTATGTATGTGAAGAGATATAATTGCGCTTCTTATGGTATAATAAGATCATAGAGAAAAACCAAAAGAAAGAAAAGAAAAACAAATAAATAAAAAATTGTTTACATATTTGTAGTGTTTTTTTTAATACTGTTTACATATTTTAGAATGGTGGATATAATTAGTTGACCGTTGAGAATTACTGAAGGAATTAGTCCGGGTTGCGGTCATTAAATGAAACAACTGAATAGTTTCAACTATTTTATTGTTTGCCAACGTTTCGACCCCCATTGTGGGTCATCATCAGGGCGTCTGGTAGGCGAGTGGAAACTGATGGAAATTAGAAACTGGAAAACCAGTTTCCACTCGCCTACCAGACGCCCTGATGATGACCCACAATGGGGGTCAAAACGTTGGCAAACAATAAAATAGTTGAAACTATTCAGTTGTTTCATTTAATGACCGCCACCCGGACTAATTCCTTCAGGATATTTTAGAATGGAATATGACCATTATTCTAACATTTTTTTTGCAATCAATCGGAAGATGGATGGTTGAGAAGATGAAGGAATAGTTTGTTTTTAAATGAGGTTAGATAAGATGCTTTGCCTGTGTAGGTAGGTATAGAATTCAAAAACGATGTGGCACGCAAACTAAATGACTTTTTAAAGGATGATGTACGATGAAAAGGAAAATAGATGTTAGTGGTCTGGAATCTTGTATTAAACGAATGAACCGATGAACAAGAGATGAGTAGGTCAAGAATGTAGGATGGATTTATGGTATTGAAAGTAGGGAATAGGAAAACTCCCAGAAAATACTGTCGCCGGGAAACTGGATTGAGCCACTTCAACTCGACATACCTGTGAGAGAGGCCAGAGCGCCTAGGGACTCCGAAGATGAATCTAATGAAACATTTCATAAGTCTTTCCAGTCTCAACTCGATGGTAAATAAATCACAATAAATGGTTGAACTACTTAATTGTTTCATTCACTGACCGCCATCTAGTAATTGTTTAAATAGTTGTAAAAAAGTTATTACTAGAACAAAATCAACGTCCGATTAATCGAAAAATTACTTACACATCCATAAAATATTGGACATCTCTAATTTTATTTTAAGTTTGGGAGGTGAGAGTAATATTCTAATAAGAGTTAAAAACCTGGTGCGCGCAGCACGCGACTTTCACTTACTATGTTATTAATATCAATTTGAGAATTTTCAAAACAAATTTAGAAAATAAAATAAACTGTTAAAGAATTATTTACATCGGATTTTAAAAGAAACATGTGTTTTATTAAATAATCTATTTTATTATTATCCACAACAAGCAGTTTGTTTTATCAGCTTTTCATCACTCTCCGTTAACGTTTACAATAGTATGTCTAAGATAATATTTTTTCTACTTTTTAAGATAATATACATGTATATTACTGTTCTTAAGTTAAAAATACAACAAAAACATATTTTTACAGTTATCTCCATTAGTTGAATATCGAATTCGTTATCAAAATTAAAAGTACTTGGGAGGAAGAAATTTTGAAATATCGGCATTTAAGCCCTGTCAGACCATTTTAATCCGAATGAAACCTGCATGATCTGAAAGCCCATTAAATTTTACATCGATATAGCAAGTTTTATCAAAATCGTCGGAACCGTTTTCGAGAAAATCGAAAAAAGGTGCAAAACGCATGGTATAAAGTGCCTCTTCTGGTAAGCTCATTTTGATTAAAAAGTTTTGTAACGTCTCGGGCGTAAATTTTCTTAAATATGAAATTTCAGTTTCATAGGACTTACCGTTTCCGCTCGGGAGTTACCACACACACACACACAGACCTTTTTGCGGGACTTGGTTATTTGGACTCAGGGGACCCTAAAATGTGTATTTCCGTTGAAAACATGAATTCGAAAATTTTCACGATCGCAATACTTTCCCTTACTATATATAGTAAGTGAAAGTAAAAATTGAATGGTACTAAATAAAATATTTAGGCGGGGTCACCCATAGCGTAGTTGCTAGCATAACAGCTTTCTATGCCAAAGGTCGCGGGTTCAAACCTGCGGGTGGCCCTAGGATTTTTTAATGGGAGTAAAAAATCCTTAGTTATGCCGTCCTTCGAAGGGGACGTTAAAAGGTGGTCCCGAGCCTGTACGATGTCAGGTACTCGTTAAAGATCCCTATCCTAATAAAACCTGGGTAGGCAAAATTTAGGACCCCCACTGTAGTATCGTCCGAATAGTCATAGTAGCATAAAGTGACGTTAAACGAATAAACAACAAACAAATATTTAGGCGAAAATGGAAACGATTTTCTTTGCTTGGAAACGATTTTGGATCTTACACGTAAATAAGGGTTGGGGTAGCTATTCAACTTCAAACTAATTTAAAGAACATGAAAATTGAAAATACCAAATTTGACTAACATAAACCGGGGGAAAAAAAATGTGAATACCTAGGACGCAATGACCTTTTTTTAATGAAAAAGATACAAGCCTCAACAAATCTCTCCGTGGTAATACATACCGACAATTACAATACAACCCGCCCACCCGACTTTCTGGGGAATGAGAAATTTCCACGTGAAATGAAACTTTTTCTTTTTCCCTATTCACTGTCATCCTGAGAAGATTGGATGCTTTTTCATGATTAAAAAAAAAAAAGAAGGTAAATGATAATTCCATCTGGCTGATGAATCGTATCTATCCAACGAAAAGTAACATCAATTACCCAGAATTTAAGCAATAAGAAATTATCTTTATCTTTATTTTAAATAAAGGCAATCCACAGCAATGGTGATGTTTGCCGACGTAAAATATTGCTAATTCAAAGATATTACTAATAACAGTTCATAGTTAGATAGATTGAGAAGGTAGATGTATGAAAGGTAGGTAGGCATATGGAGAAGGCTAATATAATGGAGTGACAAATATAATTTAATGGCAATAAAAATAATACAGGAAAAAAATTCAAAATAATAAGTATAAATTATTCATGAAAAAATAATAAGTATAATTGGAGAGCTTTAGATAGATTCATATAATTTATTTCTTTTGGTTAAATGATTAAATAAATTTGGGATGTATGTACTGTTGCCATTTAATAAAGTATTTAAATGATATGGAAGGTCGACACCTATCACTTCCCAGCAGTCAGTCAGTAAGTGTTTTATGGTAATAGGTACGTTACACTGTTCACAATAAGGTCTTGGTGTTCTAGTCAGTAAATGTTGGTGCGTTGGTCGTGAGTGTCCTATCCTGAGTCTTGTTATTAAGACTTCCTTTCTTCGAGTTTGTTATCCCTTTTTTGGGTCAAATAAGCAGCCATTTGTCCATGATTAATAATTTGATAAGACTATAGAGATCATTATGTGGAGTGTCTAAGCAATCCGATGGAGGAATCAGTGACGCCGCTTTCGCCGCCTCATCTGCTTGGCAATTGGTATGTATTTCTACGTGACTTGGGATCCAAACAAATAAAATTGATCGATTTGACCAATTAAGCATAAAAACGAATTTCATAATGAGAATCCCGATGGGATGTGTTGTGTATACGTTCTACAGGAAACGTTAAGAGCTCAATAAATCACTGAAGCGCACAATTTGGGTTTTATCCTATCTATAATACAATACAAAATTAATTTCGGTGCAGTATTTTAAAGTTATACAATACTACAGATTTAATATATACATAAATTAAATATTTTTTAATTAATTGAATTATAATATAAATTATCAGTTCATTATAAATTTATTAATATAGGATGATAATGTACAAAAAAAAAAAAAAAAAAAAAAAAAAAAAAATTGTTAGTAGCACATGTCGAAAACAAAATAAAACTCAAAATCGAAAATATCAACACTTCAGGTGAAGGAGGCAAAAATTTAGCCCTAAAACGATCTTCAAGATTCAAAAGTCTGTACTTCCTATAGAAGGACGCAAAATCTTAAAACGGCGAGGAAGAAAGTATTACAGAAAACTTTTAATCCCGCAAAAAGGCAAAATAAAAACAAATACATTTTTCTTATAAGTCCTTATAATCTTTAACTCTAGAGAGAGGTAGACATTAAAAAGTGAGATACTCCAGATAAACGTACCGGAATTTGTACTTAAACTTATCCCCACTTCTATGGTATTGCTAAACTAATTATTATTATTTATACTTCCATATGAATATGAATCCTTTTGTTGTAAAGACGTCCCAACCTAACGTTCTATCCTGGGTCCAATTCTGTACTCAATATACATGTATGACTTAAAACAGACGTTAAAAATTAGCCATGAAAAATTACAACATATTACATTGACCCTTAGACGCGGAACCTGCCTTCCAGTTCATATAGATAATGTAATGTATTGAGGATACTGAGGGGAGTTCATAATTAAATAATTTTAATATTAATCAATTAACGATAACGAACCTTTGTCGGCAAAACATCAAAAGGTGTTTACCTATCCCCCTAGATTTCCCATCGGTATGGGCCCCCCAGCGGTACCAGAAACCTCTGGTAGTTTCCCCCCCAGCGGAGGTCAACAAGAATATTAAGGGTGGTCAAAAGATAAAAATAAGATCACAAGGACTGTACCGCCAACCGGGGTACATCCCATGTCAGCCCACCCGAGGTGACGAGGATGGGAGAGAAGATTCGTAGGGCAGTCTTATTCGAACCAGGAGTGTAGTCAAGTTTGATCCTCAAGAAGAGTGAGTCGGGTTCCACCTACAAGAAGAGGAGGTGGCCGTCGGGGTTCTGTGAGCAGCTGGAGGATGATGCCAAGAAAGGGGACCTAAGACTGATTTCACATTCGCCAGCCAGTTAAGTGTTTCAAAGGTATATTGTTATTTGTAATATTGTATGGCAAAGGTAGTAAAATGTTCCTCAGTATTCTCAATCAGAGTTCTAGGCAATGGGTTAATATAACTTATGTGTGTAAATTAATAATTATAGTAATGTATTAATTGAATCTTGTTTACTTTAATCTTACCCTGCATGCCACCTATTGGATTGGTAAACACGATACCTTTGGAAAGGAGGTCCATGGTATCATTAAATATAGTTTATATATTGACTAAATATAGTAATTAAGCTAGTTTTTGAAGCTACCGCTGCCTTAGAAAAGCAGCCGGTCAAAAACATAGCAATAATTACCCGATAACACAATCTAACAAACATCTACAACTACAGGACTTATGTTTGACAAACGATTAAGAAGCTATGAAGTCACATATTCCAAAAGAACAAACCTTTCGATCCAAATTTTTAAGACTAGCAATGAACTCTCCAACGTATGTTTCGAACGATACCCTTTAAACTGATTACGTATTCCAAACACATTCGATTGACCTACAAACGATTTCACGACAAACTAAATGGACACAAAAAAAAAACTTATGCAAAACATGGCTACAACTGACATACATAACGGCGTAGATTGAAGAGGAGTTGGATGAGGGACCTCCTAGCCCAAAAAAAATAGTTTATTTTTGAATGTCAGGAGAAGGCATCATTGGGTGCTGTCTCCTTCAAGCCTACACATGCCATGTTTATGAAAAATGACACATTTCCTTGATGTATGATTTCCGACAGATGCAAATAAAATTATCAAGTTTGAAATAAAATAAAAAATAATTACAGATAGGAACGAGCCGCCTAAGGTGCCCAAATTCTGCGGAGAGAGAAAAATATATACACATATACTCGGTAAATCCCCAAAACCAAGTTCTGCAGAGTTGAGGAAAATAGCAATGAAGGAATTTTAAGGATCAACAAGCGACTTGCAATAATAAGATTATAGAGATTTATTCCCTGAAGTCATCAAATATAAAAGAACCTATTTGGCCGGTTTCGATCCTACACCTCTTCAGTACCTGTCCGGGCATTGATACATTTGTCAGCCATCAACGTATGATTAATCCTCTAAAATTTAATAAAACTTAAAATAAGATCTCTGAGTGCTTAAAAGGATATATTAGTACAACTAACAAAATTACCAAGCCCTGAATTAATTAACTGAATTAATTGTCTGTTTTTAAAAAAAACTTGTATCTTATAGTGAGTTAGGTATTATATATCTAAGTGTATCTTATACTGAGTGTATCTGGCACTGATGACCAAGATTTTTGTGCCAATAAATAAAACAAAAACCAAAAAAACCAAGCCCTGAAAATCGTAATTTCATCAATAACAGTATTTAATATCCGAATATATAGATAAATGTTTACGAAATATAAAACTATAAAACAAAATAAACCTTCAGAGACACGAGTTCAATATACAAGAGACCTAAGAAAAAATAAAAAAATAAAATAAAACCCTAAGCAATAGAAGATCGCAGGTTTCTTAGAAGAGGCTCTTCTCCCTTATCACCCCAGCCTTTTTTGGTTTAGTAATAATAATTATTAAAATAATTATTCTGGGACTATGTCCCTCAAGAATAACAATTTCGTAAAGTAAATATCCACTTAAAGTAAGTTTAAGGTGTTTTGGGAGTAGTAAGATGTTTCTAATGGAATTGACTTTAGTGACTACTGCTAATTAAACACTATATCATCTTATATTACAAGTCATTTTGTTATTCTGGGATCATTATGAAAAAAAGAACTTTTAACTATACAACTTCATATAACCCCAAAGTGCGTTTTCGCAATATTTGACGCTCATCCTGATTATGGACATTAGGGAATTCTGACGGCTTTAACAGCTTCCTCAGAAATACTAAAAACAGTTATTTTGAAAGATTGGTAAAGAATGTTTGGGCAGTAATTACTTTTTACTACGTTATCTCTTTGGTTGAAAACACAGGTTATACTTAAAGCTTGGGTCATGATAAAAAAAATTATAATTTTACTCCAAGAAGTATGTTTATTAGGATAATAAGATATTGTTTAGAAACGAAGAAAGAAGATATTACCGATAAGAAGTAAATGACAATGATAAAAGAAAATTATGACGAGAAAATAATATTTTAGAAACAGATTTTTTAAGACACCACAAAACGTTATAAAAATACTTTAAACTATTGCAGCCGAGACGTTAGAAATGATTTGTCAAATTTTGTCACCGGTAGATGAAGCAAAACGAAAAATTCATAATAAACATATGTGAAACAATATTTAAAAAGATATATAATAAAATAAAGATGGTATATATCAAGGGATTTACCCAGGATTGGTAATGTTATACTGTCTACAATAATCATTATCTTTGATTTAAATTTATTTCCTTTATTTTTGTAAGGGAGAAGAAACAGAGGCAGGCGTAAATATTTCTTTAGATTTACAGGTTATTTCTTAGGTTATTTACGATACGAGCAGTTATTAGTGGTCAACCAAGTCTCTCTACAGGTTAATCTTAACGACCCTGGAAAATATTGACTCTTGAAAATGTTTACTCAGGAACACAGTTCCAAAGAATATAAACACAGACGAACAGATGTCTCGTGACCGACATCTGGATAATAAATAAACTAATGGATCCAGAAATGAATAATTTCATATTTCAAATTTCATTACAAACAAAATAAAAACAAAGTTTTTTTTTCTTTTCTTTTTTTTAAACAATTTCCAAACTGAAAATGAACTACACTGACAGTATGGTATTCGAATTTGACATGATGGATAAGGTTTGGCACTTCATAAATTGGTACCTGCTACCTTCGGCTGTATTCTTGACATTGGTATTTTTGGTTGAATGGAAGAGCAACAACAGTGTTTCTCGTGAACCCATTTTATGTCCCAGGCACAGCGCCCTCTACATAAGTTCCTGTAGGCGTCGGGTGAGTCTGAACACATCTTTATCTAGTGCTATACTAACTTGGTGTTTTTATAAATTTATTTTTAATTATAAGAAGGAACTCAGCGGTGGAAATATACGCTTGTGTGAGAGCATATAACTCATATGTTACGAATTTTAAGATTAGTAACCGCAAACAAAAACCGAAATGGACCTACCTCTATGCATTTCTGGAGTGTTAGCATATTTTGTAAAAAGGGATATTGGATGAATTCTCCACTTCGATATTTTATTTGCGATCTCTACTCCCTTTCTTAATACTAATAGCATTTTAAGATAATATGTAACTCAACAAACATTCATGCGAACAAATTCATAGAAACGCTATACCGATAAATAATGACAGAAAAATGATGCAGTGCTTTCCATATGTACGCTTCTTAACATATGTATGACTAACCTCATTGGAATTCCTCAGCATGAAAAATAGAATTTTATACCAATTAATAATGATACCAAAAAAAATACTGCAACTAAGTTTAAGTATTATATACTGCTATAAAAGATTGATTCAACTAATAAGAAAATAATAATTACTTTATAAATATGAAATATAATCATTAATTAATATTAATCGCCGTCTAGATGTATATAATATACACAACGTCAATTTAAGATTTACAGTAGTTTCAGAGAAGAACCGCGGCTGGTAGACAGACTTCATATTTTTTTTATTCGCTATTCGGGTTATAAGTCTAAATGGTGGGCGATAGAGTAACGAAGTCCACCATTCTTATTCAGCTCTTATCTTCTGAATTCGTAGGTCAATTAGTCATTTTTTTTTTGTTTCAATATATTTTTCACCCATTGGAGGGTTTTTAATTTTGAAAAACTGGTAGTATAGAGTATATAAAGTATTTATAATGTTTTTATTTTTACTAACACTTTTCCATTAAGAACCACTGATTTTGATTTGATTTCGTTTTGAGATATATTTGAAGGTATATAAAAATTACTATTACAATTTTTCGAATTATTGTAACAATTTACAATATACGTCATGTTTTCTTCCTTATCCACATTCAAATCCCTAGTTTTATGACACATCTTATCCTAAACAGACGTTTGTTGATTAAAAGTAGTCAATCAGAATAACTGTACCTTCCTTTTTTTATTAAAAATTAGTAGTTCATAACTTCTCATTCTATTTGTTTTATGCGATTTTTTCTCTCCCTCCTTTATTTTTGTAAATAATTAAGCTGGTGAATAATTACGTATATTTATGTATTTTGGTCAGACATGCTGTTTTTTATATAACATAAATCTTAGGGGAGCCCGTGGCTGAGTGACTAGCGCGCTAGTCTCTCAAGCTAAAGGTTGTGAGTTCGAATCCCAGTTTCGGACAGACTTTATCAAGCACTTAATTAATGGGGATTCGCTCACAGACTCTCCTCCGGGTATGAGAGACCCGTCAGCCTACTGGTGTCAATCACAAAAATAGGCGTAGGGAGTGATTACCCTATCCTATAAAATTCCAAACAAAGGCGAATTCTTCCAGATGACACCGCGCGACCAAGGACCTACATGGCCTGTCGCGCCACCGAAAACCCCCCACAAAAAACATGTTATTCTTAAGATACTAAGTCCTAGAATAAAATAAGTTTTCTATTTCTATTTTTACTATCCGCAGGTGAGAATTAGGGAAGATCAGGAGAACAGTTCAGCATCTGATCATAACATTACCATAGACGAGGAGTCTAATTCAAGAACGAATCAGAGGCAGAGAAGGCAAAAGTGATGGTCCTTTTTATTTTTAACAATAAGAATAAAAATAGTAATAATTTAATTTAAATATTTGAATAATTTATGACAAATTATAAAAGCATTTATTCATTTAAATTATTATTCTCTCTTTTATATGTATATTTAATACACTGATAAGTTAATTAATAAATTTTATATTTTTCAGTTTAAATTAATTAATAAAATTATTTTATTAAGAAACTTTTTTTTTCATTAGGAGTATATATGTATATATTTTTTTATATTATAAATCTACGAACTCTTTACTTTTTTTATTCATTTTGTAAATAAACTTTTCATAATTTCCATAATAAATTTTGAATACCATGGATATAATCGTTAGTAAAAAGCCACACAACTCACTTCCGAAAACTCTAGTTACAGTCACAACAACCAAAATATTTTTCTGAGTAGACAGTTTTTGTTTGTGTATTAAGGCGTAAAGACCATAGGTCATCAACGCCTATAAACTGATTTTGGTTATGAAATTAATTTATGGTATTAATATATTTATGAACCTTGCATTTATTATATATAATCATATAAATTTATTTATTTCATAGTATTTTATACAACTTGACTTTACCATTGTTTCTTCTGTAAATATTGTATGAATGTCATCTTAGAGCATTATTATTATTGTCCATTTGAAACAAATTGTAATATATCTGAATATAAATTGTAAAAAAAAAAAAAATAAATAAATAAAAAAAAAATAAAAAAATATTGACCGACAGATATGGAAAGACCAACTGGGGCAGGAGTTTGTTTGGGGAAACCTTCATATTGAAGAAATTCCTGACGAATAAAAAAAAATAAAAAGTCAACTTATATAGGTTTGGCTGATATTTAATTTTTTTTTTAATTGATAAGTGAATATATATTTTGATAATAAATAATATAATAAAGCAATAATTAAATGAAAAGTGTCACTAGATAAAGAAAATATCAATACAAAAATAATATAAATTAATGATTAATATATTTCTGATAGAGAAAATTATAAAAGTTCATAAAAATATTACGGAAACAGGTGATACAATTCAGATATGTGGCAATTTCCTTTCAAAAACTTAAAAAACAACCGTAATGATGGAGTTTAGTTGACCGTTAAAAATGTTTTATAAGGAAAATGATAGGTGTGGTCATAAAAAAAATTACTCACTAATATGTAACAGTTATTATAATTGTGTACTGACGTTTCGGCCTACATTGTGGCCATCAGCAGAGCTAAGAGAAACAAGATAACAACCAATACAATTAGAAATAATAAGTTGGGTACAATAATATGACGACAGTAATACAATATGGAAACAAAACAAATTAATTTTTTTCATTTAATTTATTTATTTTACAATGAGTAAATATGCAGAATGAAGAAAAGTCATGAAAATGTCTTGAGAAAGAACTACCCAGAGGTAGCACTTCACTAACTATTTTAAGGCAGTAGGTCCCAAGGCCACCTTCATTTCAATAGCCTCGGAGGGTTATCAGGAATATATAAGGAAGATAAATTACGGACAAGTGGGTTTGTGTGGGCAGATAGTTTTCAATAAAAAGAGGTGTATCTATCATGGGCTATGTCTGCAACAAATGGGATGTTAAGGTCATTATGGTATGGAGGAGTTGATTTGTGACCTATGCCGAAGGTAGCGGGTTCAAACGTACCGTTGGTCCTAGGATTTTTTAATGGGAGAAAAAAAATCCTAAATAATGCCGTCCTTCGGAGGGGACGTAAAAAGGTGGTCCTGAGCTTAAGCGACCCACTAATAGCATCGTCCGATTAGCCATAGTGGCATAAAGTGCCTTAAAAAAAACAAACAAAAGTAAAGATTTGTACTGTTTCTAAGTTATTCCGTATATTTAACAGGTTAGACATAATTATATAAGCTTTATGAATCCAATTGTATCTCTCTCTCTCTCTCTCTCTCTATTTATATATATATGTTTCCCTATAAACGCTTGAACGGCTGGAACAATTCCGCTAATTTTTTTTTTTGTTGAGTTTCTTATTGTCAGGAGAACGTTCTTATGAAATTGCTATACAATATCCTATATTATACCTATTCTTTATTATTGTAGAACTATCAAACATATCATCTAAAAGGTTCCTTATTACCAACGCCGGACAGTGATATCCAAAGTTAGGATAGAATACCGTCTGTCGAGTCAGCTATAATATAATATATAATAATAATAATATCACATCAATGCTATAGTTAACATGCTGTAAAAAAAGGATTTAAAAATTATTACCTCAAAAGCATAAATATGACCCTCGTGGTTTTATAAAAAGATTAATTTTATATAACATATCTGCATTAAAATATGCAAATGTTGAACCAGCACAGAAAACTATTTAATTTAGAATTATGAAATAAATAAAAAAAATTAATATCTTTACAGGTCAGAGGGGTAGCATCATAAAAGTACCAATCGGAAAAACAATTAATTTCATTTTATGACAGCATAAAATTTTAGCAGCTTATTAAAAAACATTTTAATCGGTCCAATACGGACTTTTTTCCCGAGAATAATACTGGAATTTCTCCGACGATTTCCATTACTTCCTTAATGACTTTCTGAAGAGGTTTTTATGCAAAAATCTTTTACGGGCAGGCTGGTTTTATATCAAAGACTCATCAGTATTTTATTAGGTTGAATATTGATTCAGTAGCGGGCTCCATAGTCATTTCTTTTCTGCTATGAAATATTCAACTCACTTTTCTTCTGTCGACGGCTCCTGATTATCAATTCCCAGCGATTGGAATTATTACTTGTTTTCTCAATTCTCTTCCAGTCTATAAAGGCAGTGATATTTATTCTTTCGGGGAAAATCAGGCTTGACGGATGGTGTCATTTTTAGTGAGTCAATATCGGATATTTTCGGATCACTTTTCCTCTAACGTAGGTTGTTCAACCATCAACTAAAAATGTCACACTAAAGAGAAAAACTAATTTATAAATGTAGGAAAACTTTAAAGGACGGCATAGCCAAGGATTTTTCACTCTCACAAAAAAACTCTAGGGTCACCTGCCAGGTTTGAATCCGTGACCTTGGGTGTGGGAGTTAGCCACTACACTACAAGTGACCCCATTTAGACTATAGTATTGCAGAAGTATTATACCATAGTATTACAGATCATAGCATGACTAATGTTATAGAAATACTTCAACTCACCCTCTCACTCCCTGACCCGAGAAAACCCCGTAAAACAAAACAAAAAAAAAACCTTCAACTATTAGTGTGAAAAATTTAAAAAATGTACTTCATTCAACAAATTTCAATATAAGATATTTTTCTTATTATCTCTGGGGTTCACGTTTTAAGCCTGTCCGTTTAGAAGTAAGCCAATGTTTTTTGATAATTTTTATTAAGTAACCTCCAACTTAGTTAACAAAAGTATACAATATTTGAAGAGATCAAGCGATCTTTGTTTACCAGATGGTAAACATTAAGTATGACATGGAAATGAAAAAAAAAAATCTTTATTCTGGGACCAAGTCCCCTTAGAACATGAACAATGAATACAAAAAATTGCCTATTGTCCAGTTACTTTAAATAAAACCAACGACAAATTTAATACATCTACATATCTTTGCATACTTACATACACTTGAAGCACGCACTTATAAATACACATATTTATACTACAGATACCTATGTTTACAATGGAACGGAAGATTGAGATTCAAGTAGGTAATGGAAGAGTTGATGTTAGAAAGAAGAGGGAGAGACGGTTTTACGGATAGATATAGGCAAGGAATTCCAAAATAATGAGGAGTGAAAGAGAAAGGATTTGTGAAAGGATGCAGTTCTATGTGATGGGGTATAAAAATTGATTGATTGGGTTCTGGTGTTTAACGAATGGATGTCTGAGGTGAGGGTGAGGAGTTCAGTTCTATTGTTTAAGGTTTGGAAAAGGTAAGAATCATGGAAATATTGCCGTCGAACAGAAGGATAAAGCCACTTTAACTCAGTATAATACCTGGAGATATGGTCACGTCTACGGGCTCCAAAAATATATCATAAACAATTCATAAGACGTTTGTCTGTTATGGACGTTTATCATATGGATGTAGTTTGTTAAGTGTTTTTGAGGGGACAGCTAGATATGAATTTTTTAAACTACTTTTAATAAAAACCCAGAAAAATAATCTGGTGCGGTCAATAAAATACTTTCATTTACCTCAACTATTAAAATCAATTCAAGAACTATTAAATAAAAATGAAGTTGAAAAAGTTTGAAATTAGTTTAAATAAAAAGTTTATTCAGTTTCGTTGGAAACATATGATTTAGATCAAATAAAATAACTATATTAAATTTGTATGCATGATTATCAGTAATAAGTATATACCCTTTTCGCCTCTTTACATTAATTTTTACAACTTTGTATGTTATATAATATTTTTCTAACATTTTTAGCTTTCCAACGGTACTATGTTATTGTCCCTATGTTAACAAAAAAAAATACATGAATAAATAGTTGGAGATCACATTCGTTTAACTTTTATATCTAACCGCTTTTTATCAATAACAAGATGATATGGGTAATTCTTCTGAATCTATAAAATTAAAGATACTTTAGAGGAAAAACATATTAAAATATCGGCATTTATGGTAAGCTCTGTAAGACTATTACAATCAGAATGAAACCTATATGATATTAAAGTCCATTAAATTTTTCATCGATTTAGGGAGTTCAGTCAAAATCGTTTCGATTAAATCTTACATAAATTTTTAATCTGTCTAAAAACTTAAAGGTCAGAATTTATAAAACTATTATTCTTCCGACGGTTCTTTATGGATGCGAAACGTGGCCGCTTACTTTGAAGGATGAACAAGGGCTTAAGGTTCGAAGTTTGTTGGTATTGGCATCGAACCTTCGGGTTCGGTAAGCCTATTATTATTATTATTTAGGAAATTGGTTTTGGAATAACTCAAAAACTATACATTTCCCGAAATATTATAAATATTCATTTAAGACATAATCAAATTTCTAACCATATGAAAACAAAATCGTCTTAAGCTAAAATGAAAATACACTAAATTGATAACAAATATATTTATATAATATGTGTATACATACTTGTTCTAGTGGTCTACTTCTAACGTAAATTTTACAGTATAAAATCAAGACCTAGCACTAATTAAGAACTTTTTTATTTTCAATGTTACAATAATGGAATGTTGAGATACTACTACGAAAACTGAGCTAAAACTCAATTTATTTATAATAATTACATTAGAAACTTTTTAATTATTTATTATCATTACCACAGTATGGCAGTCCCAAACCAGCATGCGTATAGCAAAGAAGCATATTATCATTTTCAATCGATATGGATACAACATTTAGAGTATACACGTATATATTACAAGCTGTCAAACAAGGCACTAATAAATAGCTGTGAATACCAATATTTTGCCATATCGTGCGAGAAACCCAAAACCGCCTAGTAAAATGATAAAAGAAACCCCAAGGCTATAATATTCAAGCACGTAACAAAAAAATATATACATCCTAGAAAGCATGAATTTTTTGCTTGGCAATAGCGATTCCAAGGAGCGGCGAAAAGAAAAGGGGGTGGGGCAAATCCTCTGGGTCTCACTTTTTATGAAATGTAAACAAATTATTTATAGATTTATTATTATTTTTTAGAAGAATTTAGAACTCATAATGAATATTAGCTGCGTATATGGCGCGGTATAAAAACATTAAATAATATAATTAAGAGGTGCGGTGCAGTTTACATGATTTATTTACAAAAAAAAGGACGAAAAAGAAAATGTTTGCTTAATATGCATCAAATAAATGTCAAGTCTTATTGTGGGAGCCGATACCAGAGCAACAAAAAAGTTGACATAATGCACAGTGTGATTGCAAACGGTTAGAAGTATAAGTAGATAAAAGTATATAAATCTAATTTTATATAAGTAATTATTTACTTGTTAACATGTATTTGTATGAGGATTGCCCTAAAGACAAATAAATAAAAACAAAATTGTTAACATGTATATAACTTACTCTAAGCACAATTTGTACATTCTGTATTTTTTATTCTAAAGGGACATGTCCCAGGATAATAAATGATTTATTTATTTGTTTAGGGAAGAAAATCAAATTTAAGTCTAAAAATCTAGTGCGCGCAACACACGTCTTTCACTTACCTCCGTTATTTATATCAATTTAAGCATTTTTAAACAAATTTAGAAACGAAAATAAATTTATAAAAAATCATTTACATTGGATTTTAATAGAACATGTGTTTTATTAAATAATATTTTATATTATTATCTACGACAATCAGTTTGTTTTATCGGCTTTTCATCATTCTCCCTTAACTCTCGCAATATTATGTATACGATAATATTTTTACTAAAATCTTTAGCTTTCTAACGGTATATTATACATCTATATTACTGTTTTTAAATTAAAAAGCACAAAAATTGCATAAAAAATTATTTTTGCTATTTTATCCTTTAGCTGGATATGGAATTCGTTTATTTTATATATTTACCTGTGTTTTTTTTTTTAGCAATTCTATAAAGTTGATATGGCTAATTTCATAAAAACTACAAAATGAAAGGTACTTTAGAGGAAGAAAATTTTAAATATCGGCATTTACGCCCTGTCAGACTATTTCAATCAGAATGACACTTACATCGCATTTAAGCTCATTAAATTTTACATCAATATAGCGAGTTTAATCAAAATCGTTAGAGCTGTTTTTGAGAAAATCGTGAAAAATACATGGTATAAAGTGGCTCTTCTGGTTAGCCGATTATTATAAAAAGTAGCTGTAACATCTCGGGTGTATAGTTCTCTTAAATATGAAGTTTCAGTTTCGTACGACATCGTTTTTACGCTAGACTTACCATACACCATTTTTCGGGACTTGGTCATTTGGACTCAGGAGACCCTAAAACGTGTATTTCCGAAAACTGGAATTGTCAAATTTTCACGATCGCAATACTTTACCTTACTATATATTTCATATATAGGTAAGTAAAAGTAAAGTAAAAAGGGATAACCTTTATATTTCAGTATATGATTCGCCATATTAATTTTATCACCCTCCGCTCCCCCTTTTATGACATCCATTTCATACATGAGGCTTCTGGGTATAAGTATCCACCCATAAATTTTATCTATTTAAATTAAACATTTTATATTGATATGTAATTTTGTTTTTATAATTATGAGATTTGTTATTTTTAAAGAAACTATATTTGTACTTGCAGATTAAAATTGTCCTTTGCACCATAATATGGCATTATAGCCGAAACTTTGTGCACCATAACTAAATAAAATAGTGGTTAAGTTAAATATCAGCCTACAACTTCAAATTTTGAGATGTTAGCTGTTCTACGAACACCGTGGTTAAAAACAAAAATCCCTAAACTTTATTTTTCTGCCTAACCGTTGACAATCCGACTTAATTTCACATTCCTCTTGAGGTCTAGTATCAGCTCCCACAATAAGACTAGACCTTAATAGACACATATTAAGAACAAATTTTTTTTGTTGGTCCTTTTTCTTTTTTTTTTCTTTTTTTTTTTTTAGTTGATTCTCGCAAGCTTGATTGTCTAATGAAATTGTTAAAAATATAATTGACAAGTTATTGAATATTTTGAATTTGAATAAGCGCCGTCTACCGAAGACCTACGAGGTAGCGGGAATCAAAAACAAGTCGGCCAATAGGATCGTTTACCTGGGCATCACCCTTGACAGGCACCTCAAATTATCTAATCACTGCCTCAAAAAGATAAATCACTTACTAACGTCACCGAATCTATCACTCCGCCTGAAAATATTAATATATAAATCATTAATTAGACCGGCCCTCCTATACGGAGCACCGATGCTAACTAATATATCACCAACCATAGCAAAAAAGCTCCAGCAGTTTCAAAATGGAGTACTGAGACGAATAGTGAGGCATACTTGTCTACAGAGGACGAAGACAGACCAAATACACGACACCTTCGAACTTCCGACCGTGACAGAGTTCATCTCCCGGAGACATATCAAATTCTTTGATAGTCTCCGGTACTGCACGAACCCACTGTTTAACACACTGACTCCGACAGGACGGCCACAGCGCTGGCAAGACTATGTACGGACCTTCAGACTAGACTGAGAAACCATAACTTGACTAACTGACTCAGAAAGACTAGTGAGCCCCATCACCGGACATGACTCCCGTTCGCTCCCATATACCGAAAAATTTTGTATCTTCTCTCCCCTCTTATAATGCATGTAATGCAGAAAAAGAGATCCCATATTCCTTCCTCTATTTCCGATTTTCAACCCTCAACTCCCATAGGGCTTAGAAAAAAAAAAAAAAAAATTATGTAAATACAAATTTTCTTTGTTTTTTTATTTAACTTCACTTCATGCTACTGAGGCTAATCGGACGATGCTACAGTGGGAGACCTAAATTTAGCCTACCCAGGTTTAATTAGGATAGGGATCTTTAACGAGTACCTGACATCGCACAGGCTCGGGACCACCTTTTAACGTCCCCTCAAAACCTTTTAACGGTATAACTAAGGATTTTTTACTCCCATTGAAAAATCCTAGGGCCACTTGCGGGGTTGAGCCCGGAACCTTTGGCACGGGAGGCTGTTATGCTAGCCACCCTGCTACAGGTAATCCCCAACATTTCTTTTCTTTCTTTCGCTCCATCTACTTATACTCGTAGGATCAGAACCAATGTCGAAGCAAAATACTCACTTCCGCTTAGTACACGCTACAGTGACACATTCATCTCGGTTTAAACAGGCGGATAGTCCCAATTCAAGAGCGGAGAAAGAAAATGAGCTTATCGGCGGTTAGAGTTTATCGAATTCCCACAATTGCTAAAGCCGGAGGGAGGATGCCTTAATCCGGGAAGCGGCGACGTTCCATCGCGGCGAACGCTAAACCAGTTTGGCCAAATCGATTAGGAAGTCCCAATTTTTGCAACACCCCGCCTTATAAACAAGTTCCCCAATAATCCTTTTTCCGAGTCCATTAGCTTTCCAGACCCCTCAATCAATAAAAAGCGGCAAAATAGAATATAATTGTGCCCTGAAGAGAGAGCAGAAAACTTTTAAGGAAACACCACGAACCCTAAGGAAAGAAGATTATATTGAACAATCGACTATTTACTTTCACTTACCTATATATGAAATATACAGTAAGGGAAAGTATTGCGATCGTGAAAATTTCCGAATATGAGTTTTCAACGGAAATACAGTTTTAGGGTCCCCTGCGTCCAAATGACCAAGTCCCGCAAAAAGGTCTGTGTGGTAAATCCAGCGCATAAACGAATAGTCCTATAAAACTGAAATTTCATTTTTAGGACAACTATACGCCTGAGAGTTACAAAAACTTTTTCATTAAAATCAGCTAACCAGAAGATCCACTTCATACCATGCATTTTGCATCTTTTTACCTTTTTCTCAAAACGGCTGTAATGATTTTGATTAAACTCGCTTTATCGATGTAAACTTTAATGGTTTTTAACATCATGTAGGTTTCATTCTGATTGAAATATTCTGATGAGGCATAAATGCAGATATTTTAAATTTTCTTCTTATTAAGTACCTTTAATTTTGTATATTCTATAAAAAATAACCATATCATCTTATTACCATTGATAAAAAACAGGTAAATACATAAATTGAACGCATTCAATACCCAACTAAAGAAGAAAAATAAAAAATATTTTTTGAATGTAATTTTTTCTTTTTTTGCAAGAAGAAAAAGATATTAAAGTCTGCAAAGATTTTAGAAAAAATACTACCTTATAAACAAGCTAGTAAAAATTAATATATAGTAATCAATAATAAGTCGCGGGTTCAAACCCGACAGGCGGTACTACATTTTTTTAATAGGAGTAAAAAATCCTTGGTTATGCCATCATTCGGAGGAGAAGTAAAATGGTAGTCCCGAGCCTGTGCGATGTAAATACTCATCAAAGACTATTATCCTAATTATACCTGGATAGGGAAAATTTAGTACTCCCACAGTACAGCATAAAAGGACGTAAAATGAATAAACAAATATTCGTAATGTTCCTAGGCCAACGGCTGTGCGATGAGATGATTAATCCGAGATCACGCTCAACCAACAGATTTCACCAGAATTTTAGGGTACCCATATTATAGGGATTTGACGTGCTCCAGGAGTCTCAATACCCCAGGGCCGACCCCTCTACAAAAAAAAATAATACAGCACAATTTGTCTACAGAAAAATATTAAAGTCCCACAGAACTCGAAAGCACAAGGGGACATTGGGACAATATGAATTACAAAAAACATAGAATCTCCACGTCCTTGTCAAGTTAGTCGGACACTAATCATAGGTGGGATGAGGAAAAACCAATTACAAGAAGAAAAATAAATCTATAGGATTTCTAAATGGGCCATGTTGCGAGTTTTGGAAAACATTACGCACAAGCGATCAGAGAAACAAGAATTCTTAAGGTTAACACTTCCACAACGAATCACATTAATGAGGGACAACTAACAATAATGACAATACATATTAATTATGATAACAGATATTTATAAGTTTACTTACACACCTTATGACACATAATTATCTTAAAAATAATAACCTATACAATTTTTTCATTAACAGATATTTGTAATAACGTTATGGTAAGTTTTTATTAAATTTACCTTTCAAGTTTTCATGTTTTTTTTTAACTTTATCAATCGGTCGATTTAATTATAACTAATTCATCCGAAGTTCAGTGATATTTCGTAAAGCTTTGTTCAATATTTTATACGGCGATACTTATAGTTTATACTAGTGATTACAACCGAAATGTTTTTGTTTTTTTTATCCAAGTCGTTTCATTAAAAAAACTAAGGAATAATTTCGAGAAAGAATTAAATTAGCTGCTATATTGCACTCAACAAAAGAATATAATATTTCACGAAATGCATATATTTTTTTATTTTATAAACTTAAATAGTCACAATTTACGAGTTGACAGAACAAACAAATAGAAAATTCTCTAAGAATTAATAAATAATCCAAATGAAAATTTAATAATTAATAACGCATAAAAAAAAAGATATTGACAGCGGTGGGATTCGAACCCACGCCCTTTCGGACTGGTGCCTAAAACCAGCGCCTTAGACCGCTCGGCCACGCTGCCTCTTGAGAGGGGGAAGGGAGAAAACAATTCTCGAAATTGTTATTAATTACTTGTACTAGATTAAACGGGATAAATTTGTTTAACATCTAATTCAATGCGACCATTAAATTAATTAATCAATCTGTAAATTATGGTTTTCTGAAAAAGCATCAAAGTATTTAATGCCAACAAACATATATCTCCTCAGAAAAAAAATCTTTCACTATGCACTTCTTTTATATTGAAAGGTTGTGTAATAAATATACAACATTAACATTCCTTCATTAAATTTCATACTACATTACATGTTAGCCAAAAACAAGTTTTAAAAAAGTAAAAAAATTACCTTTGAATACATTAAAAATACCATCATGAACTGGTAATAAAAATAGACATATTAAAATAATGGAACGATTAGATAAGCAATGTAAAAATAAAATTTAATACAGTAAACAAAGAAACATATGCCATTAGCGATAAAAATGAATAAGGAAAAAAAACTAGCAAACAGAATGATTGCTGATTAATATAAAAATAAGTTATATTTCTAATCGTACAAATATTAAAAAACTAAATTTTAATAATAATTAAGCCTTTAAATAACAGTAAAGGATGTATAAATGACAGAAATAATAAGATAATAATCATCAGAAGGAAATAACTATTAAAAAAATAACCAACGGAATATGGTATTTCTATGATCTAACGAGAAAAAACAAACCAACAATAACAAAGTAAAAAGAAGAAATCAAATAATTAACTGTAACAACGTTAAAAATAATACAAAAGAAAAGAAAAAAATAAACAAAACATTTTAAGAAGAATTTCCTGAAGATATATACTGAAGTAAAAAGACAGAAAAGTTTTTTTTATCCCATATTTTTTTTTTAAACATATTCAGTATAAGTTTCTGGAACTGTTAAAATTTGAGCATGTCCTATATAGGGTTAAATTACTTGAAATTGTTTACTTTTAACTAGAATGTTTTTAATTACAATATTGAACTAAATTTTAGCCACTAATGAAAATGAAATTATATATTTCAAGAGCATTAAAAACAAACTTATTTACTTCTCCAAAGAAGACGTTTATTATTTAATGAGAGGTTAATTCATATTGTTTACCTACTTAAATATTTATCTTATAATAACTTTATAAGGTTTTATTTTACTTAAAGGAAACCATAGAGAACTCTTAAACAATAAATATTCTTACTTACCTTAAAAATCTGTATGTCAATTGAAGATCAAAACAGAGTGTATAGATCACTTGATTAAAATAATAATTGAAATAATTTTAAAACTCTAACTACAATCTAGAAGCAGATTTACTACACCCTAAATAATGACTAACTAAATAAAATTTGAATCATGCTTTTATTTGTAACAATAGGTTTGAATTTATCTGTAACAAATTTAATTTATTATTATATGTTCACATTACAGAAGGAAAGAAGAGTAAGTGACATAGTCACTATAAAATATAAAAAAGGAAGATTGTCAGACAGTAAATGTTTCATTCACAATGAAAGGGACACTAATAAAAAACTATGATTTTGTTGGAGCTAATATTATAAATACAATGAGATTTAAATTAAAGCTCTACAGCAACATATTCTAATTCATAAGGATCTATCATAGAGAAGATATGTGTCAGGAAGTAAATGTCAGTTTTACAGTAATTCTTGTTTTATTTATACTCTTTTTTAAAGGGTAAGATTAATAAGTCTCATTCATTCGGAAACACTTTTATAGACTATCTTCAGCTTATTCTATAAGACATTGATTCCCAACAAAAATTTCTGCTGACCCCTTTTTACAATCATTACAATGCCAAAGACCCCTTTATATTAGATATATATTTAGATGTTTATTAGACTACACCGTATCCTGTAAGTTGTATGTGAAATACCTCTACTGAAACTCTGTACTATAGAAATGGCGAAGTAAGTCCTATATATTAGGAAATAGTTATAAAGAAAAAAGAACTAGGCACTAGCAGTTTTCTTCAATACCCAACAAATTAAATAATTAAAAGTAACTGTTAAACATACAGTCCTCAAATTTTTTAAAGGAATGAAAAATCCTTCGTTAGGCAACGTAAAATGGTGCTCCAGAGTCTGTGCTAAGTCAGGCTCTCGTATAAGATTCCCATCCTAATAAACGCTGGATAAAAAAAAAATTGAGGACTTCCACTTTTATATAAATAGCCACAGTAGCATAAAATGACCTTAAGTGAATAGAAATGACCTAAAATTTAAAACTTATGGAAGAAGGTATTTATTCGAATACTCATAAAGCGATCAAATATCGTTCATTGTCTTCTGTGACACATCTCCTCTATAAGTTCATTATTTTAGAAATGTTAAAAAATGACCAATTTAAAGATTGTGATTGTGCAGTAGCAGACCCTTGTCAGTAAACACAAGCAATCGTTCTTATTAAAAGCCAAGGTTTCACAAATATTTTATGTTAAGATAATTACGATTATTTTCCAATAACCCCCAGAGGTCCTTACACCACCAGTTAGGAACCACTGCTATTAAACATTAATTTCTAATGGACAAGGTCGTGTGCAGGATTTTCTTTAAAGAGAGGGGGCCAGGGAGGTAGAAAACCATGGGAACAGGGGAGGTCAATAAATTGAAAATGTAAATTATTTTTTCCAAACACTGTCTATATGCACATAAATTTGAAAATGAAGTATGTGTTTGGAAGTAAACAAAATTTTTAAATAGACCATTTATCCTAATACTTTATATTCTTTTTCTTCTTTTATTTGTCCTTATCGTTTTTTAGGGTTAAAGACAGGTCAACCTCATCAGCTCCAATTTTGCAAATGTCATTATAAATTAAATAAAAAATATTTGTCAAGATACAAACATGACGAACATTATATTTTGACACTTTGCATAAGACATCCAGATCTGTACCGGACGATTTACAAGAGACAGATGCAACCCAAATACTCTCTTTATAGTAAATACTCTTTATATTTATCACAGATATTACGGCCCCAAAGGATTTATTCAACTTATTGCGTTAAGTAACAGTAATGGCTGAAATAAATAAATAAAAATTAAGTACTATAAAGAAACATACTTTTAACTAACATTTTGTTTATTTTGTCTGTTCTAATAAAATTGTAGATTTTTCAAAAAATATTTTTTTTATTTATGGATATTCATTCATTATGGATGTATATGTTTCTGTAGACTATCTAATTATCATAATAACTAATGGACTAATGCATTCTTTCACAAAGTTGTATTACTATCTTCAATCACCTCCGCTATATCTTCTGTTTCTATAACTTTTTTTTTTCTATTAACCTGGGCTATCCTTGGAAGGAATGGTTTATTACCAGACTTAAAGTAATAATACCATTTTAATGGCAGTATAGTCTCATAAATATTTAGTTTTTCAGCAAATAAGTATTTTTTTCCAAATTAAATAATTAAATTTTTTCAAGTTAGTCAAGAACTTCAGAGAAAGCTTTAGAAAAAAAGTAAACGTTTGAAAAATTCAAACATTTGTATTTAATAGCATAGTAATTAATAGTACTATACAGTAAAAAAAAACACAGTATCTATGACTGTAATGACCTATATACATATATTCCAAAATTACAATTAAAAAATAAATAAAATAGTAAATAACTGGTTACCTCACATGAAATGTGTTTTGAAAATAACAATTATAAGGAAAGATTATTTTTTAATAATAAATTTTCAACAAAGTTGCACACCAAAAAACTTACATATTTCATGTGGTATCACCAGAAAGATGATCACACACAAACAAATAGATAATAAAATTTAAACACCATCACCCATAAATATCTTTGCACCAGTAGCTAAAAGTTATAATATCTGGATAAAAAAAAACTATGATGCATGCAATAAAATTATTGTTCATATCAGTGTAAAGTGATGTATGTAAATAAATACCATGCAATACAAGTAAACACTAAGCACACACCTTTGTGTAGTTGAAGACATTTTTATCCTCTGCAATCACAGTGCAACACAGCCAAAACAAACCACTACACAACACACTTTAAAAAAAAACGCACTTTGGCACAAACTTTTCATGATTTTAATTTAACTTTTAGAGAAACACATAAGGCAAAAGCATGGACACTAGTTAATTTACACAAACAGCACCTAAAACAGAGATCATTTGCTTTAAAACTCATTCCGAACGTTTATAAAAAAATAAGATATAAATTAAAATTTCAATCTTTTGTGAAAAGTATTTTATATTAAATTTATTTAATTTTTGGTTATATGTTTACCAAAGAACCATACTAGAGATTATGGGGGAGAACAATCAAAATTAAATTTTTGATTAGTTTTTGTCTTAAAATAGCCAATTATGATTCAATCATCTAATTATATTTTTATTTTAAATAGGCATTGTAAAACATACTTAATTTTCTAAATTTTTATAACAGATAAGTAATAGATAGATTTAAATTGATTGACTCTATTAAATGAACTGTACAGAAATTGAATTTTAATTTATATCACAAACTAATTAAATATTCAAACAAAAAGTGATGATAGAAAAATAAGTAGAAAAACTGTATTGCAATCTTTGAGTAATGATTTGTGAAAAAAAGATATTAAAAGTTATGATTTAACAAAGGACTAATATGCTTCCTCAGAAAATTAAGGGAACCATTGCAGAAAAAAAACATTTCTGCCAGAAAAAAAATTATACATATATATCTGACAGTTCTCATCAAAATTCTGATAGCATTCCCAAATTACAAAATTATATCTATAAACAGAAAATAAAAGTATTCTTAGAAGCTAAATTTACACTCTTCCAAACATCTGCAACATTCATACTATAAATATATCAAAATACATGCAATTATATTGTCAGTGCATATGTGCATATCTGTTGTACTAATTTTATATTAATACTAATTTTATATAGTCCAGCATGGGTCTAGATCTTTGTTTCACCATTTGTATTTTAATAAACCTAAAGCTACAATAAAATTAGGGGTGCCTTGACTGATTCTGTTCATAAAAAAATTAAATAATTTCCAATCAATATATTTTATAAGATTAAAATATTTATGAACTCCCCTCATAAATAAATTGACTCGAAAGGAGGTTAATACAGATCAATAAACTACAGATAATGGGATGTATAAAAAAACTGTTGTAAAAAAAAAACCTGTGTTGTAGTGGCTAGCATAACAGCCTTCTATACCCAAGGTCTCGGGTTGAAACCTGCAAGTGGCTCTAGAATTTTTTTATGGGAGTGAAAAATGATCAGTTATGCCGTCCTTCGGATTGAACATAAAAAGGTTGTTCCAAGCCTGTGCAATGTCAGGTACTTGTGAAAGATCCCTAACCTAATCAAACCTGGATAGGCAAAATATATGACTCACAATGCAGCATCATCCGATTAGCCAAAGTAGCATAAAGTGACATTAAATTAACAAACAAAAAAATTACTGTTTTATCAAACCCAATATTTCTAAGGACTCTAAATATTTTAACCCTATTTAATACTTACCAATACTTAATTTAATATCTTTGGGCAGTATGCATTAATGGTGAATGAAGACAGTGTACTAACGCGGAAATCAGAAAACTTCATGGTGAAGCTGATGTAAAATTCATTAGGATAGGGTGGCTGAGATGGGCTGGACACGTCACCAGGATGGGCCCTGATATGGTACCTAGTAACCTTCTGGAAGAGAAGATCTATGAATCAAGAAGAGTTGGCAGACTCAGACTACGGAGGGCTGATGGTGTTCAACAGGACAAGGAAGACTGGCGGACTAAGTTGCAGCAGCTCTGACTCTTCGATAGTTGTAGTGCCATCGAGGAAGGAAGGAATACTTAAAAATCCCTTAAGAGCATTCTCGAAGCTTGTTAATCCCATTGGACTTCTTAAAAAAAGTTTCCATTTGGTTATTTATTACAAAGAAATTTGACAGTGTCCTACAAAATTTTCCTAATTTTAAGACATTACTGTAAAAAAAAATTCACAGTCACTGAAGCAACGGGTAAAATTATTGAATATGATGGGAAAGATATCCTTGACCAGTAGACTATTGGTTTGATAAAATTAGCAGTGGAGATACAATGTTGCAAAGAAAGAAGGGCTGCGGGCAACCATTAATGGATATTGATGAGGTTCTGCAGGAAGCTGTTGAGTCACATTTGCCCACAAGTACTCGCTAACTTGCTAGTGAATCAGGTGTGTTAAAAGATTCAGTCAGTCGCCATCTACTCTCCATGGGGGAGGTGAAAAAGAGCAGTAGGCTGGTCCCTCACGAACTTACTCATCAGCAATCGGCTAAGAGATTAGAAATTTGTTAAAATTTATTTAAATCCCTATTTGATAAGAGCTTTTACCAAAACATTGTCACCTGTGATGAAAAGTGGGTTGACTGAAAAATTTGAATATATGAGAGCAATGGCTAGATAGCAGTCAAACTGTTTTTTCTGTTGCTGCAATGGTATAAGCACAGGCAATTTTTTTTTTTTTTTTAATTCATTTATTGAAATTTACAACTGTATGTTCATACATCAAGTAAATCGGCTACAATGATAATACACATGAAAAAAAACATGAAGAGAAACTGCCCATTGGCAGCACTCTAGTAGTGAATCTACACAAGAAGGTCTCGAGGCCATCTTCTTTTCAGACGCCTCGGTGGATTGTCAGGAATTGAAGTGGAAGCAAGGATTGAAACTAGTGGATTAGAGTGGGAGTGGAGTTTTTCATGGAAGGAGTGATACCTGGTACAGGCCAAATCAGCAACATATGGAACATTAAGGTCTTTGTGGATGATTTTGTTGGTGACAAAGTAAGGAGCGTTAAGGATTTTGGATTGTAAGGATTGGATACGGGAAGAGTTTGATGGTTTAGTAGAGCCCCAAAGCTCAACTCCGTAAGTCCAGATAGGCATTATGATTGTCATGTAAATTAGTCTTTTGTAGTAAAGAGAAAGGTTAGAGCGTCTGTCAAGTAAATGTTGAAGTAACAGAAATCGGGGAGCAGTCTCTTGTCTTTTCAGTCTTGTATGCGGATTCCATGTAAGACGTTTGTCAAGCAGGAGGCCTAAATAACGGATCTGTTCAACAGGGACAAGCGGAATATCATTAAAGGACACTGTAGGGCAGGATGTCATAGGTTTACGACGAAGGGTAAAAGTAATCTGGTGGGATTTATTGGAGTTGATTTTAATTCTCCAATTCTGACACCATACCTCAAGGTCTCTGATGTGGGATTGGAGGTTTTGAGAGGCAATACTAGGATCGTTATTAACTGATAGCACGCAAGTGTCATCGGCATAGGTAGAAAGGAATGTGTTAGGATGGGTTGGGATATCAGCTGTATAGACTGTGTAGAGAATGGGTCCTAGGATACTGCCTTGAGGAACACCAGCAGACTGAGTAAAAGTGGATGAATAGGAACTATTGTGGTTGATTTTAAAGGTTCTATCAGAGAGGTAGGACTGGAGGATGAGGAAGTATGTTGGATGGAGGAATTTACGGAGTTTGTACAGCAGTCCCGGACAGGCAATTTGAAAAAAAAAATCCATGCTTTCTGCTTTTCGGAATTTTGAAGGTGTTATTTATCACTAATTGGTTCCAGATGGATGGTTTATGAATTCTTAACTCTACAGCGAACAACTGGAATGACTGTATGCAAAGTTGTCAGAGCATCATCCTGCTTTGATCAACCGAAAAGGATTTCAATTCCAAAAAGATAACGCTCATCCTCACACTTCCCATCAAACCAAAGAAAAGTTTATGAACTTCATGGGTTTGAACTCCTGCCTCATCCACCATATAGTCCAAACCTTGCACCATCGAACTACTACTTGTTTTGATCCAGGGCTCATTTTCTTCAAGGGTAAAAAATAAAAAATAAAAAATCAGCCACCCAAATGAATATTTCTGCGTGGAGTGAAGCAATTTGAATGCAGAGGGCTATTGATGGTACATATCAATAGACTATACTTTGATGAATTTTTATTGCATTTTACATCAAAGAAATAATAATACAAATTCTTGATTCAAAAATGGTAATTTTTTTTTTTTTTATACACCCCATTATAAGCTAAGGATAGCAATTAAGCAATATGTGAATTATAATATATAAAACAAAGCTCTTTTTTAGTCATTTTTCAAACACTTACAAACAATGGAATCCAAATCAAGACTCATAAGAGATACTTAATCCATCTATTTATGCACACAAGTGCTTAAAAATATTAAGAGCAACAATCAGCAGATCAGTCTACTTATTGTGTACTTTAAAAAGAAGAAGTTCAATGCATGAGCAACAAACCAATCTTCTAAGAAGAAATGACAAACATAGTACATAGAAATGAGGAGAATTTAATAGTAAAATAGAAAACTTTATTTTTTAACACAATAAACTGAACATTCTGAATAAAGAAATAATATGAAATTTAAAAATATTAAAATGAAAAACATAAAAAATAAAAATAATCACAACTTAAATCACAGCAAAATGAAAATAAACATAAAAATAATAAATTTGAGCACTATACTATAAAAGATAAGGCCTGAACCAAATCTATATCAAATTCATGCTCTATAATAAATAAATCTAAACAGCACTGACATGCATTAAAAAGTGTAAATAATTTTCAAAACTAAGCCTCACTTTCATAAAGCTGTAGTATAACAGCTGAGAAGAGGAATAGATAAACAATAAACAATTTTTTTTATTGAATTCTTTAACATATTTATTCTTCAATATAATACAATATGTAACAAAATCTATTAAACAGGAAATAAAAGTATTCCAATATTTTAAGATCTCTAATTATAGTTATTACAATGCAATAAATGAATAATGCAAAATATTTATTTTTCCAATTTTTATATAATAGCCTTATAAGGATCTTCCTATACCAAATGCACCCGGTAGCTGAAATAAAAGAATAAATGGTCATCCTGCCACAGCTAGTTTCAAACCCTGGCCCTGACAATTGGTAATTCGCTGTCCTATCCACTGAAATACACTGACCACTCTTTCTATTAAGTAAGATATAGGATATTTCAAAAATAAAAAAAGGAAAAAAAATCGGTATTTATTAAAACTTTTTAAGAAAGAATTAAACTATTAGGAATGCCAGGAGTATAGAAAACTGAAGACCAAACAAGAGGAATAAAACTGTTTTCACACCTCTATAGTCACAGCATCTGCAAATAACTCATTTCCCTACAGGAGATCAAAATGAAAAAAAAATTGAGGTTCACATAATTAATCTAAAAAGTACACTTTAAATGAATAACAAATTCATCAAAAATCAGATATACATCTCATTTGCACAAATAGATTAAAACAGTATTTAATTGTATATAGGTATTAACCAAGGGTATAGATAGCTAATGAAATACTCCTTTAACATTGTTTAAAAATCATGAAGGTGCTATCAGTGCTGTTTTATTAATTACTAATTAAGTTTAATATCCATAAATATAATAATTCAACACAAACATAATTTTTAAAGAAAAACAAGATAGACTTTTTTGTAAAAAAAAAAAAAATTATGGTTCTCACATAAAAGCACAATTTTGTAATTATATTTTAGTTGATATCAGATTTTTAGAATTCAAGAGTTTCTTCCCTCAAATCATCTATGGACAAATGTCTAAAGAATTTTCTAATGCGATTACTTACACCACTCCACTTCTATAATTCATTTTAAGGTCATCTACTCTCATCATTAATAACTATACTTATTATTTCAAAAACTATGAAATGTAGTTCATCAAAACTCAGATTATAGACTAAATAAAAATAGATGAACTATCCTTAAAAATAGCTGAAATGTCCAATTTGTCAACAATAAATTTATCCAGAGAAAATCACTGTCAGAAGGAATATGACAACCAAAAATGAGTTAAAACATAAATTAGATAAATAATAATGAATCTTATCAAGAACTTCTACTCCTTTCTTAATGATCAAAATTCTTAAAAATAACAAAACTAATCCACTGATAGATTTAATTACATTTTTAATATGAATTAAGCCAGAGTATTTAAATATAGGGCATTGACTTTGAAAGATCAGAAGACAAATGATGGTATTACAATTTTTAATCGTACTTATTTATTAAAATGCCATTTCATTAAAAACATGCCGGTAATAGTTTAATTAGTACTATGAAGATAAACTGTGACAGAATTCATGTCACAAAAGCAGTTAATCAAGACGAAACATGAGAAATATTTATTTTATAACTGGTGAAAACAATCCCGATTTAATACTTACAACACTACATTAGCACTAAATATATTTTTTTTCTTTACAAATTTAGGTACCCTACATAATTTCAGCAAGATACTAATTTATTACGAACAACTAAACTTCAAAAACTAGAGGAGGTTTCACTACTAAGAGCTCATAAGGCGGGCACAGAAATCCAACCTTACAAAAAAAAAAAAAAAAAAAAAATTCGACACCCAATGAAATAATCATTAAGTGTATAGACAAAGTTAATTTTTCAATAGAATTTGAGCATCATAAATTTGGTTCAATTTAAATTACCAACAGTAGAGAAGATTTAAAAAAGCATTCAGCTCATAAAGTGGGCACAGAAATCCAACCATACAAAAAAAAAAAATATTATTATCGACATCCAATGAAATAGTCATTAAGTCTATAGAAAAAGCTCATTTATTCAATATAATATGAGCATAATAGATTTGGTTCAATTTAAATTATCAACAGTAGAGAAGATTTAATAAAAGCATTCAGTCCATGCAGATACAGCGGTGATACATCCATATCACAAAAACTCCTTCCGCCATTAATAAAAAATAGGCACTTATTTTAAAAATTATTATGGCTGTTAAAATTTAACAGTCCTTTAAAAATATTAAGGATGTTAAGATTATTAACACCCCAACAATTAAGCAGTATTTATATCCAGCATTTATATTTTTTTTGCACTAGAACCTCAAGATAAATCAGTTTTTCAGCACGAATTATAAACCACAATTTTGAGCTGTCTATTGCAAAGTCTTAGTTTAAACAATTAAAGATCTTGGACCAATTAACTTACATGAAACCATTCAAGCTTCATTTTATAACACAAATTGACAAAATACCTTATTTTAAATCAATAACTAGTTATTAGTATATTATATTACCAAGCAGTTTCAGCGGACATTATCAGGCAGCTTACAGCTTACAGCTTTGAACTGATCAACAAGGCAACTAACTTTTAATATCCGTATCTTAATTTATATAATTACCAACATATAAAATGTCAATTTTGTATATTTAAAATTTGATATAATTATAATTATATGTGTTATTTTTATATTTATAATATAGATATATTTAATATAAATATATTTTATAGAAGATGTATATATATATTTTTTAAATTTATTTATTTGATATTTCCAACTGTATTTAAAAACACAAGTAAATATGTCCAATACATTAATATTATTGATAATTATTAATTTAATTAATTATTAATTGGTACTTGGTAAATATATATTAGTAATTATTGGTATCAAAAAAAGTGGAAGCACTTCAAAGTTTAAAAGAGCTACATAATTTCAGTATAATACACTATGAAAGTAGTAATTGATATAACTTACAAGACAAGCATAATTAGACCATTTCACCACCTAGAAGAAAATTCAGGAGACAGGAACTCTATGATAAAAACAAAGTAATACAAACCTACAATAAATTACAGCGATATCCTCACCTATAAAGATATTCCGCTCCTCATCCAATGGTCAAACTTCCTTTAAACTGCACTCCACCCACACTAATCTATATTGTGAAGTACTCTACTCTTGTTAACCACACAAGCACCTGTTAACTGTAGAAGTGAAACCTGAAAACAGAACCATTTAGGGCTTGACTTTTAATATAACAGAAATGTCCTTCAGTTTACTGTGATGAGGATAGAGTTAGGAGCTAAGTACTCTGAAGTACATTTTTATTTCATCAATTAGTCAAGGTTCTGCTTCAATATTGATACCCAAATACTGAGCAACACACATCTGATGAGACTTGTCTTCTGAGGTTTGCAAGCAGTTTTTAGGAGTAAGTAACAAAAAAAAGTGGTTTTTGGCTTGTTCTATCTTTCTTCACCAACAAGCTATCTCTCTCAGCCACCTTGAGTTGCTATCTATGCCCCTATAACCATGAGCTACCTCCCAAATCACCAAATGGGGTGTCCTCCTGCAAGTAACAAAGCAACAAACACTTATAATTTCTTTGTGCTAATAAATCGGTAACATAATATCATCACACCACATGTATAATACAACTATACACTGTATTTATTTTTATAAATAATATAAATATATCTTAAGTTTGTATTTCTTTTATGTTTTTGTTTCTGTGCCAGACACAAGTCTCAGTTTTGTACTTTTCTGTTATTCTTAGGGGACTGAAGTCCCAGAATAAAATTTACTTTTCTTCTTCTTCTGTATATCTTCAAAGGTAAAGTTCCATTTTCTTGTCTACATACATTCTAAGTAGTTTTATAAAAAAATCTTGGGTTCATTCAGGGATGTACATTTTACAAAATCAAAATAACAAAACTTTAACTTTTTTTATGAAGTTCAATTTTTGTTTAATATTCTTAAGTATTTGTGCATGAATACATTTCTGTGATTTGACTAAATTTGCAATTTAATAGAAAAATAGAATTGCAGAAAATCAAATGCAAGTTATTGCTGGTGGAAATTAGTAATCAGATACAAAAAGGTATTATAAAATATATGCTGGAAATATTTTCTATACATTTAAGTTTCAGAAATAGAAGAGGATCACAGGTGATTATTCCATTCTAACCACTATATAATGCCATAAACAAATCCAATCACTTATGAGTATGGAAAACTGATGAACTGAAACAATTAGATGTATATTATTATATACTATACCAAACTACTATTAGTTAAAATATGCCACATAGTCTTATCATTATTATAAACTATAATAAAATACTTCTTTACTGAAAATTTGATAAAACAAAAATGAAAGGAGAAGAAGGAAAGGACAGACTTTGAAAAATTCATCTATTTTATAATCTTTATTATGTAAAATACATCACTATACCATATGGCACCTAACAAATCTAAGTTTAAAAGTCAATAGCCTTCATATATATCTATTTTCTGACATATATTTTCAAAAAATATATCTCATCTCTTAAAAATAACATAATCTGTAATTTCTCTTCATTTCAATCAACATTCCTTCCATAGTCAGTTTATAGTACTGAAAAACATTAAAACATAGACAATACATCACAATGTTTAGGTAAATATTAAAAGCATAAAAAAACTCGAGTAACTTTTAGAAAATTACACATAGATCCAAAATATAAATTTTAAATAATAAAAAAAAAAAAAAAAATGATCACAGACATGTTTTCAACATTCGTTATCTTAATACATTAACTTAAAAAAATAAACAACAATGCTTATTTTTAAAACATAATAAGGAAGATACACAGTTCACAGTAAAAAATATATTACTAATAGTCAAAGCCTTTACTGTTAAAACTATCACATAAAAAACTTTTGGAAGGATCAATAATTAAGAAGACAAGTGATAATTCTTTAAAATCTTGTTGGAAATAATAAATGAACAAATACAATATATCATAAAAATTTAATTTAAGAAATGGAAAACATTGAATAATTTTTGTTAAAAAAGAAAAATCGTATATAAAAGAAGAAAGACTTCTTCAGATTGACTGGATATTTTATGGAAAAAAATTATACTTTTGTCAACACAAAATAATTATTGTATTTTTAAAAATTTAATAATAAAATAATATTATTACCACGACAGCCTTCAAGCGAAAAACATAAATAAAAAATATTAGTTTTAATCAGATTAAACATTGAGAATTAAACCAAACAAAGTTAATTCTTTTATTTTACTTGGTTTAAAATGGTGATTCAAACAATGAAATGATTAAACAACTTTATAACTTTTACATAAACTAATAAATTTACGATTTCACTCTTTTGTTTACAATAGACAAAATATTTGATCATTGAAAGATAAAATTATAAAAAATATGAACAATTAATATGACTTAGAATGCTAGATATTTTACTTCCAGTATTAATTACAATCTAATAAAGAGTAGGGAATCTAAAACTAAGACTATCACTTCTTGGTTTGGTTCCTCTGCAAACATACTCTGGAACAAGATACAAAATATTAATCATCATGAAACATTATTTAAATTAAAAGTAAAATCAGATATAAAAGTATTAACACGACTATTGATAAAAGTAGACTAAATTAATCTATCACTTGTCTAAAATACCTAAAATTTACCATTAAGCAATGAAGTTAAAAGAACCACATGGCTATAATAGAACAAAAAATTAACTCTTATCTTCATAGCTATTTTCTGGTTTTAACCTTGTTATCAATTTTCCTGCTTATGTTCCAACAGACAGGCAAAATAAGAATGTCCCCGTCTATTTTTACTAAGAACCATGAAGAAGCCATCAGCATGTCTGGTGAAAGGTTGGTGAAAAAATTTAAAGCACAGTTAAAATAAAAAAATGACTATGAAGAAAACAGTAGTCCGAGAAACCCTTAAGAAGTATTTAAAAAATTGGTTGTTGAACAATAGCCCAACTTGAACACGAACCCATGAGGTATTCGCCATACTATGATATTTACATTTTGTTTATGAACTATTTAATCATATTTTAATGAAAAATATGTCATATATAATATGAATTACCTGATAACAGACCAACAGTGTTATATGCTTGCAGTATCTTATATTTTGATTTAGCTTCAACATGGCCCATATCTGATGCCATTTTGTACAATTCTAAAACGAGGTAGGGCTGAAGTAAATCATCTGTTAACAGTTAAAACATAATTATAAACAATAGAAAAATAAGGCAAGTAATATATTCTATATTATTTTTTTTAAATTTATTTATTTGTTTTTAGGGAAGAACCCTTTAGAAATATAGACTATTGCTTATTCGTCGATGCAATGTACTTCTTAAAAAACCTCTAAAATAGTTTACATTAAAACCCCTTAGGGAGTTGACAATAAATCCTCTAAAATAGTTTTCAATACAACCAGACCTGAATCCTATAGAACAGCTATGAGACCAGTTAAAGAGGTGTGTGCGACAGTGTCCAAACCCTCTGGCAACCCTACAGGACCTCAGGACAGTGCTAGTAAAAGAGTGGGAGGCCATACCCCAGGAATGGGTAGCTATCTTCATCCTAGGAGGATTGAAGCAGCCATCATAGCCAGGGGAGGGAATACCCGGTATTGAGGATGCATTTGTTTTTGTTTAATTAAAGTTTAAAAATGTAAAGAAGTCAATTTTAATTTTTATGATATTTTGTTTTTTTTCCAACCGAGGACCGATTGTAAGGACCGAGAACGTATTGTAACAACTATCATGGGATCTCCCTTCTCCCAGTATGCTATAAAATATTCTTGTCAATACTAACTAGCCAAATCACATGCTGAGGAAATTATTGGAGACAACCAATGTGGTTTTAGGCGGAATCGCTCGACTGTTGATCAAATATTTTCCTTACGTCAAATATTAGAGAAGAAGCTGGAATACAACGGTGTAGTCCATCAACTTTATATAGATTTTAAAAAGGCTTATGATTCCATAGACCGTCAGAAGCTGTATAACATCATGATTGAACGGGGAATACCTAGAAAGTTAGTAAACCTAGTACAAATGTGTTTGTCGTAAACATTCCATAAAGTTAGAATCGGTCATAATCACTCCGAGAAATTTGTGGTGCGATCGTCTTTGAAACAAGGTGACTCCCTTTCACCTGTTTTATTTAATATAGCTTTAGTATATATCATAGAAAAAGTGACGTGTACCAAGAAAGGTTTAAATATGAGTGATAATATTCCGGTTTTGGGGTATGCCGATGATCTGGTACTGCTAGGAGAAGACACGGAAACCATACAACTAAATACAAGTGTGTTAATAAAAAATGGTAAAGAAATAAGACTCGAAATAAATACCAATAAGACAAAATATATGATTAGTAGCAGAAACGGTGGCGATCTTAGAGATAGTGATATATCAGGGCATACTTTTGAACACATAGAAAAATTCAAGTACTTAGGTTCAATGATAACAAGAAAAAATGAAATCCAGGGAGAAATAAAGTCCCGGTTAAAGCTGGGAAATGCGTGTTATTCAGTTGCTAAGTTACTTGGCTCGCAGCTTGACTTAAAGGTTAGAATTTATAAAACTATTATTCTTCCGACGGTTCTTCACGGGTGTGAAACGTGGCCGCTTACTTTGAAGGATGAACAACGGCTTAAGGTTTTCGAAAATAAGGTACTGGGTAAAATATTTGGTCCGAAGAGAGATGAGGCCACTGGGGACTTTAGAATGTTGCACAATGCGCAATTGCAGAGCTTGTACTCAGTGAATATAATTGAGTTTATAGCATCGCAGAGACCCAAATGGGCCAGTAAAGTTGTTGGGCTCAGTGAGGATCGGATTCCGAGAAAGTTGGTATTCGCTGATCCAACTGGTAGGCGTCCAAAAGGTAGGCCAAAACATCGATGGGAGGATTGCGTTAAGGCTGATCTCGGGAGCTTGGGCTTGAATGGTGAACATTGGACGAGTCTGTGTAGGCGGAATTTGTGGTATCGGCATCGAACCTTCGGGTTCGCTAAGCCTATTATTATTATTATTATTATTATTAAGGATTTCAGAAGGGTGAAACGCCTTGGGAGGAATTTTCCTTGTGTTACTTAGAAGCATATAGTATATACTTTGCTAAGACATAGTTGAGACTTTGATAAGATGAACAGACCTTATTGCCTTACATATAAAAAAGATAAAAACTTAACAATTGATTGTTCAAAAAAAAATCCAACCCAACAGTAGTACAGGTGTGATAGTATATTATTCCAATTAGTTTCATATACATCAGCTATGACCACATAACAGATATATCAAAGCGTAACAATAAACAATCACAGTTCTCTATCCTTGTAATGGAATGGTACTAAAATTCGAAAACATACCTAGGAATCTTAATTCAAGGAGTCTAATGCCAAGATAAGGGCAATTTTGTTATACTGATCAAGAAATAGTTATGTAGGAAGAATAATAGTCTGTTGCAGATCAGCTAATATCTCACAAAATGAAGTCAGAGAGATTCAGATGGGAGAGGCAAGTAGCTAAAAACTACCATGAGACCTCTATGCAACAATATATGCATAATTTGAGCAATTGGCAAGAGACCAAAATTAGAACAAATAGACTTACCACAAATTTTAAACAAACAAGACATGAACACAACTTATACAAGTAGTATAGAAAAAAATAACTTAATAACAATACACAGAAATTATTATTCAAAATGAAAACTTACCACATGGACTATTTTCATATGATGATGCTAGTTTGAAAAGTTCTTCTGGGTCGTTACTAATGTCTTCTAATGTAGGTTTAGAGTCCATGAAGCCCCAGTCTTTAGGAATAGCTGTGAAATATTAACAAAGTTTTTGATAATTATTCATTGAAAATACATATCAATCATTATAAAAAGGTATTGATATCGATGTTAGAAATCCAGTACCATATTTTCAGCTAGACTGCGAAATATTTAGAGATAGTAAACTTTTTATATTGAATACTAAAATTTACAATTAGATCAAAAAATAATCTTTTTAATTAATAGAATAGACTAGTGATTCCCAACAAAACAATTTTGCAGACCCCTTCATCCAATTAATACAATTGCAAGGACCCCCTAAATTCAACAAATCGCATGTTAGAAAATCACAGTTATTTTCAAAAATTACTAAGTTAATATTTAATTTCAGTCCATTAATGGATTAACGATTAAGTGATCGCAGTTGAAATAAATTGTTAAGATAACCCAAGATGGTATATGCTAAACTTATGCCTTAATACCTGACCACAAACCGCAAAATATTATTCCCACAGTATTACTAAAATTTAGTACCTATTTACTATCATTTACTGCGCCCAATTTACTGAGTCTATGCAGTGTGTTAGTTATTTTTGTTTTGAGCCAAGACTTTTAAGGATTTATTAAGGTAATTTAACACAATTTTCCAGTAGCATCTCGCACACCCCCTGGACTGGACAAAAATAATCATAAATAAAATAAAGTTTATTTTTAGTAGTAATATCCCACAACAAAATATATATTTGCATTGAATTAAAGGTCATCAGAGAGTGTAGGGATGCGTTATTGATACCATCTATAATAATACTCTTTGAAATTTAATTTGGATATATTCATACTTTGTTTGAGGGAGGAGAAAACCCTCCTGGCCTACACATAGCCACTATAAGGTGGGTACCCAAAAATGGGGGGAAAACCTGGCAGCTGCACGTGGAAAAAAAAATCTTTATCTCTACAACTCATGAAGGGTTTCAGGTTCAGTACTTAAAGTGATTTGTACTGTTCCGTGAACAATGACTGTGCAAGGAGGTGATTAAGCCTAAATCACGCTCGGCTGTCAGGTTTTTCCCTTGATCTTGACCCCATGACCCCCTATTATTTTTATTTACATAGATTGTTGTGGTCTTAACTCTATCTGTATTATTATTATTATTTGTTTTGTTTTTAATGGTGTTAGACACCTCTATAACCCAAAAAATTTAGATAAAAGGTTCATAAGTTTGTGAACTGAATTGAATTTTTTTTATTTTCCTTCTAGTGAAAATAAGATCTTAGTGTTGCAACTCCTCACACTTATTTTATTTATGTTGAAAACAACCAAACTAACCAGGAGGGGAGGCAGGGAGAGATCCATCCTTCGTTCTTCCAAGTGCAGCCAGAGCATTTTCTTGCCCGAGATTGGCTGCAGCTTCCAGCCATTGCTTTGCTTTCTCGCTACTGGCTTCAAGACCTCCCCATCCATGGGCATAAAATACACCCAAATTGTACATAGCAGTGGCATGTCCTTTTTCTGCTGCTTTCTTGTACCATTTTGCAGCCTAAAAGATCAAAACAAGTTTAGAAAAACAAACCAGCTAAAATAAGAAATTATTCAAAATTAAACTTGGCGATTTTAACAATACAGCTTCAAAATGATCAAACAAAAATACTCAACTAATTGATTATTGTTTCTGGACTAATTAATTATTCAAGAAATTCTACTTAAATTACAGCAAACAAATACATTGGTAAAATAAGTTCGTAGTGTTGTTCAATTTAATCCTCTTTGTGTTTATTAAATAATGTTTATTTGGTCAATAATGTTTACATATTCTAAAAAAGGATTAGTTAAGGTGAGTTTTTGCATTAGTTTTAACCGAGATTCCTTATCTTTAAGTGTTTTTTTGCTTTCTCAAAATGGATGAGAAAAAAATTTATTTTCATCATTTAACGATTTTCTATTTCTGGAAAAGAAAATCCACTGCACAGACGGTAACGAAATTTGCAGTATATATGGTGATGATGCCTTAGGAGAAAGCACCGTTCGTAAGTGATTCGCTGGTTCGGTTCAGAACCAGAAATTTTGACTTGGAAGACGCAAAGTGCTCAGGTGATGACCAAATTCAAAAAATTACCTGAAAGATGGCAACATGTAATAGATTGAAATGGGAGATATATAATTGATTAAAAACATTTACAAGAACCTGAAGTTTTTATTGAAATTACCAGTAAAAAACGCTACTGACTTATTTTACAACCCAATATGTACAGAAAATGTATTTATTAAAATTTTGAATTAGAAGAAAAATTAAATGATATATTGGGTTGTTTCACATGAAATGTCCGTTTTTATAGTTTCTGAAATACATAAAGGATTTTGTAGGTCTCTGTTGTTTTCTTCCGAATGTTTACATATTTAAAGTAAAAGTTATTAATCCTCTACCTTTGTATTATAAACATTAGCTTCTCAATCAATCACCCACTTTTTAGTATACCTCCAAATATGAATATGGAAACGGGCGATTTTCGAGTAATATTTTTGTATGAGTTTAAACTCGGCCATTCAGCAGCTGAGGCCACTAGAAATATTTGCAAGGCATTTGGGGAAGGGAGTGTTAATGAACGGACCATTCGCCGTTAGTTTGCTAGGTTTTCAGCTGGGGATACTGACTTGGAAAAGTTGCCCCGAGAAAGACCTCTGTCCGTAATAGACAACAATGTCCTCAAACATACAGTAGAAGGAAACCCCTACCAAACAGTTCGAAGGACTCTAAGCACAACTAAATGCAAGTGCATCTACCGTTTTCAGACATTTAAAGTGTATTGGGAAAGTAAAAAAGCTTGATACATGGGTACCTCATGATCTCACTGAGCGGCAGCAAGACCCCATGTTTCAAAACATACCGTGCAAAAATTGAAAGAACTGGGCTACGAAGTTCTTCCGCACCCACCATATTCTCCCGACTTGTCTCCAACAGATTACCACCTGTTCAGGAATTCAGACAACTTCGTCAAAGGAAAACTTTTTGAAAATGATGATCAAGTGAAAAGTGCGTTTTCAAATTTTGTTTCACTTCAAAGCTCAGAGTTTTTCAGTTTGGGATAAAAAAGTTGTGTCCCGTTGGGAATGTGTAGAAAAAAGAAGGTAAATACTTCGAATAAAATTATCTTGTTTTCATATCGTATTTTTAATAAAAATCCTTTACCTTGAAAACGGACATTTCATGTGACACAACCCAATATAATAGAATGATAGGTATATACATTTGCTCAGATAGAATAAAATAACCATGAAGAATTTTGACCCAACAAATTTTGATGCAAAAGGAATGTTAGGTATGTTATTGTTATACTTCTGAGTTGTTGAGCCAACCAAGATTAATGAAATGAAAATAGGTTTTTACAACAAACTGGAATTATAAGAGTTAATTATTGATCACAATAAATTATTTAAATTGATCTAATTCTGATAAAAATTTTCAAGGGTAGATGTTTTAAGAAGGGCATAAGCAGACCTTATTGCCTTACAGGTAAATAAAGATAAAAACTTAAGATTTGATTGTTTGCTAAAAAATCCAACCCAACAGCAGTATCAGTGTGATTGTGTCCTTTTTTAGAAGGACAAAAGGATCTTAATCCTTCAACAGCGAACAAGTATCATAACTAATCTTTAATTAGATAAACATGCATCTTACCTCAGCAAAATTTTGCTTTGTTCCCACACCTTGTTCATAACATTGGCCAAGATTGTAAAAAGCTGGAAGGTAACCTCGGTTTGAGGCAGCTCGAAAATATTTAATCGCTTTTGCAGTATTTCGTTTGGGTCCTTCAATCAAATCAATACCTTTCCGATTTTCTATTTCTCCAAATATGGAATTATGTACCTTTTCGAAATTCCCAGCAGCTTCTTCAAATGCCTGAAAATAGAAATATATTAATTGCAAATACTTAGTAATTAATAAAATGATTAAATTTCTAAACTAATTTTCTTTGAAGAATAACTATTTTTTTAAGTATTTTTATCAATTCATCCTATCAGCCGTTGAGGCATTAAAAAACCTTAAAAAGTGATAAAGGTTTTTCCAAAACAAAATAAAAATCAACAGTTCTATTGCATAATAAAAGGTAAGGTACACTTATAAAATAAATACTGGTGGTTAAAGGGACATTAGCAATTAATATTTTCTTATGCACTTGGTCAACTTTACATAACAAAGTCTTCAAAAGCACAGATATAAAAACTTTAAGGGTTTTTTTTGGAAATCGATAGCATAAATTTAAAAATGAATCCCCTAAGAATAACAAAGATGAACAAAACAAATGATATTTATCTGGTCTTTTAATACTTCAATAAAGAAATGGATCAGATTTGGTAACAACTAGTTTTTGTCTATAGCTTTAAATATTACATACATTGGAAAGATTAAGGGGAATTAATTAATGGAAAGATTAACTTAATAAGCTTTATTAGATTTTAAACTACTAATTTTAATAACCAAGAAATTCTTACTTGTGCTGCTGTAACAGGGCCAAAAGTGGGGCCATTTTCAATGGCTTCGTTCGAAAGGTTTACAGCTTTAAGTGCTGGCTGAGGAGGTTGGGCTACAGCAACTTTTGACCATAGTTGAAATCCTCTAGGGCGTTTAGAAAAAGGGCAGCGATGGTGTCCCCTCTTTTTTAACCAAGCTGAAGGTTGTGATAGTACCCAACCTAGGGCAATGGCACCACTCTGAAATTATATATAGTTTACTAAAAAGTATAATCTTAGTAAGGGGTGTAATAAAAAAGGAAAGTATGGAGGAATGCCAGTTAAATAAATAAAAATTAAAAAATCCCGGTTTTGAAGGCACTATAACATAATTTATCTTATAGATTGATAAGCTGTTAAAGATTGATTGAAAATTAACACTCTCCATAAAATAATAAAAATTTAATCCTAAGTAGAGATGAGCACCATTATGAAAATCCGGTTAAATTGACACAAAAGTTGCTAATTATATACACCTTTTAAATATATTTATTAATTATTAATGACATTTTGATGAACTATTTATTTTAATTATTTATTTCTAAATATATAATAACATAATTTATTATGTTTGTTTTGATTTGAAAGCACAGTTAAGTCGCATTCCAGTTTCTAGAAGTTTTACAAACTTGATTTCATTGACCCTTACAAAACCCTGCGGACTAATTTAATGTTGAGTAACTGAATAGAATTTTTTCTAAATGGGAATAAGTTTATAAAACAAAATAAAATTCATCTAAATGTTCAAGATAACTCCGATAATTTTGTATTAGATTTGCGTTACAACAAACAACAGAATTCTAATTCTTTCTACTGATAACACTTTATCTGAACACGCAACTTCCTTTTACAAGGTTCTGATGTAGTAAATAAGTGTGTTGTTAAAGGCTTTCCTCCAGACTAACTCGGTATAAATAGTAAAGTAGTATGAGAGACAGAGAAAATAAATGTTAATTTTTTACTTACACAACTGAACGCACTCAACAGCCTATCAAATGAATCCTGTGTTCCATAAGATTCTCGGTACCTCCTTCCTTTTGCACCTTCATTCCAGTCACGGTGTCCCTGCCTACAATTTTGTCGCCTGTTACAGTGAAAATCTCCAACAGTTAAGGCCCGGATGGAGTTGGTTCCACAATAAGTTGTCTTTTTAGTTTCTCTATTAACTCTGACATCATTTCTTCCAAGATTCAACCCTCTTTCAAAGGTCTCCCTTAATCCTCTCTGTATAAATTTCCACATTATGCCTAATGTAAAATGTAAACATAAATATTAGAATTTATATAAACAGAGTTGATAATAAAAAATTTCGCAATCAACGAAAATATATTATTTAAATTGCAACAGACTTTATTATGAATAAAATTAAATTAAATTGCAAAAATGAAAAAAAAAAATTGCTAACCTTGAAAGTGTTATAAAGCAAGTTTCGTGAAATTACTGTACATTAAGTTTCAAATATTTTATGATTGAAACTCCTGGAATAATGGATTGTAAAAATGTCAGTAAACATCGCAGTTCTAACCCCAGGTCCTTAAGTGTTGAAGGTGGACAACTTTAAAACAGGCAACGATGTTGATCTGGGTCAGGCGCACGTTACGACTAAACCAGCACCGCTTTTTCTCTCAATGCTGCTGCCCTCTGTTATCAAAAAAAAATTAATCTAATTTTCAACTATCTAACTTTTATTAAACCTATAATTTTTTCCAAAAGAAAAGCAATCCGTCAAAAAACTTTATGGTTTCTTGATCTTATTTGAAAATAGGATTAGGAAAATAAATTAAAAGGAGCCATTTTATTTATCATATTTTTTAATTATTACTACTTTTAAAATTTAATGATGCATATGCTGAAGTAATGCTGGTAGTTTTTTTAATGCTTGTTCACAACTGATTTATGTTTGGGGCAAAATTACACATTGGATGATGTTCAACAGAACTTGTTACAAAATAGTTATGAAATCATTCTATTTTAGAATGGTTAAGTTTTAGACTGATTAAGGCTTAAAAATACATAATTTTTTTCTCTTGTATAAATTATACATTCAGTATGTATTATTGACACTTGAATAACTAATATAACATAAGAATGAATCTATGTTTACAAAAATTGTACATATAGTAATTTTCAAGATTCCTTTTGAGCGAAAATATTATTGATTAATCATTTAATTGATGGATTGATTCAAATTTAAGTAATTGAACTGAACATTAAGTTACAATCATAATTCTTAATATACATTGTAAGATGGTTACTCAATAAAAAAGAAAATAAATAACTTTTCTCTATTTTATTAAACAAAGGTCTGAAAGTTGTAGAAAATGTAAATATAACTTATAAGAAGAAAACTAAGTACATACTAACCTTTGGAATTTGATTTTAATGTCAAAAAACCCTTTAAAGTCTACATTTTGGTTAAAGTTGAACTGCCTACCTCCTGAATACATTAACTACTCAGCACTCAGCTAAACTGAGTCAAACAACATAAATTCAATTTTGGTCCTCAAACAAACTATTTGTTTACCTTATCTCATTATCTAATCTAAATTGTCTATATAATAATGTCTTCTGAATGTTTATGTTGTAAAAGTGTAGTATCTCTCTTTTTTTGTTCTCTATTTTTACTAATAAATTTAATTTTTCCATGAATTTACTACCCAAACGGAAATACATTGTTTTCAACATATTTTAGGATTTATAAGCATCCAAACCATATAGCATTTTTTGTATTGATTGATCATTAGCATGCACTGAGGTTCACTTTTATTACACTGAAGGTCCATATTTCATATGTTGTTAAAATACTTTAATTTTAAATTTTCCAACAATATATATATATATATATATGCATCTGTATTATAAGGCCATGGAATGAAGAACTCCACTACTGGTATTCAGAAATTAAGAAAAGGAAATGGAATAGATATGCGCATGATTTTTCAATTTTTATTACTGGGAGAAGTTAACATTATTATTATTTTTTATTTATTTTTAAGGAATTTACAACTGTATTGATTCAATACAAGTAAATGGTATTAATACGTGGTTAAAACCTATGATAGCCCTATGAAGGAACTACCTCTTGGTAGCACACCAATGTCTAAATTATGGTAGGAGGTCTCTTGGCCATCTTCCTTTAAGGATTTTCAGGAATAGATATGGAGGAGAGGTCAGAGATAAGTGGGTTTGAGTGGGCAAGGAGTTTGGAATGAAAATAATTATATCGCATTGAGCTAAGTCTTCAACTACTGGGATATTTAGGTCTTTATGGATGATTTTATTAGTAACAAAGTATGGAGCATTAAGGATTTTGGATTGCAAGGATTGGATACGAGAGGAATTTGACAGTTTGGTGGACCTATGGCTCAATTCCATAGGTCCAAATAGGCCTGATAATGGTTACATAAATGAGTTTGTTTTTTTTGTAGCATGTAGGAAGTTTTGAGCGTTTGTTGAGTAAGTGTTGTAGTAATCGGTATCTACAAGCAGTTTCCTGTCGTTTCAGTTTAGTACGAGAATTCCATGCCAGGCTGTTGTCAAGGTTTAGTCCTAACTACTGGAACTGTTCAACAGGAGTAAGATATTGTTAAAGGATATGGTGGGGCAGAAGGTCAAAGGTTTATGAGGTAGAGGGAAGGTAATTTGATGGAATTTATTTTAATTCTCCAGTTTTGACACCATACTTCAATGGCAGATAGATGGTTCTGTAGGGTTTAGGATGCAGCAACAGAATTGTTATTCACAGATTACACACATGAGTAATCGGCGTAGGGAAAGGAAAGTAAGGATAGTGCTTGGTTGAATGGGAATATCAGCTGTATACGCCACCTATAGAGGATTGGACCCAGGATACTACCTTTAGGTACACTGGGTGAATATGGATGAGTAGGAGAGATTATGGTTAACTCAGAAGGTTCAGTTAGATAGTAACGGATTAATCGGAAATACGTCTAGGAGAGGAATTAGCGATAAAGGCGTTTTAGGATGAGTTTTTCTAGAATTTTCCTAATAGTGGGTGAAAGAGAAACAGAACGATATGATAATGGGCTTTCAAGTGGCTTCGTGGGTTTTGGTATCATTTTGATGATAGAGTGTTTCCAGGAGTCAGGAAAATAGGTAGAGCGGAGTGTGGCATTGTATATATAGGGGAGGAAAAAGATAGCTTTCCGAGGGAGCAGTTTTAGGATTTGAGATGTGATAAGATCGTGGCCAGGAGCTTTTTTGGATGATAATTTTTGAATGATTTTAAGGATTTCAGAAGGGTGAAACGCCTTGGGAGGAAGAGACATTTAGACAGGAACAGTTAATTCTGCTTCAACTTGTCCAATATGGATAGAGTTAAGGATATCACGATGAAAATTAAACATTCTGGGAAGATTATAAAAAGTAAAATGTTAAAAGGCCCAAATTGATCCATGCCATATTTTCAAACAGGAGCATCATTAAAGAGTTGCATACAGCCTGTGAGATCTTGGATCAATCCTCCAAATTTTCTGGTTTTAGATAAGAATTTCAAAACTTCCATCAAAGATATCTTCTATGTTTAAAAAAGGAAAACAAGTTTCAATTTTTTCGCGTGTAATCAAAATATTTAATAGCCATACATTTTTTTTATGGAGAGAGAAAGAAATTTTTCAGAAGAGAAAACAAAGAATTTTTTAACGTATATTCCAAACATGATTGAGCCAAACTCTGTTCTCCAGGTACTTCAATAATGGATTCTCGTTTATAATTTTGAGACTTCTTAGCAAAGAGCTGTTTATTTATAAATCTCAGAAATCGAAATAAGTATGTAAATCGAGTTTGCGTTAGATAAATGATTTCAGGAACTCTCGACTTTTTGTGTCCCATCATTTGTGTAAATTCAATTTTGTGTTTAAGAATAAGGCAAAAGTGAGGGTGATCTAATGGTCAGTTTAAAAAAAAAAAAAAAAAAAAAAAAAAAAAAAAAAAAAAAAAAAATATATATATATATATATATATATATATATATAATATGTTAACTTGTAGACCTGCATATTTGGGATCTTATTAACAAAAGTCATAATTTCTAAAAATATAAAGTATCTGGGTTTATTAATGAAACAAATTAAACCACTTCAGCGATTTTGATTCATAGTAAACAATAGTGTAACCATTATTTAAGGAACTGTGAATGATATACCATACATTTATAAACGCCAACGTCACGCTGGCAGGAGATACCGCACGTGATAAGCAACGCATAAGTCGTACAACTAATCTCTTACATTTATTTTAAGAATCGTTTTAAGTGTAGTTTCGTAGTAGAACCATGCTTCGGAAAATGTATTTATTTTCATATCAGTAGTTCAATGTGATATAACAGCTCGATCTTTTTAAAATCCTCTAAGCCATATATTTTATAAAAATTTTAATGTCTTTAATTCTATTGCACCCAAAAATGTTCTGCTTAAAAATCTTAATCTTAATTAAGTCTAATTAATGTGTTTAATTTCAAATAGTATCAGTTAATTTCTTGCATGGAATACAAGACTGTGAGGTATTTCTTCATATCTACGTTCTTTTAGAATTTACAGTATGTACTTTTCAAACAATTGTGAAAATAAGATAAAAAATATCAAACAGCTTTGCCCATAACTCATCGGTTTTTTATTTTCTTGTTTGTTGTATTTTTATTTTTATAACTGGACGTTATCGGCTGTGAGATAAGCTGAGTGTCATTTTAACAATAGCGTCACAAGCCTAATAAAGGGTTCATCGTGTGACATTATTTCGAATCAAGGAAAAATTTTCCTCATAGGACCCCCCCTTCCTCAAAAAAAAAAATTTTTATATATATATATATATAATAATAATAATAATTTATTTATTTATTCTGGGACAAGTCCCTTCAGAATAATACATATGAAAGTAAATAAAGTCTTAGATGCCTTAGAGTAATAATGGAAGAAAAAAAAATACAGTGATAAAGTAAAAAATAAATACACAAGACAAAGATAACATATAAAACCAAACTGTTGAATATAATAAATCGACTTCTCATTTCAATTCGAGTGAGAGAAACAAAAAAAAAAATATATATGTACATAAAACTAATTTAGATGATAGTTAAAAGAAATAAAATAAAATAAAATACAAAATTATCCTTCTGTTCCTGTGCAGAGCTTTGATCAAAAAATAATTATATACAATTCCTATCTAATTAAAAAAACAAAAATAAAAACAGGAGAAAAAAAAATAAATAACTTCTATATTATAATATATATATATATATATATATATATATATATATATATATATATATATATATATATATATATATACGACGGACTTACCTGTACAAACGTACATTGCATGTACCAAATGTTTTTACATAAATTATTTTATAGCCAAATTTTCTAATGTCAATATTAATATTTTTTGGAATAGTTTACTATTAAGGGACTGGAAAATTACAAACATGTTAACAAAACGTTAACTAATTCATGAAGAGTATTATAAATACTACGGTCGAAAAAAGTAATTAAAACATCATAAACTCTTGACAATGCAAAAAGTTTCATAGAAAGCGGCTATCATGGTAGAGTCAGTCAAAGCACTATTGCCTCACGGTAAAACAAATCAATGCTTATTTTACCTAATTAATATCAGAAAATATTGCTTAACACTAATTTAAAAATACATGAAAAAGGTCTGAGTTTACAATGTTTACGAAAAACATTAAGTCACACGTAAAAACTTATATATCCTAGATGAGGAAGATGGTTGGGGGTACGGTCATCAGAAAGAAATACATTAAAACGTACTTATTTTAATTGTGTGCCGACGTTTCGGCCTACATTTTGGGCCTTCATCAGGGTGACTCTGAGACGGTGTCTAAAGAAGTTCTTAAGTTGAAGTTCACTTCTTTAGACATCGTCTCAGAGTCACCCTGACGAAGGCCCACAATGTAGGCCAAAACTTCGGCACACAATTAAAATGAGTGCATTTTAATGTGTGTTTCTTTCTGATGACCGCACCCCCAACCATCTTCCTCATCTAATATTCTTAAGGGTCAACTGAACTCCACCATTATTATGTATTCTGTGTTTGTAAGGAAATATTCTTTCCTTCCTCTCCTTAATGACCTCTGAAAAAAACAGAAAATAAATAATTCTAGTTTGAATACTAAATATATAATATTACCAATATTCCTGAGTCACTGTAATACAATAAGCCTGTTTGGCTAAGTTAAAGTTATTAAGTTCATGAACCCTTCCCTCCCTTATCCTCCAATATAAAAATACCATCACGGAACTTTACCAATGTATTCCATAAGACTCACATGGCTCATGTACTTTTAGTTTACCCAACAAAACTATTTATTTAATTAGACGATAGGCTGAAATTAATAAAATATAAATGGCATATTTTACCCATCAGTAGATTTTGTAGCGCAGAGCCATTAAAAATAATTGAACGAGGTCTCTATTAAATAAATACATTCAGTGCGCGCATGAGCATTTATGCTACGAGTGTTAGGTCTTTTGTAGGAGAGTAAATAATTGAAGTGTTGACTCCTGATAACAACAAGTGTTATTCATCCGTAACTACCTTTAATAATTTACAGTCTAGAGTGCAGGCAGTCTCTTTTTAATGTTTTTTTTTTTTTCGTAGGAATCATAAACCTTAAGATTCTAAAAATAATAATAATAAACAACCAGTAAGCCCGTGTTTTTATAAAAGTAATGTTGAGGATGTATAGTCGACTGTTGAAATTTTCATAAGTAGAAATAGTCGGGAGTCAGTCGTTTAAAAATATTTTAATTTTGCTGAAGTTTCGGCTCAAACTTGCGAGCCATCATCATCAGAACAACAAATGAGATACATATCTGTACAATATAACAATGAAAAATATTGAATGTAGTGACAATGATATTAAAACATTAAAGATATACAAAAATAATAACATGATAAATAATAAGATGGTGATTAGTATGAGATCAAATTTAGAACTAAATAGCGAGGTAAAATATATATGTATAAAAAGGTACTAACCTTCCTTTATTTTTAAACGACTGAATCCCGATTATTTCTAACTCCATAATAGTAATAATGCTTTTATGGGAAAAATAATGAAACCCTAAAAATTTGTAAACAGATGAGAAATATTTATGAAATGAGTCTAAAATGCAGTCCTAACTTGTCTTTGACAGGTTGGTTACATAAGTATGTTAGACAACATACTACAAGCTATGAAAATTAGAAAGTAAACAGTAATTATTACTCAAAATTTTTGGCAGGTGTTCAAATTCTTCATCTCATTTCAACATCAGTGTTGCTGTTCCAAAACCATTTGATATAGATTGTAGGATATATTTATTAAAATAAACTTCCTTGTACTCTGCAAACTGAAATATGTCTGCTTCAATTTACCTTTATGTCCCACTCTGACCTTTATATCCCATCCCATAGAACTAAGTCGACAGATCAATCCTTTCTTGTCGGTTCCACTGCATTCTGGAATTCTATTCCTTCCAATATATGTCGTGCTACTTCCTTATCTACATTTCAACAACTCCTTTTCCAACACCAAATAGACGCTTGTTGATTTTAAATTAGACTTTTGGTAAAAGAACTCAGTCATTATGACTCAATATCTTGGTTTTGTTTTGTTCAAAATTATTTGTTTTTAATTTTTCTTTCTATTGTATTTATTATTATTATTATTATTTTATGTATAAATTTCTTTCTCTCCCTAACTCCTTTAACATGTATATTAATTAAGTTTGTAAATAATTCAATCTATTTTATGTATCCTGGCCAGATATGCTAGCTTTATTTGTAATATAAATGTTATTCTTAAGTGAACTGAACATTTCTAAAATATTCAATAAGTCTATACATTTAAGTTGATTAAAATGTATACATTTTTCGTATACCCCATTTTATAAAGACAATTGCTCCTAATTGGCACAAGAATAAGTAATACATTTTTGTTCATACAAACTAAGCCATGAATTGAAATTTCTGTCTATCATTGCTCAGATAAATTTAATGAATTCAACTCTTAAACTAAAAGCTTTTGATTAAGTTAATATTTCTTAAGAATCTGAGATCAGCATTTATATATAAAAAAATTTAATATTTTTAGTGTATAAAACCATTTGAAGTACTCGTTTCAAGTGATCTTCATTAAGGAATTAATAGAAAATAAATATATAATTATTCATCGTTTGTCAGATGAGTACATATGACATTAGAAATAAGCACTTTATATATATATTTCTTTTATTTATTTATTTTTTCAAAATGTGTTAACTGTAATAATTTTAAAAATGATGGATTACATTTTATAAAAAAAGTTAGAATAAGATACTTTTATTATTAATTTACAAATAGAATACATACTAAAATTACTTTGGTGGATATAATTATTGGACCGATTGAGTATTAATGATAGACCGGGTGGCGGTCAGTAAAGGAAACAACTAAATAGTTTTAACTATTTTTTAATATAATATAAATGAATAGTTGAATTTATTATCTATTTATTAATATGAAATAAATAGTTGAAACTATTTAGTTGTTTCATTTACTGACTTCCACCCAGACTAATTCCTTCCAGTAAAATTAATTTACTATAATTACCAAATTTGTGTAAGTGTAACCGAAAATTTAAAAAATTTGAATTAGTTATAAAGAGAAGATTGTAAAAAAATATATAATGTATATTAATACTATTTATTATGGGCAACATCATTATAATTTACATTTAAAAAACTGTTTTAAGGTAACTGAACATGGTGGAGAAAAAAATTGAACAAATAACAACAGTCAATATTTATTTTTCCTATCATTTCCAATGAATTATAAATGAATCAAATGTACCAAAATTTTATAAATAGCTTGATTAAAAACCAGGCTTTTAGATGTATTCAGATAAAAATTTGAAGGTCTCTCAAAAATGTTCTACCTAACTTACTTCCTGTCAGTTGTATGCTAGAAATGTAACTTTCCTTAGAGATAAGCTAAAGAATGAGTATATAAGTTATTAGATCCATCTTAAAAATACAGTTTTAAAAGAGATTCTAAGAAAGATTAAATAAATAAAAACAAACAGAACTAACTACAGTAAAGTAATTAAAATAAATTAATAAAATACAATTTTTTAATTTAAAAAAAAATCTCATTCTCTTCAATCAATGAAAAAAAACAAACATATATGCTAGGTTTGAAGTGTTTCCAGCAAGTGAAATGGATGGCTGGCATTTAACCAGGAAATAGGCCAGAGTGAGGAAGTTCTGAAGGATCTTATAACTAGTTTTTAGAATACATTACCTGTTGATTTAGGAAGTGTGATGTCTAAAAGGTTAGAGACCACATAATATCTTAAATATACAACAACATTTCTATTGTGATTGTCTGGGAGGGAAATAAGATAATTTTTTTATTTTAATTGTTCATTACTTGACCAACCTATTATAAAATTATCAATAATACATGTAAATGTAAAATAAATATTTTTTCTATTCAATGATTAAACCAAGAAAAAAAAATTGTCTCTAATTGATTTTTAAAAAAAATTGAATTAAGATGTAATAACAATAATCCCTGATTATTCGAGATAAAAAGTTGTCTTGGTAAAATAAATAAACATATATTACCGTCAAAGATCATTTCAAAATTTTTTATATTTAAAAGTTTAATTGTTCACATATTGTTCTTCTATTAACTATTAATTATTTGCTTAGTTTCTCTTTATAGTCTCAAATATTTCCATCTTAATTTTATGGTTGCTTCCAAATTATATTACTGTTGTCTTATTATTGTTTTTATTTAATTTAATGTTTGTTATCATATTGTTTTACTGTCATCATATTATTGTACCTAACTTATAATTAATTTTCTAATTGCATTAGTTGTTATCTTGTTTCTCTTAGTCCCGATGAAGGTGCACAATGTAGGTCAAAACGTCAGCACACAATTACAATAAGTATTACTAATGTGTGTTTGTGTTTTTTTTTTTTGTTTGTTTTTTTTGGTCGCAACCCCAATCATCTTCCTTGTCTAAGAAGTATTTATTTATTGTATATACCAAGTTTCATTAAATCAACAATTCTTAAAAAAAGGTGCACTAAGATTTTCAATGATACATGGTTGACTTTCTTCTAAATAATTTTTTTTATAGTTAATTTGATTCTTGAGCATTTTAGTGCATAATTAATTTGATTTATACATGATATGTATGTTTTGGACTCATAGTTGTTTCAGAAAAGAAAAATAACCCTTTACAAAAATTAAAGAAACAGAAAATAATGATGGTGTACTTTGTCTAAAATAAATTTCAAAAGTGGTCAAGAGAATTATCCATTAATCATCCATAGGATCCATTAAGTAAAATCAAATTAGAAATAATTAAGTTCATAATTCTAACCATTATGAAGAGTGCATTAAAAGAACATAATAGAGAAAATGATGGAGGTTTAGTCAGACATTTGTCTCTTGGATTCACTTGGCTTTTCTTTCAATATTGTATTTCTTTTATGAAACATCGTAAAGGCACAGTGTTAAACTAATACATCCCTGCCATTTACCAACTTTTTGTATGGAATTTAAGATTAGTACAAATTTTTGTTTTTAAGCTGCACAGTTCTTCAATATTTGTACATCATTTAGTAAGACATAGCTATTTGGACTCATTAGTCTGTAAAAGTATTTCCATTAAAATTTTTTCATGATTACAATACTTCCTCTCTTACAATCTATTTCATATATGAGTAAATGTGAAAATAGTATAATACTTATTTTACAGTTAATTTTTTTGATGTTTATAGTCATGGAGTTTAGTTGACTGTTAAGAGAAAATTTGATAAAGAAGATGGTTTGGATCTTCATATGATCAAATAAAATAAGTGTTGTTATTAGGGGTGGGCATAATCGAATGACGATGATCAGATCATTCAATTATTACAATCGTTTGGATAAGCGAATGATCATTTGAACTGAACTGTTTAACGATAATCGAGGGAGTATGAGGAGCTGAGATAATCGAACGACCTTTTTTTTTTTCCCTCATCACATAAATTGTCTCTCACAATGCATACTCATTCATTCGATTATTTAAATCATCGAAGTCCCATCATCCGATTATGCCCATCCCTAGTTGTTATTAGATGATTGCACCCCAACCATCAACCATCATTCTTATATAAAATATTTATATTTATTTTCTTTAAGACTTTAAAATTTTAGGTATATTAGGGATCACTTGTAGCTGGGTGGCTAGCGTAACAGCCTCCCATGCTAAAGGTCACGGGTTCAAACCCGCAGGTGGTCCTAGGATTTTTTAATGGGAGTAAAAAATCTTTAGCTACGCCGTCCTTCGGAGGGGACATTAAAAGGTGGTCCCGAACCTGTGAGATGTCAGGTACTCGTTAAAGATCCCTATCCTAATAAAACCTGGATAGGCAAAATTTAGGACTCCCACCGTAGCATCGTCCGATTAGTCATAGTAGCATAAAGTAACGTTAAATAAATAAACAATTTTAGGTATATTATTCCAATAATTTAAAAATGTGATTCAAGTTAAAATATTATAAATATAATAGATGATTAGGATGTAATAAATTTTTAAATGCAAGCATCATTATAGGACCAAAAGAAATTTTTTAAATATAATGAATTTGTTTATGGGCTGAAAAATAATTTTATATAAATAACTTTTTTGATTTATGGTAGTATTCAATATATGTATAAATAGACCTTCAGTCTTAATCATGCATACAATTAAAAAAATCACATTTGAAACTGTTCAGGTTGTAACACACTATAAAGAATTTTTTGATATTTAAAAAAGTATTTCTTTTTCTTATTTTTTAAAAATACAAATATAAAAATCATTGTGAATTTACTATCAAGTAAGGAAGGTTCCGAATTCAATTAAAATTTCATATAAATATATTATATATAAATATGTACAAGTATTAATTTACAACAATTAATTCAACCTTCTAATAACTTCAGTTTCCATCAGTTTTCAATTCGTAAATCTGAAAAAGAAAAACAATGTCAAAGAGTCAATAATGAGAAAAATATAATTTTATAAAAATATTTAAATAACCAATTGACAAAGCATTCAGAGATAAAATGGGTATGAAATTAAATTAAATGTTTTATCTCTATTAAATTATTAAATAAAATGTTTTATCACCATTAAATTATTAAAGTAAATCTTTTAAAATTTGATCTCTATTAAATATTGACTTAACTCAAAAACAAAATAATACTAATATAAGTTCAAAATCAAAACAAAATAAGAATAATTTTCACTAGTATGTCATGGAAGGTTTAAATGAGTATATGTTTTTGAACATTTTTTTAAACACATAATATTCAATATTTATATGGTACAACATTAATAACAAATTGATCAAGTATTGGTGAAGGTCGGGTCCTGAAAACCAAAACTAGAAACTTGGTGGTGAAACATTTATTCAATAGAAATGTTTATTATTATCTGAATTTTGAAACTCCATTTAAACAATTTTCAATTCATAAATTAGAAATAATCGTATAATAATGAAAAACCAGTAAATAACCAGAGAAATAAATTCTTAGTTCATAATTCCTGCAGGGTAATAAAATAAAAAGGAAACAGAAATCAAGAAGCCCAAACTATAATGAGTAAAGTGGTGACTAATTACGAATGTGATGGCTGGTCCCAAGCCAGCTGGCAGCAAAATTGTCTTGGTCAGATCTCAGAGTAGGATGGTTTGTATACAGTATCATTTTACAAAAGTGCACTAAAATGGACATATTAGTAGAGATAACCTTTTTCATCTTCATCTTTCGATTTAAAAAAACAACAACAAAAACAGAAGAATTCAAATGACTAAATTAATTAATTAATAATGTTAGTAAGTAAAAAACATTAACAGTTTGCAGAAAAATTCTTCACAAAATAATGGATAAAGTTTGTTTATGCTTAAAGGAATAAAACTCCGAAGCCATCAATGCCTATAAAGTCACTTAAATTAAATAAATTTGGGGAGGAGGAGTCCTATTTTAACTTAAATAAAAAATAATAAGAAAAATACTAATTATATTGATGACTAATATAAGTGAAAATCAAATAATGTTATAAAAATAATAAATTTAAATGACAAAGAGAATAAAAATAAAATTCAGATGTAAAAGCTATAGTTGAGATAAGAGCTGGTGTGCTTTTAAAAAATTGATAACCATTGCTATTGATGCTTCATGGTCTTTTAAAATACTGTTCAAGTTTGGAGTCAGGTCTATTCGTTTGATAATGTCTATATAATGAGTGCACTCCTCAAAGATATGATTTATTGAAAGGAATGAGAAAGAGTGATTAATTGATGCAATAAACACCTTAGAATAAAACTAGTCATAGTTGGCATTCTTAACAATATATAAAAATAAAAATCTGGACAAATAAATTATCTAGAAGTAATATAACTATATCAAATTCATAGAATATATCTATCAAGCCAAATAAATACTATACGTTTTTGATAAAGCAAAATGTAACAAGAAAAACTAATATTTCTGTGTTTATAGTGAAAGATATAATAAAAAACTTCTGATTTAATTTTACTTAGCCATAAAAATGTATTTAATGATTACTTTACTATTACTTCTCGAGTATTCCTGAAAATATCCAAAGATGAAACATATAAAGTTCAAAAAGTGCATTAGAACTGAACTAAGCTGTAGGGTTTTTTAATATAATTTTCTAGCAGAATGTAAATAATTCAGGTATCAGATCATCTCTCTCAATTTCTTTTTTTTTTTGGTCCAAAAAAATTAAATGTATTCAAAGCTTGAGAAAAGAACAGGTATTCTCCAATTGCTGTTTACTATTTATGGAAATATTGAGAATACTCCTAACACCCCTTCTGAAACTTGGAACATTATTTTAAAAATTTGGTACGGGCAATACGACTTTTATTTACAAAAATCAATTTTAGTAGTTAAAATCAATTTAAGAAGTAATAAATAGAGTTCAAAAATGTTTAAAGAAATATATGTTTTAGGTTGAATAAATATTAAATTGTTATTTACAAAAATCAGTTAGTTTTATCCGCTTTTCATCACTCTCCATTACATTTTACGACTATGTTTATAGGATAATATTTTTTCTAAAATCTTCATATTATACATCTATATTACTGTTCTTATCTTCAAAAACACCAAAAATTATAAAATAAAAAAATATTTTTGCTCTTTCTTCTTTAGTTGATTATCAAATTCATTCAACTTGTATATTTAGCTGTTTTTTATAAATGTTAAAAAGATGATATGTTTTATTTTTTGGAATCTACAAAATTGATGGTACTTTAGTGGAAGAAAATTCTAACTTTTAAGTCCTGTCAGACTATTTAAATCAGAATGAAACCTACATCATATTTAATAATAATAATAATAGGCTTACCGAACCCGAAGGTTCGATGCCGATACCACCAAACTTCGCCTGCATAGACTCGTCCAATGTTCACCGGTCAAGCCCAAGCCCCCGAGATCAGCCTTAATGCAATCCTCCCATCGACGCTTCGGCCTACCTTTCGGACGCCTACCAGTCGGTTCAGCGAATACCAACTTTCTCGGAATCCGTTCCTCACTAAGCCCAACAACTTTACGCGCCCATTTGAGTCTCCGCGATGCTATCAACTCAATTATATTCATAGGGTACAAACTCCGCAATTCCGCGTTATGCAACCTTCTAAACTCCCCAGTGGCCTCATCTCTCTTAGGACCAAATATTTTACGCAATACCTTATTTTCGAAAACCTTAAGCCGCTGTTCATCCTTTAAAGTAAGCGGCCACGTTTCACATCCGTAAAGAACCGTTGGAAGAATAATAGTTTTATAAATTCTAGTCTTTAAGTTTTTAGATAGAAGCCGCGAACTAAGTAACTTAGCAACTGAATAATAACACGCATTTCCCACCTTTAACCGGGACTTTATTTCTTCCTGTATTTCATTTTTTCTAGTTATAATTGAACCTAAATACTTGAATTTCTCTACGTGTTCCAAAGTATGACCTGATACATCAATATCACCAAGATCGACACCGTTTCTGCTACTAATCATATACTTCGTCTTATCGGTATTTAATTCGAGTCCTATTTCTTTACCGGTTTTTATTAACACACTTGTATTTAGTTGTATGGTTTCCGTGTCTTCACCTAGCATTACCAGATCATCGGCATACCCCAAAACCGGAATCTTGTCACCCATATTTAAGCCTTTCTCGGTACACATCACCTTTTCTATGACATATTCTAAAGCTATATTAAATAACACAGGTGAAAGGGAGTCACCCTGTTTCAAACCCGATCGCACCTCAAATCTCTCGGAGTAATTATGACCGATTCTAACTTTATGGAATGTTTCCGACAAACACATCTCTACTAGGTTTACTAACTTTCTAGGTATTCCCTGTTCAATCATGATGTTATATAGCTTCTGACGGTCTATTGAATCATAAGCCTTTTTAAAATCGATATAAAGTTGATGGACTACACCGTTGTATTCCAATTTTTTCTCTAATATTTGACGTAAGGAAAATATTTGGTCAATAGTCGAGCGATTCCGCCTAAAACCACATTGGTAATCTCCGATAATTTCCTCAGCGTATTCCGTTATTCGACTAGTTAGAATTGACGAGAATATTTTATAGCATACTGGGAGAAGAGAGATCCCACGATAGTTGTTACAATCCGACCTCGGTCCTTTTTTGTGAATTGGAATAAGTATTGATTCTTTCCATTCTTCGGGCATTTTTTCAGTTTCCCAGATCTTTTTAACTAAAAAATGTATTTTGGAAACGCCCGCTTCTCCACACGCCTTGATTAATTCACTCGTGATATTATCATTTCCTGCGGCCTTATAACGTTTTAATTTTCCTATCGCCATTTCGACTTCCTCTTTACTCGGTGCGTCTATCCATGGTTCAGCGCTCTGATATTCAGAGAGAGGAGATTGATTATTATTTTCCGTATTTAAGATGCCGTCAAAGTGTTGTTTAAATTTATTTAATATCTCAGAAGGATCCGCAATTATATTGTTATTTGCATCTTTAACCGCATTCAATAGAGGTTCAAATCTTTTACGCGATTTGTCATCATATTTAAAGGCCATTAAATTTTACATCCATATTGCTACATGGATTTGATAAACTCGCTAGTTTATCAAAATTGTTAGAGCCGTTTTGTATGAAAAAGTTGCTGTAACATCTCGGACTTATAGTTGTCTCAAATATGAAATTTTAGTTTCCTACACCTTTTTGTTGTCATTATTATTAAGGAATAACATAATTATAAAAGAAAAATTATGCAAGTCTTTTCCTCATATTCCACCATCCTAATCAAAAAACATACAAACATGAAAATTTAAATACCTGTATATAGGCTTCAGTTAATGTTATCATCTGAGGAAGGATATCTGTAACGTGAAGGTCCTGCATTTCGTACCACTTCCCATTTCCCTATGAAAATTAATGTAAGTATACAAATTGTAAACATGACAACTGAGTATATACAAAGGCTAAGTAATAACATTAATCTGATACGCCTTTCAGTTGATTGCTAATAAATCATTTATAAAGATCAATATTTTTTATATAAATATAATCAGTCATTTATAATAAATACCTTATGCAGAAGATGAACTCGATACGTTCCCTTGTCAGGTTCACCATCATGCACAATATTTGCAACCAAGTCATAAACTGTGCTTTTGTGCTGAGCTTTTACTTCTGGCATTAAAAATTCTCCAAAATCGATATTTCTATTAACAAATAAAGATAATTTCTTTAACATTGATAATTATCCATAATATTAATTATTATAGCTGAATGAATTAAAACATTACTTTATGCAACTAGTTTTTAACAACTTACTTGACTGGAAAGTTGACGATAGTGGGATTTTTTTCCACAAAAAATGTATTTTTGGTGAATCTCTAAAAACAAAAAAAAAACAAAATTAGAGATTAAAAGAACATAACTAAAAATTTTTATTTTAATCTTAAAGAAAGAAAATAATACAGCTGCAATGAATTATTGTAAAAAGTATCACAATAAAGGACATTAAACAACATGTATATAACATAGCTGGTGCTACAACCCGTTAAAGGCCTCATCTTAAAGCCTCTACAAGGTGGCTCTATCAGTTGCTGCAGCTCCCCAGCTTCTAGCGCATGGGAGAAAATATACATCCGCTGTTACCAAATCAGCCCTCTTATCATTTGGCCTGCCCACTCTTCGCTTACCATAAAGCTCCTTGACCAATGTCTTCTTGGGAATTTCGTCTCCCTTCATCCTTGCCATGAGACCTGCCCATCGGAGTTTCCCGATCTTCTAAACAGCCTTGAGTTTTGGTTCTTCCTCCTTTTCCAGGTGTCTCTCTCTCGAACTGGGTCAAACATTCTTCTAAATATTTTCTGCTCAAATACGTGAAGCAAGTTCTCAATGGCTCTGATGAAGACTGTCTCTATCTCTGAACTGTAAGAACCGGACAAACCAGAGTCTAAAATAAGCCGTTCTTGGTATGGTTTGAGAGGTGCCTGCTTTTGAAATATTTTGCTAGCCCAAAATAGCTCCTATTGGCTGGAGCAATTCTTTGGTTGATCTCCAGGGATAGGTCATTTGACCTTTTATTTCTGAGCTGAGGTATATGAAACTTCGTATTCTCTAAAATCTGTACAACCCACTACTCTACTGTATAACAGTAGACCAGTGCTCCATGCACTAGACCACACTAATCCCCACAGATAATAATACTTTGAAATATAAACATACTAAAACAAATTAAAATTTTACCTTTATATACAGTATAAGATATGGAGGTAGCTGGGTTATTTCAAACTTCTTCAAGAAGTTTTCTTTGTAAGTCTTGTATTCTTTTTCAGTTTCTCCATTGAACTTAGTCAACAGATTATACAGATTGACCTGGAATTCAAATGTTTATTAAAACCTTTGAAATTCATATAATAAATAATAATTATAATTGAATATACAATATTTTTCAATTAATCAACCTGAGGTATGATGTTTTCCATAATTTCATCTTTAAACAAAGGTGGAGGAGGGAGATCACAGGTGAGATACAGAAAAGGTGAATCAGTCACTCGTTCTTGATATTCTTCAGTCAACAACAATTCTGATCTGTAAAAAATAAAACAGTCATTGAAAATATTGAATTAAGTCATTTCTGGATTAGGAACAAACTCCCACAAGTGATGAAATATTCTAAATTTTTTTAACAATATATACTCAGTTATTTTATAAATTATAATACAATCAGCAGTCGTGGAAGAAATACTAGGAACTTAAAAATTTTTCAAAAGAATCTGAGAAGATAAAGTTATAAGAACTATTACTTAATCGACTATCATGAACTATGAATTTTAACATAAAATTCTGGTTTCATGATACTCTACTTCTGATAGGGCTAACAACAGTGGGAGAGAAACAAGTGAGATATATTAAATGGATTAAAGATTATACTTCAGTATACATAAATATTTCTGATATGGGAAGAATTTTTTTATATTTTCAATTTCCAGGAAAATCCTCAGTTTAGTTTTTGAAGAATAGCAATGTTTATAAATGTTTTTAAAGAGTTTATAATTTTAAGAAAACATTAATACAGTTTTCAATAATCTAAACAAAAGTACTGCCTACCTCTGTTTTTCCTCTAATTCGACTGGTGGAATTTTTCGAGTCCTTATTCTCATTGCTCCAAGAAAAGTTTTATAAATGATGGAGGAGTCCTTTTTTTTACCACCATTTAATGCAAGGTGAAGAGCATTAAGGAACCAAGATAAAAAATCAATAGGATCACCTTTAAAAGAAAAAAAAAATTCAATATAATACAAGTGCCACCTAGCAACTTTAATGCATGCAATATATTTAATGCATTATTTGAAATTTATTTAAAAGTATCGTGCTTAACTTGTTATTTTGTCACAAGAATCACATCTTAATTGATTTTGCTCTTTTACATACCAAATAAATAAATCCATTAAAAAATAAATTGCTATCCGAATAACTATTAAAACATAGTAATTTATTCTTATAGGAGAAACTTATTCAGCAATTCATATAATTTAAATGTTATAAATTAGATCATAACATCTAGTCGGAGATAATATGATTTGCATTATGTTGTTGTTTATTTAACGTCACTTTTACGCTACTATGGCTAATCAGACGATGCTACAGTGGGAGTCCTAAATTTTGCCATCAAGGTTTTATTAGGATAGGGATCTTTAACGAGTACCTGACATCGCACAGGCTCGGGACCACCTTTTAACGTCCCCTCCGAAGGATGGCATAACTAAGGATTTTTTACACCCATTAAAAAATCCTATGGCCACCCACAGATTTGAACCCGTGACCTTTGGCATAGAATGCTGTTATGCTAGCCCCTACGCTAAGGGTGACCCCTGAATTGGATTAAGAAAAAAATATATAGTTAATTTGGATTATGATTATCTAATAAATACAATTTTATTGAATAAAAATTTGGAAAGATTAACTTGAAGCTTTGATTATGAAATAGAATATATTGACAAAAAATATATGTATAAAAGAATAATTAAATTTCATTATATAATTCAGGTTAACTCAGAAAAAACTAGAACAATATAATTTTTTTTTTAAATTAAGTTGTTCACAAACTAAATTATATTCTTAAATAACTTTTCTCTTCCTCCTCAACGATTACATTTTTACACTGTAAATATGTGACAAAATGGAAAATTAGTTCATATTTCCAGATGATGCGATTTTTATACAGACATTTAACTCAAGTAAACAAAGAACTGAAAACTAAAGCCGTAAACAGTCACGGACAAGCAGCCTATATGCAACATTCATTGTTGCATGTAAGTTTTAAAATATGTTTTACCAAAAAGTTATGATTAATAAAGAAATTTATTATTAAGAAAATGAACACAGTATAATAAAATCCAAACTTCAAAAATGACAAAATAACATAACACACCTTGCTTAGTAAATTGAAATTTCTTTCGGCTCCACAGCACAACAGCTTGTAACATTTCATGTGGTGATACATGTGCCTTGAAATTCCTAGGATTCCATAGTTTCCTCATGAGTTCTCCAAAACGCTGAACCAAAAGAAAAGAGCTATCCCCTGGCGGCCTCTTAATTCTAGCATAGTTAATTTCTCTCAAAAAGTAGTCCCTAAGAGGAGTAACATGACTTAAAGCCTGTAACAATGGAATACAAATACATTAAAAAAATTGAAACAGAAGAAAAGAATAAATAATGGATAATAATAATAATGAAAATTTGCTTCTCACCTGAAGTATAACATTACAATAATCATTAGCCTTAATATTATTCAGTCCTACAATTCCAGGAAGATATAACGTACCATCTATAGCTCTCGATAATTTATCAGTAGTATCCAATTGCTTAATGTGGTCAGAAGTAAATGTTGGATTCAATACATATTTTATATCATCTAAAGAAGAATCTGAAATGTGACATCAATACTGTTGGTTAAATTAGCAGAAATAATGGAATAGAAAATCATACTAAACATTTTCTGAAGTACTATTAAAATGAGAGATAAAAATAGGAGCAAGATAATAGAGCATTCAATTTGTACAACAATACTTTAATTTACTCTAAAATCTTGATTTTTGAAACCAAGCTTTTCCTTATTATTTTAAATATGTTCCAAAGATAATATGTTTTAAATATTAGATCGAAGCCCATGTTTCAATCATATCCATGCTTATTAGACCGACAGTTGAATCAATTAGCATCTAGAACACACTTCTCTCTGAGTTTAGATTTAGTTGCACAGGAGGTATCTATAATGACTCAGATAGACAATAGCGATGGTGAAAGCAGAAAAAAAATAATTTGTTTCCAGCAGGAAACAAAATGTATTCAATCATAAATTAAAGTTGAATAGCCTGAGATCCATGAAAGTAAGATGTGGAACATAATTGAAAAAAGGGTATATAAAAAAAAAAAGACGTTTCAATAAGGAATTTGCAGTAGCTCTAGTAAAACATAGTAGTTGAGGTAAGAGTACACCCATTATGGCCCAGCACTTAAAAACTTTAAAGAATAGCTTCTAAACATTCAACTTACAATCGAACTAAAACAAAAAACAGGTTTGAAGATGGAATTGACACAGATTTGTAAAAAAATTTAAATAATAAGTAAATTTTAATTAATTATTAAACATTAATAGTTGAGATTATTCCAGCTATTATTCAATAATTCAATGAATTGATGAAATCAAAGAATTAACATTGTGTTACTTTAAATTATGTTTTTATATATCTATAAAAGGGCTAATTTTGCTCCACCACTTTACATGATGTTATGGATCTATCATGTCCTCATTAAGCATAAATCTATAAGGATCCTACGAAACTTATGTCATAAAAATTTATACCATAATTTATTCATATATCTCACTAAATTTTTCTCAAACATTCCACTTATCTTTAGTTTGAAAATAGCCTGCTTAATCAAATTTATTTTCAAAGCTGTGTTGAACCGATCATCTTCAATCAATTTGAGAAATCTTTTTTTGACAGAAGTGGGAGAATTACGTATATAACAATTAAAACTAATTTAATAAATACCATTCCTACTTACCGACTATTTCATAATTGTCGGGTAAACAATAAAACTTCAAAGTATGCAGGTTGAGAAAAACATGATGACTTTCAGCTACACTATGGGTATATGCATGAGTGTTGGTACCTCTTCCTAAAATAAAATTTCAGTCAATTCACTGATTATTCTCTGAACAGAATTCTAAGTAACTAAGTGTAAACTAGACCATATTTACCTTGAAAATATTTTCCACAAACAAGACAAGCATATACATTAATTCTAGACAATGAAACTGAGCATAATTTTTCAAAATCAAAGTCTAAAACTTGCCTATTAATGGTATCTAAATAAGGGCACAAGCGATGAGTGACCACTCTATCTGATTTGTTAACTAAAAAAAATTAACAAACATATAATTAAAAACTTATGACTAGAAATTCAATTCAGCTATAGAATAAACAAAACTTAAAAATACCAGGTTCTTCCAGTTCTTCATCAGATATAGGATCTATGTCAAAAGGGTCTTCTGCTTTCCTTTTCAAACTCTTAACACCATTAACTGCAGCCATTAATAACCAAATAAAAGTTCAACTTTTGGTAGAATGAAACAAGTTACCGATAATATTCATAAGGAGTAACCTCCATCAACAAACTACAACACACACATTGTAATAGGTGGCGCCATCTCTTGGGAAAATAATATACAGCAGTTTACAGTAAAATCCAATAGATAGCATTACAGACTAAATTTTAAGATTTACTCAACAAATAATGATCTGAATTTGCTTTGAATTGTTTGTTTATTGTTTATTTATTTAGCGTCACTTTATGCTACTATGGTGAACCGGACGATGCTACGGTGGGAGTGCTAAATTTTGCCTATCCAGGTTTTATTAGGATAGGGATCTTTAGCTAGTACCTGACATCGCACAGGCTCGGGACCACCTTTTAACGTCCCCTCCGAAGGACGGCGTAACTAAGGATTTTTTACTCCTATTAAACAATAGGACCACCTGCGGGTTTGAACCCGTGACCTTTGGCATAGGAGGCTGTTACGCTAACCAACCAGCTACAAGTGATCCCATCGCTTTGAATTGATATGAATAGTTATGAAATTATGATAATACAAAAATTAATATATTTCTTTTTAAATTTAGATATTTTGTAAATGTCCTGTAACCAGACTTTAACTTTCAATTTCTGACTCAATGCACCTATCTGAAAAACTTACTCCAATCACATTCTATTGTAAATTAGTGAAGTCTTTTTCACATAGTTGATTTACTCTATTTCAAATCTCGAAAATAATTGATGCAGGAAAACTTACATTGCTCCTATCAAACATTTTTTTAATACTTTATAAAATCTATTGTTTACTTTACTTGATCATATTGGCTCTTTAATAAAAACAAACCCTCAGTTAGTCAATTTAATCAAGAATGATGTTTCAATAAAATATTTAAAAGCAATAAAAACAATTTTTCCCGGTTGATTTTTCTCAAATTTTTGCCTATCATATAAAAATGTTAGGGATTTCAGTTATACTGGATCAGTCACAAATCGAATAGTTCTATTTAAAATATCCCCTATCAGAAAATCTCCAATCAGTGAGAATTTAGTTCAACCATAAAATACTCATATATAGAATAGTAAATAATTTTTATTCTGGGACTGGGTCCCTTAAGAATAACAGGTATGTACAGTTGAAATATACATGTCTGGCCAACATACAAAAGAAACTAGACCAACTAATATTTACTATCATGGATAAATATACATACAATAAAAAAAATCTGGTGCAAGCAACACACGACTTTCACTTACCGCCGTTGTTGAAATCGATTAAAGAATTTTCAAATACAGTTAGTGATAAAAATGAGTGAAACTAATAAAGAATTAATTGAATTTCTATAGAAACATGTGTTTTTATTAAAAAATCTATTATATGATTATCTAAAAGAATTAGTTAGTTTTATGGGTTTTTCATCACTCTTTATTAACCATTAAAATCTTGTGTATAAGATAATATTTCTTCTAAAATGTTTAGCTTTCAAACGGTATAATATACATTTATATTACTGTTCTTATGTTCAAAAACAAAAAATTGCATTAAACAAATATTTATGCAGTTTTCTCCTTTAGTCAGATATTGAATTCGTTCAAATTATATATTTATCTGTTTTTTATCATTTATAACAAGATTATATTGTCATTTATTTAGTATCTACAAAATTAAAGGTACTTTAGAGGAAGAAGATTTGAAATATCGGCATTTATGCAGTGTCAGGCTATTTCAATCAGAATGAAACTTGCATGATATTAAAGCCCATCAAATTTTACATCATTATAAAGAATTTTATCAAAATTTTTTAGAGCCGTTTTACTGTAAAAAGGAAAATGTGGCTCTTCTGGTGAGCTGATTTTGATGAAAAAGTTTCTGAAACTAAATTTACCTTTTCTGATGACAATTAAATATTTTTTTGAAATTTTAATATTTTCATTGCTTGTTATATCAATATTCTACACTTTTATTAAAAATTAAGCATATTTCATATGCTAGACAATGTTTGCTCGTTTTGAGGTTTAATTTGTCAAAAGTGACATATCTTCTCACATTCTAAAAAATATATCTAGACCAATGGTTCATGATAGTTTGAAGAATCATTGTACAAGCAAGCAATAGGAAGCAATTGCAAGAAGAAAAAAAAGGAGTAAATTAAAATTGGTTCAAAACAAGGTAGAATATTTTTATTAAATATTTATGGCTAGTAATTAGTGTTCAAGGTCAAATCTGATATAATCATTAATTAAAGGACAGTAAGGATGGGTTATTCTGCAGGTTACCAATGTATTAGGCCTGTTTATAACTGGTAACTATTCAGGAGAATAAGAAGCAAAATAAGTTACCAACTCCTGTTACTTCATATGCTTACACACTAAAGCCTTGATTTATAATTTCTTATTATCATGTCTTATAAGTAAGATTAAGGGAACTGCATTGGACCATCATTGAGATGTCTTGAAAATATTCTTTAAATAGAACGGATTATTCACATTCAAGAATAGGATGTCATCCTAAACAGAAACAAAAATTAATCAGGCATACCATATAATACAAGGAACCTGTACGAATGAGCAAATGTTTTTACTTTTCTAGAAATGCCAACGAAGAATATTTCTTCATAAAAATGTTGTGACTGTTTCTATTTCATCAACAAACTAGCTAATATTATTTCAACAGGAGTGTTTTTAATTTAGATTTTTAAGTTTAAAAAGTAATGAAAGGTTGACTCTATGATGAAATTGAATTAATATATTTAATACATAAATTTTAAGTTTTATAAACTTAAACTCCTAAAAAAATTACATTATAGGGATATGGAATTAATAATTTGAAAATAAGACCAATAACTTTCAAATTTTTTCACTTTTTTTTTTTTTTTTTTTTTTTTAAAGCAATACTGTAGAAAAAACTATATATAGAACACCTTTGTGTCAAATGCTGGGTTACGTTGTTTAAATTTCTGACAAGTGAAAATACTAAGCTTTCTTAGTTTTTAAGAAGTAAGTTCAAGCTACTAATCAAAAATAAGAATTTCATAAAAAAGTAGAAATGAAAAGGGCTTCCGATCACTCTCTTATACAACAGACAAAAACAAATTTAATAAATAAATATTTAATTCAATATAAAGTATCTACATTCAAACATTTGTAAAATTTCTGTACAGTTGTAAAAATAAAGCTGTATATTTAAAATTTAATCAATTACATTAAAATAGTATGGCAACTGATTATTTTTATACAAAACAAAGAAAATAAAATAAAATTTCACTGACGGATAATCACACTTTTCTTGAACTGTAATAAAATTATTAATTGCCACAAAACTCCTAGCAAATCTCAACAAATAGAACTTTAAAATTTAATTGAAACAACAAATAAATAAGTCAAATTCTTTAAACAACAAATATTTACATTGTTTACAATATTTACAGTTGATCAACTTCATAAATTAACTGCCTAATGTCTTCATAACTACTGTAATTTCCTTCAAACTCAGGCATGACAATTCCCCCAACAAACACTTTAGCATTATATTCCAGATCAATTTCAATAACTTTTTTCATAACAGGTACATTGTCAACAACATCAACTTGAGCGAGACAAAACGCATGCCCATCAGATGTCACATGTATATTCCATGTAGGACGTTCTATTGATATATCCTGCATTAAATCGTACATTGTAAGTGCATCTTTCTTTTCCTCTTCAGAACCAACAGCTTCTTTCCTTTTTTTTAAATTGATGAAATGGGCATATATTTCATCATTGAAGTCTTCACTTGAATCTGAATCTAAACTATCATGATGTTGTACATACCTTTCTCTAGTACTGAAATAACGATCAAAAAGACTGTGGTATGTTTCATTTTCAGGTTCTATTAAATCATAACCATCAGTAGTATGATATTTCTCTGGTTCAGCATCTGATTTCTTCATCTTATTAAGCGACTTTTTTACTGAACTATCATTCTTTGCCTTAACTTGGGTCAGAGGAGTTACCTTGGCTGTTTTCCGACTTTTTGATTTTTCAACTGATGACTGCTTCTTGGGTTCATCTTGCATTCGTGAACTAGAATTATCAACTTTCTCGTTGAATTCACTTAAAGGAGCTTTGACAACATCACTGGAAGCATTATTATTATTAATATTATCTTTGAGATGAACTATTGGTTTTACTTCAGAAACCTTGACAGACTCCTTTTCATGCCTAGAAGGAAGTTCTTCAACTGATTCGGCTTCCGATATGGAAGTATCTGGACACGTTGCACTAATATCTGCCTTATCCTTATTAAGTTTGGATTCTTTTGAAACAGTTTTATCATTTCTACCATGACGCAATATATTTTTATGCATTTTGACCAAGTTTTCTTTCAACTTGGGAGTAGTAATTCTTTCTAAATTTACACGAGGAAGCAACCTAACATCTTTTGAAGAATTAGTTGCAGGGCTATTATCTAGAAACACTTCTTTTTCAATAATTCCTTTCATGCCTAAAGATGGATCATCAGACATTACAACAGTCTTTTTAACAGGTTTTACTCTCTTGATGATAATGTCAGGGCCTAAAGATGTGTTGGGTAACTGTGATTGTGACTGAACTGGTGGCAGGGCAATTCGGACAACTTTTTTTTGTTGAGGTCCTTTGAGTTCAACAGTTATTTTACCATTACCAATAGCAAATTTACCAATTTTATCTGACAAAGCAGCAAGTTTTTCCTTATTTTCAACTAACATTTCTACTGTAGTAAGAGGGGTTTCCTGAGGTGGAGATACATTATCTGTTTGAGTACTTACTTGTTCATTAATAACTGTACTTAAGGTTGCTAACTGTGGTGGTGAAGGAGTAGATGTGGTTTGAGATTCGATTTCTTGACTGTGTTCACTTTGTGGTGAAGTAGGAGATTTAACAGAATTATTGACCTTTTTAGTTTCTATTTTAACTTTTTTTTCAGTAAGTCGTTCTTTCTTAGTTGGAGTACTATCTTGGTAACCAGGGATCATTCTTTTCAAGACATTTACATCATCACCTCTAAGCATTTTCTTGACAGAAAACTTAACTGATTTGCTTTGTATTCTTTTAGAAACCCTACTTGGAGTTGTAAGTAACTCATGGTTTGTGGTGGCATTATCAGTATGATCAGTAATTTTTAAAGCATCACTATCAGATTGTTTTGGTTCTCCAGATTTGTTTTTGTCATACACTGTTTCACTAGGAAAGTTATTTGAAGAATCACTAGCACAAATACCAGAATCACTTCCTTTCAAAGTCTTCTCCAACTCCCGTTCAGTGTTTAACCGGTCAAGATTAGTAGAGGATTTCTTGTAAGTTCTTACATCTTTCTTATTCGGTAATTTTCTTTTTGCAACAATCTTACTTTTGTATCCAACTTTTTTATCACTGACATCTTGTTCTTTTCTAGATTCATCACATCTTCCAGAAGCAATGAACTCCTTAATTTTTTTAATAGTTTCAGCTGTATCATTGTTACTATCTTCATTTCCAACTTTATCAGCATTATTAACATTAGAATCAGAAAATTCCCCTTCATTCCGATTCAGATGAACTTCTTTAAATTTGTTAGAAGAATCATCCTTAATAAGAATGATACCATTTTTTGGTAGCTCTAAACGACTTAGTTGAACGTTTAATGGTTTACACTTTTTGGTTAATTCCTCAATACAGCTTCCATTCGTATCTTTCGAAATTTTGCCTTGGTCCTCTTCATCCTCCTTTCGCCCCATTAAGATAAATCAACAGTGCAGAGAAAATAGCTGCCAGTGTCACTAATTTAAACAATCACTACAAATAAACACTTTTGAATGTTGTAAAAGGCTTATTAATCAACAATTGTACGCAGAACATCTGCCGAAAGTCACCTTTAATATAATTCAAACACTATTAAAAGTAAACAAAAATACAAAAACTTAGTAACATCAACATAAATGCAAATACAAAACATAAGAAACAACCGGTCAGAAATCAGATTCAGTTGCGCCAACTAACAAGTAACAAGTTTGTAGAAGGGAGCCATTTTTTCATGAATTTATACTTAATCATATTGTTGCATGTATAATCAATTTTTTCCGTTTAACTATTTTTATGTTACCATAAATGTAATAAAACTGTAAGATTCAAAATTTGCTGGTTTCAAATTAACTTAGAAGGGGGCGAATCACAATTTCATTATCTTATCAATAACTTTTTTAATATATATTATTGTGAGTAAAACTTTTAGCTCAGTTAAATGTGGTGATATAATACGTTATTTAGGAATATTTAGAACATTTATCTCTTTTATATAAGAAAAAAAAGGTTAGAGAAGTAGATATCTTAATAATCGATACAAATATATTTTGTTAGCACCAAATACAAAAAAAAATATACTCAGTTGTGAAAATTTAGTTTAGTTTTTTTTTTGTAATTGAAATAGTTCAGAAAATAAATATATTAATAATAAGTATTAACTGTGCCATGAATTTTTTCATAATTTACATATCTTGAAGACGGTGACCTATGGTATGCGCCAATTGCATTTGAATCTATTGAACTAGATTACGGGCTTCATAAGTGTTAAGTTATTTTGTACTAGCCATTATTTTGTGTATGGTATAGCTGTGTTCCATCATTGCTACTGTTTTTGAGATATGACAGGGCATGCGCAGTAACATTATTGCAGTTCTGATCGGGATCTGTTGCAATGAAAAAACCTATTGCGCATATCTCGTCGTATCTCTAAGCAAGAAAGGAATGGACCTCATATTTACTAAACATTCGTTCCCTCGCCATTCATTCTTTTTTAGGAATATATTTGTATATAGACATGAACAATGCATTATTTTATTTTATTTTTTGTTCTGGTTGGGCGTGTGGGAATTGAATAAGTGTACAATGAATGATCCCTGAGCAGCGTAGAAACTAAACTTAAATATGATATTAACATCTAAATATATCTTGTAACATTATTAATTATAGAACAAATTTTTTGTTGTTCTTTTCCACTTCACAAACAATATTAATTTTTAAGTGATTAATTTGCAGTTGTAAAGGTTTTTAAAAATAAATTAATTTAATTAAATAAATTTATTAAAAAAACTTTTTTCTTTATATTTATTATATTCTCTTAGTTTAGTGTTTTACTTTTTTAATACAAATGTAATTCATGTCATAATTCGATTATTGAATAAGTCAGCATATACTAATGAATGATGGATATATGTCTGTAACAGTAAGAAGAATATATATTTATGTGCACGCATTTGTAACAAATAAAGTATAAAAAAATACAATAAATGGATTAATTACTTAATTATTTATTATTACAGTTTTTCACTTTTCACCGAGTTCTATTTTAATCTCTTTATTTTCATTTATTATGACCATAATTATTCATTTATATCTCCTTAAATATCTTTTCATTGCATCTTGCAACTTTTTAGCTCAAATGAACATCCAAAATGTGTGTCGAAACATTTGTTTCTCAATAAATAGTTATCACTATTTTTTTCATTCATTGACCACCACCCAAACCACCTCATCCTTCATTGTGTACATAAGGGCACCCATTCAATAAAAAAATAAATAAATAAAATTATGATTCTATAATAAAAAAAAAATAGTGTTAATCAAAATTATGAATGAACTCCTTGAAGTCAACAAACATCCCAACATATTTTTTTATAATAAATTTTTCTTTATTTCAAAGTACTAACCTCTTACAGTACATTATAAATTTTATTACATTTATTTATTTTTTTCTTATCTCCTTTATTGTTCAAGTTAAAGCTTTTCCCTAAAGAAAGTGAATAATGAGTAATAATGTTATTAAATTCCAACATTTATTTTTGTTGGATTTTCTTACTCCCATCTATATTAATTTTGTTTTTTAAAAAAATATATTTAGTGGTATTTACAACGGTATAATAAATTACATTTAGTAAATGTGATACAAGGTATACTGTCATGATTCATATGTAGGGATATTACCCATTGGCAGCTCCCCAAAGACTATGCTAAACTAGAAGGTCTCGGAGCCATCTTCTTTTCAGACGCCTCGGAGGATTATCAGGGATTGTAGAGGAAGCAAGGATTGAAACTAGTGGGTTAGAGTGGGAATGAAGTTTGTTGTGAAAGGAGTGGAACCTGGTTCGAGCCAGGTCAGCAACATAGGGAACATTAAGGTCTTTATGGATGATGATATTTTATTTGTGACAAAATAAGGAGCATTGAGGATTTTTCGAAGGATTTTTGATTGAAGGGATTGGAGACGAGAAGAATTTGACAGTTTGGTAGAGCCCCAAATCTCTACTCTGTAAGTCCATATTGGTCTTATGATAGTCATGTAGATGAGCCTTTTGTACTTAAGTGGAAGGTTTGATTGTCTAGTAAGTGCTGAAGTAGTCGAAAACGTAAGGCAGTTTCTTGTCGTTACAGTCTTGTATGAGGGTTCCATGTAAGATGTTTGTCAAGGTGCAGTCCTAGATATCGCATCTGTTCAACCGGGGCAAGATGGGTGTTATTGAAGGATACTGTTTGGTAGGATGTCATAGGTTTACGACGAAGGGTAAAGGTTATTTGGTGGGATTTATTTTCATTATCCATTTCCGACACCATACTTCAAGGTCTGTGATGTGGGATTGAAGAGTTTGGGAGGCAATATTTGGATTGTTGTTGACTGATAACACACAAGTGTCATCAGCATAGTAGAAAGGAAAGTGGCAGGATGGGATGGGATATCAGCTGTATAACATTCAGTGGGGGATTTAATTTATAATTTGGGCAGAAGATATATAATATTCTACAAAATATTATTTTTATGGTATAATTTTAGTTAAACAATATAACAACTAGAGCATAAAAGTGTGATCAGAAACTGCTTTAATAATTAATTTTCAAATGAAGAAAAAAGGGAAATAAGCTAACATTTTTCTGTTCATTATCAATCTACAGGATCAATCAATAAATGGCTTGTAGTGAACATAAAAACTTCTTGGAATATGAATCGAGAATGAGCTTTCTAGAATCACTCAAAACATCATCATGATCTTCTCATTCCAAAACTTCTTCATCCTCTTGATTGTTTCACCCTTCCTCTATCCTTAATCCATCCCCTCCTACCACTGGAATTGTTAGTTTAGTTATTTTCTTTTAATATTTCTCTCGATCCCTGCAGTCCCTCTCTATAATATTGAATTGCTTTACTTCCTCGTTCATTCGTTCAACATATTCACCCAGACTCTTATATTTTCATATTTTACTAAACATTTGTTTATTGATTTGTAACCAGTATGTCGGGGTTGTGGGAGCCCCAGCCATTTTTTTTTTTTTTTTAGTAATTCCCATAGAAGTAGCTTTTAGGAGCTGTGGCTTACATTACCTTTCAGGCATTAGCTTCTGAGTTGTTGACAGAAGTGGTCGTCCTGAGGCAAGTGATTTATGAGATTTATTCAAGTTTTAGTTGAGTGTGGGGTCCATGTGACCCCACCTTACCATTAGAGAAACTTTTTTCATTAAAAATAGTAAATTCATAGGATAAGTTGATGAATGTCAAATTGCTCTTAGTGTGTAATAAGTGCTTCAATAGTCCATCAAATTGTGCTGATCTATCTAATTCAAACTTAGCCGAATTATATCTCGCCATGAAATCAGAAATTTAACTGGAAATTCAATCAATGAAAGAAAAACTGGAAGCGAGTATACAAACTAGTCAAAGGGATAAACTCACTGAAATGGAAGACATTATTTCAGAGTACAAGGACCGGGAGAATAGGGAGAAGAATGTTCTATTTTATAAGGTCCCTGAAGTCAAGTATTGCTAATGAAAGAATTCAACATGATAAAGAAAAAATTAGCTCTATTCTATCAGAACTAAACTGTGACATTCCTGTTGAAAATCTAAAATTATTTAGACTTGGTCGCCAGTCACCCAACAAAACCAGGTCAGTTAAAGTAATATTTTCTGATTCTACTCAAGCAAGACAAGTTCTAAGTAAGAGGAAATCAAACCCTTCTACTAGTGATTTTTCCATTGGATATGACAAAACTCCTGCTCAATGTAAATATATGAGATATCTCCAGGGACAACTTGAAGAAAAGAAGAAAACCCATCCGCATCTGCAAATCAAATATATTAGTGGGCAGCCAAAAATTGTGTCAACTCTTCCTTCTCAGGTGAAAAATGGACGATTTAAAGTTAAAGTGAATTGTACTGAACATGATATAGTAGCTTTGAGTGAGACCTGGCTTATGGATAGTATAGCTTCTGAAGAATTAGGTATGTTAAACTATAATGTATACAGGTGTGATAGGAATATTTTTTCTAGTCAATATTCCAGAGGTGGGGGAGTTCTAATTGGTGTAAATAAAAAGTTTTCTAGTTATAAGTTACCTATTACTTTTAATAATATTGAACCTTTATTTATTGTAAAATAATTCCTGTTTATCCTCACCTAAAAACACCAGCAACATTAATTTATCTTTTTGTACGATTACTGAAGAGCCCGTAGTAACTAAAATTAGACAATTGGATGAATTTAAATCAACTGGACCTAATGAGGTTCCAGCAATCATTTTGAAAAACTGTCTTGCCATCAGCACACCATTGACCTTATTATTTAATATTTCGTTATCCACTGGAGAGTTTCCATTACAATGGAAATCTTCTTTTATAAAGCCACTTCTTAAAACCGGAGATCCCTCTAATGTGAAAAATTATTGCTCTATTTGTATCCAGTCCGTCATACCTAAAATATTTGAGAGTATTATTTATGATTTGGTTTCACCCATAATTAATCATATGGTAATAGACCAACAACGTAAGTGTAAATCAATGTCATATCATCGAAATAGCAAACCATTAGACTTTTCCTATAAGATTGGTAACATTAATCTAGAAAGTATTAATATGGTTAAAGACTTGGGTGTTACTTTTTCACATAACCTCTCTTTCAAATTGCATATAGAAAATATTTGTAGCAAAACTTATAAATTACTCGGCTTTATATACAGAACAACCAAAAAATTTAAAAACATTCATAGTTTGAAAATACTATATGTAACCACAGTTAGACCTATTATGGAGTACTGTAGTATGTTTACAATAAGAAAATTGAAAGTGAACAAAATCAATTTTTAAGACTGATAGCATGTAAAATGGGTTGCAGCTTGGAAGCAATTGATTATTGTGATATTAGAAATAATGTAAGATTACATCATTAGAGTTGAGAAGAATGCAATTAATTATTATGTTCATTATCAAACTTCTAAACAATCGCACAAATTGTATTACCTATCGAATTACTTGGAATGATACATATCAACGTTCCTCATCACAATATTAGGTCACCTCTTCCTTTTAGAGTGCAATACCAGTCTAGAAATTATTTATTGCATCAGGGATTGTCTGAACTGCTTCTTAAATGTAATAATTACTGTGATAAAATTGATATTTTTACTTGTGAGGAAAGTTATGTAAAGAAATTATTTTCTGGATAATTGTTGCCTAATCTAATATAAGAGACCACTAGTATTATTGTAAATTTTGGTAACTATTTATTTATATTTATTTAAGTTTTTCCCCCCTTATATTGTCTAAAAAATCTATGTATATAATTATTATTTATTTTTTTTTATGAAATTTGTTAATTTTATATAGTTTTATTTTTAGTTACCACCATATTGTTTTGTAATGAAAACATGTTATTATATTTTACGTTGTATGCTTACCTGATTCAATATTTTATAAATGGATATTCATATCTGTCTATTTTGTAAAATAAAATAAATGTCAATGATCCCAATTTCCTGGAATGGCTGGAAGATGCTGTGAGCGATTCTGGAAGTGACCAGGACTTAAATCAATATTTAGAAAGTGACCAAGTTAGATTACTGGACTGATTATAATTAGGAATATGAATCCAAAGTGTTTTTAATTCTTTATTGCCGGACAACAGGCAATTATCAAGGTTTGATTTTATTAAATACTTGGCGAGGCAGCAGGTTGAATCACAACTTTAGAGGAAAGTAACCAACTTGCACATTCCATTTGATATTAGAAAATCAATTGCTAGATTGGTAAACTATCAAATCGTTGAGCTCTTAAGCTGAACTGGTAAAATAATAAGGAGTAAGGATAAAAACAACAAAGATGAGTGCCTGTAAAAGTGATTGTGATTTTTATAATTTTGTTTTTTAATTATCTTTGGTCCAATCCTTTGATGTTACTTAATAGCAAATTATAAAAATGAATCATTATTTTTAATTGTTTATCATAACTCATGTCCTAATTTAAATGTTTAATATTTTGTAATTTTCTTTTTTACAGTTTTGCCTCTTGTTAAATATCATTTTTTATATTATAATGATATTATATTACTATTTAGTTGTTTCGTTTAATTTAACCACCCGGACTAATTCCTTCCTGTAATTCTCAACGGTCAACTAATTATATCCACAATCATTTTTTATAAAATCTAAATTTACTTTTATAATGTTCAATCCCATTTATATACCTTCAGATAGGACGCATGGTTGTAAAAAAAGTTTTGATTTTAATTAACACATATTCGTACTGGTCATATACCAAATTATGGACCAAACCAGTTATGGGTTAAGGCTTTGATGGCTCATTCAGACCATATGCCCATAGAAACCCAACTTTTTGTGGTACCTCAATTTCACCATATATCTCTTGAAAATGCAATTTATGCATTAGCAAATAATATTAACAGTGTTTCAAGCAAATTATATTTTAGGGAACAAGTAACATCTATTTGATAAAAGGATATGTAATTAAATATAAATGATCTCAGGTACTTTTTAAATTTTATTTGGCCTCCTTTCCAGGTCATTTCTTCAGCTAGTCTACATAGAAAAATATTTCAACACCTGCCTTTATCATCAAGTCAATTTTAAAATTGATACAAAATTTATTTTTCCTTTAGCACATGAGACTTTAATATTTCATTTTAATTGTTTATTACTCTTGCTTGGGAAGTTCCTGATAGAAACATGAAATATCTTGTATGATTTAACAAGAATAAATATGGCAGCTGCGGTCTACAAGAACTAATAATATAGTTTAAAATAGATTTTTACTTTCACTTACCTATATATGAAATATATAGTAAGGGAATGTATTACGATTGTGAAAATTTTCTACTTCCAGTTTTCAACGGAAAAACACGTTTTATGGACCCTTGAGTCCAAATAACCAAGTCCCACAAAAAGGTCTGAGCGTGTGTATATGGTAGGTCTAGTGCAAAAACGATAAGTTGTATTTTTATGAAATTTCATATTTTAAGAGCGTTAATACCTAGGATGTTACAGTATTTCTATCATAATTGGCCAACCAGAAGAGCCACTTTATATCAGGCATTGTCCACCTTTTTACGATTTTCTCAAAAACGGCTCTAACGATTTTGATTAAACTTGCTATAGCAATGTAAAGTTTAATGGGCTTTAATATGATGTAGGTTTCATTCTGATTAAAATAGTCTGACACGACTTAAATGCCGATAGTTTAAATTTTCTTTCTCTAAAAAAACTAACCATATGATCTTCTTAGCTTTGCAAAAAAACAGCTAGTTCAATTTTTTTGTTCCGAACATAACAATAGTAATATAGATGCATAATATACCATTGGAAAGCTAATAATTTTAGAAAAATGTTATCTTATATACAGAGCTGTAAAACAAAACACAGAAAGATGAAAAGGACATGAACTTAAGTGATTATTACAGATAATAATTTATATTTTTTTATTATTTAATCAAAAACATATGTTTCCAACAAAATTGAATCTAATTCTTTAAACTTGGTTCAACTCTATATTTATTTAATAATTCTGAAATGTTTGTTTGTTTGTTTATTTATTTAACGTCACTTTATGCTACTATGGCTAATCGGACAATGCTACAGTGGGAGTCCTAAATTTTACCTATCCAGGTTTTATTAGGATAGGGATCTTTAACGAGTACCTGACATCGAACAGGCTCGGGACCACCTTTTAACGTCCCCTCCGAAGGACGGCGTAACTAAGAATTTTTTACTCCCATTAAAAAATCCTAGGACCACCTGCGGGTTTGAACCCGTGACCTTTAGCATGGGAGGCTGTTACGCTAGCCACCCAGCTACAAGTGATCCCCTATAATTCTGAAATTGATTTGACTGAACGGAGTAAGTGAAAATTTTGTGTTGCCCACACCGGATATTTAAAATTATGAATTGAAAAGTAATTTTATTCTGGTACGAGTAGTCCCTTAAGAATTACAAGAAAAGTACAATATAAACGATAGTTGTCGGGTCATTCAAGACTTTAGTTTAACAATAAAAAGACATATTTTGTGACAATAAAAATTATATTACCTTTTGAACAAACTTTTTTGGATGGCTTTAAGTCTACAATAAGCGCTGAGAAATCAAAATTAAAGAAAAATAACAAATCAGCTAGCTGCTTTGGTTCAGTATAGCATTTTGTTGTAATAAACAAAACATATTACTCAATATTTTTATAAATATACAATAAAATACTGTTTTTCGAAAATTTTATTTTTACCAGATAAATTATTGTTTGGAATTACCATGACAATTAAGCAGCTACCACTCTTAATCTGTAATTGTTAACACTGACATAAACTTTCACCAGCTTCAAAGATACCTCTTAAGAGAATCCTGACCTACATAGCAGGGAACTTAACAACCAAGCAATGGTTCTCATTGTAAAAACATTGAACAAATTATTGAAATGAAATACAATTAAACACAAATTATTAGAAATAATTTAAAAGAAAATTATCATGGGTAAGCCAAAAATAAAATAACCAAATTTAATTCTTTATTTAATCTTTTCCAACTTATTTTCAGTTAGTAGACCTACATTAATCATAGGCTTAATGTAACATCTTCTGCTATTGATCCTGTTTTAAAATCAGGTAAAGAATAATTTTCGTTAGTCAATAACTAATAATTGGTAATTTATTTTAATTTTGATCGTTTTTCCATAAACCGATAGTAAATTAAATCATAAATAAGTCACAAATACATTTTCCATGTTAATATCAAGTAATAATAGCCCTAGTATTCTGTAAACAATTTAAATAAATGATGATTTCATCTTAATTTAAAATTTTGGTCTACATATTGTCTTTTTTGACTAACTTTAACCAGAAGACAAATATTGGGGAAAACATATAAATAAAATATTTTTTAACATTAAATTGAAGTAATCTGTACTTCACTCAATCCATCCAATAGTTGCAACCAACAAGTGGAAAAAATTATAATAAAAAAAAACTCACATAAAAACAAAACAATAAAAACTACTTAATAATATTTAATAAATTAAAAAAATTAAATACATTTACAGAACAATAACATAAAATTATAAATAAACTTTTCAAATAAATAATAAAACTAAAACAACAACCAGGTTTAAGGAAATATATTTAGGGCAGATAATGATTAAAGTTATCTTCCCACTTTTTTTCCTTAGGCCCTGTGCAATGGGAAACTTAAAAATTATTGCCTAAAAATTGGTCAAGGAAGTCTTAAGTACAGCAGTCGAACACATTTCATTCTTAAGAGATAAGAAAAAATTACTAAAAACATAATTTAGAACACATTTTATAAAAATAACTGCATCATTACTACCTCTATTAACATTAAAATAATTTTGCTTTTTTAAAAGTACTTAATCAGAGGAGTTATTAAACATTTTGGGCAGCTTAATTTGGAATTTGGAAATAACAAGCAATGATTTATGTAGTTTTTCAATTCATTTCTTTTTCTATAAAATATTGTACAAACATTAATTTAAATTTGTTTCAGTAATAAATATCAGTACTGCACCATATTGTCAAGTCATGTCAATAAGAGGAACATATACATTAAAGAATAACCATAACCACAAGTGGGTATTCATCAAAAAATACTTACACAGACTTAAACAGACACACTAATAACATGATAAAATAATGCTATATATAAATATAACAATTTTTAAAGTAAATCACTTTATACTAAGATACAAAAAAAATATACTTCTTGTTGAAAATTATTTACATTTTACACTTAAAAAATTACATTATACAAACAATCCGCTATAATACACAATTCTAAGTACAACTTGTTATATTGGAATAATTGTTTTGGCTTAATGAATAAATGGAAGACTTTGTGCATCAGTAAGACTAATGGCTAAAACATAAAGGAATCCGAAATACATATTTAGCTTGGCAGTTTGTTTTGGAACTCGATTAATTGATTCTGAGATACGCGATTGTTTTTCCAGGCGAAAAGCCGAAGGTAAAGTAATTAAAGGAAGGAGGAACCAAAAAGAATACCTAACAGCAAACACCACAAAAGTAATATATGGTGTAAATAATAAAAATGCATATAATATATGAGAAGCAGTAGCTCCAATGATAATGGCTAATGTTACGATTCCCGCTTTGCTATCATTCTCTAAATCTCTCATTTTATTACTATGAAAAATGGCTTCGGTATTGAGTGCCAAAGGAATAGCATAATAGATAGTTGCCCATGCCATATATCCAGTTTGAGACATGAAAGCAAAGAGGACCGATATAGGTCCAAAGATAATTAAGATAATAACATCACCTAAGGCAATATATTTCAAACCGATGCCTCCAGTGTAAAGAAACGAGCTTGACAGACCACCAAAATAAACAAAGGCTAAATGCTCCATTCTAGCCGGAGATGTCATAACCAAGGCAATGAATCCCGCACAGCCTAAAGTATATAGCATTACACCTAAAGATACAACTTCGTCCTTTGAAAGTAAATGGTCTACTAGAGTTCTATCATCACTTTTACGGTCGTCTATTCCTTTCACATAGTCATAATAAGTGTTTACGATGTTACCAGCACAGTGAACACATACAACTGTTAATAAAGTCAAAAGGAGGATAATCCAACTGAACTCCACAGAGGGTGGTGTAAACTTGTAGGCTATGGCACATCCCAGGAGAGATGGCATGAGAGAGGCGCTCAATGACCATGGCCTTAGTGCTAGTAGATAGGATGACAGCTTCATAAAAGGTGTAGGCCTAGGGGCTTCCTTTTCGACATATTTGTAATCTCCGTTCATCATGTTTTCATTTGAATATCTGGAACAGAAATAAAATTTAATAAAAACTATCACCAAAAATTTATTTAAAACGCTCATTTAGACAGCTTATTAATTAACATATAGCACGCATAACAATATTAATAAAATTTACAATGGAAA